>WOXC01008685.1:0-708608 GCA_011680675.1 Gymnobelideus leadbeateri
AAGGGGATTAGAAACCTAACCCCATTAAACAAACCTGGGGTATAACTTTTCGTAAAGAATAAATAGTTCTGGGGGCAGCTAGGTGGCCCGGCCCTGGAGTCAGAAGGACCTGAGTTCAGATCTGGCCTCAGACACTTAACACACACAAACAAAAAACCTAGCCGTGTGACCTAGGGCAAGTTACTTAACCCCATTGCCCTCCAAAAAGAAAAAAAAAGAATAAATAGTTCTGGTCCTTATATCGCAAGACATGGTGAATTTCTTCTTCTTCTTCTTCTTCTTCTTCTTCTTCTTCTTCTTCTTCTTCTTCTTCTTCTTAAAGCAATTGGGGTTAAGTAACTTGCTCAAGGTTACACGGCTAGTCGTTATTTATGTGTGGGTACTCATTTTCTGAGGCCGGTTTCGATCCCGGGTCATCCCAACTCCGAGGCCTGCGCTCTAACTCACTGCACCACCTAGCCACCCCTGACATGGTGAAATTCTAAAAAATCCAGAGGTATGAGAATATTTTTAGAGATGAGGGGGTGGGTAGAGAACAAATACCCACGATGTGCCAGACACTGTGCTTGACAAATAATATATCATTTGATCCTCACAACAGCCTGGGAGGTAGGTGCCCTGTTTACCCCTGAGGAAACTGAGGCAGAGGTGACTGGTGCAAGATCATATAACTAGGAAGGGTCTAAGGTCAGATTTGAAGTCAGGTTTTCTTTACTGTAGGCCCAATGACCTATCTCCTGTTCTACTTCACTCCCTCAGCTAGGGAAATAAAGAAATTATTACAAGTCTTTCTCACACAGGCTCTCTTGTTGCTATTACTCTGGTTTAACCCCTCATTTCCTGTTTCTTAGACTATTGGGGAAAAAAAAACCCTCCTTATTAGACTCTTTGCTTCCAGTTTTTTCACCTTCAAACCCAGCCTTCACACCGTTGTCAGAATAATCTTCATAATTCATTGTCCAGACCATCATTACCCTGTTAAAGAAAAAAAAGTCCAGTAGCTTCCTGCTGTCTGTGGGATAAAATGTAAATTCTTAAGACTTTTTTTCAAAGCCTCTACCACATGAATATCATCTCACTCTAAATACGTACTGTCTGCCCTTCATGCACTTTACGTCCTAGCCAAATGGGGCTACTGGCTGACCCCCAGTTTCCTCTTACTGTTTCCTATTTCTGCTCTGGTGTGGGCCATGACTTTGATAACATTCTCAACCATAGAATTATTGGCTCAAATAGTTTGGTTATTTTTGTCACTTTTAATATTTAGAGACCATATTGATCTCCAGAAAGAGTCTACAAGTTTGCAATTCTATTAACAGTGAATAATAACTAGAATTTATATAATAAAGTTTGCAAATGTCCTCTCATTAAATCCTCACCACAATCTGGACATAGGTACTATGATTAGCACTAAACTTACAGATCAGAAAACTGAGGTATAGAGAGATTACATGGCTATGCCAAGGTCAGACAGCTAGCAAGTGTTTAGGCTGGATTTGAACTCAGGACCTCATGATTCTAAGTCCAGTGCTCTAACTGTGGTGTCACTTAGCTTCCTGGAAACAACACTGTACCAGTCTCTCTCCAACTTTGCTAGTTTTATTATCTTTAATCTTGTTGTTGTTATTCTGGTCAGTCTGATAGGTGAAAGGTGATAGGTCAAAGTTTTTAAAATTTTTTATCTCTGATTATATGATGAAGTTGAGAGTTTTAAAGTGTGTTACTTTTCTTGACCTGTTATCATGTGAGGAATTAGGAATTGGGCTTTGTAAATTTGAAGATTAGGATGGGCTTTGTAGATTTCCCATGGGTCCTTTTCAGTTAGTTAATTAACAAGCATTTATTAAGCACCAAGACAAACACAGTCCCTGTTCTCAAGAGAATAAAGGCAATATGTAGATAACGGAAAAACACATTTGGATGTAATCTGTGATATTTACCATGTATTATTTTTATGAACTAATACTTTTTTGATTCTATTTTTATTCTTTTTTTTTAATTTATTTTAAACAAATACTTTATTAACTTCTGTTTTACATCATTCATTTCTGCCAGATTTTGAGTTACAATCATTTTCCCCCCATTATTCCCCTACCCAACCTCCCAGAATAGCAGTCCCACAAGATATCGCTTCCTCCAATCTGCTCTCTCCCATACCTTCTCCCATACCCCCATCGACTTTTCCATTAGAGTAAGATGAATCTTTGTGTCCCAATGCCTGCACATCTTATCTCCCAATTATAGGCAAAAGAGTATTAATAATAGTATTTATATATATATTTGAAACATTTAATGTTACGACCTCGAATTTCAGATCCATTTCCTTCCTCCCTTGTTACCCATTCCTTCTTGGGATATAAGTAATTCAGTATGTGTTGTACATGTCTAGCTATGCAAAACATTATCATGGTAGATATATTGTACAAGGCTGATTATAATTCCCTCCCACTCATCCCACCCCCCACCTGGTCCATTCCCTACATGATCCTGTCCCTCTTCTATAGTGGGTACTTCCAACCTCCCCTCACCCCAAGGATGCCCTCCCATCCATCATCCCTCCTCTCATCCCCCTTCCCCTATCCTGCTGCAGGTTGAGATATCCCATTTAGTATGTATGTCATTTTCTCCCTGAACCAAATTCAATGTGAATGTGGTTTTGCCTTTTTAGCCTTCCTTATTCTCCCCCTCCTTTGCACCCACTTCCCCTACATGAGATAGTTTACCCTACCATGTCTCTCCCCATCTCCTCTTGCCACTTTCCTCTCTCACCTCATAATTTCATCCCTTGAGTACTCTCCCTTCCCAACAAATTCAACCTATGCCCTCTATCCATATATAACTGTAACCATATACACACACATTCACATATGTATTCATATGACCACACCCCCTTCTTCCATTATTTTCATAGTGAGAAAGATATCATCAGTCACAGTTATTGCTTTTCCATATAGGAATGTAAATAGTTCAACTTTGATAAGTTCCTTTTGATTTCTTTTCCCTGATTACCTTCTCAGGCATTTCTTACTTCTTGTGTCTGGATGTCAAATTTTCTATTCAACTCTGGTTTTTTCCTCAAGAATGCTTGAAAGTCCTCTATTCCACTGAATGACCATATTTTCCCCTGAAACAAAATACTCAGTTTCGCTGGGTAGGTGACCCTTGGGTTCATTCCCAGTTCTTTTGCCCTCTGGAATATCGCATTCCATGCCCTTCGACCCCTCAGTGTAGAAGCTGCCAGGTCCTGGGCTATTCTGATTGTGTTTCCACAATATTGAAATTGTTTCTTCCTGGCTGCTTGGAGTATTTTCTCCTTGATCTGGGGATTCTGGAACCTGGCTATAATATTCCTGGGAGTTTTCTTTTTGGGATCTTTTTCAGGAGGTGATCGGTGGATTCTTTCAACCTCTATTTTGCCCTCTGGATCTAAAACATCAGGGCAGTTTTCCTTGAGAATTTCTTGAAGGGTGATTTCTAGGTTCTTTCCTTGATCATGGCTTTCAGGTAGTCCAATAATTTTTAAATTGTCTCTCCTGGATCTATTCTCCAGGTCAGTGGTTTTTCCCATGAGATATTTCACATTGCCTTCTAATCTTTCGTTTGTTTGGATCTGCTTAACAGCATCTTGATTTCTCATAAAGTCATTAGCTTCCATTTGCTCCAGTCTAACTCTGAAGGAATGAATCTCCTCAGTGAGCTTTTGAGATTCTTTTTCCATCTGGCAAATTCGACTTTTTAAGGCATTCTTCTCCTCATTGCCCTTTTGGGCCTCCTTTGCCATTTGAGTTAGTCTATTTTTTAAGGTGTTGTTTTCCTCAGTCAGGCTGTTGACCCTCATTTCATACTTTTCCTGCATCCTTCTCATTTCTCTTTCTAATTTTTCCTCCACTTCTCTTATTTGATTTTTAAAGTCCTTCTTAAGGTCCTCTATGGCCTGCAACCCACTCATGTTTTCCCCTGGGGCTTTTGGAGCAGGACTTCTGACCTCACAGTCCTTTTCCCGCTCTATGCCCCCAAAATAGGAGTCTAGGGTTGCATTTTTCTGTTTCCTTTGCCTTGGCATGTTGCCACTTAATTGCTTGACTTTTGGGCTTGTTGCCACACTATGGCTTTAAGGCCAGCTAGAGGAATTTTCGTCCCGAACGTGTGGGGGGCAACTTCCGTTTCTGGCAAGCTGTAAACCCACCCACAACTTCCACCCTAGATCACAATCCAGATCCAGGGAGGTTAAAGCAAGAGCGATTACCCCCCAAGACTGATCGCTGGATCTCCCCACGATTTGTAGGCTGGGAGCCGGAAATGCCTCTGAAAACTACAAAATGGCGTGTCTCCTCAGCGGCTTCTAGCCCCCAGGGAGGGAGCTGACGCATTCCCCAAATACAGGTCCCAAAGTCCATAGGACACTAACCTCTTACTTTGTCCTAGGCATGTCTATGTTGATAATTCTGGAATCGCCACAGCTCCTGGTGTTCTGGGGTTCCTCCAGCCGGCTGCTGGCCCTGCCGCCCTGGGGCTAAAACCTCGGCTCAGGTGGACCTGGGCTCGGCTCGGCTCCTGCGCTCTGCGCGCTGCCGGCTCCCAGACCACTGCGCTGGTCCTTCCTGCAGGGTGCTGGGCTGTCCTCAGCGGGAGGTTAGCTTCTCTGTGTCGTTCTGTGGGTGCTGGGGCTCCAGAAGATTTTCAGAGTCCTTTTTTACATAGTTTGTGGAGAATCTGGGGGCAGAGAGGCTTGGACGAGCTGTTTCTACTCCGCCATCTTGGCTCCGCCCCCTTGATTCTATTTTTATTTCATGGACTTTTGAAAATATTAAAGAACATCTCTATAGTGCTCACTGTGTGTCATTGCTAGGCACTTTACATTATCTCACTTGATCCTCATAACAGCACTGGGAGATAGGGCTATTATTATCTCCATTTTATAGATGAGAAAATGAAGACACAGAGGTTAAAGTAACTTGCACAGACTCATACAGATAGTAAGGTTCTGAAGTCAGCTTTGAATCGAGGTCTTCTTGACTGCAGGCCCAGTGCTGTGTCCACTGTACCACCTAGCTAGTCTAGTCAAGTGCTTCTGTCTCGATCAGAAAAGGAAGGGGATGGGGTGGCAAGGTGGTATAGTGAAGAGTACCGGCCCTGGAGTTAGGAGGACCTGAGTTCAAATCCACTTAACACTTACTAGCTGTGTGACCTTGAGCAAGTCACTTAACCCCAATTGCCCTGCCCTCCCCCCTTCAAAAAGCAAAAATAAAATAAGAAGAGAAAGGGGAAAGAGTGATTCTGCTGACAGGTAGAAATGGAGGAGGGGAATTTTGGGAGCTTCTGTAATTGTATCAGAAGCAGGAAGCTGTGTTTGTGGGATGAAAACTGGGTGGTGAGAGAAGGGTATAGATAGTTGGGTCAAGAAAAGAACAAAAAGTTTGAAGAGTTATCATGAAATTAAGTAATGATCAGAGGAAAGAATTTCTAAGTTTTGGACCTTTGGAGGTGGTACATGCAGTTCTTTGAGATGAAGAGCTCTCAAGTGCCAGTGTATGATTGAAATAGATGGAAAAAGATATCACTGGAGTTGCAAAAGTAGAAGAATTAAGTGATGTGAGGTCTAGAGGGGTCATCACATGAATATTTAAGTATTAGGCACTTGCTACATCCTCCATCACACCAAGACAACCAAGCAGTTGATCGTTGGATGTCATTTTTGTAGGATTTTTAACAAGTCTTCACTCGTTCTAGAGATCCATTTTTCTTCCATCATAAATGATTCCATCAGCTTACTATCTTCTCTTAATTATATGTTCTTGGTTTTTTTGTTGGGTTTTATTTGTTTTGTTTTCAAGGTGCTTCTGACTTGTCCAGTAGGGACCTCTGATAAAAGAGTAAGGGGATGGCCATAAGAATGACATGATCATAGTGCAAGAAGGGTCATGTCTGCAGATACCAAAGTTCCAGAGGACAAAGTAGTGGGCATTGTGAAGAGGAAATCAAGAGCTAGGTCCTTGTCAGCAGGATGGACCAAGCACTTCAATTCTCATTTTGTTTTAGATGGGCCCCAATAACTGGCCTAGTGGAATAGTAGGGGAGTCCATCAGTTTGGCCCATGTAGGTAACATGGTATAACAGCTCATCTAATGTTTAATGACAGTTCTCTCTTTTTAGCCATCTGTCTTGGTGATCATAGGAGGCAGTGATGGGAGCCTGGATGTTCATGAGTGGTGTTTGTGCTCACTACTGCCTTCCCTATGAAAGTGGCAATAACCCCTTAAAATCAGGCAGGATTAAGCGGTTTTCATAACATGTCAATAAGTCAGCAGTATAATGCTCTAACCTATACTGCTTCCCATCAGCAAAATACCCTAAGGGATAAGCATCTCATTTTAACTACCAGGAAAATCTCAATGTTTATTCACAGTGAGAATACTTAAGGTCCTAATAAGCATATAACCATGCCAGCACTCTCTTTTTAAATTTGCCATTATAATTTACTTCTGTATATCAAAGGAAATATATATGTATATGTATATGTGTGTATATGCACATACACATATATGTCAAGTAAAACATAATTGTGATATCACTCTTTCCTCTATTACATTTCATAGCTATATCTATATAGCTATCATCTCTCTACCATTCTATCTCTACATTTACCTCTTTACCTCTTTATTTCTACACCTCCATCATCTTTCCATCTCTCTGTTTTTGCCTCTCCCTCTTTCAGATAGTTTTCTGTATTGGAGGTGTTCAGGAAGAAGTTCAGTAACCATGAGTCAGGAATGTTGTAGCAAGCTCTGGTTGACTTTTAAGATTCTATGGTCCCTCAGTCTTCAGTGAAACAGAGCTGCCACTAATATGAAACTTCCCTCCTGTGGTGCAAATCACAGTCCATGCATACTTCCTCAATCTGTGTGATTTTTATAATATCTTATTGTATCATATTTCCATAGAGGATCCAATCAATCTACTGAAGGGCTTCCTTTAGGTTTCTATGATTCTATGAAGAGAAATTCAAATATTTTCACTTGGCACTATAAGATTACAAGTCTCATTTAATGTGTTGTTGGTGGAGTTGTGAACTGATCCAACTGTTTTGTAGAGCAATTTGAAACTCTGCGTAAAAGGCTATAAAACTATGCATACCCTTTGACCTAGCAATATCACTACTCAGTGTGTATCCCAAAAAACAAAAAGGAAAAGGACATATATGTACAAAAATATTTATAGCAGCTCTTTTCTGGGGGCAAATAATTAGAAGTCAAGGGAACACCCATCAATTGGGGAATGATTGAACAAGTTGCGGTATGTAATTATGATGAAATACTATTGTACTATAAGAAATGATGAGCAGGATGCTCTCAGAAAAACCTGGAAAGACTTCCATGGGATGATACAAAGTGAAATGTACTGGGTACAAAGCAATAGCAGTATTGTAAGATGATCAGCTGTGAATGACTTAGCTATTCTCAGAAATATGATCCACGACAATTTTGAAGGACTTATGGTGACAAATGCTAGCCATCCCCAGAGAAAGAACTGATGATGCCTGAATACAGATTGAAGCATACTTTTTGCTTACTTTCTTTATTTTTCTTGAGTTTTTTCTTGTCTATGTTTTCTTTCACAACATGACTATGATGGATATGTTTTGCATGACAACACATGTATAACCTATAATGAACTGCTTGCCTTCTCAATGGGGGCAGAGTGTGGGGAGGGAGGAAGGAAGAGAATTTGGAACTCAAGGTTTTAAAAATGAATGTTTAAAATTATTTTTTTCTGTAACTGGGGAAAAAGAATATACTAAATAATTTTTTTTTAAAAAGTGTTATGCCTTAAGAAATGACAAATAAAATAGCTTTAGAGAAGCCTGGGGCAGGAGGGAGGGAAAGGGGAAGGTGACAAGTCTCATGACCACTTATGGCCACTGTCAGTCACTTTTCACTTAGTATCCTGTGTGCCTCACTTTAGTCTTCTCATTCCTTCTAGGCCATGCTCCTTCCACTATGACACAGCAATAAAAGAAATATACCAGATTTAGTCCAATAAACTATCCTTCAGCAGCATTTTTATTGTGGCTAGAAAGATAAGAGATACCGTATTTTTTCTACTTCCAATCACTTCAAGTTAAAGAGTAATAGGGGTGGCTAGGTGGCACAGTGAATAGAGCACCAACCCTGGAGTCAGGAGGACCTGAGTTCAAATCTAGGCTCAGATACTTAAAACTTACTAGCCGTGGGACCTTGGGCAAGTCACTTAATCCCAATTGCCCTCTAAAAAGTAAAAAAAAAATTAATTAAAGAATAATAAAAGCACAGAAGAATAGTACCTAGGCAATATTATTATTACTATTTTTATGATTACTGAAATTCTAAGCTATTATCACATGTAAAACTTGTGTGGCACAATTTAGTGTTCATAAACACTCTTGTATTATTTCTGTTTTGTGTATTATAGTATGTATTTCTGTAGCATGCCTTGTCTCCTCAACTGGAGTGCAATCTCTTTGAGGACAGGTACTTTGTTTTCTGCTTCTTATGTATTCCTATGGCTAATAGCACAGGGCTGAACCTGTACACACATGGTGTAGTGGAAAGAGAAATTATCTGGAATTAGGAGACTTGAGTTAAAATTCAGTCTAGTTCTGTTACTTTTTAAACCAT
This sequence comes from Gymnobelideus leadbeateri, assembly GCA_011680675.1. Classification (NCBI taxonomy): domain Eukaryota; kingdom Metazoa; phylum Chordata; class Mammalia; order Diprotodontia; family Petauridae; genus Gymnobelideus; species Gymnobelideus leadbeateri. The sequence goes on from WOXC01008685.1 coordinate 8,655, forward strand.
GTTATTTTCTAGTTACGTGATCTTAGGAAAATCAGTTAAATTCTCTAAGTGTCTGTTTCCTCATCAGTAAATTGAAGAATATAATAATTCTAATACCTCTTTCACAGGGTTATTGTGAAAATTGAATGAAATAACATATAGAAAATGCTCCTTAAATGATAAAGCACTATATATATATATGTGTGTGTGTGTGTGTGTGTGTGTGTGTGTGTGTGTGTGTGTGTGTGTGTGTGTGTGTGTGTATGTATCACATCACAGCTTTCACTGTGGAAATAAGTGTAACCTTTGTATCATTAAGGAAAGAAGGACCAGTTTGAACCTTGGAGACATCAATGATAATATCAAAGTTTGTGCCCTACCCAGACCCTCTCTTTGGGAAAATCATTCTTAGATTAATTTTAGCTCTCCACTGGGGCACCAGTCTCTTCTCTTGCAAATACGCTGAGGCTTCTCTAATTGTCCTTGAAGTCTAGTATACTTATTCAGAATAATAGTGAGTATGGAAAGAATTAGTATCCCTTTTTCAAAGAAATAGGAATTCTATCTCATTGCCAAGTGACTGCCATTTTAACCCCCACCATCAAGAATTGATTGGTCTTCAGTTCCCAGAAACTCATATTACAAACAGAGGAAATTTAAGGCAAGTTCCGAAGGAATGAATGAACTGCAGCTACTGGTTCTATGGCAGATAGTAAGTTTTTCATCTCCATTTGCCAGCGACTTCACCTATTTTTTGCTACCTTCTGCTCCTTGTAGCTCCCAGCTCAAGGCTTATGAACCCCTACTGATCTTCTGGAGACAGCCTTTGTCTGTCCCTGCCAGTCTCCTCAAAATATCATTGCTTTCCCATTGTTCTTCCCCCAGGTCCTCTTTGCTTGGTTCTTTTTGGTCCCCTCATCCTTCAGAATCCTATAAAATGGATGATTTTCTTTTGGGTTCTGTATCTGCTTTATGGTATTCTATATGTACCTCTGTTATCCCTTGCAAAGGAGTAGGCGAAAGAGAAGAAGGAAACTTAACAAATCATCTGTCAACTCAAGTGGATGGCTGCCGAATTGACACTGCATAAATATTTGTTGATTGATTTTTGTGACCTTATACACCAAGAAAACTTTGCTTATTTATTGTTAAGTAACAATCTTGAACTTTTCCAATATCTTATCATAGTAGGGGATGACCCTGGTTCTCATAGTTCTTTCCCAATGCAACACAAGCTATTCATCTTTAACTAAGCTGGAAGGTCACTAAGTATAGCTCCAAGGCTTATCAGTCTCTTTTTTCAATACCAGCCTAGCTCAGTCTCAAGGAGATCATTACTAGACTAGGTGCAAGGTGATATATTTTTCAACCATGGCAACTCTCAGAGTATTGTTGTAGATGTTTTACAGTCTATGGTGGTGAAGAGGGATGGACCCATATCAAGAAGTCAACCTTTCTTGAGTGTTAAAATGAATGAGGTAGTTCCTGAGATCATGATGGCAATAATAACAAAGAAAAAAGGTAGAAAATAAAATCAATTAATCATTAAAAAAATATAAACAGGGTAGTGCAGAAGGAGGTTCAGAAGGGGACACAACAAGGAGGACAGTGTTGAACTATAATGTTAACTTTGAAATATACAACCCCCCCAAAAAAAGCCACAACAACCCACCCTAAATAAGCTATAATGGAGAGGAGATTCACAGTTTCATATGGAGACTTCTCTTTGCATTCTAATTTGCATAAGGAAATGTTTGCTTTTTGTTGATGTTTATCCAACTTATAATAATAAAAAAGGAAAGTTCTAAAAACAGAAATACCTCCTGAAATTTAAGCAAAGAAGCTGGACAAATATGGAAAGAAGGGCTTTGTTCTCAAGCTGTTCTTTTGGCTCTTATGGACTTACTCTCCAGTGAAACTGGAATTAGACACAATAACCTCCCTGGGTGGCTTCCTTAAGGGCAGGAGTTAGGCTGGGAAGAAAGTGGGCATTTGGAATCCACCATAGTCACCTTCTGTCTATATTTAATGATTGAAAGCTAGTTAGTTGAACCTCAACATTTTATATATGAAGAATCTCAAGCCTGGGGTGCTTATATGAGTTGGTGAAGGTCACACTGTAAGGGTGAGAAGTTGGATTTGAGCCTACTTTCTCTCATTCCTGCATCAGTATTCTTTGCATGGTACCACATAGCTTCTACTTACTTTCTAGGGTCCAAAAGGGTCCCCAAGGTGGCATGGCAAGTGTTGGACCAGGAGAACAAAGCCAAAAAAGTAACCCCAACTCCCCAAATGTTTACTTTCTTCAGTTAAATAGGCAAAATTGAAAGAAATAATGTTTTGGACAGAGATGACAAGCCAAGGGGAGGGGGGAGGATGTATTTTGGTAATTCTCTAGGGTACAATAGCTGTTGTCAATGGGAGTGAAAGGAGTTTGCAGTTGGCCCCAAATCTATGGGACTTCATTTCATACAAATGGCACAGAAGGACCTGATAATAAAGATAGTGGTAGACTCAGGGTTCCAACTTAGCTGCTGCCTGTTTGGCCAGAAATAATTTAGAAGTGTGTAAGTGGGAGAAACACAAAGAGAAGTAAAGGTGAAGAGTAAAGATAAGAGTGATTCATAAATTGAAAGATGATATTTTTTCTTCTATGGAATAATGCATGCAGTAAGGAAGCAAATGCATCTTCAAGGGCACTGAAGGAGCGCCGCACTTTAGATATTGAAAATAGAAGAGCCAGGAAGAATGCGGCCGAAATGCTTGAAGACGAGGGTAATATTTTATTTCTTTAGTAATTGCCATGCACTGAAGCTCCAGTTGACTCTGAAGATGTATTCTTGGAATTGGGAACAAAAGAATAAATAGAGGTAATCTGTGGAAATGGGATGGCAGGGAATGTTTTTCTTCTTTTCAGAATATTAAAAGGGGGGGCACAGTGAGAAAGGACAGGGTACATTCAAGACTTCAGTGCATGGCTTGCTGTTCTTCACTCTGTCTTCTCAGAGTAAGTGCTGCAGGGGTCAGGATGGGGGAAGAAGGGGAGATGGAGGAGTCAAAGGTCTAATGACCTTTTCCCCATCCTAACCAGCAGGTCAGTGGACTCCAATTCAATACACTTTACAAAAGACCAAGCTAGTTCAAATCTGACCTCAGACACTGACTAGCTATGTGATGCTGGGCAAGTCATTTAACCCTGTTTGCGTCAATTTCCTCATCTGTAAAGTGAACTGGAGAAGGAAATGACAAACCACTCCAGTATTTCTTCCGAGAAAACCCCAAATAGAGTCTCAAAGAGTCTGACACGACTGAAAAACAACTAAATGACAACAATCTAGGACTGATCAAGGTTGGAATAGATTTCACTTTTCAAGTTTGCTTAATAAGCACAGATGAAAGAGAAGGCCTGAGGCAATATTGTGAAGTGGGTGAAGTTTGTCTTCAGGGCTCTATCAATCAATCAATCAATCAGTCAGTCAATCAGAAAATGTTTATTGAGGGCTGCCTATAACACTAACACTGTGTTAGAATACACAGTGGGGAACACAGGGGTGTGTGAAGACACGTCTCTAGTTGGGGAAGTGACTTAGGTAACTATAGATGGGCCAGATAGCAGCACAAAACAACCATAATGGGACTGTCACAAGGCAGCTCTGTAGATTAATGACTGAAATCGGTGGTATAGTCAATGCATGTGACAGGAATTCAGAGGAGGGAGATAATACTGTGCGCTAGGGGTAGTAAAGAATGGATTCATGAAGGAGATGGGACCTGAATTTGACCTTAATGGAAACATTACCTGGATATGTGAAGGGCATAGAGGCAGATGGAAAAGGGGGCAACCATATGGTAGAGTAAGAGCTTTAGAGTCAGAAAATCTGAGTTCAAGTCCCAGATCCACCACGTACCAAGTCTTTCATCTTGGTCAAGTCCATTAAACTCTCCAAGCTCTGTTTCTTCATTAGTAAGATGTGGGTGATGACATCTACCCTACCAACATGACAGGGTTGTCATGAAAAAGTGTCACTGAAAGCAGCAAAACCCTATAGAGGTTTAAATTGTGACGACTGCCTCCAGATTCTAGGAAAAGTACTGGCAGAGAGAATATCAAATATGTTTGAAGAGCACCCTCTCCCTTCTTACTAATTTTTCCCTCTTTTTTCTCTCCTCTATTCCCTCAACCTCCATCTAGGTCAGATAGCTTTATATACTGTGCTGCCCAGCTCCCTGAAATGAATATGTACTTGACCTATCTCATCTTAGAGAGCATCCTTTGCTCTCTAAGATGGTAATTAACTAATCTGGTAAACCAGTAAGTCTCAACCTGAGGCAATGTCCACATCCTTCCTTTACTTTCCAGGGTATCTTCTTAATGGTCTCTGCAGCCGGTTGTCCTAATGCATTAAAAAAAACCAGAAACAGCCCTCTTAAAACATGCTGTACTAAGAAGATAAAGGTGGTGAAATAAGTGACCATAGTAAGGCAGTGTTTGATAAATCAATCCAAAGATCCAAGCTTTGGGGGCAAGAATGCACTATTCAACAAAAACTGCTGGGAACACTAGAAAGTATTCTGGCAGAAACTAGGCATATGTCAATATCTCACACTGTATACCAAGATAGGGTCAAAATGGGTACATGATTTAAACATAAAAAGAGAAGATAGAGACATATGTGGGTTAGATGGATTCAAAATGGTTTGATTGACCAGATCCAGAGTATTAATAGATTTTTGTTAAAACAGAGGAAGGTCTGTAGTAGAAACTGAGACCCAGAGACATCATGTGACTCAACTATTCAACATCACACTGCTAGTAAGGGGCCACAATGGGATTTGAACTCTGACTCCAAATCCATTGTTCTCTTCATTGCACTTTCCATGTAGCCTCTTTGTACTGTAAGTCCAGTATAAGGCAAGAGAATGGCATTACAACTGAGAAAACCCATAAGATCTGTGTTGGCATCCTTCATGTAAGACCCAGAATGAGGACAATGATAGTTCCTATGTGGTTTGCTCTGGGCTGACCAATTGTAGAGTATTTTGTTCAGTTTGGGGTACCATGATTTTTAGGAACAAAATTGATTTGGAGTGAATTTGTCAAATAACTGAGGGAGCTAGAAACCATACCATAAAAAAGTAAGAGGAACCAGGAATATTTAGCTTCTCTGAGAGGAAGGATAAAGTAAGGGACATATGATACTATCTCCTTTCTCCCTCTCTCTGTTCTCCTGCCTCTGTCTCTTAATTTCTTTCTCTCTCTTTAATTTCTCTGTTTACCTCCTACTCCTCCTCTCCCTCCCCCCCTCTCTCTCCCTCTTGAGCATTTGCTGGTTATGTCTCCTCAATGAGCATTTGATGGTTATGTTTTGAGGGAGTATTTAAAGGGTAGAGACCAAAAAGGTGATTGTGAGAAAGTGTTGGGGATTGGTGAAGAAAGGCATGAAATACTTTGTACAATCCATGCTCAGGAGACAGGCACTAAGTTACAGGGAGAGCTAGATGATCTGAGGAATTATGGTGTTTAAGGGATAGAGGAGTTTTGAGGTAGAAAAGTGAGATTGAATTCTGGAAAAAACTTTCTGAGATGGAGAACTGTCCAGTTCCAAGAGGGTTTCCCAAAGCTAATGGAAACTGGATCACTTAAAAGACATTCAAAAGTAGACTAAACAGAATTTGAGGAGATAAATTTTAGGAAATAAGCCAGCATTGATGAAAGGATAGGCCAATTATGTATTCTTCCATCCCATGTCCATAAATGTAAGTCATTTTAATCCAGTATTTGAGAACTGCTATAATACATATAGTCTGAATCACATCACCCAACATGTGTTAATATAACAACTTCTTTCTCTTAGTTCAATGTGTTAGCCTGGCATCCCCAATAAGACTATAAATTCCCTGAAGGTAGAGACAGAGTCTTACATCTTCTCTCTCTACCTCCACCTCCCATCTCCATCAAAATGCTGCTTTTTAGTGGTACCAACTCAGTTTTTTAGAGCTGATAATATACTAACTAAATACTTATTGAGAGGCAGCTAGATGGCTCAGCAGATACGGTGTTGGATTTTGACTTGGGAAGATCTGAGTTCAAATTTGACCTTAGACACTTACTGTGACACTTACTGTGACTTACATGTGGGAGTCACACTCTGTTTGCCTTGGCTTCTATCTCTCTAAAATAGGATAGTGGTTATTATGAGGATCAAACAAGATAATATTTATAACACACTTGTATACATTAAAGTGACATATGTGTCTATTCCTGTTCTTACTATTTTAGAGTACTGTGCTTAGTACTATGAAAGATACAAAGATGAATAAGACACAGTCTCTGCCCTTAAGGAGCTTAAAATCCATATTTAGCGGCAGCTAGGTGTTGCAGTGAATAGAGCACCAGCCTTGAAGTCAGGAGGACCTGAGTTCAAATTCGGCCTCAGACAACACAAAAACTAGCTGTGTGACCTTGGGCGAGTAACTTAATCCAATCACCCCCTCCAAAAAGCAAAAAAAAAAAAAAAAAAAAAATCCATATTTACCAGAGGATAGGGGTCATAAATACGCAAAAACTAAAATAACTTTACCATCTAAATAACAATATGGATAACAGTACAGTGGATATCACAGAGTACTTCATGGTGAGTGTGCTTGAACATATGGTACATAAAAAAGAATGCTTCCCATGAGGATTAGGATCAAATGGGAATATTTGTACGGGATATTCCAGTACACCTGGCACATGAATCCCATCTTCTATGTATACGTATGGCTACAAGTTCAGAGTTTCTAATGCAATTAAACTCAAAACAACTGGCCTGATTTGTTCTATCTCTTCTAAAGAGCCAGAGGGAGGGAACAAGCATTTATTAAGCACCTACTATGTTTCCCATACTGTGCTAAGTGCTTTAAAAATACTATCTCATTTGCCAGTCTACTTTCATCCTTGTTTCCAGTTCCCTTTTTATTCTTCTGCCTTTTTAAAGTTAGTAATGATTTCATTGTTCAAATCTATGAAAGGCAATGCATATAGTGCCACAGATGTGTAAATATATTAAGTGTGTTCTATCTTAGAGAACAGATCCCCAGAACTACAGTGTATACAGGAGGCTGGGCTATAGGAGGCAATAGCCCAAGAGTTATCAAGCTTAAGAGTTCACTTGAACAGGTGGGTCATGTAAAATAAATCAGGGAAGCAGGGCCCCAGCTGGGTTTAGAGAGACCAGGTGGGTATCACAGGCTTAGGAACAGGTTACAGAGTCAGAGGTCCTTGTTTCAAATCCTACTGCTGATGCATCACTGTGATGAGAATAGGCAAGGCATAATAACCACTTTGGACCTTGGTTGCCTCATTAGAAAGATGAGGGCAAAAAAAAAAAAAGCATTATACAAGTTAGACTCAGAGTCCCTTCTGCCTCTAAATCTGATTGTATGAATGTGGAAGTTCAACCCTGGGAGTAACTGTTAAAGTAAGAAGGGATTCTAGACCCAGGGTCCAGAGATGTAGAAGTCGGGCACTAGCAGGCACTCAGAAGTTATAGAGTGGAAATCTGATGCCTTAGGCTGATTGTTCTCTCTGCTCTGTTTCATATTGCTGGCCGGGCTGCAGGGTCTTGTGCTCACAGATGTTAACAAGAGGAGGTCAATAGCCTTCAGATGGGAGGAGGGGGTTTGACGGGATAGAGATGCCAAGGATAGTTCACTCTTAAAGCTTCAAGTTCAGATACAACTCTATTTGGTGCCTCAGAGGAAGTCTATCTAGAATAGCCTAGAATTTAAATCCCATGTGCTTTCCCTCCAGTCCCCTATTAGGAACCACATTACCTGCATGTATGATTAGTTAATGTGTGATTTGTCTGGAGATATTTCTGCCCTTCTACCGTTCTATAGGTGATACCTGAATTCTCACCACTGCAGAGTCCTTCCTTTGGATTAAAGCTGTGTTATAATCCATGCCAGGTCATGAGCTGGTAGGAAGCGTATAGGTTGTGTAGCCCAACTGCCTTCATTTTACAGAGGAGGAAACTGAGGTCTAGAGAGTTCAAATGACTTGTCTAAAGTCACCAGGGGGGATATGTAGAAGAACTGGGACTCAAACTACTGTTACCACTACCACCACCAGGACCACTACAGCTAACTAATATTTATATAGCACTTACTCTGTGCCAGATACTGTTCTAAATGCTTTACAAATGTTATCTCATTTGATCCTGACAAGAACCCTGGGAGATAAGTATCATTATTGTCACCTACATTTTTACTGCTGCTGGGATAGAGGACTTGCCTAGGGTCACATAGCTATGAATTTTTTGAGGCTATCATTGAACTTGAGTCTTCTGCCTCCAGACCCAGCACTCTATTGGCTTTCTGCCTAGCTTCCTCTGAGAGATCACCACAATACTGAGCACCTAAAGGAGGAGAAAGAAGAAAGCAAGCAGTGTGGACCAGTGTGGGTCCCTTCCCAGTTTGGCTGAGGGCCCTCTCTGCTAGTGGGTCTAAGTACTATCATTGTTTGGGTGAGGCATATGGGCTTGGACAGTCATAAACCTATACAACATCAGAGCTGAATGCACCCTAGAGACACCTCATCTGACTCTTTCATTTTACAGATGAGGAAACCAGGGTAACAGTAAATTAACTTCTGTTCTGTCACTGATGACTCATCTACCTTCTAGTCTGTTTTGGAAGAAGCCAATCAAGGTTACTCATGCTGCCTTCCTTCTTCCCTCCCCCATGTACCTTCCCTTCCCTCTACCTTCTCTCCCCTCTTCTTCCCTCTTCCCTCCCTTCATTCCTTCCTCCTTGGCTCCTTCCCTACCATACCCTTTTCCTTCCTCCTCCTTCTCCTCCTTTCTTCTTCCTTCCCTTCCTTCTTCCCTCCATTTTCCCCTTCTTTCACCCTTTCTTCCTTCTTACCTCCTTCCTTCCCTCCCCATGCCCCTTTACTTCTTTCTTTCTCCTCTCCTCTCTTGTTCTTTCCCTTCTTTCTCTCCTTTTCCCCTTCCTCCCACCCTTCCTTCTTTCCTCTGTCCCCCATGTCCCTTTCCTTCCCTCTTTTCTTCTCTCACTCCCTTCCTCCCTTTCTCCCCAGTCTTAAATGTTTCCTCTCAAGGAATTAAAGGAGTTAATGAAGATAAAAGTGCTTGGGAGAGTAAGGGAGAACAGATGTGTGAGGCATGTATTTGCAAAGCTCAGCTTCAAGCAGGGACATTTACTAATGAATTACACTGAAGGCAAATTTCTTCCTTCCCTTTGTTTTATAAATACAAACGGAATGATTCCATGTTCAGCCCCTCCTTTTTACTCTGACAGCTTGTCCCACTTCCAAGCCCCGCCTCCGTTTGATTCTGCAGTAATACCTCACCAGTCAAACAAAGTCACAGAGGCAAGAGAAAGAGAAGGGCTTGTTAGGTCAAGAAGTGATTCCCCAAGGGAAGTACCCTCCTCAGCAGGCCAGCCTCAATAGCGGCCCGAACAGTCTTGTTTTAAACATCTCAAGTAATGGTTGTTTCTCCCTCTTCCCTGGGGAAGTGATTGTGCAGGCTAATAGATAAACCCTTGTCTGTATCCTAGAAAAGCCAGGAAATTCAGTTTGGACAGAAATTCAGGCTGACATTTGGGCCATAGCTAGTGCTATTATGCAAAAAGAAGCAGGAGTTGGAAAGCGGCTTAAAGGTGTCATTTCAAGCCAGGTGGTGACATCTCTGGCTTCCAGTACCTCAGGTAGATCCTTACTCTAGCAGCCTAGCCCTCAACCCCTTTCTGTGTGTGGGGTGGGGGGGGGGGGAGTGAAGGCCTGGCACTAACTTTAATTATTTGTGAAGCAGCCCGATTCCCTCAGCAATGTCTGATCTTGCAGAAAAGCAGCACAGATCAAGGATTTGGGAGAAAATTGAGAAGGACCAGCAGCAGATTGGCTGAAGTTGGCTTGTTGGCATTGGCTTTGCTTTGGGCACAAGGCAATACTGTTCTTATCCTTTGGAAATAAGTGAAAACTCACTATAGCACAGCCAGTGTTGTCCTCTGCCATTCTCTCAATTGGAACTCTCTCTTATTAAGCATTACTTCCTCAAGGATCATGTCTAAGGAGAATCAATGGGTCCACTGACTCAATTATACCAATGTTTATTAAGTGCAGGATACTGTGCAAGGTTCTGGGGAGACCCAGATGAAAAACACACACATCCTTACCCTTCAGAAGCTGCTTAGGGAGAGGATTACTTCAGTGTTAGTGTAAATTCATGAGACTGAGAAAGGTTATTTCAAAATACTGAAGGACTTTCTGAATTGTCAGAGAAACAGAAGTAATGGTGGGTAGGTGTGGTAGAAAGTAAACCCTGTAGTTCTAGTTGCCCCCCTTCTACCAACTAGTAGATACATGTGAGTTCCAATCTACCAATCAACAAACATTTATTAGGTACCTACTATGTGCCATACTGTTCTAGATTAACAGAGACAAAAGTGAAATAGTACTTGTCCTCAGGGAGCTTAATGGGGAAGGATGTTTTATCCTGTATGTCTCAGTGTCTTATAGTGTCTAGGAAAGTTTTCAGATCTTATCACACAGTTCCATTGAACCCTCCTCTCTCCCTCTTCTTCCTCCATTGCTTCCTTCTTCTCTTCTTTGTGTTTTGGGCTTACCTGACTGTTTTGTAATTGAATAGAAATATTCTCCCCTCCTGGCCTCTTGTGTTTTCCCACATTTATACTAGGACTTTGAGTTCTTTTGGATGGACTTTTCAAGTGCTTTGATTACTTACAGTTGCAAATGAGCCCCTTGGCAAAGTGGTCTTAGCATTTCAGGGATCAATGTTCTGACTACTTCAGTTATGTCAGGCTAGTACCTTTTTGACTGCTATAGTAAACATGTTTTCCCTAAGGTTTAGGACCTCCCCCTACCCCATTCTAGTTTACAATCAGGAGTACTTTGTGTTCTGGGAGTTCTGTACAAATTTCTTGATAAATTGACTAATTTATTCCCTTCAGCCTGATTTTGCTTTTCTCTCAACTCACTCCAATACCCTTTGAGTCCTTCTTTCTGGATGTGAATTTTGGGGAAGGGCACATATAGTCCTTCCAAGGATAATTCTTCTACACTCTCTTTCTGATGTACTTACTTGAAGAAGCTCTCCACAGAAGAAGCCAAAGAATTCCATTAGCTAATTCTTCTTTGTCAAACTCCATTCTTAACCAAGATTTGGCTTTCTTATCTTCCAGAATCCTATTTTCTGCAAGTACTTCTTTTGAAACAAGGATATTCTTTTTAAATAGAAAAGTTTTAGGGAAAAATGCTTTTCAACTTTTACAAGTAGATAGGGTATTTGGTTCCCATCCTAGCAGTGATTTCATTGTTAAGTAATAAGGAAACTGTTTGTGAAGAAAATGTATATAAATAAGGATCATCCTTCTCATTATATTTCCTAATTTCCCTTTAGTTTTCTTGTTTTTATAACAAATAAGCCAACTTCTACACAGCTGCCAAAATAATCTTTATAAACTACATGTCTGGCATCACTTCTCAATTCAAAACCTTTCAATGACTCCCCTTTCAGCAAATATTTATTATCTTCTGCATTACCTGGAAGATCAAATGTGGATGCTTTAGCCTGGCATTCAAGGCCCACTACCAACCAGCTTCTATATGATTCTGTAGCCATATTCCACATTAATTTTCTTCACATGTTGTTGAACAAGCTATTCAACTAGGCAACTAGGTATTGCCCAGTCTTGTCTTATATTCTCTCTTTCCACATTTCTACCTGTTCATCTCTACTATCTTTCTTTTCTTCAAGGTCCAAATCAGGTGTCACCTTCTCCTTGAAAGCTTCCCCAGGCCCCTCTGCTAAAAAAATGATTTTCCCTTATTGTAATTTTCTTGTTGTCCTTTGTCTGACTTTCTCCTTTGTTGTTGTATCACAATACATATATGCATGCATTTGGTTGTTGTTCAATCACTTTTCAGTCATGCCCAACTCTTCATGACTCCATTTGGGGTTTTGTTGATAAAGATACTGGAGTGGTTTGCCGTCTCCTTCTCTATCTCATTTGACAGATGAGGAACCAGAAGTAGACAGGATTAATGACTTGCCCAGAGTTACACAGCTAGTAAGTGTGTGAGGCCAGATTTGAACTCAAGGAGATAAGTCTTCCTGACTCTAGGCCTGGCGTTATACCCTGCACCACCTGGCTGCCCCAGTACATGCATAGATATGTACATCTATCTTTCTAAATTTAAAATTCTATGATTCAATGCGACAACTTTATTGTTTTTCTTTTCTTTTTCTAATTTTCAGTATATTGAAACATTAGGCACTTAATATGATTTTGTTGAACTGCATTAAAATCACGTGTGTTTCATTTGCTTAAAAATGTCAAGTGTGATTTTTGAGGGCAGGGATCATGTCTTATACTTCTTTTTCCCCACTGTAGCACTTAGGACAGTTTCTTGCACATAATAGATCTTCAGCAACTTTTTTTTGGAATGAATTATTATAGTTTAAATTTGCAAGACAATGTCCTATACCGCTTTGATATTCTGTGCCTGCAATTCTACTTGCTATCACCAGATGGTGATAGTACTATTTTGACATTATAAATCCAAAGGGACTACTTACTCTAAGTGCAAATGACTAATGCAATTGTTAAGTTAATTATTGCTTCTTAAAATAAAATTATAACTGCTAAAAACAACTACATAAATCTTGATTAACGTTAATTACATTAAAAGAAATATTACCTGAAGTAAGATTTTTAAAAATAGAATACTAAGGCACTCCTTACCAACATAAACTATTATTAGTCATTTAGTTAACATTGAGTTACAAACTTACTTTGAATCTTTTTTTTTAAACAAATGCTTTATTAACTTCTGTTTTACATCATTCATTTCCACCAGATTTTGAGTTACAATCATTTTCCCCCTGTTATTCCCCTACCCAACCTCCCAGAATAGCAGTCCCACAAAATATCGCTTCCTCCAATCTGCTCTCTCCCATACCTTCTCCCATACCCCCTTCGACTTTTCCATTAGAGGAAGGTGAATCTTTGTGTCCCAATGCCTGCACATCTTATCTCCCAATTATAAGCAAAAGAGTATTAATAATAGTATTTATATATATTTGAAATATTTAATGTTAAGACCTCGAATTTCAGATCCATTTCCTTCCTCCCTTATCACCCATTCCTTCTGGGGAGATAAGTAATTCAGTATATGTTGTACATGTCTAGCTATGCAAAACATTATCATAGTAGATATATTGTACAAGGCTGCTTATAAATCCCTCCCACTCATCCCACCCCCAACCTGGTACATTCCCTACATGATCCTGTCCCTCTTCTATAGTGGGTACTTTCAACCTCCCCTCCCTACAAGGATGCCCTCCCATCCATCATCCCCCCTCGCACCCCCCTTCCCCCTATTCTGCTGCAGGTTGAGATATCCCATTTAGTATGTATGTCATTCTCTCCCTGAACCTACTTCAATGAGAATGTGGTTTTGCCTTTTCTGCCTTCCTAATCTCCCCCTCCCTTGCAACCACTTCCCCTTGCTTCTTCTACATGAGATAGTTTACACTACCCTGTCTCTCCCCATCTCCTCTTGCCACTTTCCTCTCTCACCTCATGATTTCATCCCTTGAGTATTCTCCCTTCCCAACAAATTCAACCTATGCGCTCTATCCATATATAACTGTAACCATATACACACACATTTACATATGTATTCATGTGTCCACACACCCTTCTTCCATTATTTTCATAGTGAGAAAGGTATCATCAGTCACAGTTATTGCTTTTCCATATAGGAATGTAAATAGTTCAACTTTGATAAGTTCCTTTTGATTTCTTTTCCCTGATTACCTTCTCAGGCATCTCTTCCTTCTTGTGTCTAGATGTCAAATTTTCTATTCAATTCTGGTTTTTTTCCTCAAGAATGCTTGAAAGTCCTCTATTCCACTGAATGACCATATTTTCCCCTGAAACAAAATACTCAGTTTTGCTGGGTAGGTGACCCTTGGGTTCATTCCCAGTTCTTTTGCCCTCTGGAATATCATATTCCATGCCCTTCGATCCCTCAGTGTAGAAGCTGCCAGGTCCTGGGCTATTCTGATTGTTTCCACAATATTGAAATTGTTTCTTCCTGGCTGCTTGTAGTATTTTCTCCTTGATCTGGGATTCTGGAACCTGGCTATAATATTCCTGGGAGTTTTCTTTTTGGGATCTTTTTCAGGAGGTGATCTGTGGGTTCTTTCAACCTCTATTTTGCCCTCTGGATCTAAAACATCAGGGCAATTTTTCTTGAGAATTTCTTGAAGGGTGATTTCTAGGTTCTTTCTTTGATCATGGCTTTCAGGTAGTCCAATAATTTTAAATTGTCTCTCCTGGATCTATTTTCCAGGTCAGTGGTTTTTCCCATGAGATATTTCACATTGCCTTCTAATCTTTCATTTGTTTGGATCTGCTTAACAGCATCTTGATTTCTCATAAAGTCATTAGCTTCCATTTGCTCCAGTCTAACTCTGAAGGAATGAATCTCCTCAGTGAACTTTGAGATTCTTTTTCCATCTGGCAAATTCGACTTTTTAAGGCATTCTTCTCCTCATTGCCCTTTTGGGCCTCCTTTGCCATTTGAGTTAGTCTATTTAAGGTGTTGTTTTCTTCAGTCAGGCTGTTGACCCTCATTTCATACTTTTCCTGCATCTTTCTCATTTCTCTTTCTAATTTTTCCTCCACTTCTCTTATTTGGTTTTTAATGTCCTTCTTAAGGTCCTCTATGGCCTTCAACCCACTCATGTTTTCCCCTGGGGCTTTTGGAGCAGGACTTCTGACCTCACAGTCCTTTTCCCGCTCTATGCCCCCAAAATAGGAGTCTAGGGTTGCATTTTTCTGTTTCCTTTGCCTTGGCATGTTGCCACTTAATTGCTTGACTTTTGGGCTTGTTGCCACACTATGGCTTTAAGGCCAGATAGAGGAATTTTCGTCCTGAACGTGTGGGGGGCAACTTCCGTTTCTGGCAAGCTGTAAACCCACCCACGACTTCCACCCTAGATCACAATCCAGATCCAGGGAGGTTAAAGCAAGAGCGATTACCCCCCAAGACTGATAGCTGGATCTCCCTACAATTTGCAGGCTGGGAGCTGGAGCTGCCTCTGAAAACTACAAAATGGTGTGTCTCCTCAGCGGCTTCTAGCCCCCAGGGGAGGGAGCCAATGCATTCCCCGAATAATGGTCCCAAAGTCCATAGGACACTAACCTCTTACTTTGTCCTAGGCATGTCTATGTTGATGATTCTGGCTTCGCCATAGCTGTTGGTGTTCTGGGGTCTCTCCAGCTGGCTGCTGGCCCTGCCTCCCTGGGGCTAAAACCTCGGCTCACGGGGACCTGGGCTCCGCTCAGCTCGGCTCCACTCATTGCATGCTGCCGGCTCCCAGACCTCTGTGCTGGTCCTTCCTGCAGGGCTGCTGGGCTGTCCTCAGTGGGAGGTTAGCTTCTCTGTGTCGTTCTGTGGGTGCTGGGGCTCCAGAAGTTGTTCAGAGTCCCCTTTTACATAGTTTGGGGGGAATCTGGGGGCAGAGTGGCTTGGATGAGCTGTTTCTACTCCGCCATCTTGGCTATGCCTGAATCTTTTCTTAAGGAGTCTTCCTGTCTGTGATACTTCCTCCTCCATGTCTTGGCCTTTAGGACTACAGCAGAGGTGTAACATGAAAACTTAATGATTCTTTTTGGTCTCCAAATGATTGGTTGCTTTGGCATATCTAGAATTTTTTAAATTGATTTTTTATTATCAAGAACAAATAAAACAGACACTGCTAGTAATATTTATCAAGCCATTTGTCTTTTTGATAATAATTTTTTTTAAAGCAATTGGGGTTAAGTAACTTGCTCAGGGTTACATGGCTAGTCATTATTTATGCGTGAGTGCTCATTTTCTGAGGCCAGATCTGATCTCGGGTCATCCCAACTCCGAGGCCGGTGCTCTTACTCACTGTGCCACCTAGCCGCCCCTTTAGGGCAGTTGGGGTTAAGTAACTTGCCCAAGGTTACACGGCTAGGTTTTTTTTTTGTTTGTTTGTGTGGGTTAAGTATCTGAGGCCGGATCCGAACTCAGGTCCTTCTGACTCCAGGGCCGGCACTCTATTCACTGCGCCACCTAGCCGCCCCTTAATAATAAATTTTTATTGATTTCTTTTGGTTTTTATATCAACAGAATTTCTCCCTATATTCTTCTCTCTCCCCTTTGCAGAGAGCAGTTCCATATAGCAAATAATATTTTTGAAGAAAAAAAGATTAAAAATGAGCAATAGTGATCAATGCATTGAAAAAGTCTGAAAAATATGCAGCATCCCACACTTCTATATCTCTTTCCTCTGCAAAGGAGTTGGGTGGAAATGTTTTCTCATTTTTCTTCTTTTGGGCTATTCTTGTTCTTTATAGTTTTGTATAATTCACTTTTGATTGTTTTGTGTTCTTTTAATTTACATTTTGTTGTAGTTATCTGTAATGGGAATTTGAAGACCTTCCCTGCTTTGAAAAAAAAAAAAACTCTGACCCTTAATAGGCTGAATGTAATCACATGCGGCTTGTGATAGGAAGAGTTTGCTGATGGGAAGCAGAGCCCAAAGGAAGCTGGGAGTCAGAGCCAGAGAGATGGTGGGAGAGAGAGAGGATGTTCAGGCAAGAAGATAGATAGGTTTGTAAAGAAAATGTTTTTTTTGCCACCTGCTGTGGACAGCTAGGCTTTTGTTGGTTTGTGGAAAGGCTATATGATGGTGAGGCTCTCTGTTGTGTTTTGGTACATTAACTTCTATGTTAGTATGATGTATCCAGTTTCCTGGTGTTGGGATTTTTCTGGTATCTGAATGTTTTGCTTCTGTCTTCTATATGGAGAGCCTGCTATATATTGTGATTGAGAACCATGTGGAAATATTTATAGTCACAGCCAGTGCTGTAAATACTGCATTGGCATTAAATTATCTTATATATTGTTTTCTTGGGTATGTTTACTTTACTTACATTAGATCATGTAAATCTTTCCATGCTTCTCTGTATTTATCAGATTTGTAATTTTTACAGCATAGTAATATTTCATTATATTCATGTAGCATAATTGAACTATTCTGCACTCAGTGGGCATTTACTTCATTTTGAATTCTTTGATGCTACCAGTGGTGTGTGTGTGTGTGTGTGTGTGTGTGTGTGTGTGTGTGTGTGTGTGTGTGTTTTGGTCACCTAAATTGATGCACTTCCAAAATGTAGTTTCCTATTAAGCATCTAAATCCAAACCTCAATTTAGGCTCTCTAAATCCCATAGGAAACAATTTCAGAAACCCTGTGGCAATAAAAACAAAACCATAAACAATTAAAATAAGTAGGGATTCCTTGAGGGCAGTGGTATCTAACCCAATGAGAAACAGGGGCCACAAAACCCTACAGGGTTCATATTGACTCAGTTTTAAAGTATAACATAATCTATTTTATTGTATTTTCATTTATTTGTTAAATATTTCTTGATTGCATTTAAATCTGGGCAGGTATACTCAGGAATCTTGTGAGCCATATGCTACCTGAGGGATATATCTATGACAGTTCTGCTTTAGGGTATAGGTTGACCTCTTAGATGACCATTAAGATTCCTTCTAACTCTCAAACTATGTCATTGTCTAGGGGATTACATTTATGGTTATTATGCTTTATGCAAGTTTTTTTTCTATGTCACGGACTCCTCAGAATAATGTTTTTAAGTGCATAAAGTAAAATACATACGATTACAAAGAAAATTAAGCATATTACAGTACAGTTATCAAAATATTAAAAGTCCAAAGTTCATGAGCCCTACTGAAATCTATCCACAAACTCTTTAGGGATCCATAGACCCCAAGTTAATTGCCTCAGTTCCACAAAACTATATTGCTTGGGGCAGCTAGGTGGTGCAGTGAATAGAGCACCAGCCCTAGAGTCAGGAGGACCTGAGTTCAAATCCAGCCTCAGACACTTAACACTTACTAGCCCTGTGACCTTGGGCAAGTCACTTAACCCCAATTACCCTGCCTTCCCCCCTCCAAAAAGCAAAAAACAAAAACAAAAAAACCCAACTATATTGCTAATGGTTCCATAGAGTCATGCCTTATGTTTTCTTGCTTGTGTAACATTGATCACAGTGATCTATATGCCTATAATTCCTCCTCCTATTCTCACATATTCAATCTCCAGATTTTGAAATCCTTCCTCCCCTTTGTTGTTGTTCACTTGTATCCAGCTCTTTGTGATCTCATGAGCCAAAGCACCCCAGTGATGTACATGGGGTTTTCTTGGCAAAGATACTGATGTGGTTTGCCATTTTCTCCTCCAGTGAATTAAGACAAACAGAGGTTAAGTGATTTGCCCAGGGTTATACAGCTAGTAAGTGTCAGAGACTGGATTTGAATTCAGGTCTTCCTGACTCTGACCCAGTACTCCATCTACTGAACCACTTAGCTGCCCCCTAAACTTTTTCTGTTTGCTGTTTTTGTCGGTATTCAGTCGGTATTTCAGTCATGTCTGACTCTTTGTGGCCCCCTTTGTGGAGGTTTTCCTGGCAAAGATACTAGAGTGGTTTCCTTCAACTCATTTTACAGATGAGGAAACTGAGGCATATGAGGTTAAGTGACTTACCCAGGATCACACAGCTAGGAAGTATCTGAGGCCAGATTTGAACTCAGGTATTACTGACTCCAGGCCTAGTACTCCATCCACTGCACCATCTAAGACACAGTTATAGTTCTACCTCCTCTTGATCCTATCCCCCCAAATCAGAAACAGTATTTTCCTCCTTAATCCCATCCAAACAGGCTGTACCTCTTTAGTGTGCTTATCCTGTTGTATTTCACTATTGCTGTTATTTGGGTACATGTTTCATCTCACATTCTAAGTTCTAAGATCCTTGAGGGCAGGAACCAGGGCTTATTTATCCTTGTATTGCTCTCAGCAAATAGCAGAAAAGGTTACACACACAGTAAAAGTCCAACAAATCTGTTATGAATGAATAAACGAATCACTGATAATATATGAATGAATGGCTGGATGGACGCCTCTTCTAGCTCTAAGATTTGATGCGTGTACTATAATCTTTCTTTTTTATTGATAAGGCAAACAATGGGCTTGAATGCAATTTCTCACTCTGTGGGATTTCGTTTATTATTGCATACACTGTTAACCTTTGTACTTATGTTCACATTGGGAACAGATGAGCCCTAGCAGCTTAAGAAAAAAATTCCTCTACTTGTCAATATAGTCAAGGTCTCCCTATTCCCATTCTTAATTAACAAACATTCTTTGACCACTTTCTTCTAGGGGACATACAAAGAATTATAAGATGCAGACCCTGACCTCAAGCAGTTTACTAGAGAGTAGGAGAAACAAGACCTATAAATATAACTAGCAAAAGAAAACTGTATATACTATATACCAAGTTATCAGTATAGATTGCAAATTGTATAGGAGGAATTCTATGAAGATAAAAAGGTCAGTGTGCTCTGAGAGGGCTTTGTGAAGAAGCAATTATTTGAGTTATATCTACCTAAAAAGTCAGAGGAGTCATATAAGGAGGAGAGAAGAATGAATTCCCTCAAGGGTCATGAAATGGGGCGACCAAAGGCACAGAGGTGAAAATATATAACAAATGTTTTTTTGAAGAGGGAGACAAGGGGAGTGGGTGACATGAGGAAGGGGTAGCAGTGAGAAGATCAGTCTGGCTAGAGCAGAGGGTTTGTGCTGTAGAGAAATGGGAAATAAGGCTGGAGAGGCAGTTAGTCAACTAGCATTTATTTGTTTGTTTTAATTAATTTTTTTGTTGTTGTTGGAGGAGGGAAGGCAAGGCAATTGAGGTTAAGCAACTTGCCCAAGGTCACATGGCTTGTAAGTGTTAAGTGTCTGGGCTGGATTTGAACTCAGGTCTTCCTGACTCCAGGGCCAGTGCTCTATTCACTGCACAACCTAGCTGTCCCTCAATTAGCATTTACTAAGGGCCTGTTATTTGCCAGGCACTATGCTAAGTGCTTTGAGGTAGCTGACAGTGCAATGGACACAGTGCTGGGACTGGAGTCAGGAAGCCCCGAGTTCAAATGCAGCCTCATATGTGACTGTGGGTAAGTCTCTTAATCTCTGTTTACCTCAGTTTCCTCAGTTGTAAAATGAGGATAATAATTGTAGCTACTTCTCAGGGTTGTTGTGAGGATCCAGGGATAATGTTTGTAAAAGGTTCTTAGCCTGTTGCCCAGCTTGTAGGAAACACCAGATAAATGCTTATTCCTTTCCCTTCCCCAAACAAAGAAAGGTAAAACAGACAAAAAACAATCCCTGCCCTCAGGAGTCTTACAATCTAATGGGGAATACAGCATGCAAACAACACTGTAAAAACTATATCTATGGGCAAAAAAAATCAGAAGGAAGGTGCTAAGATTAAGGAGGATTGAGAAAGACTTCTGGAATAAGGAGGGGCCTCTAGTTGATGCTTTGAGGAAGCCAGGGAAGCTAGAAAGTAGAGATGAGAAAGGAATCCTTCTGGGCAGGAGGCATAGCAGTGACAATACCAGTTAGGGTTTGAGAAAAGGCAAGGAGACCAGTGTCATAGCCTTGTGGAGTGTGTAGAAAGGAGTAAGACCTAAGAAGACTAGAAAGGTAGGAAGGGGCCAGGTTTTGAAGGGTATTAAAAACTGAACAAGGGGTATGGAATGTGGGGGTAGGAGGAATAGAATATATGGTCAGACCTATGTTTTAGGAAGATCCCTTTGGCAGCAAAGTTTAGGATGGCCTGGAGTGGGGAGAGCCTCGAGGCTGGCAGACCCACCAACAGGCTCTTGAAGTGGTCTAGATGTAAGGTGAGGGGGGACTTGGACCAGCAGAATGACTGGTGCTGGAGGAGAGAAGTGAGTGTATTTGAGAGATACTATGAAGGTAGAAACTACATGACCATCAGACAGCCTTGGTGTTAACATGTTCATTGCTGTCCTGAACTTTCTCCTCCTCCAGGCTATTGCTGACATCTCCTTTGTTGCCTCTCTTGGTTCTAGGTTCACCCCCAGGTGACTTGCCCAGAGCTCCTGGCATTTGGGATGCTTAGTCTCTGTGGTGCTAGAACCACATTTGTCATTAGTTCTTCCTTCCCAAAGTGAATAAACAAGCCTGACTTCTCACAGTGTGAAAAGAAATCAAATTGGAACAAGTCATATTAATCCATAGTGACTTGGATTTGGTCCCCATCTTTTCCTCCTTGGTAATCCCCAAAGGGATAGTCTATGAATAAAAATCCATCCTCTCCTAGAAATCCTGGAACCAGCTTCCAGGTTTCCTCTTTCATTTTTTTTAACAACACTCTTCCTTCTTTTCCCTTCTCCTCTTTCCCCCTTTATTCTCCTCTCCTCACTTCGCCTTCCCTCCTTCCCTTTTCCCTCCCCTCTCCATAATTCTGGCTCAGCCCTGTCAAACTGTCGTGGAGGTCGAGAGCTCCCCCACAGCCATCACCTCCCCGGCTTTTCCCTGAACATCAGTCTAAACAGTCATTCTGTGTCTGTCAAAATAGTGACAGCCCTTTTCCCTGCACAGAGAGGCTCATATCCCATCTGTATTGCCAACCCTCTTCCAGGTTTATTTTGCCTATCGCGTCTGTACACTTGCTATTTAAATTCCAAGTCATTTCTGGGGTTAACTGTGTCCCTGCTCTGCCAGGAGCCTACTCGCTGCACCTCTGATTCAGTCATCCTGTTAGGCATGTTCCCAGCATCACATATGTGTGTATGTGTCCCTTTCAAGTTCTGTGCCTCCTGCATGCCACCAGTGCCAGATGTAGCTTGCAATTTCCATTCCATTGGGCTGCATGTTACACGAGGCATAATCGGACTGAAATCATTTCTGGATGGAGAGATGAGTGATTTGAACAACAAAACCAAAAAAAAATATGCCATTTCTTCAGCATTTTTTTTGTTTCACTCAGTCCTTTTTCTAGTCAAAATATCATCTTGTGAATCTGTGTCATTTGGAATATGTTGAGAATGCTTAGTGACATCCTCTCCTCCATTCTTTTACATGGTAAGAGGGATTTTGAATGAGTTTATAGAAGAACAAAGCACCAATCACATTTCAGTTTTCCTTAGAAGTAGAATGCCTAGGGGCGGCTAGGTGGCGCAGTGAATAGAGCGCCGGCCCTGGAGTCAGAAGGACCTGAGTTCGGAGCCGGCCTTATAAAAAACCTAGCCGTGTAACCTTGGGCAAGTTACTTAACCCCAATTGCCCTAAAGGGGCGGCTAGGTGGCGCAGTGAGTAAGAGCGCCGGCCTCGGAGTTGGGATGACCCGAGATCAGATCTGGCCTCAGAAAATGAGCATCCACGCATAAATAATGACTAGCCATGTAACCTTGAGCAAGTTACTTAACCCCAATTGCCTAAAAAAAAAAAAAAAAGTAGAATGCCTTAGAGAAGCTAGGTGGTGCATTATACAGACCACTGGCCTAGGAGTCAGGATGACCTGAGTTCAAATTTGGCCTCAGACACTAGCTATGTGACCCTGAACAAGTCACTTAACCCCAAGGAACGAAGGAAGGGAAGAAAGAAGAGAGGAAGGGAGATAGGGAGATGCCTCATCTGAGATAACCTACCTTAGCTGAAGAAACATTCACCTGCCATTCTCTGATCTGACTATGGTCAATAATGGGCCCAGGGCCACTCATCCCCAGCAGGGACTGTGTGACAGGGTAAAGAGCAAACATACTGGAAGTTCCACCCTACTCAGTGATGCCTCTGGTTGTGGCCCCTCAATTCCTAGATTAGGGGTCTTGGCTTCCTAAACAAAATTATTCTTCCCTGTTTTAGCCGACTTGCCTGACTTGGCCCTTCAGCAGGCCAGACCCTTGTCTGTCAGTTGACTTCCTATGAAGCTGTTCTCCTGGTTCTCTTTCCTTCTGGCCAGACCTATCTTGTTGTTACCAGTGACCAGGTGTGATAGATTCATGGCATAGAAGGTACCATGTGGTTTAAGTGAATACCAGAGATTTGGGATTTAGGAAAGTCAATTTCTTCCTAGGCCTGGACCTAGATATGAGTTTGGCTAGAAGTGATAGCTCCAGGGGAAAAAGAAAGCTGAATTAATTGTGCTTTGCTTATTTGTGGCTTCATTTTAAAGTTATGTGGAGTTATTATTTGAGAGGTCACATCAGGAGACTTTTATTTTGAGGTAGATATGGTCTAGCAGTAGAAAAACCACTGATGCTGATTGATGGTGGTGATGAGGAGAATTTGTTTATGGAAATGGAGAAGCTTATGATGGAAATTCAGGATCAGATCATTGTCACCTGAAATTACAGAAAGGTTATCCTTAAGGAGCCCAGACTGCTTGATCAATGCAGACTATTCAAGGAAATGGTAGAAGCTATACAAAATCTCACTGTAGGCTGCAAGATGTAGCATGTGCCAAATACCTTGCAAGACGCAACTTGGTGGCTAGAAATACACATCAGAAGCTCACCATCTTTCATAAACTAACAAGATAAATCCTCATGCCACAAAGACAGACCTCAGAATATCCCAAGATTGAACAAACAAACTTTCCTGGGGTTGGATCCTTATTACAGACAAAACTGCTATCCACAATTACCTGGGCTTAACATTAATCCATTACAATTTAAGAACAGATTTAATATTTTTTCATGGAAAATGTTCATATTCTCCAAGCTATGTGGAAATGTTAAAAATGATTCCTAAATATCTAGCAGAGGAGGTCAAAATCATCAGGGGAAAGGATGTCATTCCTCCTGTTCTGTCTTCTGTTGGACTTGTCCTCAAGCTGCGTTCAGTGAGACCTCAGAGGGTGAGGTAAGAATAGCCCAATACTTCTATTCGATTACAAAACCCAGCTATTTTGTGCACCAATGAAATAGTCTGCAAAAAATTAAAAAGAAGGGAATACTAGCGGGATAGCAACTTGTCCCACGACCATTTCTATCTGAGCTCCATTGAAAAAGATGAGAATGTGATTATTAATTATGATAGCGATGACAGTAACAGTAACAGTAAGCATTTCTGCAACGCATCAAGGTTTACAAAGCATTTCGCTCAGAGCAACCCTGTGAGGTCAGAAGGGGGAGAAGAGGTTTTTTATTATAAAAAGAAAGACTATCCCACATCTCAGCTTTAATCAAAGTATCACTAGGATTGATTTTTACTCTGTGTCTGTAGGTCTCAAGTTAGCCTGAGGATGAGGGACATGGGCTCAGGCTCTTCCTGTTGAGGAGAGAAAGACCAAGGAGGACATTTCAAAAAGAATAGAAATGAGGATACATTTTTTCCACCAAGGGCCATTTTATTTCCCCCCAAATTGGAAGAAATGATAAAATTCCCAGCATTTTCTTTTTTAAAAATACTTTCATATCTCTGAATATGCTTATGATAATTTTAAGTCAAAACTAAACCCATTGCAATTTCATGGCTCTAGTCAAAAAACAGTGGCTTGACTCTTGCAAAGTATATCTAACCCAAGTTCCGGGCATTAGACATGGTAGTCGGCAGTCCTGGTTCAACTACGGGCTAAACCTGTGACCTTGGTCAAGTCCCTGCCCTTCTATAAATGCCCCTTACCTCATCTATGAAATGATGGCACTGATTTCTAAGTTCCTTCACACTCTGACCTCCTATGATTTGGATAATTATTTAAAATTTCCCCCAAATTTCCAATTAAAAGAATATTTTTTCTCCCCTTTATCCCCACAGTTTCAAAATTTCTGACACACTTTAACATCTTTAGTAAGGCTCCTAGAGTTCAGGAGGTGGGAAATACACATTGCAGGAAGTGAGGTCAGTAATACAAAGGAGAAGTCAGGCTCCCAAGCCCAGGACAGGATGATCAAAGGTTAGAACAGCGGTTCTCAACCTTGTTTGTATTATCAGTCCCTTTGGAAGTTTGACGAAGTCTTTTGTCTCTCATTTAGTATTTATTTAATTTTTTTTCTTTTGGAAGGGGGAAGGCAGGGCAATTGGGGTTAAGAGACTTGCCTAAGGTCACAAGACGAATAAATGTAAAGTGTCTGAGGTCATATTTGAACTCATGTCCTCCTGACTCCAGGGCAGGTGCTCTATTCACTGCACCACCTAGCTGCCCCTCATTTAGTATTTATTAAGTGCTTATTGTATACAAAGCACTATGTTAAATGCTGAGGATACAAAGAAAGGTAAAAGATAGTCCCATCGCTCAAGGAACTCATAGGTTAATGAGGGAAATAACATGTAAACAACCATATATGAACTAGATACATATAGCTATCTATATAGCTATATAGCTATCTTTATATATGCATACATAAATAGGCACACATATATGTATGTGTATGTATGTATGCCTCTTTGTTGATTATTCCCAATTTATCACATATATGTAGAGTATATATATATATATATGTGTGTGTGTGTGTGTGTATACATACATACACACACACACACATTGTAGTCACTGGCTGAGCACATTACCCAAAGGTTGAACAAGGTTAAAACATAGGGGTCATACAAACTGACTCTGTCCTAACATCTGAATGCACAACCCTCCCTTTGGTGCTAACCATCCTCATAGTGCAGCACCACAATTAGATCTATGTAGTTTCTCTACCCCTGATTGCATCATCCCATTCTCTGCTACTTGTGCCAAATTAATTTGAGTAAGCATTAGTGGCTATAAGCTAGGAAACTTGAATTTATAATAGGAAATACGTGTAATGTGGCCATGAGTGTGACAGAAATCTTAAGTCCATGTTTCCTTCAGAATGATAAAATGTTGAACAAATTAAGTTAAGCAGAGTTACAACCTCATATATCTTTTAAGGAGACAAACCTTGTTAAATAGGCTCTATAGGTAAACTAACTCAGGTTAACAGATTAAACCCCTTAGAGGGCTCAACATGTACTAATCTGTCTTCTCTGTCTTCCTCCCTCCCTCCCTCCCTCCCTCCCTCCCTTCCTTCCTTCCTTCCTTCCTTCCTTCCTTCCTTCCTTCCTTCCTTCCTTCCTTCCTTCCTTCCTTCCATCTTTATCTGTCTCTCTACCTTCCTCCCTCCCTGTCCCCTCTGACTGAATTCAGTTTTTCACATTTTGAGGAGATTGGTATAGAACAGAGAATACTGAGCCACTTGTTATTTCCTTATCAAAAAATGAATCAACAAGAATTTATTTAGTGCCTACTAGGAATGATGGGATGCTAAAAGACAAAAATAGTCCCTGCCCTCAAGGAGCTTACACTCTTTTCATCTGGTTATATAAGCATGACGTACACATATGCATATAAAGTAGATACTAAGTAATTTTTGTTGCAAGGCACTAGAAGCAGAGAAGAGACCAGGAAAGGTCTCTTATGGAGGGAATACTTGTTGTTGTTGTTTGTCCTTTGTTCTCAAAGAGCACCATGACATCAGAGAGGTGATGCCATGACTTGCAAGCAAATTGGATTTAAGTGAGGGAGGGATTGCAAGGGTACCAGCCTCACTTTCTCCTTCAGAGCCATCTGGATCCAGTGACCAGATGGGCAGAATGTAATGATATTCATAAGGAGGACTGGAGATGCTCTCCCCCCTGTGGAGTTCTTGAGCTGAGTTTTGAAGAAAACCATAGATTCCTAAATGCAGAAGGGAGACTAATGTGAATTCTGGGCACAAGAGGGTGGTGGGATTGGTGACTGTGTAGGCATGGAGATGGGAAATAAAGCATCCTATGTAAGAAATAGTAAGAATGTCCATTTGAATGAAAATAGAGTACCTGAAGATGGTGAGTAATGTGTAATAAGCTTGGAAAGGTAGACTGGAACCAAGTTGTAAGGAAGACTAATAAAAGGGAGATTTTGCTCTCCGACCCTCGAAAAGGTCAGAGGAGAGGCATTTCAGAACTCTTCCTGTCAATCTTCCGCTTATGAACAAAAGTAGAAACTATTACAGCCTTCTATATGGTGCCCTTCTCTTAAATACTCTCCCACCCCCCACACCCCATATACACAAGCAAATACCAATCCACCAGAGACTCAACAGAAGAGCATGTGATTCTGATGTTACTTCCTGTGAGGTATGCACGAACTTCCCAGTTCAGCAAGCATGCCTCTCCACAAGCCCTAAAATCTGTTTTTACTGGGTTTCTGGCAAATTACTTTACCTCTTTCAATTTAATTTAACACATTTTCCACTGTGTTTAAATCTGTCTTTAGCTCCAGGGGGAGATACAAGTGAAAGGAAGGAAGGAAGCACTTATAGGAAGTTATTGCAATAACTTTTATGAAAATAAGCATTTATAAAGCTCCTACTATGCATCAGGCACTATGCGAAGCACTTTATGGTTATTATTTCATCTGATGCTCACAGCAACCTTGGGAGTTAAGTGCTGTTATTATCCTCATTTTTACAGATGAAGAAACTGAGGCACACAGGTATTAAATAACTTGTCAGGCTCACCCAGCTAGTAAGTATCCAAGACCAGGTTTTACCTCAGTTCTTCCTGACTCTGGGCACATTGTTCCTTGCCCTGTACCACCTGACTGCCTCACAAAGAAGTCAAGGATCCTGCCTGCTGAGAATCTGGCAATCTCATAAGACTGGCAGCCATGGAACATAGAGAGAGTAAGACAAGGCGGCAAATAATTAAATATTAGGTCATGTTGTTTAGATGGTACAGAAAGGAATTCAGTGGAGGCTAGAGTAATCAGGGAAGGCTTCATGGAAGAGATGAGAGTTGAGCAGGGCCTTGAAAGATGGGCAGAATGTAATAGATGGAGTGGAGGAATGCTAACACTCCAGGTGAGGGAGAGAAGAGGAGGAAAAGCTTGCAAGTGAAAAGGATCTATCAATTAATCAAGTATTAAGTGTATACCAAATGACAGATATTGTGCTAGGCATTGGGGTACAAAGGTAAAAGGTACAAAGAGTCAAACAGTCTCTATTCTTATTTGGTGGAACTTTTTGGAGGGTGGAAGATAGGGCAATTGGGGTTGCCCAAGGTCACACAGCTAGTAAGTGTTAAGTGTCTGAGGCTGGATTTGAACTCAGGTCCTCCTGACTACAAGGCCAGTGCTCTATTCACTGTGCCACCTAGCCGCCCCACGGTCTCTATTCTTAAGGAATTTACAGTCTAATAGGGAAAATAACAATCATATAAAATAGTCACAGCAATGTAACATAAACATAAGATTAAAAAAAACCAAATATATACAAAGTAGGTGGATTATTTGGGAAAGAGGGCATCAGCAGATGGGGGCATCAGAAAAGACTTCATGCAAAAGTTTATGTCTGATGTGCATCTTAAAGGAACAAGGGGACTCTGAGGCAGAGGTAAGGAGAGAGTGCATTTTGGGCATTGAAGATGGCCCATTCAAAGGTGTAGAGACAAGGGATGGCTTGTGGTGAATGAAGAACAGAGAATGGAAGTTTGGCTGGAACATAAACTGAAAGGCTTACTGTTCATTGAGGCTAGAGAGGTGGATTGGGATCAAGTTGTATAGGATGTGAAAACTTAATAGAGGAGTGTGTATTTTATCCTATAGGTAATTGAAAAGCCATTTCAGTCCATTGAGTAGTGGGTAAAAGAGGGTGAAAAGTTCAGACTCACAAGAATACAGGTTAGCTTTTGGAGAGTGAGACAGTCTGTTGGACATATGGGAAAGGTATGGATTATGAAAGACGAGAAGACGTAGGGATCATTATAGTTATGTTTGAGTATTTGAAGGACTGCTGCTTGGTGTCATAGGGCAGAATTGGGAACAATAGGTGGAAGTTGCAGAGAAACAGATTTAGGTTTGATTTAATTCTGAGCATTAGAACTGCTTAACAGTTGAAAGAGCTCTACCCTAAGACAATGCATTCCCAAGAACTTTCAAACAAAGTCTGGATAGTCACTTAATTGACATGATGGTGAATAGACCTTTGTTTGGTGAAATGTTTTTGAGCTGGAAAGGACCTTAGAAAGAATATACTCCAAACCTTTACCTTTGTGTGCCTTTTGGTTTCAAGCATAATGCTTTACTCATAGCAGATGCTTAATAAATGCTTATTAAGAGGATGGAAGAATGAATGCATGAATGAAAGGAATGAATGAATGATCCCTTCCATTTTTCATGAAACTCAACAGTACAGCTATGGGGCCAGTGCTTTATATACAACTGATTAGTGATAGAGCTGAATCTAGAGCCAAAGTCTCTTGATATTCAGCCTGGGGATTTTTTTCTGTCATACCGCTTGTCACAATTCTTTCAGGTGATCACATTTGATCTTCTTTGGCAATGGAGAACTATCATAGAGGGCTTCATGAATGAATTCTCTAAATGACTAGGCCTGTGCAACTTATACCATCTGTGGTAATGCATCATAATCCATTTATGTCTCTGGTGGGCTGCTTCAATATTCAGGATGATTGAGGATGCCTTGACTGCCATGCATCTGCTGGGAACATTTAATCTCAGTAGAAACTGACAAATTCTGCTTGGACAACTCCCTTGGGCTACAGTAGATATCTGGAGGCTATCCTGCCTTCAAACTTCATTTCTATTTTGGAAAAGGAAATCTTCCAAATCGCTCTTCCAAACTGCATGAAAAATAGTTAGGTTCTAGTTAAGAGAGTAGTCATTTAATGTTGATTATCACCTTTTTCTTGGTTGGAATGATCTCCTTTCTCATAGTCATACATATTTTCCTGTTGTTGTCCTTGTCATTGTTAGATGTCCTTAGGGAACCACAGGTATGTAAGGTTAGCCCAAGGCAAAATTCTCAAGTTTGTTTTCAGTTTTCCCAGTCATTTCTCCTTTTGGTGGCCCTGTTCCTCACCCACTCCCTAAATGTCCTATATGCTTATGTTCTCTTTCTCCATAATTATGTCATTTTTTTCTTAGATTCTTTATTCATATTGTGGAAATATTCTATATGACCTATAGGTCATAGAACTTCGAAAAATTTTCAAAAAGGCCTAGTCAGGCTACTTCCTTTTACAGATGAAAAATTAAGACCCAGAGAGGGGAAATCACTTGACCGAAGTTGCAGTTAACTAGCATTTATGCCATACTGTGCTTTTAAGAGATAGGAGGAGAGGGAGATCAGTCAATGACAATTCATCATGTCTCTGAAAAGACTGGGAATTGCTGGGTTTGAGGAACCTGATTCTTTTACTTAAAGAGTGAAACTCACCTCATTGCCTATATTTGTGCCCTAAATGGAATGGGTATGGTACAGGGCCAGGCAGACATTGGCCAAACAGAGACCATCACTCCCATCGATTACCTTCTATTCACCTGGGTACTTACCCTACTTCAGGCTCTCATCACAGCTGACCTGGAATATTATAATAGTTTCCTGATTGATCTCTCCCTCTTGAAACCATTGCATCTCAAAACAATCAGCTGTCAAAATGGTATTTCTTCAGCTCAAACCTGACTATGTCACTCCTTTATTCAATGAATGCTAGTGGCTCCCTGATACCTCTAGGACCAAATACACATTCTTCTGTTGTCATTTAAAACCCTTCACAAGCTGGCCCCAATCTATTTTTCCAGGCTTATTATACACTTCTTCCTTCACATCCTCTACAATCCAGTCATGTTGACCTTCTTGCCACTACACACCAAGAATGCTTCATTTCCTTCTTCCATGCTTAATGTACTGTCTGTCTCCTGTGTCTAGAATGCATGCGATCCTTTTCTCTACCACTTAAAATGCCTAGTTTCCTTTTAAAACTTAGCCTAAGCTCTGCTTTTTAATGAAGGCTTTATCGATTTTTCCTCCTCAAAAATTCCTTGTATTTATTTTGTATATACTGATATATCTACATCTTGTTTCCCCATATAGAATATAAACTCATTGGGGGCATGAATGGTTTCAGTTTTGTTTTTGTATCCTCTGCACCTAGCACAGTACTAGCAAATAGTAAGCACTTAATAAAAAATTTGTTGAATGATTGATAGGTAGAAATATTTACAAAGATTGCTATATTAGTAGGAGCCATTTTATTCATTGGTAAAGCCTTACCTTAAGGACAGCTAAGTGGCACAGTGGATAGAATGCAGGGCTTGGAGTCAGGAAATCTGGTCTCAGACACTGTGTGACTTGCGGGCAAGTCACTTAACCTTGTTTTTCTCAGTTTCCTCATGTATTATAAAAATGAACTATAGAGTGAAATGATAAACCACTCCAGTATCTTTGACAAGAAAACCCAAAATGGAATCATGAAGAGTCAGACATGACTGAAACAGCTAAATAGTAGCAACAAACAAAGCCTCGGTTTTAACATTCCTTCATTCCAGCCCTCCTGTCCTCCTGCCAGATGTAAGTTGAGATAATAGTTAATATGACTTCTTGCTTTTTTGGTTGATGCTCTAGTTTTCATTCTGTTAATAAAATAAGAATGTATGTACATCTTTGGATTATGGTTTATAACATGTTATGCCTCTGAGTGCTAGTAGATACAATAGAAATGATGAAAAAGGTCATGTCAACTTCACAAATACCATACATGTAATTTATCTACATTTTACTTTCCTGCTGGAAGTGGGAACCTACAAAAAAAGAGTATATAGATTTATGTTGATATATTAAGCAGTCCATTGTCCATCACTGAAAAAGCAAAATTCGTCATTGTTCCCAACAGCTACATTGGCATACTTATAAGTGAATATCAAGGTGACTTCATTTGGAGGAAAGGATGCTTAATTTGAAGCTAGGGGATCTAGGTTCATGTTCAGGCTGTGACTTGTTAGTTGTGTGACTCTAGGCAAGTGATTTAATGTCTCCAGACCCTATTTTCTTTATATATAAGAGGAGGATAACACCACTTATAAACAAAGCCTTGTTTGGAGAACCAAATGGTAGAATTTCTAGATCCTTTCAAGATTCAAATCATGTCATCTGTTATAAGAGGGCTTTCCTGATTCTTCAGTTGCTGTTTTCCTTCAATAGAATATAAGCTCCTTGAGGGCAAGGACTATTTTAATTTATGTCTTCATATCTACAGTATCTAGCACATAGTTAAAGTTTAATTAAATGCTTGCTAAATGATTGGGTTTCTTCACTGAATCTTGAACCAATTTGGTGAGCCCACACCTCCCTCTTCTGGAGTACAGTGCCACCCAACTGTCTAAGGATTGTCAAACTGGCCCTTCTAGGTCATAAACAACATAAGTCAAAGTTCTGAGCATTATCAATCAGAATTGGGACTGGGGTATTGTAATAATAAGTAAAGTAGTACTTTGCTGCTTGTTTCAGTTATACAAGCGCCTTTGAGTCTTGCCTTTGACTGATCAAAAGTCATTGTGGGAAACAGAATACATTGTGTTTTCCCTTAATAGGCCTAAGGGAGTTTGGAGACCTTTCCTGCCCTTAACAGGCCTAATGTCATCACATGGAGCCCATGGGGTAGGAGCTTGTTGAAAGAGTAGAACAGGAAGAGTGGAACGGGAAGGAGAAGAGCAGAGAAAAGCTCAAGCAGAGCTAAGACAGAGCAAAACTGAGGGAGAATGCTTGTAATTTAAGCACTCTGTTATTCTATGTTCCTTTCTGAGAACTGAGAGGGAGAATGTTTGTAATGTCGGCACTCTGTAGTACTTTTGTCTGTTGTCCTGTCTGTGTTGATGTTACTTTGTCAGACAAAAGCATCCTGTCTGTTGTTCTTAGAAGTCCTGAAAGAGAACTTTACTACTGTTTCAGAAGTCCTGGGACTTTACTGTTTATTTGTATTTATTTCTCAGACAGAAACCTTGTCAGTTGATTTGTGTTGCTTTGTCAGACAGAAAGTAAATGGAGGTGATAGTGCTGGCAATGTGTGTAAATATTGTTGTAACTCTGTTAAGCTTTGTTTTCCTAGAAACAGAAACTGTGAAGGGCTTGGAGTGGAGTAGTCCCTGTGGGCTAAGATACAGAACCAGAGCAGAGAGCTGCCTATGTGTGAATCCAGGCAAGCGTCAGGTGAATCCAGGCAAGAGCAGGGAGTAGTCAGCCCCTGGAGTCAGCTGTGGGGTTTGGAAGCCATCCTTGAGTCAAGATTAAAGAAGACTTTACTTGGGTACTCTGTATTGCGTGATATGATTGTGACTTACTATAACTTAGGGGTGGATGGTGTTTGTACTTTCTGCTAACCCTTAAGGATGATTGACTTAAAGGTGATTGGAAGCAAGCCTCAAGTCAAGATGAAAGAAGACTTTACTTGAACACTCTGTACTGACTAAGGAGATTGTAATTTACTGAATATTTTGTTTAAGACTGTGGCCACCTCGGTAATAAGTTGTTATGTTATGTCATTGTGAATGTTGTGCTTTATTTTCTTGAATGTTATGCTTTAGTTTATTGCTGAATAGAGAGTTCACTATACTATGTGATTAGATCCTTAAAGTTATTCACAGCAGCAGTCCTCAGGAGAGCTGTTTGTGATCAGCTTTATAATTCTACCATCTACACCATAAATAAAGCTTTTCTCTGCTCTTTTCCTTCCTGTTCCACTCTTTTTTTTTTTTTTTTTGAGGGCAATTGGGGTTAAGTAACATGTCTAGGATTTTGTTTGTGTGTGTTAAGTGTCTGAGGCTGATCCAAACTCAGGTCTTTTTGACTCCAGGGCCGATGCTCTACTCACTGTGCCACCTAGCCACCCTCCTGTTCCACTCTTTCAGCAAGCTCCTCCCACTATGGGCTCTATGTAATGTGTTAGGCCCATTAAGGGCAGCAAAGATCCCCAAACTCCTTTAAGCCTATTAAGAGCAGAGAAGGTCTTCAAATTCCATTAGGCCTGTTAAGGGCAGGGAAGGTCTCCAAACTCCCTTAGGCCTATTAAGGGCAGCACTATGTATACTTTTTCCAACAAAGATTTTTGATACTATCAAAGGTAAGGCTCAAAGGTACTTGAATAGCTGAAAAAAGCAAAGTACCAAAGCACTACTTTGCTTGCATTACAAAAGTGTGCATGGCCACTGTACTTCCAACCTGAGTGAGATAAGGAGACTCAATAACAAAGAGAAAAAAAAGATTGCTGAATTGAGTTAAAAGGAGAGAACATATAAAGGAAAATAAAATTATGTAGTAAATAGATATGCCTCCACATATACTGGTTCTCAGAGCTAATCACTTCATCTTTCAGTGCCTCAGGCACCTCTCTAGGCCTATATACATTGTGGAGCAGTTGTGGAAACTGAATTGGTAAAAGGAGTTTACCCACCAGGAATTCTCTACACCAATGAAATCATAGTCTCAATTCATTTAAAAAGAAAAGCTATATTGAAAACACTCCTAAGTAAAATGTTCACTATTTTTATTTTTTCTATTGAAAGATAATGTGAGTTAGGTACCTCATTTAAAAGAAGGAAGGAAGAAAATAAGCATTTGTTAAGCATCTCCTATGTACGGATCACTGTGCTAAGTTCTTTATAAACATCTCACCTTTACACTAACCTTGTGAGGTAGGTGCTAGTGTCATCCCTATTTTATAGTTGAAGAAACTGAGGCAGACAGAAATGTGGTGACTTGCCCAGAGTCACTCTAAGTATCTGAAGCCAAATTTGAACTCAAGTTTTCCTGACTCCAAGTTCAACTCTCTATCCACTAAGCCATCTAGCTGAGTCAGACACAAAGAGTTATGTACTTATAACAATTAAGAATGCTGACCTTCTTTGTAGGCATCTGAGTTGTTTGGAGTGAAGAACGCACCATCCACTTGGTTTATATACAAAGACTCTATCTTCTTCCAAAGGATTAACTAACTTTATTAATTAGGAGGAGCTGAAACCAGATAAATATTTTGGAAGAAAACTATTGATGCCTACACAGTGAATACCATTGAATACTACCTTCAGTGCCTGGGAAGAACAAATGGATTAAGTGCCCCATGGTTTTGAGTTGTGCTAAAAAACAGTCCTATTCATCAAAGCCCAGAGGAATAGCAATGATAGGCACCATATAAACGGGCAGAGAGTTAACAGCCTGCAGCCCCACGATGAGCAACCGTATTGTTACCATTGGGATGGGTTGATGGAGGCAATCTGGAGGCTCAGCTCTAGCCTATACTCCCTGGTGCACGTCTGTCTCCACAGCATGTGCTTCCCCAGAGATGGGAAAGTGGGCCAAATCAGCAATTCTTTCCTTAAACAGAAGATGCCATCCCTGGTGTCAAACTCAGGCAATACAGGTCAAATAACAACAGTGCTCCATCTGTCATCCTTCAATACTGACCCAACCACCTGTGATGCACAAGCTCTGAATTGTTTTCATTCTCTGGAGGGAAACAGTGTAGTGTTATTGATGGCATACTGGGCTGGGGTGGGGGAGGAGGACAGGAGAACTGGGCTCTAGTCCCAGATCTGACTTACAGTATTTTTTCTTTTTCTTTTTTTAAGCAAGCTACCTAACCTTCATGTAGGTCAACTTGCTCACCTGTAAAATGGGGATAACTTAATAAATGAGGCTCATATAGAACCTGAAAGATACTTCCTAGGGTTACTGTTATGATAATATGAGATAAAGAAAATGTTCTGAAAATATAAAGGAACTACTTGAAAGAGATCACTATTTTTTGTATTAATTCTACTCTTGCTTGAGATCAAAGGGATTCATAGGATGTAATGAGAGGATGGCGTACAATGTCTTGGCCATGAAACCACATTGTTCACCAAACTCCACAGAAACTGAACAGAGCATCTTGGGCTCAATAGAAGGGCAGTGTGACAAAGTGGTTAGGATGCCCATTCTGGAGTCAGCCTTTGAATCTGACCCTTACTAGCAGTGTGATCATAGGCAAGTCACTTGAGTTCTCTGAACCTGTTTCCCCATAGGTAAAGTGATAATAAGAATGCCTGCAGTACTAAAAGAGCATCTGTGAGGCTCAAAGATAGAATGCACGGAGAGTGCTTTGTGCACTTTAGAGCACATTAAATGTCCATACACACCATAGACTGAGTTGGGAGCAGAATCCCTTGTTCTATTACAATGTCCTCTTACTCAAAGACAGTGAAAGGGGGAACTCTGGAGATCTGGGGGTCTAAATACTACTTTTGGCTTCTGATTGCCTCTGTATTTGAGCATGTCAACCACTCCAGGACTCAGTCTCCTCATCTGTAAAACAAGGGGGGTCCACTTAGTGATCTCTAAGGGTCTTCCAGTTGCACATCTTCTGTTCTAAGGGTTCAGATTTATGGGTACAGTGGTGGTTTAGGTCTTCGCAGCAGATGCCACTTTGTTACTCCATTTTGAAGAGGCCTAGTTGACAAAGATTATTTATATCACTCTCCTTCCAGTCATCATCTAAGGACATTTACTCATGCCTTTACACAGTTCTTGATGTGATTGGATAGATTAGTCTATACTGGATGGCATAGGGGGAAGGGTGGTGATCACATGATTTCCATCCTCAGTAGAGTGATTTGACTTTGGGCCAATTAGACCAGTGACTATAGTGACTTTGGCCAGCTAGCCTACTAAAAACTATGAGCCTGGGCCAGAAAGAAATAGGCCAGTATGGTGAGAAGTCTGGGCCTATGATATCCTATGAGGAGTGTTTGAAGGAACTAGGGATGACTAAGGCTAGGGAACAGGTGTGATGACAGGTTTTAGAGATTAGAAAGGTTGTCCTGTAGAAGGCTGAATTCTATATCATTCCAGAAAACAGAAATACTACTAACAGTTGAAAGGAATACAGGAGGTTTATTAAGAAGGACTTCTAATAATTAGAGCTGCCCAACAGTGCAATGATCTGCCTTTAGTGGTAATGAACTCTCCATCACTAGAAAGGTTTGAACTGAGACTATGATCATCTGCCAGGAGATCTTATCTCAGAGGCTTCCTGTCCTACATAGAAAATTAGACAAGATTAGAGGTGGGGAACCTACAGCTTTGAGGCCACATGTGGCCTACTAGGTCCTTGGGTTCGGTCTTTTAAGTTTTACAGAACAATTCCTTTTATTAAGAGGATTTGTTCTGTGACATTTGGATTTAGTCAAAGGGCCACACTTGAGGGCCTAGAGGACATATGGCCTTGAGGCTGTAGGTTCCCCACTCCTAGACTACATTATTTACAGAATCATAGCTCTAGAACTGGAAGGAACCTCAGAGTCCACGTGGTCCTCATTTTAAAGATGAGGAAACTGAGGTCCAGAGAGGTTGTGACTTGCCCAAAGCCACACAGGTTTGGTCCTCTGAATCTAAAATCAGTGCTTTATCCTATTACTTGCCTTCTGATGCGCCTTGTAAGGTCATGGTTCTTATCAAAATCAGGCAATGGACCCCAAATCACTGCAGATCACCTGATCACCTTTGAGAATACTCATTGCAGACTGATGATTAAGTCCTAGTGGGTGGATACTTTGGGAAGAATTTTAAATAGACAGGGAGGGGCAACTGTGAAGAATGCTACAAGGCTTTGGGTATGGAACCAGTGAGACCTGGGTGGGCTAAGATTCAATTCTGGAGCTGGCACCTTTGTTTTGTAACTTGTAAACAGAAGACAGAAATACCCTCTGGAGAAATATAGAGAATGTGAGGCTCAGTAGATGAGATGACTTTAAAAGATGAAAGATATAATGAGCCATTCATATTGCTGGGATCATCGCTGTGTTAATCGAACTGGCACCTTTTTGTCTTATTTTTTTTTGTGGCCTGGAAGCATCTGGAACAGCTGGAGCTGTCCCAGAGAGTGAGAGATTAACCTCTTCCTCAGCCTTCCTCCCCTTCAGGGCCTGGATCTCATTCAAAGGGAATAATGTACATCATGGGATAGTGCGTTTAATTAATTTTGGAGAGAATCTCTAGTTTGGAGGCAAGCAGTAGAACATAGCAAATGATGGGAAGCTACCTGATGTCTAAAGTCAAATCAACAAGAACTTATTAAGCACTCACTGTGTGCCAGGCACTGTGTAGAGCATGGGGAATACAGAATAAAGGCAGAAAGACAGACAGATGCTGATCTCCAGGAACTCACATCTCAAGGGGAAAGACAACATATAAAAGGAAGCTGAGGGGGGAGTGGCACATACTGGGACATGGTAGAGAAGGAGCTAGAAATGCAGCCTGGGGAAGAATGATGCCATGGGTGCTCTGGGCATCCTCCTTAGCAAGATAAAAGACCCATGCTTACCTCTCCCCTCTATATGTTGCCTTCCTTTAGTGGAATATAAATTTCTTGAGGGCAGGGACTGTCTTCCCTTTTCAGTCAAACTCTCAGTGCTTAGCCTGGCATATAATAAGTGCTTAATAATCCAGCCCAATCCATAAACATTTATTAAGAGCCTACTATGTGCTAGATACTGTGCTAAGCACTAGTTATATAATTAATGAAAAGACTACCCTCAGGGAGTTTACAATCCAATAGCAAAGAGACAACACAGATAAGGATGCAGGAAAAGAAGGGACTTTGAAATGGGGCATCTGGTTTGGTGGAGTTGAAACCAGGCAGAGAAGCAGATGCTACTTGGAGTGAGCTGAGAGTCCAGGTTCTGCCCTCTCTAAAGGAAGGCATTTAGAGAAGTTTGGTACTCCACTCTCCATTCTTCCAATCAGAGGGCAGAGGAGGCTGAGAAAGGTGGTATGAATCAAGACTTGTATGGACAGCAAGGCAGTGAGATTAGAAGTGATACATTTTTCCTGAGAGGGGCATCCTCCAATGATTTTGTCTGATCTACTTTATAC
Source organism: Gymnobelideus leadbeateri (assembly GCA_011680675.1). Lineage (NCBI taxonomy): Eukaryota > Metazoa > Chordata > Mammalia > Diprotodontia > Petauridae > Gymnobelideus > Gymnobelideus leadbeateri. The sequence goes on from WOXC01008685.1 coordinate 47,255, forward strand.
CCTATTCTCCCATCAGTCCCCTTCATGTACTGTCTTCCCCAGCCCCTTCTCAATTTCATGGCATTCCTTCTAATGCCTTCCCAACATCTCCACCAATCAACTTCCAACCCTTCCTCCAAGACATAAGTCAAGTCCCACCCTCTTAGTGAAGCTGTCTGTTATTTCTCACAGTCAAAATACTTTCCTTGGTTGGCACCTCTTCTGTGTTACCCAAGATATGTGCCCTGCTTAGAGTGGGCATTTAAGAAATGACTCTTGTATTAAATTGAATGATAACTCATCCTAATATATAATGATTCCCAAGAAGATCCTGTACCAATTCATCCTTGCATCCATCATAGTGCCAAGCATGGGACTTTGTAGGAGCCCCCAAAATGGACAAAAATTAATGAAGGGCAATAGAGTGTGGTGACAAGAGAAAGAGGCTGCTGTTTGAGGTTTTATCTTGTTTTGCCACTGAAGAGGTGTGGAACCTAGGCTAAGTCACTTCAGTTTACTGGGCTTCAGTTCTCTTACCTATAAAATAAGCATATTTGATTAAATTTCTAAGATCTCTGCCAGCTCTAATGACTTAAAGATTCCTGCTTTGTTAATGGCATTAGTAAAAGAAAGTGTCAGCTGTATTGTTTGTTGATTTGAATGAAATGAAGCACTTCAATTAAGCTATCAAAGTTTAAAACTGAGCTAAGACTTTTGGGGCACTCCATACAAACCCTTAATATACCAAGAGTGCATTTTGCTGCTGAAGTCCTGACTCAGAGAGATAGCATTGTAAATGTATGTGTAAACAAAAGTAGTATTTGTGGATGGGCAGGCTCTTTGGTCCCACTACACAGGAATGCTGAAACCTCTGCCTTTATGCTACAAACCTGCTGCTGCTAACCTGACCAATGTCCTTCTTCGCCACTTTCCCAGCCTCACCCCCCCCAAAATATATTTGAGGGAGCCATATGCAATCTGGTAAAGTGGTTCACCCCCAAAGAAGTGAATCAAAAGTAGATGGGTTTCGCTCTGCATAACAGAGGCTGGAATACTTAGAAACAGCAAGCGACCTTCCCCTTTAAGAGATGGCAATGAGCTGTACCAGGTAGAGATCCCCCCCACCCCACCCCACGCTAACATCATTTAAATGGCTGCTGTCAAAGTCAGAGCCAAGACCTAGAGAACCCAGGAAGATTGCTCTGTCGGCTGATATATGAATTGTTTACGCTTAAAGAGAGAAATACTGAACCTGAGGGCGAGACCTTCCTCTCTAACTGAAAATGGACAAAAATCAGTGGGTTCTTGGTAATAGCTTTGACAGGCCTTCAGCTGCTGGGCTCTCAAACCTGGAGAGCTCCTTTTCCCTATCCCTTTCCCCCACCTTCAATTGTCATCACACTCTTTTTAAGGCTGTGCTACTGAAAACAGCCAAACTAAATTTCTCTGGGGCACACCCTGAGGATTCAAATGGAATATTATCTAGGAACCCTGGAAAGGCTCAATAGGGCAGTCTTACTTACACATAGGAGGATTTGGGTATAAACTGGGGAAGAAAAGGTACTAACAGAACAAAACAACATTCAATCAGTCTTAGACTGATCTCATCTTTTTTTTTCTTTAAGCCTGATGATTCTTCTAACTTTATTATTCCTCTCTGTGATATCACCTTTTGCCCATTTCCCCATGATAGTAACATTGGAATTATACCTCTAGACTCTTCTGTCCCTTCCCTTTACATCTCATCACTGGTAATCAGTTACCAAATTCTGCTCATTCATCTGAAACATCTTTTGCATCTGTCCCCTCCTTTCTATTTCCATTACCTCTCCCCAGTACCATTCACTTTGGACAACCACAGTAGCCTCTTAAACTAGCTTCATGATTTTACTCTCTCCCACCCTTCACACCATTGCTAGAAAAATCCTTACCCTCAAATCTAATCTGTTACTACACTGTATGAAAATCTGAAGTGGTTCCTGATAACCTGTTGCATCAAATGACTCTTCTGAGTATCCTTCAAGGCCCTTCACAACATGATACTACTTTCTCCTTCCCATGATGTTCTCCTCCACATATTTTATATTCCAACCAAAATGAGTTCCTCTCTGTTCCCTGAACATATTCTGAGTTCCTATAAATTAAGCCTTTGCTTGTGATGTCCCTGAAGCCTATGATATCTCTTCCTTTCCCCCCTCTTTAGCTCCCCTCCCCTCTTCTTCTCTCCTCTCCTCTCCTCTCTCTCTCTCCTGAATTTTTACCCCTTGTTTAACCCCAGTTCAAATGCTACTTCTTCCATGGAGCCTTCCCTGATGTCCTCAGTCTGTAATGCTGTCTCCTCCATATAGGTTCTCCACACCAATTTGCTTTGATAACTCTTTAACGAATGAATCACATACTATTAGGAACTCAAAATGTTTTTATTTCTATTTTATCCCTATAGTAGATTGTAAGCTCCATGAGGACAGGGATGATCTTACCTAAACTTCTCTAGAACCACTGTATACATTTCCACTTCTGATTTCAATATGGCTTTTATAATTCAAAGCGAGTGTGTGTGTTGAAAAACACAGAGATAGGGGAACTGAGAGTGGACAGCCCAATTTCATCTTTTCTATTAGAATTTCTCAGTGATGCCTCTCAAATATGGGTGGTTAAACATGGGGAGGAACCCGCCCCCATGAAGCCAATTAAGCATTATTCTTGAGGAAGCATTGGGATAAGGATTTGGCAAGCAAAAATATAAATGATGAGAGAGAATGACAGTAGTTCATTCTTCTCTTTCCCACTCTCTACCAGGACTTGGACCCCTGGGAATTGTCTCACTCAATGAGAAGACAAATGACCCTAATCACAGGTGTTTCCATAACCTTTTGGAAATAAGCACCTGAAACAAATCAATGAATGAGTTGCAGGGTTCTGGGAAAAAAAACCTTTGAGGAAAACAGTGTACTGACCAGTATCCTCTCATCAAAGTTTTCCTCCCAGGTAGTTCTGGAAAGGATATCTATAGAGTTTTCCATAATGGGGCGTATGTTTAAATCCTTTGTAAATGGCTAAGAAGGCAATTCCTTTCAGTCATTTGCTTTGTAAGGCACTCCTCCCCTCCCCTGGCAGCGACAGTCTATGCACTCTATTAGAGCAGGATTTTTTTTTTCTTCCCCCCTACATATAATGGCACCAATTAAATTACCTTGCAGCCCGACCTTAATCTGGCAGGAATGATTATTCCATGAAACAGTTAGGGCTCTAATTGACATGAAGTGCCTGCAAAATATGTCTTTTGCAGCAACCCCTGTCAAAGTCACATTGATATGCTAATACCTATAGCTGGCAGAATCACTTCATAAAGAGAGACATTGAAAATTGAATTATTTCAATTTCAGTACCTAGGAATCTAGTGATCTGTCTGTATATGTAACTAAGTAGGTGCAATACTTTATATGGGTAAACAGCTGTACTAGGGCGTTGCCATGGAAACTGCTTGACTCGTGGCAGTCGTGCTGGTGATGAAGTCATTAGCCGCGTGAAATGTGCTTTGAGGTTGTCAAGTGTAACACTCCAGGAATATTTCAGCAGTATTAGTGGAGCCTTTTCATTTACATAATTTAGGCTTTCACACATGATCTCATTATGGTGTAGGAAAAGAGTGAGTTGTGGGTGCCATCATACTCAGCCTAAATGATTCTCCATCCCCTGATTCAGTCATAGCTTTTCTCAAAAGGACTCTCACCTCAAACTGGGGCTTGTGGATAATTGACAACTCCCACAAAACAAGTATTCCGAAATCTTGAGGGTCATGGGATAGGCTATGTTCACTCATATTTTGGTGTCATAGTTGGTATAGTTCAGGGATAATGTGAGAATTTCAAAGGGTAATACTGAAAAAAAAACAAAAAAAAACAAACAACTTTCTTACATTTTTGGGGGGTAGGGTAATTTGATCTCAAAGTGCCCTTTGAAAGTGGATTTCAGCTAGGCATTTCCCTTGAAATGATTCAGTAGCTCTAACTCACAATTTTAGGGTATTACTAGAAAGTCACAGTTTTAAATGCTGAATAAAACTTGCGTTTCTATGAAAGTATTGTTATCTTCCAAGTAGTCACCTAGGGAAATTCTATGCTTATTATGAAGGTACTATCATTGCTCAAAACAATATGGAACTCATCTTTGGAAACTGCCTTTTCAACCAAGTTACAAAGCAAACAAATTAATCATTATGTAATCAGGCTGTTTTGACCCCTCCTAATGTTGACTGGTTTGATGACTTGCCTTGTAAACCAGACCTGGCTCCCAGTGAATATTGATTGCTACTGAATCATCCCTGAAGATGGAAGATTTGCTACCATTAAGAGCATTCAAATGGGATATATGTCCAAATTGTGGAGATATATTGTGGAAGAACAAATACCTAAAAGAGTTTTGTTTGTTTACTTTTTGCAATAGTAACACAGCATTATTTGAATAAAGAGATAGGCTTCTAAGCTAATTCTTTGGAATGGGTCTGCACTCATTTGAATATAGATATTCAAGTACATTTATTATAATATTGGTCACATTCTTTTATCATTAGCATCCCTCTATACTCTAAACACTTGAAATCATGAAACTGAGTTGAGCATCGTGGATTTAGCTTAAATACGGTCTCCTGTTTTAAGAGAGGTAAATGAATGAAGGTACCATTTGTGGTTGCTAAGAGGAGTAATTGTTGAAAGGGTCATATGAATCATATCTACTTTAGATAACAATTTCATGACATGTGAAACTCCTGCTTAAGAGAAATGATGAATGATCCAACTGATATCAAAGATTTATTTAAGAAAGCAACTTCCAGGGCATGTCATAAAGTCATGACTTATTCAGTCTGATAACCCATACCTTCTCTATCTCCATATAGCATTGTCCAGTAACATCTGATGATTATCATGATGACCTGGTGTCCCTGCAATATCCTGATGTGGCCTCTTAGCCATCTCAGAAAGATTCAACTATGTTCTATAGGATGATTTTTTCCCCTCTCCTTTCATTTGACAAACATTTTTTGAGCACTATTTATCAGGCACTGTGTTCGACACTATGGGATACAAAAATGAATGAGAAGTATGCCTTTCACAAAACTTAGAACCTAGGAGAAGAAATTAGATAAATACAAATCATTATGTTGTGAGATAGAATGTAAAAGTGTAAACAACAAAGTGTTTTTGAGTTTGAAAGAGGAAAAGGTCATGTCTGACATTTGGATATACAGACAGGTTTTGATAAGTAATAGGGAGTGTCAGAAGGTTTTTGAGTAGGGGTGTGACAGGATTATATGATCTCCAAGCTGAGAAAGATCTCCAAATTCATTCATTTAAAATCATTCCTGAATGAAAATTTCCTTTATAGGATTCCTAACAATGAGCCATCCAATTGTTTGAAATTCAGAATCAATAAACAAGACTTTATTAAGTACCTGCTGTGTCCTGGACATTGATTAGTTTAGGACCAGAAGATAGAATGACAAAAATAAAATAATTTCTGCACCTAAGGATCTTCTGTTAGGGAAGCCAGTATGCAAACATATAAGTACATGTAAAAAAAAGAAGGTATTTTTTTGTGGAGAGGAGGAAGGAGAGAGGTACTAGCATCTGTTAAAGGAGCCTAAGCAAAGGTCTCCTGTAGAAGATGATGTTGGAGGTGAGCTTTGAGGGGATCTGAGGATTCCAAAAGATAGATTTGAAGGGGTACTGCATTCCAGCTATGAAAGTCTTAGCAAAGTCATTGGGAATAAAAGATTAGATGTCATGTGTGAGGAAAAATAAGAAAGTCATTTTGGGTGGCATGCATTATAAGGGAATGAAGGGGATAATGTATAATAAGCCTGGAAAGGTAGACTGGAGCTTGATTGCAGAGGGCTCTAAATGTCAAATAGAGGAGTATATCTGATCCTTGAAGCAATTGATAATCACTGGAGTTCACTGAGCAGGAAATAACGTGGTCAGATTGGTGCCTTAGGAATAACACTTTAGTTTTTTTAGAGAATGGTTTGGAGAGCAGAGAGACTGAGCTGAGTGGATAATCAGGAAGCTATGGTAATCGTCTGGGTCAGGGGTGATGAGGGCCTGACCTAGGGTCACCATGTTGTAAATGGAACAAATGAATACATGCAAGACATGTTGCAGAGAAAAAAAAATGACAAAATTTGGCAACTTGGATATGTGGAGTGAGGAAAAGTGAAGAGCTGTCAGTTACTCTGACGTTGTAAACCTGAGTTACTAGAGGGATGGCGGTGAAAGAAAACAGGAAATTTGGAAAAGGTGTAGGTTAGAGTGAAGGCCAATGAGTTCTGTTGTGGTCCTGTTGAGACTGAGATGCAAAGGGTTATGGTTAAAAATGTCCAGTAAGCAATTACAGTTTTGGGTCTATGGGCTCAAGAATAAGAAAATTTAAGTCAAAGAAACCAGTATTGAGCACCCATCATGTCTAGGCACTATGCTTAGCACCAAGGGTACAAAGAAAGGCAAAAACAGTTCCTGCCCCCCAAGGAATGCACAAACTAATGAGTGGAGGAGACAACATGCACACAATTATGTACAAAGAGGATAAAGACAGAATAAACTGGAGATAATCTCTGAGGGGAGGCTACAGCAGCAATAAGGACTGGGAAAGGATTCTCAAGGTAGAATTTTTGCTGAAGTCTGGAGCAAACCAAAGAAGTTAGGAGGGATGGGATTCTAGGTATTGGGGGTAGCTATTAAAAATGTCCAGAGCCTAGAGATGGAATGTCTTATGTGGAGAATAGCCAGAAAGTCAATGTTACTTGATTATGGAGTACATGGAGGGAAGTATGTTATAAGAAACCTGGAAAGGTAGGAAGGGGCTAGACTACAAAGGGATTTGAGATCTAAGAAAAGGATTTTATATTTCATCCTGGAGGTAATAGAGAGCCACCAGTATTTGTCAATGGGATATATGTGTGATATGGTCATATTTGTGCTTTAGGAAATGCACTTTGATAGGTTAATGGAGGATGGACTTGAATGGGATGTGACATTTGAAGCAGGAAGATCATCCAGCAGGTTATTGCAATAGTTTAAGCATGGCATGATAAGGACCTGTACCAGGGTGGTAGCAGTGTCATAGAAGAGAAAAGGTCATCTATGAGAGATGTTATAAAGGTTGAATCATCAGGACTTGAGAATGAGGAGTCAAGGACAGCATCAGTTTTGAGCCTAGGTGACTGGGAACATGGTGGTATGGATCACATATCTGACCATGTCCCTCTGGCTCAATAAACTCCAGGAATGGGTTATTTAGGATGAGGGGGAAGGTTTTACAGAAAGATAATTCAGTTTTGCATGTGTTAAATTTAAGATGTCCACAAGATATCTAGTTCAAGGTATCCAATAGGCAGTTGGGACTGTGAGACTATAGGGCAGGAGAGAGGTTAGTGCTGTGTGTATGTATATGTGTATATATGTATGTATTTGTGTGTATATATATATATATATATATATATACATATATATATGTATATATATATATATACACACACACATATACATACAGAAAGAGAGAGAGAGAGAGAGAGAGAGAGAGAGAGAGAGAGAGAGAGAGAGAGAATCATCAGAATATACGTAATTGAATCTATGGGAGATCACCAAGGGAAAAAGTATAGAGGGACAAGAGGTGACCCAGGGAGAGACCTATGGTATATCTACCCTTAGCAGGTATAACCTAGATGAAGATCCAGGGGAAAAAAAGGTGGCAAAAGAATGGTCAGAAATGAAAGAAAGATGGAGAAAGGTAGGCAGAGAACCAAGAGAGAACACAATCACTAAAAACATAGAGAGAAGTGAGTCAAAGAAAAGAGAGTAATCACCAGTATTAAAGGCTACAGAGAAGTAAAGAAGGATGAGGGTTGTGGGAAAAAATGTATTAGACTTGGTGATTAAGAGACCCTTGGTGACTCTGGAGAAAGTGGTTTCAGTTGAATGATGAGATTGGAAGTCAGACTACAGCAAGTTAAAAAGGGAGTGAGAGGAAAGAAAGTGGAGGTTCTTATTGTAGATTGGACCACAAAAGGTCCCTGCCCAAGCCCCATTTAATGGCTGTATTTTGGGCCCTCCTGGCTTAGAGTGAATGTCAGTAGTAACTGTTTCTCTTTGGAACAGCAATTCTGAGGGTTTTCCCTTCCCAACTTGATTTTTTTCTTTTTTTCTAGTTAAAGGGACCATATCTTGACTCTCTTCTTAAAGATGCTTGTTCACTGAATAAGCAATACCTCATTCTAAATGAGAACCTTAAAAAGCCTTAGCCTAAAGGCCAGGGTCTCCCACTGTATCCTGAGCCATCTCCATTCATCCCGATGGTCACTGGACCCAAGTGGCTCTGGAGGAGAAAGTGAGGCTGGTGACCTTGCACAGCCTCCCTCACTCAAATCAAAGTCAACTCTAAGTCACGGCATCATTTCCCTGATGCCATGGTCCTCTTGGAAAATGAAGGACAAACACAACGTGGCCTTCCCAAGGAATTTAACCATGAAATAGAAGAGAGATATGTCAACACTTAAAAGGTACGGATAGATCAATTGGGGCCTTTTTGAAGATTAGGTAGACTTGGTCATGTTTAAAGGTAATAGGGAAATAACCAGTATATAGGGAGATATTGAACATCAGTGAGAGAGAAGGGATGATAGAAAGGGTAACTTGCTATAGGAGATGAGATGGAATGGGGTCACTTGTCCACGTAGAAGGGTTTCCTTTGGCAAAAAGGGCCATCCCTTCTTGTGAGCCAGGAGTTAGAGGAGAGATCAGGGGAAGGCATCTGAGTGAAGGTTGATAAGGGGAGTCAGAGAGAAGGAGCTCTCAGTGAATGACATCAGTTTTAAAAAATACACAAGAGTTGTTCTTAAAGGTGATTTTTGCTTTATCTGACATCTTGGTACTTCTTCCACTCACATAATCATATCTTGACTTGTGTTATATTTAGCTCCGTACCTGTCTATTTCAACCTACTATGTAAATTATTTGTGTCTCTTACACTTAACTAGTATGGCCATGAGCATATAGGAGGTACCAGGTAAATGAATGATGTTATTAAAGGAATGAATGAATGAATTTTGAAACTTGGAGAAAATATATATCAGCTGAGAAGGTGACCTGGTTTTTGATATTGCTTATCCCAGTGATCAATAGGGAAGATTTGGTCAATGTGACTTACTAGGCAGCAGTTATCTTATTCCTTTCCTCTTGGCTCTAGGTAGGTCCCTTCTCAAACTATGCACTTGAACCACACAGGAGTATTGTTCTAATATCAAGGGGATTTGATGAATAGCTTTCCCCTGGTGGAAGCTCTAGGTAATCTCCCAGGGTCCATTGTCAGGAGGAGGTGTACCCATAGCTATGTTTTTAGGAGACCTCTGGTCCAAGAGACTGGCAGTTTCCACTTCCCCATTTGAGGGGGAAATATAAGGCAACTTATTTTCTGAATGTAGTTTTCCCAGGGTAGCCACCATAAAAGTGTCATTCTCTGCTGGCTGAAATCTTTTCCCCCTCCTTTTCAAAATCTCCTATTGTTCTTTTCATGTTTACTGTTTCCTTTATGCCTCTTTGATAGCTTCTTTCTGAGGCCTCGTAAGATATTTTGATACTGAATAAGGATGCCAGATTCGTGTACCTCTGTTATTCTGCCTCTTATTTTGATTTAAAGTCACATACTCTCAGATTGAAGAAAATAATAAAAAAAAATAGTAGTGATCAGGAAAGAAAAGGCTCTGGGAAGATGAATAGGCACTTGCTTTATTAGCAAAAGAAAGAAAAAGGAGGATACTAGACAGAAAAAAATCAATACGAGATACCACATATGATATTTAGATAGTCTATTAGTCCACTAATAATTACCACTTCAGAAAATCTTGCTTCACAAAAGTGCAAAATCTCCCAAAACGCATCCTAAAACTATAAGTTCTTTCTATGTGTGGGAAAATTCAGGGATTTTAAACTACTTTATGTATTAGTTATGACTTATTCTCATAACTGAAATGAATAGAGACCAAGCCCCAAATCTGGGCTAGATTTGATGAATAGAATTTGACAGACACTTTAGAAATGAAGGTGACTCAATGAAAACAAACTTCTGTGCCTCCCTTCCCCTACCCTCTATTCCATGCTCTCCTCTTATTAACCGCCTAGTTTCTGTGGAGATCACCTCCATTTTTTCAGTCATCCATGTCCCAAACCTAGGAGTCATGCTTTACTTTTTTTTTTCCATTGAGCCCCCATATCCAATTAGTTACTCAGTCTTACTGATTCTAGCTCTACAACATGACTCAAATCCATCCCCTTCTCTTTACTCATTCCATAACCCATTGGTTCAGGCCTTTTCCCCTAGACCACTGCAGTTGTGTCTTAATCGGCCCCCTTGCAATCTTCTCTTCCCTTTCTAATCCATACTCCACACAGTTGTCAAGTTGATATTTCCTCATGACAGGTCTATGTTACTTCCCTGCTCAAGAAGCTTCAGGGACTCCCTATCACCTTCAAGATAAAGTAAAAACTATTTGTCATTTAGCCCTTTACAATCTATTTCCAGCTTATCTCTATCTGCTCATTAGATGTGACTTCCCCTCATTCCTTGTGTTTCAGTTAAACTGGCCTATTTGCTATATCCCGTATATGGCATTTCATCTTCCATCCTTTGCTTTAGTACCGGCTGACCCCCATGTCTAGAACACTTTCCCTCCTCATCTTTGCTTCTTGAAATCTCTAACTCCTTACAATTCAGTTCCACTAGAGGCATTTCTTGATTCTTAGTCTGGTACTTAGTAGATGCTTGTTGAGTTGAATTACAATAGAATGTTTTTTTTTTTTCGTTCCCTGTGGATGAAAGCATGTGGCCTGGAGAACTCAGTAGGCTGAGGTGTCTGCCCAGATGGGAGCTGCTTCCCATTGTGGACTTTTCCACTTTTCCCTAGCCAGTGGAGTATTAACCCTCTTAGGAGAAATAGGGTTAAGAATGAGATCATAGGAGTTAGATAACAGAGATTATCTAGATCTGAGTTCCTTAATCTTTGGGTACATGAATAGACTTCAGGGGGTCTGTGAACCTGGATGGGAAAAAATGAATTTTTTTTCACTAAACTCTAATTGAAATTTAGCATATCCATCAATGACATTATTCTCAAAAGGGTTCCCTAGGCTTTGCCAGGCTGTCAAATGGATCCATGAAAAAAATAAACAATATTAAAAAGCCCTGTTCTTGTCCAATCCCCATATGTCGTAGATGAGTAAGCCAAAGTCTAAAATCATTACTTTACTTGTCTCAAGTCAAGAGACCAGATTCTAATGTAGGTCCTTCAACTCAAAATTAACTCTCTTATAATGCTTATACTCTGGGGGGAGGAGCCAAGATGGCGGAAAGGAAGCAGTAACCTCGCTGAGCTCCTCGGTCACTAAGGCTCAAAGGGTGAATCTGAGTGGATTCCGGAGAGTGACGGAGCCCACTGGAAGACGAAGTGTGGCAGAGTCCAGCCCAAGAGGTTGCCCAGTGTGTCTGGACTGGTCGAGCGCAGAGCGCGTGGTATCTGCACAGCCCAGACCTAAGAGCAGACAAGCAGACTACACCAGAGAGAGCAAAAGCCCCAGCCTACAGACTTACCGAGGACGAATCACAGTCATCTATAGGACGGGTAGGATCATTGGAGTCAGGTAGGAAAGTCGGGCCCTCAGTGGAAAGAGCGGCTTCTCAGGCTGCATTCAGCCCCCAGCCTGGAAGTTTAGAAACTGCCTGCCTGTATAATGCAGGGGCTGGAATGGCAAAGTAAATTCTAGCTGCTCCAATCCTCCCATCCCTCCTTCTTGAAGCAGAAAACCCAAAGATAAGTCTCCCACCCAGATTGAAATCCCAAGTTAATGGAAATAGCCTCAGGCTTGAGAGTCTCCAAGAAGGGGTGTAACTGAGACAGCCAGGAGTCTGAAGAGAAGAGAGGGTGGGGTCCCAACAAGCCCCACCTCTCCTCACCAACAAAAGCCTACTTATAGCCCAGGGGTATAAAGGCAGAAATCTGAAGTGGTCAGACACACCCATACCTACTCATCTACATCCCTCACTGACTTCCCTGACTTAGCCATAAACTAGCCACCCAGAGGTATTCAAAGTCAAGGATCAGGCCCTAAACTCACAGCCTGAGAAACTAAGAAACAGGAAGTCACAATGGGAAAAAAAGAAGCTGAGAAGGGGAAGGGGAAGGCAAAAAAGTCTATCTGAGCATACTATGCAGGGCAAGAACAACAAAATACACAGGACAATATAGACTCTCTACCCACATCTGAGACCACAGAAGGAAACATGATCTGGTCTCAAGCCCAAATAGCATTCCTGGAGGAGCTTAAGAAAAATTTTAAAGACCAAATCAGGGAGGCAGTAACCAACTTGGAAAAACATCTCAGTGAAGTAATTGGAGAAAATACCTCCCTAAAAAAGGAACTTCAAAAAATAACTGAAGACCATAATTTGATAAAAATTAGAAACAATCAAATTGAAGCTCAGAACTCTATGATGCAGCAAGAGTCAATCAAACAAAACAAGACGATCAAAAAATTGCAAGAAAATGTAAAATATCTCACTGGAAAAATAACTGACCTAGAGAACAGATCCAGGAGAGACAACCTAAGAATTATTGGTCTACCAGAAAGCCGTGATGAAAAAAGCAGCCTAGACAACATCCTGCAAGAGACTGTCAAAGAAAACTGTCCTGAGGTCCTGGAATCAGAAGATAAAATAACTATCAACAGAATTCACCAGACTCCTCCTGAGAGAGATCCCAAACTGAAAACTCCAAGAAATATAGTAGCCAAATTCCAGAATTACAAGATTAAAGAAAAAAATTCTACAAGCAGCCAAAAAGAAACAATTCAAATATTGAGGAACTACAGTTAGGATCACATAGGACCTAGCAGCTTCTACATTAAAAGAGCGGAGGGACTGGAATTTGATATTTCGTAGGGCAAGAGAGCTAGGACTACAACCAAGGATTAATTACCCGGCAAAACTGAGCATAATCTTCCAGGCAAGGAGATGGACGTTTAATGAAATAAGGGACTTCCAGATGTTCCTGATGAAAAAGCCAGAGCTCAATGGAAAATTTGATCTCCAATTACAAGACTCAAGAAAGACATAAAAAGGTAAACAAGAGAAACACAGACTCACACATGCATAAGTGCACACACCCACACCCACCGACACATGCTCATTACTTGGGATACAACAAGAACAAAATGTTCACATCCCTATATGTGGAGCTGATAACTGTCAATATTCAAAATCTTTATGATTATCATGACCTTCAAAAGGGTTATACTTAGATAGAGGGTGTGGGTATGAATGCACTAACCTGATATCTAAAAAAAAAAAAAACTATTAAGGGAATCAAAGAGACTGTAATGGGAAAAATGAAAGGATTAGATAGGAAAAGGTAAAATATGCCATCTGAAGGGACATTAAAACAGTATAGAAGAGGGGAAAGAAAGAGGGAGAGGAACATCATTTAAACACTATTCTCACTGGTTCTGGTTCAAAGAGGGATCAACTTAAATCAGTGAAGTTTAAGATTTTAATGTGAATAGACACATAAATTCATTAAATAGAGGAAAAGGAGGGAGGGAGAGGAGCAATGTTTGAAATTTACTCTCATTGGTTTGGAATCAAATGGAGAGTAATTCACTCTGATAAGTATAAAAACTTACTTCGTACTATAGAAAGCAGAAGGGTAAGGGGGGGTGAAAAAGAGGAGACTAAAGGGGGGGATTAGAAGGGAGGGAAACAGTAATAAGGGGAGAGGGTAGGTTAAGAAGAGGTATTACTGGGTGGGAACACTGAGGGAGGGGGTGATCAAAAGGGAAAACTTCAAGGAGGGGAAGGGAGAAGGAAGAAACAAAAACATAAACAGGGGAGGGAATAGGATGTAGGGGAAGAGACAGATAGTCATTATTACTGTGAATGTGAATGGGATGAACTCTCCCATAAAACAGAGGCAGATAGCAGAATGGATTAAAAACCATAATCCTACAATATGCTGTCTACAAGAAACACATTTGAAACAAAGGGATACCCACAGGGTAAGGGTAAAAGGTTGGAGTAAAATTTATTATGCCTCAGCTAAAGTAAAAAAAGCAGGGGTAGCAATACTTATCTCAGATAAAGCAAAAGCAAAAATAGATCTAATTAAAAGAGATAAGGAAGGAAACTATATCCTACTAAAAGGCACCATCGAGAAAGAAGCAATATCACTACTTAATATATATGCACCAAGTGGTATAGCATCTAAATTCCTAGAGGAGAAGTTAAAGGAATTAGAGGAAGAAATAGATAGCAAAACTATATTAGTGGGGGACCTGAATCTTCCCCTCTCTGAACTCGATAAATCTAACCTCAAAATAAACAAGAAAGAAGTTAAGGAGGTGAATAGAATCTTAGAGAGACTAGATATGATGGATCTCTGGAGAAAACTGAATGGGGATAAAAAGGAATTTACTTTCTTTTCAGCAGTGCATGGTACATACTCAAAAATGGACCATGTACTAGGGCATAAAAACCTCACAGTCCAGTGCAGAAAGGCAGAAATATTAAGCGCATCATTCTCAGATCATGATGCAATAAAAATTATATGCAATAAAGGGCCATGGAAAGATAGACTAAAAACTAATTGGAAATTAAACAATTTAATCCTAAAAAATTGGTGGGTCAAACAAGAAATTATAGAAACAATCAATAATTTCATTCAAGAGAATGATAATAATGAAACAACATACCAAAATTTGTGGGACGCACTAAAGGCAGTTCTCAGGGGAAGTTTTATATCCCTGAGTGCATATTTAATTAAAGCAGAGAGAAGGGAGGTCAATGAATTAGACATACAATTGAAAAAGCTAGAAAAAGAACAAATTGAAAATCCCCAACTTAGTACTAAATTAGAAATATTGAAAACCAAAGGTGAGATTAATAAAATTGAAATTAAGAAAACCATTGAATTAATAAATAAAACTAAGAGCTGGTTTTATGAAAAAATCAACAAAATTGATAGACCCTTAGTCAATATGATAAAAAAAAGAAAGAAAACCAAATTATGAGTATCAAAAATAAAAAGGGTGAATCTACCTCCAATGAAGAGGAAATCAAAAAAATAATGAGGAATTATTTTTCCCAATTGTATGCACATAAATATGACAATCTTAGTGAAATGGATGAATATTTACAAAATCACAAGTTGCCCAGATTAACTGAAGAGGAAGTGAATTAACTAAATAACCCCATCTCAGAAAAAGAAATCAAACAAGCCATCAAAGAACTCCCTAGGAAAAAATCTCCAAGGTCAGATGGGTTTACTAGTGAATTCTATCAAACATTTAAAGAACAATTGATTCCAATACTCTACAAACTATTTGGGAAAATTAGTGAAGAAGGAGTCCTACCAAACTCTTTCTGTGACACAAATATGGTACTGATTCCTAAATCAGGAAGAGATAAAACAGAGAAAGAAAATTATAGACCAATTTCCCTCATGAATTTAGATGCAAAAATTCTAAATAAAATATTAGCCAAAAGACTCCAACAACTTATCACAAAAATAATACACTCTGATCAGGTAGGATTCATTCCAGGAATGCAAGGATGGTTGAATATTAGGAAAACCATCAGTATAATTGAGCACATCAACAATAAAACTAGCAGAAACCACATGATCATCTCAATAGATGCAGAAAAGGCATTTGACAAAGTACAACACCCATTCCTATTAAAAACACTAGAAAGTATAGGAATAAATGGAGCCTTCCTCAGAATAGTTGATAGCATCTATTTAAAACCATCAGCAAGTATTATATGCAATGGGGATAAACTAGAAGCCTTTCCAATAAGATCAGGAGTGAAACAAGGGTGCCCACTATCACCCCTCTTATTCAATCTGGTACTAGAAACACTAGCAGTAGCGAGTAGAGAAGAAAAAGAAATCAAAGGAATCAAATTAGGTAAAGAAGTGACCAAGCTATCACTCTTTGCAGATGATATGATGATATACTTAGAGAATCCTAGAGAATCAAGTAAAAAACTACTAGAGACAATAAATAAATTTGGTAAAGTTGCAGGATATAAAATAAATCCTCAGCATTACTGTACATCTCTAATGAAACTCAACAGCAAGAGATAGAAAGAGAAATCCCATTTAAAGTCACTGTAGACATTATAAAATATTTGGGAATCTACTTGCCAAGACAAACCCAGAATCTATATGATCACAACTACAAAACACTTCTCACACAAATAAAATCAGATCTAAATAGTTGGAAAAATATAAATTGCTCATGGCTGGGTCGAGCTAATATAATAAAAATGACAATTTTACCCAAACTAAACTATATATTTAGTGCCATACCAATCAGTTTACCAAAAAACTACTTTGTAGAGTTAGACAAAATAATAACAAAATTTATTTGGAAAAACAAACGGTCTAGAATATCAAGGGAATTAATGAAAAGAAATGCTAGAGGAGGTGGACTAGCTATGCCAGATCTTAATCTCTGTTATACAGCAGCAGTCATCAAAACTGCTTGGTACTGGCAGATGTGTAGAGTAGTGGATCAATGGAATAGATTAGGTGCAGGAGACCCAGCAGTTAATGAATGTAGCAATCTATTGTTCTATAAACCCAAAGACCCCAGTTTTTGGGATAAGAATGCACTATTTGACAAAAACTGCTGGGAAAACTGGAATGCAGTATGGCAGAAACTGGGCATAGACCATTATGTAACACCATATACCAAAATCAAGTCCAAATGGGTGCATGATCTAGGTGTAAAGGATGATACTGTAAGCAATTTGGAAAAGCAAGGAATAGTTTACCTGACAGATCTGTGGAGAGGGGAAGACTTTAGGACCAAAGAAGAATTAGAGAGCATTATAAAATGCAAAATGGATAATTTTGATTACATTAAATTGAAAAGCTTCTGTACAAACAAAGCCAATGTAACCAAGATCAAGAGGGAGGTGAGGAATTGGGAAAGAATTTTTACAACTTGTGTCTCTGATAAAGGACTCATCTCTAAAATTTATAGAGAATTGAGCCAAATCTATATGAATACAAGTCATTCCCCAATTGATAAGTGGTCAAAGGATATGAACAGGAAATTTTCAGAGAAAGAAATTAAAGATATCTATAAGCATATGAAGAAATGCTCTAAATCACTATTAATTAGAAAAATGCAAATCAAAACAACTCTGAGATACCACATCCCTCCAGTCAGATTGGCTAAGATGACAAAACAAGAAAGTGACAAATGCTGGAGAGGATGTGGACAAATTGGAACACTAATACATTGCTGGTGGAGTTGTGAACTTATCCAACCATTCTGGAGAGCAATCTGGAATTATGCGCAAAGGATTATAAATAATTTCATACCCTTTGACCCAGCCATACCACTTCTAGGGTTATATCCCAAAGAGATCATAGAAGTGGGAGGAAGACCCATATGTACAAAAATATTTTTAGCAGCCCTTTTTGTGGTTGCAAAGAATTGGAAACTGAAGGGGTGCCCATCAATCGGGGAATGGCTAAACAAGTTGTAGTATATGAATGTAATGGAATATTATTGTGCTGTAAGAAATGAAGAGGTGACGGATTTCATAATTACCTGGAGAGACTTATACAAACTGATGCTGAGTGAGAAGAGTAGAATCAGAAGAAATCTGTATACAATCACAGACATACCATATCTGTGATGACCAACTATGACAGACTGGACTCTTTTCAGCAATGTAGTGATATAAGTTAATCCCGAAAGACTCAAGAAAATGAGAAATGCGCCATCCAGAAATATAACTAGAAAGAACTGAGCCTGAATCCTGATGGAAGCAAACTAAATGATCTTGTTCTTTTCATTGTTTGGTTTTATTTCTTCCTTACCATCTTTCATCCCACCTAGCACAATACGCCTTTGTAATTGGAATAATGTCTAATATGAATGCATTTGCATATCATATACTGGACTATATGCTGTCGTGTGGGGAGGGGGGAGGGAAGTAAAGGAAATTTGAAAAAAAAAAATATATATATATATGAACCTATCTCAAAAAACAAAACAAAACAAAACAAAATAATGCTTATACTCCAGGGCCATCATGGGACTTAAATAAGATGGAATTTGTAAAGCATTCAGCCTAGGGCCTGGCACATTGTAGATACTTAATAAATACTTTTTTTGTTCCTTCCTTTGAACTTCACCATGCTGAATGACAATGTGTATTCCCTAGGTGGTGTGGAAGAACACAGCCTAGAAGCCAGAAAACTTGGTTCAAAGCCCTGACTCTACCACCCAGTTGCCCTGTGATCCTGACCACTAGTTATTTCACCTGTTTGGAAGCTAGGTGGTACAATGGTTAGAACACTAGACCCAGAGTCAGGGCAACCTGGGTTTAAATCCAGCATCAGAATCTTGCTAACTGTGTGACCCTAGTCAAATCACTTGACCTCTGTCTCCTTCAGTTTCCTCAATGATAAGAAGGGAATACTAACTCTCAGGGTTGTCATGTACTTCAAATGAGATAATATTTGTAAAATGTTTAGCACAGAACCTGGTGTGTAGTTGGTGCTAAATAAGTGTTCCCTTCCCCCTTCCCTTTCCTTCTCAGTTTTTAATAACTCCCTTGCTTTTTCTACAAGGTCATTGTAAAGATTAGATAATGTAGGTAAAAGTTGTTTGGAAACAGTAAGGTTCTGTACAACTCTTTCATTTTGTTTGTAAGGAAACCTAGACCCAAAGTGGCCAAGAAATTTATCAAAGGTAAATACATTGAGGGGTGGCAAGGCTTTAAGCAGAACCCAGGTACCCTGACTCAATCCACAACTTGGCAAGAAGCACTAAGATAGAACCATATTTGCAATGACTTCCTGTAATCACCAATGTCTCCATTGTCCACCTATGTTTCATGGGACTTTTGCTCATTTGTTTGACCAAAAGATTCCACCAAATGGATCTTGGAGCTCTCCACTGGCCTAGGTTAGCACACCTGGGCTGCTCCACAGGCTGTGTGTCCCACAGGGGCCATTGTCAGACTGGCAAATAGAGTAAAGGTTTACCCCTAAGCAGATGAGATTATGATTTCAATTTAGAAAATAAACTACAAGTTTATATAAGTAAACTATATATTTTCTATATTGGAAAATAAATAAACTATAAACACTCTAGGCAGGATACATTTTTACCTTTTTTTTTCTTTAAAGGAAGCACTCTCAAACAGTTCTCCAGACCCATTTCAAAACCCTCAAGGGTTAATTTACTTAATCAAACTACAGTCATGGTTGCTGACAGTCAGTAGACCTAGAGGGATAGATTTGCAGTTGGAATAGCCAAGTTTGAGTAGAAGCTCAGCCACTGACTGACCATAAAACCTTTGACAAGTTGTGAGCACTAGGGATGACTTTAGAAATGACTAGTTCAGCTTATTCACTTTACAAATGAGGAAACTGAGAACGAGAGATGAGAAGGGATTTGCCTGAGGTCTCCTGTAGACAGTAAGTGACCAAGCTGAAATTCAAACCCAGGCTTTTTGACTCCAAGTCAGTTACTCTCCTAACCAGGCTGCCTTGTAGCATCATCACTAGTCCTTATGGTGAAATGGGGGACAAGGCTACCTGTGCTATCTACCTCACAGGGTGGTTGCGAAGATGGAATGCCAGAAATCATTCCATTGCTCAGGATGGTGTATTGTATATAATATATTCCTTTGCATCAGTTATGATACCTGTAATGAAAATACCTCCACTTAATTTTTTTTTAATCCCAACAATTTTTTATGAGCCCACCTGATCCTGGCAACACTCCCTTATGAACCAGACAGGGTAGATGCTATTTTTTCTCATGAGAAAACTGAAGTTAAGTGAGTTAGCTAAGGTCATAGATCTAGAACTCAGCTTTTCCCCTTCTTAGTCTTGAACTTGTTTTGCTAAACCAATAGTGTAGATACCAGTTAACATAGTTTAGTGCTGGAAATAATGCATGCCAATGCTATGGCTTTAAAGTGCACTTTTTTTTTCTCCTGGGACTCGACTCTGCCTCCCTCACACCCCGTGTCTCTGCTGTTGTCTTTGTCTTATTTGGACTGTAAGCTTACTCAGAGATGTCTGGCTCTTGGCTTTGTATAGAACTAGTATGTGTCAAAGCACGAAAATGTTTAATAACATGTTAGCATCCTATGAGTTATAAAAACGGAGACTTTTAAAAATGCCTAATGCAAACAAAACCCAACTCCTCTTTACGTGCTTTGAGGGGGAGAAATTTGCTGGCCTGTCCCGGTGGGATTCAGCATAGAGAGTCTCACTTGCTATTTATACTTACTCTATTACCCTTGGGTACAAAACTATACTCTTCTTCAAGTTTCCCTGACTGCAATGGGACACCTGGTAATCCCCAAACACATGGTTTCATTACATTTTCTTTTATAGGACAATGAAAACTTTCTCTCTCTCTCTCTCTCCTCCTTTAAAAAATTATTCACACTAAGTTTCTGTGAGACCTTTTCAGCAACCCAAATCTGGGGGCTAAGTTACTTGACCGAGTCCTCTAAGAGCTTTTGTTAGTGCCGAGAAATGCAAGATAACTGATAAAGCCCATTGCGAGTCTACTGGCTGAAAGGTAGTTTTGTTTTGCAAATTAGATTCTTGGGCTCACATTAGGGATTCTGGAAAAGAGATACACCATTCCCATTCAGCTGGTGCTCTGAATAGACAATGTATACCAACAGATAACACCACTCCTAATACAGAAACCAGTGGGGCACTGAAGTGAGAATGTGTAATGGTTGATGAAATCAAGCTACCTCCCTGAAATGAGAATCTTTCTTTCTCCCTATCTGTGACTGTCACTGCTTCTTTCTTCCTATCTCTCTCTCCCTCTGTCACTGTGGCCCTCTCTCCTTGCCTTTTGGTCTCTATGTCTTTCTCTGTCACTGTTTCTGTCTCACTGTCTCTGACACTCTCTGCTTCTCTCACCTCGACTCTGTCTCTCGATTTTTGTCTTTAATTTTCTCCCCGAGCTTCTATCTACCTCTTTCCATCTCTGTCTCTAGCTCTCTGGGTATCTTGCTGACTGCCTGTCTTTCTCCCCCTTTCTGTTTCTCTCCCTTTGTCTTGTCTCTATAATTCGGTCTCTGCCTCTGTCTCTTTCAACCAAAGCAGCTTATTTAAGTTTCTAAGGTTCCTTGTGAAAGGCCATTATTGTAGCTAGGAGTCCTCGCTTTCTCATTTGGCCGTCGTATTTAGGGAATGGATTTTTGTGTTTGGCTTATTCCTTATAAGGCATGTGCGGTTCCAGTGAAACCCAGACAAGTCTACATACAATACAAAATACCTTCGCTTTCAAGAGCCAAGATTTTTAAAAAGCCAAACATACAAGTTTTCCCAAAATAAGACATTATTTGGAAAAAAGCATTTAACACTCCCTGGCACAGAATAGGCACTATATAAATGCTTATTTCCTTCTCTTGTCTCCACCTCCTGATTTGAGAGTCAATTTCCAAGACTGAGGTTGTTCAGATGAACCCGAATTTATGACAAATGGGGTGGTAGGTTGGAGGAGGGGGCATTTCCCAGTTTTTAATCGTATTATTTCGCTAACTACTGCATTCATAGCTTGGCCCCAAGGATGGCTAGAGTAGAGAGATTCTCTTGGTCACTTTCACAGCCAGGATCAGTCGGGAGTCTGGGGTGGTCTGGACTGGCAGGTCAGGGCTGGGGTTTCACAAACACTGGATGGTTCTCAAAACGTCTAGCTGAGATTTTACCTCTTCCATGAAACCTACCCTCTCTCTCTTAGCCACTGTGTGCCTATTCTCCTCTGAATTCTCATGGGCATTTACTGTCTGTATCAACCACTTGGTACATAGAATCAGATGATCAGAGATTATGGGCTGAAAGGGACCTTATAGGGAGGAATCTGTCTCTCTGTCTCTCTGTCTCTGTCTCTGTCTCTCTCTCTCTGTCAGTTTCCCTCTTTCTCTTCATACCCCTCATTTGACAGGTGAAGAAACTGAGTCCCAGAGCAGTTAAGTGATTTGCCAAAAATGAGAGAGGTGGCAGAGCTAGGATTAGAACCTGGTCCTCTGACTCTAAAGCCATTCTTCTTCTGTCTTATATTGTTACCTGTTTTTTCCATTCTTGTAGGTTTTCTCTCCCTAACTAGATTGTATCCTATACCCAACTCTGAGAAAACAGGAACTATGCCTTATCCTTCTGCTCTGATCAGGCCACTCCTCTGCTAAGAAATTCTCAGTGACTTCTTATTACTTATAGGATAAAATATAAGCTTCTTAGCCTGTCTTTTAAAACTCCCTACAGACTGGCTCCAGTTTTCCTTTCTAGACTTATTTCACATTATTACATTTCACACCCTCATTTTAGCTAAATAATGCCACTAGTTGGTTCCCTACGTCTCATCCTATCCCCTTTTTAAATTCTCACTGGTCCTCTGATAATGTACCCTACTCTCACCTTTGACACTTTGAAATTGGTCTTTTTCTACAAGACACAGCCAGGTACCATTGCCATCCTGAAACATTTTCTGACTTCTATTTCCAAATGAAAAAGCACTCTCTTTCCATAAATTTTCCTACAACACCATATATAGATCTCTCCTTTGTCCTTATCACAAGATTTGACATTATGCTACATTTATTTATGTATATGTTGCATTCCTCCAAACAGATTTAAAGCTCCTTGAAGGCAGATTATTTGATTTCTTACTTTTGTATCTTTATAGTTCCTAAAACCAAAGACATAGCATATTTTGTTATTGTTCAGTTGTGTCCGACTCTCTGTGACCCCATTTGGGGTTTTCTTGGCAAAGATGTGGAGTGGTTTGTCATTTCCTTCTCCAGTTCATTTTATAGATGAGGAAACTGAAGCCAATAGGGTTAAGTGACTTTCCCAGGGACACACAGCTAGGAAGTATCTGATGCCAGATTTGAACTCATGACGATGAGTCTTCCTGACTTGAGGCTCAGCATCTATCCACTTTGCCACCTAGCTGCCCCTATAGCATGTATTAGGCACATAATAATTATTTGTTGAATTGAATTGAAATCTGCATTGACCTCAAAGCACCTTCACAGTACAGCACCTAAGCCCTGGTTGACATTCAATAAATATCATTTGGTTGGTGGACCAATCAAACAGAAGTGAATTTATTCATCTTGACTTACTAGCCACATAAACATATGGAAACAATGTTGCAGGTGATCCAAAATAGCAGATAATCCCAAAATAGTTTTGGTTTAAAAATACATCAGTACATGATTATTTTATAACTGTTTTATAATCTTTTATTCCTTGATCCAACAGGCATTAATGATTATCTAATATGTGCCCAGTACAATGCTAAACACACAGAGGGATTCAAAGGACAGAACATGGCCCTGGTTACCAAGGAACTTATCAAATGTACTTTGGAGATAAGACAGATGTAGAAGAAAAGTGGGTGACTCTATGATCGGGGTCACACATGTCATAGGAATTAAAGAGAGGGGGAGAGAAATTACTACGGCTAATGTTGTTAGGGAATGGTTTTCTAGTGGAGATGAGATTTGATTCTTGACCCTCAAGGATGGGATTTGGATATAAACTAGGAGGGGGGCAAAGGACTTTCTAAATGGTGGAGGCACTAATGGCGGGTGGGGTAGATCATATGAGCAGATGCTCAGACAGAAGGTGCAGGACAACTTCTAGTGAACAGTAAGGAAGCCACCCATGGATTCAAAAGAGTTTTTGTTAGCAGGGAAAGATAGGTCCACAGAGTTAGAGATAGATGGGGCTGTAAAAGAACACACAACATCTTTAGGGTGCGTGAGTCCCAGGGAGATTGTATCTCCCCAATGTCTCAAGCAGTATTAGCGCTTGGACTTGAACTCAGATTCTTTGATTCTAAATCTTACCACTATGCCATGCTGCCCAGATGGGGTATAAAAGGAAGTTTGAGGCATATTTATGAGATAAGGCAAATCTGCCTTCTCAGGTATGTTAGACTAAGGCTAAAGGGACAGTTGGGTGGCTCAGTGGATAGAGTGCTGGGCCTGGAGTCAGGAGGACGTGAGTTCATATTTGGCCTTAGACACTTACCAAGTATATGACCCTGGGCATGTCACTTACCCTATTTGCCTCAGTTTCCTTATCTGTAAAATGAGCTAGAGAAGGAAATAGCAAACCATTGTACTATCTTTGCCAAAACAAACAAACAAACAAAAAAACCAAAAGGGGTCAAGGGGAGTTGGACATAAGCAAAACGACTGAGCAGCAACAAGAAATGTTGAAATGAACCTTTAGACTCCCAGTCAGATGAAAACAAAACAAAACATGTTTTCAGTACATATTGTTATGCATTTATATTATTTCAGCCTCACAAAAATCTCTAAGCTTGGTGTAACAATATGATTATTGTCCTCTTATAGATGAGATAGTTGACTACCCATAAGTGAAATGACTTTCACAAGGGTTACATTGTGAGATAATTGCCAAGCTGGGGCCGGCACCCTGATATCCTGACTCTCACACCAGGGCTCAGGGAATTTGGGGGAGTGAGCAAGAAAGACAATCTAGAGGGAAACATTCACTGCAAATGAAAATGGCGACCAACCCTATTCCTAGAAAGGGCAGGTGGCTACTTATGAGGTGAGTGACTCATGGAATATGACTCAAGAGCCTCTCTGGCATCCTGTAGCATACAGCCCTCTCTTGGTGGCCCTGCCTTGATGTCTAAGATACTCAACATTTACTCCTTTTAGGTTAGGGAATTAAAGACCTCTTTAAAATAAGTCAACAAACATTGAGAAAAGTGGGATACAAAAAAAAAAAAAGACAAACACAGTCTTTATCCTCAAGTAGCTCAAAATCTAATGGAGCAATGAAAACAGCATCCAAAGATGCTTATACATTTAGCTATCAGCTGTTATAACTCGATTGATTTTTGCCAAGCAGGGCCTTGAAAGACTGGGACATTAGATGGCAAGTTTTGACTGGAGGAAGGCCTATGGTGTAGAAGGGCACGACTGGTGGGGTTCTGCCATAGGATTTCCTGGACAGCTGGTGACGACAGCATGAGACCATTCAACCTTCTAAGAGGAATGGGCTTTAAAAGCGTGGCGGGGGACAACTAGAAATATACCACTATGTTCCCCTCTCTAGAAAGGACTTTGGTAGCTGTGCAATCCAACCAATCTAACCAGACAACCACACTGAGCAAAGAGAAAACAAAATAATGAAATCAGTCCTAGATTTAGGGGAGAATGGAGGAGAAGGAGTAGATGTGGCACCATGGACCCATTGCACCCAAGGAAAGAGTGCTAGTTATAGAGGCTGAAAGACATGAAGTTAAGTTCTAATTTGGATTATTACTGTATGTATGACCATGGGCAAGTAAGTAATTTAACCACTCTCTGCCTCAGTTTCCTTTTTTGTAAAAATAAGAACAGTACTTTCACCATATGCCTCACAGGATTGTTGTTAGGACAACACTTTGTAAGGTACAAAATGCTGTTCTAATGTGAAAAAGGTTGCTGTTACCATAAATAAACTGGTTACTATCTACCTCCTCATCACTATCATCACTTAGTTGAGCTGGCTAAGACTAGGACCTGGCTCAATAGCATCCTCTACTGGTTTCTAGCTAATGAACCTAGGTGGGCAAGGTTACTAGTTGCCTCAACCCTTCTATAATTGACTGGACCAAACATTAGCTCTGGATGTAGCCACCCAGACTCTGTGGAAGGTCTCTACATCAGATACGTCTTCCTGGACTTCTGGACATCCAGGAACCTGTAGACTCTGCTCTTACCCATAACTCTCTGGTCATGACCCTGCTGATGCGTTTAGAGAGAGACCTCTCAACATCCCTCTATTTGGGACTCCTATAGGTCCAGTCTGAGACAAAACTGGGAAGCTGGAAAAAATAAAAAAACATAGCTATCTTCCTTCCTCTTTCAGCTTCGGCTCCTCATATTTCTCAGGGACATCATTTGCTCTCATGCTTTCTCCATCATACCCTTACCTTTTCCGCTATTTATATCTACTCATGAATACTAGGTGAAATGCTGAAAGGAACCTATTCAGTTCATTCGCTCCTTGCTAATAATAGCCATAATGACTTAATTTGATTCTTATTTATATAGCACCTTATACTTTTCAAAGAACTCTCATATGTATCATTTCATTTCCAACAATAGCCCTATGAGTTGGCAAGACCAATCATTCCCATTTTGAAGATGACTAAACTAAGGCCCAGAGAGAGATGAAGTGACTTGTTTGGGGTTGCAGAAATTGTTAGTAACTGAGCTGAGGCTCTAGCCTTGACCTCCTTATTCTCCTCTGTCCAGTGATTCTTTAAAAATTGACAGCCAGTCATTTGTTGAGCACAGCAATATATAAGGAATTGCTCTTGGCCTCATGGATTTCTATGTTACCAGTCTCTGTGATAATGGCATCATTGGCAGGGACCTTGATTTAGCCAAAAATCCAAGTCAATTCAATTCAGAAAGCATTTATTAAGTACTTTCTCTGTGAATTACACTAGGTCTAGGTGTTAGAAATACAAAGAGAAAAATGAAGTAGTCCCTACCCTGAAAAAGGTTTTACACTCTCCTTGCGGGTGAGGAGAAAAGAAAGGACAAAATTTTCACAGAGAAGTAAATACAAATATATACAAGCCAATTACAGAGTAGAGAGAATACTAACAACCCAAGGCATTAATAAAAGCTCCTTTGAGGACACAACACTTGAGCTGGGGCTTAATGGGAACTAGGGATTCTAGGAGATTCCTAAAGGCAAAATTAAAAAACTTGGGCTAGTGGTGTCATGGTGAGTTAGGCAACTACCTTGGGTGCAATGTGGGACACATTTATAAAATGGCTCATATTTTTAATGACAGCAGATTTGACTCTCCATGGCACGTAGGTATTTAGCTACAAGCGCCCATCAGGTGGACCATAACATAGGACTACAATATTCAAATCTTCCTTGGGACATACAAATGCCTTGTCCTGGCTTTGCTCTTGCTCTCCCCACACTTCCAATTTTAACAAACTATTTTTTGACAATTTTATCTCTGATTAGGGTTAAGTATACTCCTTCTGAAGAGTTGGGGTTGGGGAAGAAAAATTTGCTTCCTTTGAAGGCATGAACAATAGGAGTTCATTCTCTTCTGTATAGATACCTGGAATATTTCAGAAACCCACTGCTGGGTCTGTCTACCTCAAGTCTTTCCCCACTCCAATCTTCCATTCAGCCAGCAAAGTTATTTTCCTAATGTATAATTCTGACCATGTTACCCTTCAACTCGATAAACTCCCAGAGGCTCCCAATAGCTTCCAGAATTAAATACTAAATCCTTTGCTTAGTGTTCAAAGTCCTTTACAAGCCCCTCCTACTTTCTGGTCTTCTGGAATGTGTAGGTTCAGGTATAAACTTTCCTCAACTATATTCTCTTTTTTTTTTCTCTTTTTTTTTTTTTTTATATATTTGAAACATTTAATGTTACGACCTTGAATTTCAGATCCATTTCCTTCCTCCCTTGTCACCCATTCCTTCTTGGGAGATAAGTAATTCAGTATATGTTGTACATGTCTAGCTATGCAAAACATTATCATAGTAGATATATTGTACAAGGCTGTTTATAATTCCCTCCCACTCATCCCACCCCCCACCTGGTCCATTCCCTACATGATCCTGTCCCTCTTCTATAGTGGGTACTTCCAACCTCCCCTCACCCCCAGGATGCCCTCCCATCCATCATCCCTCCTCTCATCCCCCTTCCCCCTATCCTGCTGCAGGTTGAGGTATCCCATTTAGTATGTATGTCATTTTCTCCCTGAACCAAATTCAATGTGAATGTGGTTTTGCCTTTTTAGCCTTCCTTATTCTCCCCCTCCTTTGCACCCACTTCCCCTACATGAGATAGTTTACCCTACCATGTCTCTCCCCATCTCCTCTTGCCACTTTCCTCTCTCACCTCATAATTTCATCCCTTGAGTACTCTCCCTTCCCAACAAAATCAGCCTATGCCCTCTATCCATATATAACTGTAACCATATACACACACATTCACATATGTATTAGTATGACCACACCCCCTTCTTCCATTATTTTCATAGTGAGAAAGATATCATCAGTCACAGATATTGCTTTTCCATATAGGAATGTAAATAGTTCAACTTTGATAAGTTCCTTTTGATTTCTTTTCCCTGATTACCTTCTCAGGCATCTCTTGCTTCTTGTGTCTGGATGTCAAATTTTCTATTCAATTCTGGTTTTTTCCTCAAGAATGCTTGAAAGTCCTCTATTCCACTGGATGACCATATTTTCCCCTGAAACAAAATACTCAGTTTTGCTGGGTAGGTGACCTTGGGTTCATTCCCAGTTCTTTTGCCCTCTGGAATATCATATTCCATGCCCTTCGATCCCTCAGTGTAGAAGCTGCCAGGTCCTGGGCTATTCTGATTGTGTTTCCACAATATTGAAATTGTTTCTTCCTGGCTGCTTGTAGTATTTTCTCCTTGATCTGGGGATTCTGGAACCTGGCTATAATATTCCTGGGAGTTTTCTTTTGGGATCTTTTTCAGGAGGTGATCTGTGGATTCTTTCAACCTCTATTTTGCCCTCTGGATCTAAAACATCAGGGCAGTTTTCCTTGAGAATTTCTTGAAGGGTGATTTCTAGGTTCTTTCTTTGATCATGGCTTTCAGGTAGTCCAATAATTTTTAAATTATCTCTCCTGGATCTATTTTCCAGGTCAGTGGTTTTTTCCATGAGATATTTCACATTGCCTTCTAATCTTTCATTTGTTTGGATCTGCTTAACAGCATCTTGATTTCTCATAAAGTCACTAGCTTCCATTTGCTCCAGTCTAACTCTGAAGGAATGAATCTCCTCAGTGAACTTTGAGATTCTTTTTCCATCTGGCAAATTCGACTTTTTAAGGCATTCTTCTCCTCATTGCCCTTTTGGGCCTCCTTTGCCATTTGAGTTAGTCTATTTTTTAAGGTGTTGTTTTCTTCAGTCAGGCTGTTGACCCTCATTTCATACTTTTCCTTCATCCTTCTCATTTCTCTTTCCAATTTTTCCTCTACTTCTCTTATTTGATTTTTAAAGTCCTTCTTAAGGTCCTCTATGGCCTTCAACCCGCTCATGTTTTCCCCTGGGGCTTTTGGAGCAGGACTTCTGACCTCACAGTCCTTTTCCCGCTCTATGCCCCCAAAATAGGAGTCTAGGGTTGCATTTTTCTGTTTCCTTTGCCTTGGCCTGTTGCCACTTAATTGCTTGACTTTTGGGCTTGTTGCCACACTATGGCTTTAAGGCCAGATAGAGGAATTTTCGTCCCGAAAGTGTGGGGGGCAACTTCCGTTTCTGGCAAGCTGTAAACCCACCCACAACTTCCACCCTAGATCACAATCCAGATCCAGGAGGTTAAAGCAAGAGCGATTACCCCCCAAGACTGATCGCTGGATCTCCCCACGATTTGTAGGCTGGGAGCCAGAAATGCCTATGAAAACTACAAAATGGCGTTTGTCCTCAGCGGCTTCTAGCCCGCAGGGGAGGGAGCTGACGCATTCCCCAAATACAGGTCCCAAAGTCCATAGGACACTAACCTCTTACTTTGTCCTAGGCAAGTCTATGTTGATAATTCTGGAATCGCCACAGCTCCTGGTGTTCTAGGGTTCCTCCAGCGGCTGCTGGCCCTGCCGCCCTGGGGCTAAAACCTCGGCTCACGTGGACCTGGGCTCGGCTCGGCTCCTGCGCTCTGTGCGCTGCCGGCTCCCAGACCCCTGCGCTGGTCCTTCCTGCAGGGTGCTGGGCTGTCCTCAGCGGGAGGTTAACTTCTCTGTGTCGTTCTGTGGGTGCTGGGGCTCCAGAAGATTTTCAGAGTCCTTTTTTACATAGTTTGTGGAGAATCTGGGGGCAGAGAGGCTTGGAGGAGCTGTTTCTACTCCGCCATCTTGGCTCCCAACTATATTCTCTTTGATCCAGTGACAGTGATCTTCTTGTCCCACAAACAAGATACTCCATCTGCTGTCTTGGTGTTTTCTCTGACTGTCCCTCATAAGTCAAATGCTCTTTTTCCTCATCTCTACTTTCTGGCTTCTCTGGCTTCCTTCAAGTCCCAGCTAAATTCCTACCTTGTAGAAGAAGCCTTTTCCAACTACACCTCTTAATTCTAGTGATTTCCCTCTAATCGTTTTCTGTTTTTATCCTATATATAGCTTATTTGTACATAGTCATTTGCTTTTTGTCTTCCCCCACAAGATTGTGAGCCCCTGGAGGACAAGGACTGTCTTTTGCCTCTTTTTGTATCCTCTTCACGTAGAACAATGCCTGGCACATAGTAAATAATAGCACTTAATTAAGACTTATTGACTGGTTGACTCTCACGTTTGTGGATAGTGATCATTGCTATGCTTTTTTTTTTTTTTGCTTTTTTTGGAGGGGGGAAGGTAGGACAAGTGGGGTTAAGTGACTTGCCCAAGGTCACATGGCTACTTTTATGTTAAGTGTCTGAGGCATGATTTGAACTCAGGTCCTCCTGACTCCAGGGCCAATGCTCTATTCACTGTGCCACCTAGCTGCCCTATGCTTTTCATTAAAAACACACATACACACATACTTTTTGTGTAATGACAGTTGTTTTTTGTTCAGAAGATGGCTGCGATATAGCTGAGATCTGAACAGATTGTCAATCAGTGTATGTTTGGTTGATGAACTCTGGACCCCTGCAGTCTGCATCTGTCATGCTGTAGCTCCCTGGAACCTGGGGGTATTTTTATCTCACTGTAATATTCATTTCAGTGCTACTAACATTTTAAAAGCCTCTATCACACTAGGTGTTGGAGAAACAAAATTAAACATGAAATAGCCCCTGTCCATAAGGATCTTATGTTCTATAAAAGGGAGACAACATGTATGCAAATAAATAAGTTTTAGAGCATATACAAAATAATTTCAAGGGGGGAGAATTCTAATATTTGGAATATTAAGAAAGGCCTCCATGTAAAGGCACCTGAGCTTTACTTTAGAGGAAGTTAGGGATTCTACAAAGCAGAGGGGAGGAGGGAGTGCATTCTAGACACAGGGGACCATTTGGGTAGAGGTATGGGAGTGGGAGATGGAACAGGAGGTAGTGAACACCTGGCCAGTTTGACTGGAACAGAGTGAATCTGAAGGGGGCTAATGTGAAATAAGAATGGAAAGGTAAATGACAGCTCGATTGGAGGGGAAAGGTGGGATTGTGCTTTGAGTGCTAGACTGAAGAGTTTATATTTTTATCTTAGAGATAGTGGTCCATGGTGTGTCAATAAGGATGTGACCTCTGGCCTTTTGCCCAGTTGTTTGTACTCTCACTACTGTTGGGCCCTGAGGCTCACAAGGTAGGCCTAAATAATTTTCACAACAGTAACACCTCCACAAACCACTTAACAAGTCAGCTTGATAGGCTGAGTCTGTGGAGATGCCTATGGCTACTTTAATAAACTTGTCTGTGTATCAGTATGAGATTATTGATTTTTTTCCCAGTAGACCCAAAAATTAAAGTTCAAGCTTCATACCAAGAAGTTAGTCTGGAATGCTAACGTCTTAGAGAGGTTAGACAGTTCCCACAAATTTATAATGCATCCCAAACTGTTTATGACATGACCTAAACATTGGAAATATGCAGTTTCCTGGAAACCATCCCTCATCTGTGTAGCAAGGGACCAGCTTGGCCTATCATCTTTAGCTTTGCTAAGTGCAGACCAGACAGCGTTTTAGCTCAGATTTGCTACAGACTGATGACTTGGGTGCTTTATGTTACTGAAAAAAAGTACCAGAGTACAAGATTCTGTTTTTAATACAGGTGGGGCTCGAAGAAACCTTCTTCCTTTTACAGAGAAAGAAGGTGTGGACCAGAGTGGGGGAAGAGATTTTTCCCAAGTCACACAAAAACATTAATTGCTAAGAACCACTCCTCTAGGAGGGGATTTGGGGGATACAATTGACACTTCCTTTCCATTTAGTGAATAGGGATCTTTAAACAATTGACAATAAGATACTTTGCTGTCATTTATTCACTAAATAAACCGGTAACTTTTCCTGATAGAGGGTAAGAAATATTTAATGAGGGTGTGCAGAACAAGTCTCTTTGGGAAAATTTCTAGCTTCATATAAATATCCAAACAATTCAAAAATATCTCATTCTTAGCAGTAACCCTGTAGATACATGATTTCCTATAAAAAAATAAAAGATGGAATAAGATTCCATTCCACTAGGGAATGGAATGAAGAAGGAGGGGCAAGGTCAGATCTCTGCGCCATTCGTTGTCTGGTTAAGTCACATATAATTTATCTTCCTTCTTGCTGGAGTGTCCATAAGTAGCTTCTCTGAGCTGCCTCCAAGCTTGGCAGCAATATCATACTTTCTAACTTCTGATTCTGCAGTAGCTCTGAGGACATGTGGAGGTTCCTCACCTCTTCTAGGTATGTCAGATTTGAATCAAAGTGATCCAGTCATGTTAACAATAGAAAGTTGCCTCCTCAAGTCATTGCCGTGACTTATTATTGCCTCCTTTCTAGAGACCCAGCTTGGCATTGGTGGAGGGGGGATTAGTCACTATGACCTCATTTCAAAAACTTAAGAGGTATCATTGTCAACTGATCATTGAGATACACTCTGTAATGTCCAGTCGGACAAACTCTTAATGAATTAGGAGAGCTGGGCTCTAAACCCAGTTTCTCTAACTGAAATTCTAGCACTCTAGTATAAAAAAACACTACTTTGGGATTAGGACCATTTTAGGAGCTACCATTTGGGGACTATTGAAATGGTCAATTGAAACTAATCCATCATAAGTCTTTCACCAGGAGACTCCAATCCAAAGCAATCAACATTTATTATGATCCGACTATGTGCCAGCCACTATTCTAAGCACTGGAGATACAATTAATAAAAAGAAAGACAATTCTTGACCTCAAGGAGCTTACAATCAAAAAGAGGGAAACAACATACAAAAGGAGGCAAGAAAGCAGGAGTAGGAAACATTGAGTGGGGGTGAGGAGGGATTTCCCAGCACAGAGACATCTTGGCATGGAAACCATGCAGAGCAGCAGATTAAAAGTAGAGTAAGCTGAGAATCAAATAATTTAATTTCTGTCCTCTATGAAGGAAAGCTTTGGGAGAAACTTGGTACTCTACCCTCTAGTCCGCAGATTAGAGGGGAAAGGAGACTGGGGGAGGGTATCAGTCAAGCCTTGAGTTAGCAGCATGGTGGTGAGTTTAGAATAGATGGGCTTGTCCTCGGATGGGGAGGGTGTTTTGTTCTGTGGAGCTGAAACCAGGGAAAGCAGTGGATGCAAAATGGAGAAGTGGTCATGGCAAAGTCACAGGTCTAAGGACATAAGGACAAAAGGAGATTCAGAGTAGGTATACTCAAATGAGGAAGAATCTATTTAAAGCTGGAGTCTCCAGGTCGTCTTCTGTTTATATTTCAGGATATCTAATCAGGCTCCCATAAAGAATCTAAATAGAGGAGAGAATGTTGGTCAATTGGACCAATTGTATTCATCCTTCCATTAATATAATAATCAATTTTTAGGGTAAAGATATTTTCCTCTAAGAAATGTGGCATTGGTAGTGGGTATAGGTGTGCTGGAACCATTTGACCTTTTTTGTTCTTCAGTTTCCCTTTAATGAAAACAAGGTTCTGTCCAGGAATTGCTTTGTGTTCTTCTCCAGACACCAGATCTGTAGGCAGCTAGATGGGGTAGTGGGAAGAGTCCTGGTCTTGGGATCGGGAGGCTTTGAGCTCAAATCTTGCCTTACATACTAGCAGCATGAACTTGGGTGAATGTCATTTATCCACTTTGGAGCCTCAATGTCTTCATCTATAAAATGAGGCGACTGAACTGGATGACCTCTAATGCCATGATTATCTCTTCCTTCCCAATGATCTAGTACTTCTAGTCCCTATCATTCACCTGTCTCTTCTCATATACTACCCTTTGTAATTCATTGTCTAACTTTGTGTATGTTGGAGGGTGGAGACTGAATCTTGAGGGACAGAAGGACTTTTTTTCTGAGTCCCAGTTCACACTTATCAATGGGTTTTACATATTTTATAAAAGTATAAATAGATTTTTGATAAATTTACTTCTGTTCATTATTTGAGAGGATCCTGAAAGTTATAAGGACACTAGCAAGAATGACCAACAAAGGTTGTTTCTCCCTTTTCTTTGGTTCCATTTTTCTGCAAATAAGAGATCCTCTAGAGAAAAAGAAATACAATGATTTGGAGAAAACATTACTCTCAATGGAAAGAGATATGGTTTTGAATCTGAAGACCTAAGTCTAAGTCCTGGTTGCGATGTTAATTAGCCTTCTGAGCTTGGGATGTCACTATCTATACCTTCATGTTGTCCTTTTTAAAGTAATAGTGTTGGAACAGAGAACTTCTAGTCATTTTTGTTCTAACATTATCCAATTCTTTCATTCTAAATCACAGAAATAACAAAATTATAAAATCATAAAATAACTGGGAAAGGGTGTTTCAGAAAAAAGCAAAAGGAACCTGAAAAAAAGGAAATAAATATTTAGGGAATGAACCTTTATGGAAATTGTAATTTTATTCCAAATGTACTGTTGCAGGCTACCCAATAAATAAAAAATAGAATATTTATTTAACATAGCTTAAAAAAAATAGATATTACTTAGAGGGGTTCAGATGAGTGAGAGATCAATCTAAGCTGGAATTGTCAAGGAAGGTCTCATGGAAGAGGTAAGAATCATACTAATTGTAAAGGGTAAGTAGGATTTGGTTGGGGGAGAGGAAGAGCAGAGTCCTTCCTAGGAGACTACAGTAAGTCAGATAATGAAAAGAACGTATGTTTCTTTGAAAGGGGTGGGCCAAGGTGAAGTTGAAGGTATAGAGAGTTTGAGGCAGGTTGTTTAAGGTTTTAAAATCTAAAAAGAGGAGCTTCTACTTTATGCCATAGTTAATAAAAAGTCGTTGGAGTTTACTGAGTTAGGGAGTCACATGGTGAAATCTGGGATTAAGGAAAATCATAAAAACCACTTTCTGTGTTCATAACACCATGCCTCTTGTGACACCACGTCTAATATCACATTAACTTTGGGGAGGAGGTGTGGGGATGAATATGGAGTTTGCAGACCGCTAAATATCCCCTTTCCTTTCCCATATGAACTGTTGTCAAACTTTATCTTCTCCATGTTAGAGTTGAGAATTTTTCAACACAAGTGTGAAGCTGAATTTTTGAAATCAAATGTAGGACCTTCCATTTATCTTTTTCTAAATTTCATCTTATTAGATTCAACTCATCATTTTAGCCTATGAGGTTTTTGGATACTTATGGTTCTTAATTGTATTTAGTTACTATTTTCAATTTCACATCATTTGAGAATTTGATAATAAAATCATCCATCTGACTAGCTAATTCATTGATTAAGGACATAAATAGCTCAGGGCCAATGATAGATTCCTAGTTTATTCCACTATACTCTTCTAACCACTAGATTACTCCTTTATACTGATATCAAGCCATAATTACTTTTAGGCCCTTCCATGCGACCATTTCAGAGTCAGTCTAATCTTGTTATTATCTGGCTCATGTCCATCTTTTCTACAAAACAGCACAAGAGACTGTCAAATACTGTGCTCAACCTTGACAACATTCATCTGATGTACCGGTCTAGGTTCCATGTCAGAAAAGGAAATGAGGTTAGTATGTATGGCATGACCTGCCATGTTGGTTATTTATGACAGTTGCTATTCTTCCTAGATATTCATTCACAAAACATCCTTTTAATACTATATTCTGGAATTTTATTTTTTTCTGAGCCATTATAATCCTACTTCATTCTCCATCTCTGATATGCTTGACCCAGTCCTCTAGCCTTTACATACCTCTGCTCCTTTCTCCCAAATTTTATAGTTCCTATTCTCCTATAATAATATGTTACACAAAATTTGGGATTGCAAATGATAGTTTTCTGCTTAAATCACTAACTCAGTTTTCTTAGCAAATTAATTGCAGTACGGAGCAGAAATGATTTTTTTCTTGCTGCCAGATATCTCTTCAGCATTGTTATTGTTCAAATCCCATAAAACTGAAAACTGCATTTTTATGGCTTGAAATGACCTTCAGAATTCCAGGCAAGGCTGACTTCTCTGCTTGGCTATAATATTTTGCCTCATTAATTTCACAGAAGATATTCCAATTTATAATTTTATTAAGTTTCCAAGGATTTTTAATACAGTGTTTCTAAATATGATGAACTTCTTTCCCCCAAATTTTAATTAGAGAGCATATTAAATCCTCAATTAATGCTGGTGGTAATGCATATTTAATATCCAATAACATTCGATCAGGATCCTTTTGCAGAAGAGGACTCAGGCATTATCTATCCTCTCTCCTCACTGACCAAAGGAGGCAGCCACAGTTTCATAAATATTTGATCCCTACATTGATTGGATGGGGCAAGTTACCCCTCCCCCCAATTCATCATAGTAGGTCCCCATTCCAGTGTTGCTGTCAGAGGACATTAACGTGTGCACTGTAGGTTTTCTATAACATGGATGGGGAGAAATCCTCCACTTCACTGAGTACACAAGGACAGAGTCTGACTCTCAGGATGACTAAATCTGTGGTTCAGTGATGGAATATCTGAGGAATATGGCTTTAATCATCACATTTCACATGTTTTCTTTTCATTGATTTCTCATAGGATGATAGGATTGTAGATTTGGAGCTTCGAGGATTCCCAGAGGTCATTGAGATGAACCTCCTTCTTTCAGAAAAGGGAACTAAGCTCTTGAGAGAGGAAGTGACTTCAAAACCATACTGTAAGTTTCAGAGTCAGGATTTGAACTGTATCCTCTGATCCCAGGTCTCGTTCTCCTTCTCGCCAATATATGGAGGTCGGATGAGGTGGTGGAAAAAGTACTGCATTTGGAGTAACAAGACCTGGGTTCCAGTCCCAGCTCTGCCATTTGGCTAAGTTTCTTCACTTTTTAAGAGCCTAGTTTCTGCATCTGTGAAGTGAAGGCTTTGGACCCTTTGGATACTTCCAATTCTAAAGTCCCATGAGCCTCAAATCGCAGAGTTGGTAGCTACTGCAGAGGGTTAGCTAGTCCCACCTTTCATCCATGAAGAATTTCCTTCATGACCTCCCTCCTAGGTCTGGCCATTCAGATTTTTGAATGCCTCATCTTCCTGATACTACTATATTAACTGCATGACACAAACAAGTTATTGAACTCTCTGGGCCTTTGAGGTGAAGTGGTTGGACTAGATGAGTTCTAAATCCCCTTCTATCTCTAATAGTCGATGTTCTTATATATTCTAGAAGTTGATTTAGCCACTTTTATGCCTCTTCTGGTATAGCTAAGAGTCACAGTGGATAGGTGCCCTAGAGTCATGAGGACCTGAGTTAAAATTCAGCCTCAGACACATACCAGCTGTGTGACCCTGGGCAAGTCACTTTACCATGTTTGTCTCAGTTTCCTCATCTGTAAGATGATATGGAGAAGGAAATGGCAAGCCACTCAGGTATATCTGCCAAGAAAACCCCAAATGGAGTCATGAAGAATTGGACATAATTGAAATGACTGAACAACAAAAAATACTTCTTCCAGAGGATAAAAGGGTATGTAATCTCATTTCCATTTATTCTCCCTGGACCAGTCTCTAACTAGGACTACCTGATCAGGTTGGTGTATGTACAATTGCACTAATGGTTAATAGGCAGGGAAACAGAAGGCCTCAGCTTTCATCTTGGTATCATGATTGGAGAGATGCCTGGCCTTGACAAGCTTTCAGCATATCTTACAATACCTCAATTTCTACATCTAGAAAGTGGACTCACTAATTCATTCATTCATTCATTCATTCATTCATTCATTCATTCATTCATTCATTTGCTTGTTCTTTCGTTCATTTGTTATCCATTTTCATTCCTTTATCCATTTATTCAGTAGGTATTTATTGACTATTTACTATGTTCAATATGCTATGATTGATATTATGGGGACATAAGAAAATAAATGAGATACAGTCTTGGCCTTTTAAGAGCTCATTAGTCTAGCAGGGGAAGTGACAGCTATGAAAATTTCAATGAAATGGACCATATGATAAATGCCATGAATGGTTTGGGGTCTGGAGATAGTCCATAATACCTGTATCAGTCCTGTGTCTATTAATTACCTGTATGTTGTTCATGAAACAGACAAGATCAGCATTAGCTGCTT
Source organism: Gymnobelideus leadbeateri (assembly GCA_011680675.1). Lineage (NCBI taxonomy): Eukaryota > Metazoa > Chordata > Mammalia > Diprotodontia > Petauridae > Gymnobelideus > Gymnobelideus leadbeateri. The sequence goes on from WOXC01008685.1 coordinate 85,529, forward strand.
AGAGGCTTAGCCCTCTGAGGGCAAGTAATTAGCTTAGTAATTATCTTTCTATAGGACTAACAGCAGATTCTTTGAGGAAAGAACTGGAAGAAAAAGGCCAATGATAGATTCCTAGGTTACTCCACTGGTAACCACCATTTATAATGATACCAAGACAAAATTACTTTTATGACTTTTCATGCAGCCTTTTAGTATTAGCTTTTATTATCTAGCTCATGTCCATCTTCTCCACAAAGAGAGCATGAGAGACTTTGTCCCCTGTAACCACCATTAAGGAAAGTATGCTATCTTCTTTTCGAAGGGCTTTCTTTCTCTCTTTTAATTTAATATTTTCCCCAATTACATGTAAAAACAATTTTTACCATTTGTTTTAAAAAATTTGAGTTCCAAAGTCTCTCCCCCACCCCATTGAGAAGGCAAGCAATTTGACATTGATTTTACATGTGCAGTCATGCAAAACATATTTCCATGTTAGTCAGGTTGTGAAAGAAAACAAACAAAAAAACCTCAAGAAAAATAAAGAAAATAAAAAGTATGCTTTGATTTGCATTCAGATTCCATCAGTTCTTTCTCTGGAGGTGGATTGTATTTTTTGTCCTAAATCCTTTAGAATTGTCTTGGATCATCGTTTTGCTGAGAATAGCTAAGCCATACACAATTGATATTTGTAAGATATCACTGTTACTGTATACAATATTCTCCCGGTTCTTATAATTTCACTTTGCATAAATTCATATAAGTCTTTCCAGATTTTTCTGGGAGCATTCTGCTCATCATTTCTTCTAGCATAATAATATTCCATGTGAAGGGTCTTTAAGAACAGGGAAGATTATTGTTCACCTGGAACAGTTTATCTGTGAGACTGGGGCATGGACCAGATTACCTGCAAAAAAATCCATTCCCACCTTAAATAATCTGGTCTTATTCCTGGAATGAAGGCAAGAGAAACTTTAAACCATGGTTTTTAGAAAAGTATTGCTTGGGGTGAGGATATCTCAGATTTTCTCCATTGCCCTCATCCTGAGGAGGTAGAAAAAGAATTCATGAAGCAGCAGGGTCTAGTGGAAAGATGTCAATTGTGAGACCTGGGGCTAAATCTCACTCATCCTGCTGTGACCTTGAGTAAATCCTTCCTGTCTCTGATCCTCTGAACCATGTAAATAAATACAATGTATCATTACTAGGAAATGCTTGGATGAGATACTTTGTGTATGTTATGATTACAAGGATATTTATTAGACAACGACAAGCAACATAGCTTAGTGGAAAGAGCATGAGTTTAGGAATGAGCAAACCTCGGTTCAAATGCTGACTCTGGTACTGGTTTGACAAGTACTTTAGCCACATGTCTCAGTTTCCTTATTTATAAGGAAAGGGTTTGGATTTGATGGTCTACTAGCTGTGTGACCCTGGGCTGGTCACTTAACCCTGGTTGCCTCAGTTTTCTCATCTGAAAAATGAGCTGGAGAAGGAAATGGCAAACCACTCCAGTATCCTTGCCAAGAAAATCCCAAATGGGGTCATGAAGAGTTAGACATTACTAAAATGACTGAACAACAATAATAAAATGTGCCTCCTGCAGCTAAGTGACACAATGGCTAGAGGGCTGGCCCTGGAGTCAGGAAGATCTGAGTTCAAATTTGACCTGAGACACTTAACTAAGTGTGTAACCCTGGACAAGTCACTTGACCTTTGTGTGTCTCAGTCTGCTCTCCTGTAAACACCTACTTCACAGGATTCTCGTGAGGATCTAATGACATAATATTTGTGAAACACTTAGCACAATGTTTGACACATAGACACAATAAATGCTGCTTCTGTTCCCTTCCCTCCCCTAAATCCTGTTATACACTAATAGGTTGTATGCAAAATTGACATAGGTCATGGCAAAAAGATTTCTACCAGGGAAGGTAGACACTGTCCCCAGAAGGAGATGCTGTTGAAGAAGAATTTAAAAGAAAGGAGGGTCTAATGTATACAGAGTCTCTTGTATCCAAGAACAAAAAGGAACTTTGTTATTGCTGTTCAGTCATGTTTAACTCTTTGTGACTTCATTTGGATTTTCTTGGCAGAGATATTGGAGTGGTTTGTCATTTCCTTCTCCAGTTCATTTACAGATGAGGAAACTGAGGCAAACAGGATTAAGTTCTTTGCCCAGGATCACACAGCTAGAAAGTGTCTGGGGCCAGATTTGAACTCAGGAAGATGAGTCTTCCTGACTCCACGTCTGGCACTCTATCCACTGTGCAACCTTGTTGGCCCCAAACAAGCCTAGAAAAGGTAAAAAAATTGTTTCTAAGCACCAGAGGTGGCTGTAGAGGAAAAATGTGAAACCTTAGGTAGCTGTGGTATTGGTTAGAAAGAGAACCAGAAAAAAAGAGAGAGAGAGAGAACCAGATTTTGATCCAGGCCATCTGGGTTCAAAGGGTCAGTTTGGATATTTCCTATCTATGTGACCTTGGCATACTCCCAACCCAATTCTTGTATAAGATATCCTTTTCATTCCTATCATGTACTCTTCTCTCTCATCTCTTAACATGTGCCTTCTGGAAAGTATCTGGTTAGGTCATTCCACTGAGGAAAACTTTGTGTGTGTGTGGGTGGGGGTTGGGGGTGGAGGGTGGGGTGGGGTGGCAAGACCATTTAATTCATCAGTGTTGGGGATTCTTGGTAAGAAAATTTCTATCCTTGCAGATCACCACTGTTTTGCAATTTACAGTCTTGAAGAGCTGACTGAGGCCAGAGAGGTTAAATGATTTGCCCTGGTATGTGTCTTTGTTGCTCAGTCATGTTCCCCTTGGACTTCTATCCACAAGATTTTCTTGGCAAAGATACTGAAAGATTTACCATTTCCTTCTCCAGTGTGCCCCCATTTTATAGATGAGGAGCTGAGGCAAATAGGGATTAAGTAACTTACCCAAGATCACATAGCTAGTAAGTGTCTGAGTTCAGATTTGAACTCACATTTTCCTGGCACCAAGCTCAGGGCTCTATCCTATGATAGGTGTCATAGGTGGGAATTAAATCTTACTCTACAGCAGCCCTCTAACCATTAAGCTACATCCCCTTTAAAAGATTTTGTAATAGTAGACACAGTAATGGTTTGGCTGGGGGCAAAGAAATGAGCCAAATATTGGAACAGGAGAGATGAGATAAAATTTTTGGCAAAGGCACTTCTAGTATGTCACAGCAAGCTTCCTGGGTTGAGGGTCTCCCTAATTCCACCTTTGTCAAAAAGTTCAACTTGTTCTTCCTACATGTGTTGTCCCCATTTACAAATTACTCCAAAAGAGGCAGACATTTCATGGTATATCATTTTTCATTCCTCCTGTTTGTTCCTATTCCTTCTAATCCTTTCAGGGGTTCCTAGCCATTCCCTTGCATTACAATTTCATCCAGATGGTCAAATAATAATATCATTATGAAAATAATTAGTTAAATAAAGATAATATTTATCACTTATACTTGGGATATTCTTTCCCCCTGTTCTGAACATCATAAAAACACAACTCTTCAAATGCCATGACAGCCATATGTTGTTTCTTATCCATTTTTGACATCACTGGAATAGTTTACAATTTTAGGGGCTTGACAACTGGGCTAGCATTTCACAGAATCAGAGAATTTTTAAGCTGTAAGACATCTGAGAGGCCATCAAATTTACCCTCCCAAAGAGAGCAAGAGATCCCTCCAAAGTACCTCTGACAGGTGCTCATCTGGATGGGGAAGTCACTTTTTTGCAGGGTAGCCTTTCTTGCTGATGGGAAAACAATCAATTAAAAGGCATTTATTAAGTGCATACTTTGTGCCAACCTCTTCAGAAGTTCTTCCTTATGTTGAATCAAAATCTGTCTCTGTGTATAATTTATACCCTTTATTCTGAATTATGCCCTATGGTGTTACACAGACTAAGTATAATCCTTTTCACATATGGCAAACATTTGTCTTTCCCTTTGTCCCTCTTCTCCCACCTAAATATACCCAGTTCCTTCAATCAATCAATATCAATTGATCAATAAGCATTTATTAAGTGCTTAATGTTTGCCAGGCACTGTGTTGAGAACTGGGGACACAGAGGCCAAAACTGAGACAGGTCCCATCTTCAAGGATCTTTCATTCTCTTGGCCATTGCTCATGGGATGTGCCTTCCAGAAGCATCTACAGCTTGTTCATTCTCATTTCAATATTAATTTCCCTCTTGAAATCTGGCACACACAACTAATGCTCTAGATGCTTTGTCTCTCTGAACAGACTCTTATACTTTGCATTTTGTCTAAATAGAGAGTGAATAAAATCCTTTCTGCAATATCAAGGCTAGAGAGCCCAGGGACATCATCCCATTAAGAGCCTTTCTCTGTAAAAAAGGACCTGGGAGCAAACTCAGGTGATACAGTTCAGATAAATAGGCTGGGTCTGATTTGGGGCAGAGAGGAGGGGAAGTGAATCAAGTGAACAAGACCTAGCATAGTATCTTGCATATGTATATGTATACACACACACATAGGGGACTAAGACATTTTGAATTGAATGGAGTAGGAGGAGAAATTCATAAAATCATAGATGTAGAACCAGAAGGGACCTCAGAAGACATCTAGTCTAATACCTTCATTTTAGAGATTCATCTGAAGCCTAGAAAGGTTAAGTTCTTTGCCCGAGGTCACACAGGTAATAATAGAGACAGGTTTTGCACCCAGGTCCTCTCCCTCCAAGTTTGTATTCTTTCTATTGTATTGCTGCTGGATTCTAACACACCAACGTACTGAGTCTTTATAAAATTGAGGGAGTCAAAGCAGATGATCTGCATGATTCCCAATGCTAAATGTGCACATCCTATGATTCTGTAGCCTTAGATGAGTCAGTGCTGTTCAGTGGAAAGAGCCCTTGCCCAGAAGTCAGCAGACCTGGCTTCTACTAGCTCTGGCAATAACTCCCTGAATTAGTCATTTCTCCTTTTCTGGGTCTTAATTTCCTTACATGAAAAAATGAAGGGGTTGGAATGGATGAGTAGCTAAATTGGGAAGGTTGGCTACCATTTTTTTTAAGATGAAGACCTCTTTTGATCATCAAAAATTTTTGTGGATCCTTACATGATAGTAGTTCTATAACTATCCATTGCTTGTCAATATACCTTCAGTGACTTCCCATTGCCTCTAAGTGGAAAAAAATTCTTTGCTTGGCACTTATAGACCTTCAGCATCTGGCTCCTTTTCCATCCTTATTTTACACTGTACTCATTCACAAACTCTCTATTCAAGTCAAAATGGACTACTAGCCTTTCCCTGAATTCTGTCCTCCATCTTCTATACCCTTGCATTCCCACAAGTTGTCCCCATGCCCTCCTTACTTCTGCCTCTCAGAATCCTTATTTTCCATTCAGGTTCAACTCAGGAGGCACGTCCTTCTTTTGCTTCCTCAATCTTGACAAAATTTTCCTTGCACTCCGATTATTCTTCTCACATCAAGCCCCTTCTTTCCACTCACCCTGAACTACCGTCTTAGTTCAGGCCCTCATCACCTCTCACCCAGATTATTGCAATAGCCTCCTAATTGGTCTCCCTATCTCAAGTCTCTCACCACTCTAGTCAATCCTCCACACTGCTGCCAAAGTAATTTTCCTTAAGTACTGATCTGACCATGTGATACCCCTACTCAATCAACTCCAGTGGCTTCCTATTGCCTCTAGGATAAAATATAAATTCCTCTGTTTAGCTTTTAAAGCCCTTCTCAACCTGGCCCCAATCTATATTTCTAGCCTTATTGGATATTCTTCTTTCTGCACCCTTCAATTCAGTCACAGTGACTTTTTCTCCCTTATTCACACATGGCACTTCCATCTCCATGCCTTTGTAGTAGCTACCCCAGGTCTGGAATGCACTCCCTCTTGATTTTCCTTATTTGGTCTTCATAGGATCCTTCTCTTCCTTTAAGACACAGCTCAAACACCATTTTCTTCGTGAAGCCATTCTATCAGCCTTCCCACTCAAAATATCTAGCAGTTAACTACTTTGTACAACATATTAATATCTATTAACATTATATTTTTGCTGTTAATGTTTGTGTGCATTTCTTTTCTTCTTCTTTAGAATACAAACTACCTGACAGTAGGCATTGTTTCATTCTTTATACTTGTATCCCTAGCAGAATAGTGCCTGATGGTAGGTATTTAATAAATACTTACTGATAGATTAACTGATTGATGTTCACTGTACCCCCTAAAAATAAAGAAAATTCCTTTAGAGCAATTGGTTATAGATATGAAAATACAGATATATATATCTATATCCACACATATACATACATATATATGTGTGTATATATATGCATACATACATACCCAAGCACTGGGCTTGGAATCAGAATGACTCATCTTCCTGAGTTCAAATCTGGCCTTAGGCACTTACTAGTTGTGTAACCCTGGACAAGTCACTTAACCCTCTCTGCCTCAATTTCCTCATCTGTAAAATGAGCTGCAAAAGGAAATGACAAACCACTCCAGTATCTCTCTGCCAAGAAATCCCCAAGTGGGCTCAAGAAGAACCAGATATGACTGAAACAAATGAACAGCAACAACAAGTGTACACATATGCCCACGTGCATATACACATACATACACACACGCATACATAAATATGTGTATATGTATATATACACATGAATAAATGCATATGAGTATATGTACATGTGCACATATACATACATATATGTAGGTATATATGTATGTATGTATATATCCTATCCCCAGCTCCTAGTCCCATACTTGGAAAGGAATAGATACTTATTGCATATTTGTTGAGGTGAATTCACTACATAGAATGACAATATTTGATATACAAGTGGCACACAAGAGGGATGAAGAACACAGGTTGGGAACCACTTGACCAAGTAACCTCTAATGTCCTTTCTAGTCTATCCTATGATATTTCAGCTACATCATTTATCCTATGTATATGAACTTGGCATCCACACAAAGCATAGCCCAGTACCAGTTCAATGAACCCTTTCCCTCTCTCCCACCACCACAAGGTCTCCACCTCCAGTAAGTATCATGTACCAGAGCCCTTCTTATTTCCTGATTCCTTAAATTACATACCCATCCCTATACACACACACACACACACACACACACACACACACACACACAAACACACACACATCGTTCCCTAGTGTTCCAGCCCCCCAAATGCCTCCAATTTCTGTTTTTGTAGCAGTAACAATAATAGGATTATAGGGTAATATATTTAGATCAGAAGGGAGTTTATCAGTAATTCAGTTCAAATCGCCCATTTTGTAGATGAAAAAACTGATGGTCAGGTTAAATAATTGTCCCAAGGTCACATAAGGAGTATGTGGCAGAATCAGGATTTTTGCCTGGCCAGAGAGTCAGAGTCCCAGGTCCTATGAGTCTGAATCTAGCTTTCTTTCTATTGTGATAAACTAGAAATAAGAGAACTAGGAGAAACAATGAACCCCCATGAATGAGAATGAATCTAGTGACTGAGTAGAGTGGAGAGTGTATAGTACACAGTAGACTTGTGGGCATGGTTAGGAAGAAGATGCTAAGAAGCAGATAGGGCCAGAGGGGTGAAACAGTAGTGTGTATAGTGAATAAGAGTATGGACTCCACTTCAGTCTCATGACTTGGAGTCTCCAATTCCCCTAAAAATTATCTAAAGCCTTTAAATGAACTTGTTATCTGATAATGATTTTAATAACAACCTTAGGAAGTTGGTGGAGCAAAGGTCATTATTCCCATTTTACAAATTGACGCCCTAGGGTGATTCGCCACCATCATCAGAGCTAGTAATAGTGTCAAGCAAGACTAGGGGTGAGGAACTTGTGTCCTGGAGGCTACATGTGACCCTCTAGGTCCTCAAGTGCAGCCCTTTGACTGAATCCAACTTGCAGCCTCTAGCCTACAGGTTCCCACCCCTGGCAAGACTGTCTCTATTCTTTCCCCCTACATAACATTGCTTCTTTTCTTGTTTTGGACCTCTTCTCTGTTTGTCATTTCCATTTTCTCATTAATCATTGTGGCATCTCAGTGATAGATAGATATTATTACTACTATTGTTCACACGAAGAAATTGAAGCATAGAGCGGTTAATTGACTTCCCCATTGTTGTACAATAATCCATTGATAGGGTCACCTTGCAGGAGCTCAAATTTGGAACCCCTTGTTGTCAGTCAGTTAGTTGACATTTATTGGGTACCTATTATTTGTAGTCACTAAGCACTATGAAAGATTCAAAGGAAATATAATGGAGCTCATTAATAGTGTTAGGATTGGGAAATAGGACTACTGCTGGTTTTATAAAACAACAGTATTATATTAACTAATGTGTTCTTTTTTTCCCTGAATGAATTTATTTCCTTCCAGGAAATATGATCTGAAATTTAAGATCATTGACACATGAAATTCTTGCATTTATTCCATAAAGGTACTCGACCAAAGCAGACATTCCTTACTCTCAGGAAGCTTAGACTCAGAGGCAGTATGTCATAGTGAGTAGACTCATGGACTTGGAGAATCAGAAAGATGTAAATTCAAATCCAACCTTAGACTCTTACTAGCTGTGTGACCCTGGACAAGTCATCTAACTACTTAGCACTAATTCCATCATATGTAAAACTAAGACGATGATAGTGCTTACTTTACAGAATTATTGTGAGAATCATATGATTCAATATATGTAATGTGCCTTGTAAACCTAAGGGCATGATATACATGCTAGTTTTTATCATTATTAATTAGAATAGAAAGAGAAATTTCAGTTTATACATATATATATACATATATGTGTGTGTATATACATATATATATATATATCAGGAGAGATGATTATTTTACTGCACCCCCTCCAGTGTTATGGTCTGTATTACTACATGTGCACAATGTATACATCTATATGCAAATATACACACATACATACATGCATGTGTGCATCATATGTACATATTTATAAGAGTATATACATATATAAAATGTGTGTGTATAAAAATATAACCCCTAATAGTCAACGTACTTAAGAGAACAAGTGGTTTTTTTGTATCACATCCTCAGCATGTCTGATCTGCCAGTATCTATTTGGTGGGCCATTATAGAATGAAGGAAGAAAAAAGCATTTTTATGCCATTAATTTGTCTAAGCACAGTGGAGAGTACGTCTAGAAGACTGGTGGGAGACAATTCTGGAAAAGCAGATTGTGAAAGTTCTGGAGTGAAAAGCTAACAAATTAGGACTCATTTTTTTGTGATAGTGATAATATATGATTATATGTGTAAATTATATATCTTAGAGGAGGAGGGACCATGGGGCAAGTGAAAAGAACGCTGACTCTGGAGTCAGAGGTATGGGTTCGAATCCTGCTTTTGACAACTAATACCCATATGAAATTGGGCAAGTCATTTAATTTCCCTGAGCTTCAGTTTCCTCTTCTATAGAATGAGGGGATTGGCCTCTGGTGTTCCTTCACATTCTAGATCTATGATATTCAAAGGGAAAAAAAACTACTTTAAGAATATGTATTTGGTTGGAAGGAGGAAAGGACAATAGGCAAGGAGACCAACTGATAGGCTTGAAGACCAATAGATCAGGCTTGAAGTAACCAGAGTTCAGATCAGGATGAAGGCAGTGGAAATGGAAAGGAAGGGATGCATGTGACAGATAAAAAGAACTTAGATTGCAGGAATCTCATGCTGTTTCAGGTTTTGAAGTCATTAATATAATGGTAATATTATATGATGCTAGAGTTGAAGGGAACTGGATCATCTTTGCTCTAGACCCTGAAGTTTTCAGAAGAAGCTACTGAAAGCCTTGCCTAAAGTCACTGAGCATCAGTAACAAAGCTAGAATTAGAACTCTGGCTCTCAACTCTTCATCCAGGACTCCTTCTATCTTATGGTACCTGAGTGCATAGTTGAACAGAATTTGGAACAAGGATGCGGGATGCCCTACTTTTGCACATAGTAGGTGCTAGCAAATGTCATGTTGAATATTTCTTACAGGCGATACCTAACCAGTTGCCGGTTTAAGATTAGTTGCCACATTTGGGGCGGCTAGGTGGCGCAGTGAGTAGAACGCTGGCCCTGGAGTCAGAAGGACCTGAGTTCGGATCCAGCTTCAGACACAACACACACAAACAAAACAAGTTAGCCATGTGACCTTGGGCAAGTTACTTAACCCCAATTGCCCTCCAAAAAGCAAAAAAAAAAAAAAAAAGATTAGTTGCCACACAAAAGCCAAGGCTCTAATTTCCATCAGAATGATGCTAATTGTATGGTATGTCAATTTGTTTGGTAGAGACAGAGATGAGAAGTATTGATACAGTAAAAATTCTTATGTAGAGAAAGCTGCTATTCTTTTCAAAAGAGAATACATACATACATACATATATACATACATATATACATGCATGCATACATAGAGAGGAAGAAGAAATTCATATATATATAGATAAAGATATATATTGTGTATGTGTGTATATATATATTGTATATATATACACACATACATACACACATATATGTATCTAGCAAAAAATATTGCTACAAAAATATTTTCCATAAGTTTGTGCCATACATAAATAGTATGGATGCCACAGCAATCAGCTGAAATCCTTCTGATCTATACTGTGGGATAATTACTCAGTCTGGTTAGTGCAGAATTTAATTTGTGCTATTGTGTAGGCAAGGCTGAGAGCGTGAAATAAACAATATGTGTTAATTTCACGTTTTACAGTCTACTTAGCCAGAGAGAAATCTTAGTACTCTACTCAAGTTTCCCAGCATACTATACATTCAGTCCTCCAGCTCAGGGTCCACACAGCCCAGACATCCTGCAGCTTTGATCGCAACCCTTGGCCTGTGAGTGTGAAGGTCAATGAAGCTGTCAAAGTGTTCTCCACTGTGGTGATAGAAATAGCAAAAGGACATACCTCCAACACCCTTCCACCTTCCCCTTGGGTGTGGGTGCCCTAGATCTTTCCTTTCAAAACAGACAGTACTCGGCAACATATGTGCGTCACTCCTATGTTGGTAAGACCCTAGATTTGATGAATCCAGTGGCCCTCATATAGAGCCCTATTCCTCAGGGGCACATTGAGCCAAGCTAGAAAATTAGATTGAATCCCTTTGAAATGGTTTTACTGTGCTGAGTTTGATATGGTTCTTTCTCTGGTCCAGGCAGCTGAGATGCCATTACAAATAGGCAGAATAAATGTTTACCCATTCCCTTCTCATTGATATTCCCCCACTTCCTGTTAACTGCCTGTTTCCTGGGCTTCCAAATTTGCTTTTAGAGATTCACACTTCTGGATACTGAACAGAACTGGAATCAGACATTTGTACCTTTAAAAATATTTAATCTTCACTTGTGATTTCAAACATGTAGGAAACTCTTGTGGTGGGGAAACTTTCTTCACCGGTATAGACAGTTCCATAATTCATCCTCTGAGAGTGTTGCCTGGGACACTGAGAGGTTGTGATTTGCTCAGGCAACCAGACGGCACAGTGGAATAGAGCACCTGCCCCGGAGTCAGGAAGACCTGAGTTCAAATCCAACCTCAGTCACTTACTAGCTGTGTGACACTGGACAAGTCACTTCATCCTGTTTGCCTCAGTTTCCCCATCTGTAGAATTAACTGGAGGAGGAAATGGCAAACCACTCCAGTATCTTTGCCAAGAAAACCCCAATTGGGGCCATGGAGAGTTGAACACAACTACAACAACTAGACAACAACACACAGCCAGTATGTCAAAGGTGGGATTTAAACCCAGGCCTTCCTGACTCTGAAGCCAGCTTTTTATCCATTACCCCACAACTTCCACCCCTCTATGCTTTCCAAAACCTATTAAGGAGCCTGTTCCCCTTCTCTTTGCATCAACTGCATCTAGAATCTTCTTTTCCTAGTTCTCATAGATCCATTACCAATCAACTCAAGTTTAGGTATTCACAGGAATTTTGATGGATAAATGCCATTACTGTTCAAAGGCCAAATGTGGTATTGTCAATCAGACATCAAGTATTTAAGAAGCTCTCCCCATGTGCCAAGCACTGTGTCAGATGCTGGTATTCAAAACCTAAAAATGAAATAGCCCTGCTCTGCAGGGGCTCACATCCTATGAATGCCCAGGGCTGTGGGAAGAATCAGATAAGAGAATATCTTTAAAGAGTGTTACAGACTTTAGCCCAAGTAGACTGTAAGTTCCACAAGGGCAGACACTTTTTACCTTTTGTTTTTTGCATGGTTATAACAGCATCTTGCACATATCACCTCTTGTCTGGGCTTTGCAATACTTTTCAAATTGCTTTTTTGACTTCAAGTCTGTTCTTTTTCCAATTTATCCTCCACACTGCTGCTGAAATAATTCCCATAAAGTGCAAGCCTGAACAATATCACTGCCCTTTTCAAGAGGCTTCAGAGGCCCCTCTTACCTCTCTCAGAGATCAAACAAAAACTCCTCCATTTAGCATTGTAAGTCCTTCACAGTCTGACTCCAGCCAATATTTCCTATACATTCTTGGGTCTGGCCAAACTGGCCTTCTTGTTCCTCACACATAAGATTAAAGTTCCTATCTGCTGCTTGTGTGTGTGTGTGTGTGTGTGTGTATACACACATACATGCACACATATATACACATATGTGTGTATGTATATGTGTGTATGCATGTATATTGTATATGTAGTTGTTTTTTTTTTACATTAGCTTTCTTTACTTGTAAAAAAAAAAACCTCCTCATTTCTGCCTCCTTGAAGTCTCTAGCCTCAGTACAAAGGCCTTTCCCAGTTCCCATATCTTTAACCTCCAGAAACTAGTGCTTTCCTCTATGCCAAAATTATCTCACATTTACTTGTACACACGTGTACACTTGTGCACATATTTTTATCTACTTAAATGGTATCACCTTTTCCACTCTTCTAGAACATAAGCTTCTGAACAGACATGCTCAGTGCCTGGCACACAGTAGGACTTAAATGTCTGTTGATTGTTCATATATATGGTCTGTTGAAATGAAAGTTATGAAGTGGTAATAGCTAATTCCACTATGAATTTCTGTTTTCTAATCTCAGCTGGGGATAAACCTAAGCGCACAGCATAGATAGCTTGGTCCTTGGGCGATGTATCCAGTACCATGTGGGTCCATGCTCACTATCTTTCCAGTTTGGTAGGACCTCCTAGGGCAGTGGTGGGGCACTTGTGGCTTTCTAGATCCTTAAGTTCAGCCTTTTGACTGCTGCACTTAAAGATCTAGAAGGCCACATGTGGCCTCAGGGTTGCAGGTTTCCTCACCCTAGTCCTAGGGTTTGTGTTCCTCCAGCATAGTCTTTGAGAGCCTTAAGCACCTTCAATGCCACAATGAGGCATCAGAAAGCAACAGTTCTAGCCACCCAATAATGACAATACTTATCCCTGCTATGTAGCCCTCTCTAATGTCTTACTGCTCCTGCACAACTTCAGTGATAAAATGTTGCAGTATATTTATGCACAAAATGTGACTCGCCCTCTCTTACCTGTTGAGTGAGACACAAATTTAATTTTTTGGAGACTGGGATTCCAATGGCTCATAATCATCTTACATCGCAAGAAGAATGACAAAGAATGTTGGATACAGGATCTCATGATTTGCCCAACCTTGTACCAGGTAGATCCTGTGGGGATAGCAAGAGAAGGAGATTTCTTAAGTGTTAAATCTGCTGGTTTTGTTTTTCAGTCTTCATCATTTTCAGCTTATTGCATTTGACACTGTTGGAGATCCTATCTTCCTGGACACCCTTTCTCCTCTGAGTTTTCATATTATTACTCTCTCCCGGTTCTCCTACTTGTCTGACACCTCCCTTCTCTTTTGCCTTTGTTGGCTTATTATCCATATCACTAAATGAGGGTGTTTCCCAAGGTTTTGCTCAGGCCCTTTTCTTCTGCCTTTGTACTTTCTCTCTTGGTAACCTCAGCAGCTCCCATGGCGGTTTGTCTCTGTGGAGATCACACACACACACACACACACACACACACACACACACACACACACACACATTTTTGTATGTGCATGCAGCCCCCAGGGGCAGCTAAACCTGGAATCAGAAAGACCAGAGTTCAAATTTGACTTCTGATATTTCCTAGCTATGTGACCCTGGGCAAGTCACTTAACCCCTACCAGCAGAAAACTGCAGAAGGAAATGGCAACCCACTCTAATATTTTTGCCAAGAAAACCCCATCCACAGGGTTAGGAAGAGTCAGATATAAATGATTAATTGTACAACAACAATAATCTAATCCCCAGTCTCTGTCCTGAGCTTCTGTTACAAATCACCAGTTGACTAGAGGACATTTCAAAATGAATATCCTGGAGACATCTCAAATACAGTTTAAAACATTATTGTTCCTTTAAAACTCTTCCTTCCTACAAACTTCCCTATTTCTAACAAAGGCACTGCCATCTCAGGTTTACAACCTCAACATTAACCTCTACAGCTTCACTTTTCCTCATCTAGGTGGCACAGTGGATAGGACACTAGACCTGGAGTCAAGAAGACACAAGTTCAAATCTGACCTTAGACACTTTCAACCTGTGTGACCCTAGGCAAGTCACTTGACTTCTGCCTCAGTTTCCTCATCTGCAAAATGAGGATTATTAATAATGGTTGCCCACTGATGTTATCCATGGTGGTTGGAAGAATAAAATGAGATATTTGTAAACTGCTTTGTAAAACTTAAAATTCTAAATAATTGCTAGCTGGTTTTATTAGGCTAGGTATTATTTCATCCCAAATAAGTTGTCAAATCTTGCCTTTTCTACCCCTATAATGTCTCCTGTGCTTGACCCCCTGTATACTTGAACAGCTGCCATCTTAGTTCAGGTCCCCATCACCTCTCAGATGACAGCAGTAGCCTCCTTGTTTGCCTCCCTATCTCAGGTCTCTCACCACTGCAAGTCCTTTCTAGACTACTGCCAAAGTAATTTTCCTTGACTGCTAACCCAACCATATAGTTCTTCTACTCGATAAACACCAGTGACTTCCTATTGTTTCTAAGATATGATATAAATCTTGTGTCTGGTTTTTAAATCCCTACAAAACCTGACCCCAATTTGTCTTTCCAGCTTCATGCACATTCCTCTGTATCCTGTGCTCCAGCCAAATGGCCTTCTCCTTGTTCCTCACAGATGGCAATCCATCTCCCATGTCTGTCCCATTGCACTAGCTATCTTTGATGCCTGGAATTTACTCCTTCTTCACCTCCACCTCATAGAGCCCTTCTCTTCCTTCGAGATGCAACTCAAGCATTATGTTTAAATTAAACTTTTCCTGATCCCCTCATCTGATATTATCCTCCTTCACAATCAGGCACACTGTTTTACAGACTTTCCAAATAGAAATGTTATGGCCAATCATTGCTTTTGTTATACTGTGTCATCCTACCCATAATACACAAACCCAAGGCACATGCATGCCCTCTACATAAATAGCCATTGACAGGATATGGGCCAGAATATGTGAGTTATGGTAAATAATTTTGATATTTTTTCAACCTTTGATTCTCCATCTTTTGTGACTTTCAAATTCTTTGTAAGTTGTTTTAATCTTAACACATGTTGTCTCCATTCATTTGCTGTGTGATGAAATACTGGAATTTATGGAAAAATCTAATGGTTTCTGGGAGACAATGGGACAGAATGTTTGACACCTGGAGAGTTCCAGAAAATTCAGGCTGTGTGGTCATTGTAAGAAAGAGGGAAATGGGAAAGGGAACAGTCAAAGTTGACTACTCCTTGGCTTGGAGCCTCTGTGTCTGGGACAACGTTGGTGCCATCGACAGAGGCAGAGAAGTCATGGAGGACAGCCAGTTTAGGGAGGAAATAGTAAGTTTAGTTTTGGATATATGGAGTTAGAAGCAACAGTGAGACGTCCAATGGAAAACATCTGGTTGGTGTCTGGAGACCTAGGACTAGAGGGTGGGGAAATTGGGGCTGGAGTTTCAGTTGCAGGATTGATTCATAAGGAGGTAATATTTGCAGCTGTGAGAATGGATCAGTTCAATAAAGTAATTCTAAATAGAGGAGAACAAAGAGAAGAAGGCTAAGGTTGGGTAATGTTTGCAGATAGAGAATAGAAGTGGGCGCAGGGGGAACAGCAAAGGAGGGACATAATTAATTGCTCTTTGATAGCATAAGAAAAGAAATAGCCAACTTTTACTGCTATTCTTCATTTTGTCTTCCTCTATAATAAAAACAACAGCAAAATCAAGTTATTTTGCTATTGGGAGTGATTGCTAGGAACTTAGGACCAGAAAACTTAATTGTTATGGCAGGGGGAATCATAGAGTTGATGGCCTTAGGGATCATCTCCTTCATTTTCCACCTCATAACTGAGTGTATTGAGCCTTGGAGCAGCTAAGTAGTGTAGTAGATAGAGTACAGGGCCTGGAGTCAGAAGCAATCATCTTCTTGAGTCAAATCCTGTCTCAAATATTTACTAGCAGTGTGACCCTAGTAAAGTCACTTAACTCTGCATACCTCAGTTTTCTTATCTGTCAAATGAACTGGAGAAGGAAATGGCAAACCACTGAAGTATCTTTACCAAGAAAACCCCAAATGGGGTCGTGAAGAGTCAGACACAACTGAACAATGACTGAACATATATACTGAGCCTTAGTGGTGAGAACCCCTGCCCAAGGTCATACCACCAGTTACAGACAGAGCTGTAACAGACTAAAACCCAAACTGAGGTTTAGTGAGAAGTGCATTGAGCCAGGAGCAAGAGACTTAATTCTCTTGGAAACAAGGTTGTTGGGTGTCCTGGAACAAGTTGATTAACCTCTTAGTTTCCTCATCTGTCAAAGCAACTGCTGAACTTTCCTGGATGATCTCTGGGTCCCTTTCAGCCCAGTCCTATTTATGTCTCTTTCCTCTCCAGAATTAAGGTTTTATAATTCCTGGAGTGATAGATCTCTTCCCATTGGGCCACACTGCTTCACACTGCTTATGATGTGTTGTCCCCTCAAGATCCAATATTCTATGGGTCAGGGAGCAAGAGAAAGATAGTACCTTGCTTTCCCCTCATTATAAAGGGGGATGAGAAAGTTTATTGCTCATAAAGCTTTCAGAGTGACTCGATATTTGGTGACATATATAGAAATTGCTGCCTTATTTGATGCTATCCTGTTGAAATTCAACTCCACAGTACTTCAAATCTATCCCATATTTGGTGATATTCCAATTCCTAATCTGTTTTTACCATGTAGTTATGATTTTAGTGCTCCGGTATTTACTTCCTTGAGAAAAGTGATAGGAACAAAGTCCTCTTGGAAGAAGCATCCTATTCCTCCCCCCCTTCCCATCCCTATCCAGACCCTTGCTTTTCTCCTAAAAATCCACAAAGAAGAATCCCATTTTCTAGAAATGCTCATGGTGCCATATTAGCAGAGAGACTAACAAAGGTACTAAATAAAGATGCATAAAACCAGAAGGTGGAGAAGGGGCAGGGCATGGAGAGGACAGCAATCAAGAACAGGGGATGAAGCAAAGGTGACAGACAGGCAAAAGCATCAGATTTAGCGTCTAGCATCTGAATTTGCATCAAGGCTCTGTGGGGTGACACAGTAGAAAATGCCAGGCCTGGAGTCAGGAAGATTCGTTCTCCTGAGTTTAAATCTGGTCTCCAACACTTACTAGATGTGTGACCCTGGGCAAAGCCACTTAACCCTGTTTGCCTCAGTTTCTTCATCCGTAAAATGAGCTGGAGAAGGAAATGGCAAATTGCTCCAGTGTCTTTGCCAAGAAAACCCTAAATGGGGTCACAAAGAGTCCGACAACTGAAATGATTGAAAACAACAATCTGCTACTTGATAGCTGAGTGATCTTGGGCAAGTCCCTTTGGGGCTTTGGTTTTCCTACCTATAAAATGAGAAAGTTGAACTAAAGGACATCTAAAGTCCCTTCTTACTCAGAGTCTATAATTGTGTAGTTCTAGGATTCAATATGACCCTGGACCTCTGGCAGTTGTTGTTTTCCTGAGGCAAGGTCTTCCTGTCTCACCCAGGTTGGAAGTGCAAAGGCAATTTTCATCCTGATCCCTTTCTAATCAGCAAGTGGACTTTGACTGGCTATGTTTCTAACCTGAACTGGAATCCTTGTCCCTCCTTAGAAGCTGCTCTCAGAGGCTGCTATATTAGAGCCTGGCTTAGCTCAGACACCCAGTTGACAGATCCCTGGAGCTCAGGATTGCCAATTCAATGATCCACCTGTTTCAGGCTTGTCCCAAAACTGGGATTACAGGGGAGCACTACACTACACCTGGGTGGCCCAGCTTTCAAAGAGCTTCAACTCCAATGGGGGCAGAGTGGAGGCATATTACCAAATAACTCTGATCCAAGAAAGAATAAGATACGTGTAAAGGCAAGGAGATCTAGGCAAATTACCCTAAGAAATCCCAGTAGGGAGGTATCACTTTCATCTGGGCAGGACTTGTATTTGGCAGAGCCTTGTTTCAGATTTATGGAGACAGAAAGGCACACAGGTTCTGTTAAGTGCATTGCCTATTTCAGCAGGAAGGTTGTTTATTAATTTACTTATTCATTCTTCAAATATTTGTTGAGCATGCACTAGAAACAAACATGATGCTGCCATCAATTCTACAGTTTGACATAAGGGAATAACTTGGAGTCAGAGGTATCTGGGTTCATATCTCACCTCTGACTCTTAACTAGCTAGCAATATGACCGTGGACAAGTCACTTAACCTTTTTCAGACTGTTTCTTCACCTATAACATGGGGAAAATAAAATAATATATATAGTAATTACCTTATAGTATTGTGAGGTTCAAATGCTATTGGAGCCTCATAGTATAGTGGTAAGAACACTGACCTTGAAATCAGGAGAACCTGGATTTGAATCCCCCCTAACAAACTTGTTATCTGGGTGGTCCTAAGCAAGATACCTCTCTAGGAACCACTTTTCTTCCCATTTTAGAGATAATAATAACAACAAATTGAATAGTATTTATAATAATAAATATATGAAATAATATCTAAAAGTGTTTTACAAACCTCAGATTGTTAAGTGACTTGCCCAAGGTCACTCTAGTAAGTAGCAGAGCTCAAATTGGACTCAGGTCATCAGATTCCTAGTCCAGTTCTCTCTCTCCTACTTTGCCTCTTGGGTCCACTAGTTGAAAAAAAAACACCTGTGTTGACAGACTCTGACATTCTGCAATGGGAAAGGAGGTTTTAATTCATGCTTCATAGAGGGGAAAGGAATTTAGGATAAACCCATTACCATCTGTCTTCTGTAATGAAAATAAATTATTTTGCTGCCCCAACCCTCACAGAAAAGGTGAGACAAATTCAGGGATGGGCCTTATAGTTAGATAGAGTGGGCAGGTGAATGGGTGTTGTCATTAGATGGGGCTCTGGGAAGCCCCTGACTACTCCAAGAAGAGGTCCCCTATTCATGAACATGCTTAGGGAATTTCAGTCATTGTTCCTGGCCCCATGTTTTGGGGGAAGTTATCCTATTGGTAATAGGGCTATGACTTCAGGAGACAGGGGAGAAAAGAGAGCTCTAACAGCTGGTATTAAAAGGAGATGTGGGGCTCATGTACAATTATAACAGCACTGAGGGGAAAAAAGTATGGTGAAGAGACCCACCTTCTTCATCACCACCGGTAATCACTTCTGACAAACTGCCACCACCAGGAAGATCAGCACAGTAGACCTAGGATTTGTAGCACTCCCTAAACCACAAGGCCTAGCCCCAGCCATCTCAGGGGCAGTCACCTGACCTCCACTCACAGAATCGGCAAGCCTTGGAGCATCAAGGCAACCTGAGAGAGAGACATAAGGAGTGGCTAGGTAGCACAGTGAATAGAGCACCAGCCCTGGAGTCAGGAGGACCTGAGTTCAAATCCGGTCTCAGACACTTAACCAGCTATGTGACCTTGGGCAAGTCACTTAACCCCAAAATTTCCCTCCAAAAAAAAAAGAGAGACAGACATGCCAGACATGTCACTCCAACACAACCACTCGAACAACTTTCTTCTCTCAGACCCTGATGGAGATAGCCCAGGATCTGAACCTAAGAGCCTTAGGAACAGCATTGCCTCCAACCCAGCATCCAGAATCATCATTCCTAGGAAACAACCCCTAGAGAGATGCAGCCTGGCAATTGCTCCTGCAGGTACTACAGACGCATCTTTTGATGACCCAGGAAAAGAAAGTTCTTGCCACCAAGGTCCTTGGGAGTGTTCACCATTAGAAGCTGATATAATTTCATTGGTAGAAATGACATCAAAGAAGAGACATTACCATCTGCTTTGCTGTTGCACCCTAAGGACCATGGAGGCTTGCCATCTGACTTGAAGCCAAAACCTTCCATTTCTGTTGTCTCTCTCATTAGAATGAGAGTGGGGACTGTTTTTGTCTCTTTGCATCCTCAGTGCTTAACACAGCGCTTAATAAGTACTTAATAAATTCTTTATTCATTAATTCATTCATCTCATAAGCCTCATAATCCCAAAGGCAGAAAGTGGGTAACTTCTCCTCCCTTCCTTCCACAGGATAACCTTGCCCCAACTCGCCCTTTGCTATATCTTGAATTTCCATAAATATTCTCCTTAGCTAAAACATAAACAGGCTGTGGGCTCTGGGTGCTTCAGTGGAGTGCCAGGTGGGCAGGAAGCGTATCCTGCTACCCAGAACTCTCAATCCTTCCCCACCAAATGAAAGGAACCCATATTTTCCCTTTGCACTATAATTATGATGAGTCTACACAAATATGCTCTGGAGCCTGGTTACAAAATCAAAGTCACTTATTAAAATGCAAATATCCCTTATAGGGATAAGTATATGAAGTCACTATCAGTCACTAATAGCAGCTGTCCTGCTGTCTACTTGCTAGCTAGAAAGAGGGTTATTGTTTTTTTTTTGTTTGTTTGTTTTGTTTTTGTTTTTTAATAAAAGGCTTTTTGAGTGGAAACATAAATTCAGAGCATGGGACCCTGTACAAGAAGGACAAATCTAGTTGGATGGTGTAACATGTAGGGGAAATGGGAAGCAAAAAAGCCCCTTTGCCTTTCTAGGTGGACCAGGAGAAAAGCACATGACACTAAGTACTGTACACATGTGTGAATACATCTTTGTTGAGTGTGCCGAGCTTTGTACACACAGCGTAAGGCTCCTGTGGACTTGCTCCTGGAGATGCTGGTCTCCGACCTCTCCAGCCGCCCTCAGAGCAGCAGATGGTTCTCCTTATGCCTCATAACCTTCTGTTTTTCTTATGACATTATGCAAGGCTGTGACAGCACCTTACCCATTTGGGCCATATGTCTTGCCTTGTCCATGCCATTTGACCTTTTAAAAATGGTATTTGTTTCCAAGAGACGACATTCCTGCATGACTCACTTGAGGGTTTTTGTTGTTGTTGTTAATTTAATGAACAGCAGACTGCTGGGCCATCAGAGATTCTCCCCATCAGTAAATCTGTGGGCTCATTTATATCCTTCTCCTTCTCCCCTGCCCCCACAGGAGATGGGATCTTTGAAGTCTCAAAATTGTATACATTATTTACTTTTTGATTAGGTGAATAAATAACTTGATTGAAATGCCAGTTGTAAAAAGATTTGAAAGGAGATGCTGGCAAATTTCCAGGACTGGGAAGTCACTGGTAGGAAAGGGGCACTTTGTAACAATGAGTTCAAAAGCAGACATATAAGCAGTGATATTGATGGCTGGTAAGACTGGGGGAGAACCCCTCGGAAATGTTCAGTTGAAAGCAACTTTACTATATTTAATGTTACCTGTACTCAGGTCAGGCACTCTAGCATGTACCTGCTTATTCTTCCAGAGAACACCACTATGGGTCTTAAGCCTTTAGGTTTAGGGAAAAGCTATATAGGGTAGAGAGATGGACAAGATGACCCCTGTGGAGATCTCTGCCAGTTCTGAGAGTCTACTTTTTTTAGTCAAAAAGGAAGATATGAAGTGTCAATCCATACAAAGTCTCAACCACAAAATTAATGGCATCTTGGTAAGAATGTTGTATTTAGTGTCCAAGGACTTCAGTTTGAATTCTGGCTTTGCTATTGGTCACCTGTGTGATCTCGAGCAAATCACTCAACTTCTCTGGTCCTCAGTTGCCTTATCTGTAAAATTAAAGAGGTTGGATTAGATAACCCTAAGGTTATCCTGTGTTATGATCCTTTGTGTCTATAAATATTTATTTAGCTTCAAATATGTCCCTAGCCTGGTGTTAGGTAATGTTGGAGATAACAAATATATGGCTCTTGCCCTCAAAGAGCTTATAGTCTGCTTGAAGCAACAAGGCAGATAGTAAAGGGGGAAAATTGCTTTATCAGAAGATGAATAATAAGGTTGAATGGTAAGTATGAATAAGCCCACTTAGAGATCAGAGGAGAGAGGCATCACTAAAAGCTGAGGTGGTCCAGGTAGGTTTCATGGAGGAAATGTGATTTGACCTAAGCCTTGAATGAGTAGGATTGAAATTGATGGAAAGGATCATAGAATCATAAATTAGAGCAGGAAGAGACCTGAGAAGCCATTAAGTCCAAGGATAAAAGCCAGTGGATAATGGTACAGAATGATCATTTCAAAATGTCCATACAACCTGGTGCAGATCCAGGCCCTGCTTCCTTTTTCTAATATGCAAAATAAAGCAATGAAAACAAAATCTTGAACTCATTAACAGAACATCAGAATAAGATTCTTTACCTACCCTCAGAATTGCAGCATATGTGTCTGTGTGTGTATATTTTGAAGAGATAAGATTCCTTGTAGTTTATGGTTCCCATGCATATTTCTCGTTATCTCTTCCTAACCTTGACCCAGTGGGAACTTTTAAACCTCCCTTAAGGAAACTGAAATCAGTCATTGTCTTCATTTGCACATAGTAATTACTCCTTTGCTGGATGTTGGGATCTCGGGCTGTGGTAACCAGTGAGATACCTGGAATGTCCCATCTACCCAGATGCTTCTATGAAGAGAGAAGAGGGCAATAGAAATCACAACTTCCACAAAGACCCCTGGGAGTCAAGAAGAGTGACAGGGACTGAAGACTACAATGGGAGCTCAATTTGAAATGAATCAACTAGGCATGACCAACTCTAATCGAGGGGTTGCCACCATAGGGCCAGAGTATTTGTGTGTAAGAATCTGAAAGGCACAATATTGGACATATAATAGGTGTTTAATAAATGCTTCTTAGCTGATTGATTCACAAGTAGGAGGCATCATGGGGTGGTGGAAAGAACACTGGATTTGGAGTCATGAGGATATGAATTAAAATCCCATTTCTAGCACCTAATACTTGGCATGTTACTTACTTCTCTGGGCCTCAGCTTCCTCATCTATAGAATGGGTGTTGAACTCTATAGTCTATAAGTTCCCTTCCACCTCAAATTCTGTGATTCTATAATCCTAAACCTTAAATTAGTATGCAAATGAGTATAAAATATCTTTTTGCCCAACATTGACTGATCTCCCCTGCCCCATGTTCTAAAATTCCACTGGTATTGGGTTAATCCTTTGGATATAAAGTCCAGTCTCTTTAGGAGTCTTTTAAAAATGCAAATACCTATGCAGGAAGGGAGCTATCAGTCATTAAATGTTAGATGGGATTAGTTTATTACCTAACTTGACATTTACCTTAATAAGCAGAGTACAATCCTAATGGATTCTAGGGACACAGGCTAGATGATCATAGATAAGACAGGAGGAAGAAGGTTGTCAAGCAAGGGAAAAGTCATTAATTTAGGGCAGTCACTACCTGAAGTGGGAAGGCAGATCCCACCTGGATTCCACAGTGTGGCTGGGGGTGGGAGTGGGGCCCTCAGTTTATAGAGAAGCAGCAAGAATAAGGGAGGGCAGGATTGCTGAAAGGGAAGGTAATAGTATCCCAAAAGTAAACTCCACCATGGCCATATGTTCTATTCCTCTGGGAACGAGGTATTTCCAACATACCCAGAGCTCTTAGGAAGTAGCCGATACCCATTGGGAACCTGGCTTAATTAGCCCTTTGCCAGAAATGGAAACAGAAGGTACTTGGAATTAGGAACTATTTTCTCTTCAATGTGTTTCCCTATTACCTAGCACAGGAACTGCAACCTAGAAAGCACTTTGTAAATGCTTATTGATTGATTGATGAGAGGGATGAGCCAACATGGTCTACTGAGAGGCAGCAGTGCCAAACACTGACAAAAGGTGTCAAATTCTGGGAAAACACTCCCTGAATGGGGAAAGGAAGGGAAGGGAAAGGAAGGGAAGGGAAGGGAAGGGAAGGGAAGGGAAGGGAAGGGAAGGGAAGGGAAGGGAAGGGAAGGGAAGGGGAAGGCAGGGCAGGGAAGTGAAGGACAACAATCATCAAATATTCATTAAGCACCTGTTACTTGCTAACTACTGTGCTAGATGCTATGGATGTGTGTGTGTGTGTGTGTGTGTGTGTGTGTGTGTGTGTGTGTGTGTGTGTGTGTGTGTGTGTGTGTGTGTGTGTACAATAAGTGAAACAATCTCTACTCACAAGGAGTTTACAGTTTAGCATTGATTCCCAATCGGTAAGGAGTGAATATCTGAGAAATAATATGTCACATTCTACATATTAAATCCATTTGATTCTTATAAGAATCCTGTGAGGAAGGCCCCATTATTCTAGATAGGGAAAATGAGTCAAAGAGGTTAAATGACTTTCCCAGGCTCACACAGCTATTATCTTGCATATATCCACGGGTGCCACCTAACTGTCTCAGGTATTTCCATCATGCCCATGGCTGAAAGGGAAGGAGTCCTCAGGGAAGGAAAGAACCACCTTTCAAATCATACCCTTAGGCAACTGCTGCTCTGCCTATGCATATATTGGCTCTTTAATCCTTTTAGATCAGAGGTTCTTAACATAGGGTCTGTGGATGGATTTTAAGTGAATTTGGTTGGGAAAAAAACGTGCATCTCATTGTTTTCTACTACCTCTAACTGAAACAGCATTTCCTTTCATTATTTAAAGGCATTTTTCCCCTATGAGGTCTGTGGTTTTTACTAGACTGTCACAGAGGTCCTTGTATATGCATTGGAAGGGTAGGGGTTTAGGAACCTTGGTTCAAATCCTGCTTGTTCCCCAGACATAGTTAGAATGGTTATCCTTCATGGTTAGAATGGTCATCAGAAGCTGTCTTTTCCAGTTCCTTCATCCTATAAATGAGGAGTCATTGCCCCTATTCCATATATACCTTGACCTTAAATTTTTTTCTTCTAAAATCCTGAAAGTACCTTCCTCAGAATTATTTTATCTTCCCTGTATTATACAGGTGAGATAGGGGATAGGAGAGGATTATTTTAATCCATCTCAAAGGAGAAATCAAGGTTGAGAAGACTGGTAAACTGCTCAAGGCCATAGAGAAGGTCAATGTTTAGGGGATGTGTGGTGGGGAAGGTGAGGGAGGAAAAGAAGAGATTCTGAGTTTTAAGGTGAAACTGACACAACATATATGAAAAGCATTACACTGGAGGGGAGGACACCTGGGTTCTAGCCTTGGCTTAGCCACTAATTTTGCCAATTCAATTCTCCTTTCTGGGCCCCCTAGTCCTCTTCTATAACTGAAAAATAAGCAGATTGGGCTTGAACAGTCTATAATTCTGAGCAAGGGATTACTTCAGGTTGCAAGAGAACTGAGCCATTTATCATCTTACTTTTTTCCTTTCTCACCCAATTGTCCCAGTTCTTTACAGAAATGTAAATAGACTCAATGAAAGCTAATGTTAATCATTTCTAGGATTTATATTTCTTAGGTTCATAGTGAATTCCCCTCTGGGCTATTTCAGAGCATGAACCCCCAGTAGCAGGAGAGAGAGAGAAAGAGAGAGAGAGAGAGAGAGAGAGAGAGAGAGAGAGAGAGAGAGAGAGAGAGAACAAGTTCCTATAAACAGCAGTCCCAGAATTATCCTCCAGCACCAGCGTTATTATAAAAAGCTGATGCAGCAAGAAATAGGGGGGATGCCAAGTGACTGCAGAGAAATAGTAATTGAGGCAGGCAGGCAGGCTCAATACAAAGTGAACACTTTTGCAAACAGCAACTGTACCAGGCACCAAGTCATTCTGCTATTTTTAGAACCATTGGAGATATAGCAGAAGAACATTTGGGGAGACTCCCAGAGAGCATCAGGCCAGCAGGATGATGGTCAGATTTTGGAAAGTTCTCCCCAGCTGCTCTATAAATGGGGTTAGTGTGACTTTTGGGAACAGTTCCAACTCATCAGTAATGTTTTTGATGGTCAAATCCATCTTTAAAAGTTTGACTAGCTGATTCCTGAAAGAGAAATAAGGACTGGAGAAATCCAGGTCTGGTTCTGGAGTTGTTCAGTCATTTCAGGCATGTCCAGCTCTTTGGGATCCCATTTGAGGTTTTCTTGACAAGGATAATAGAGTGGTTTGGCATTTCCTTCTCCAACTTATTTTATTGATCAGGAAACCAAGGCAAATAGGGTTAAAGTGACTTTCCCAGAGTCACCTAGCTAGTTTAAGTGTTTGAGGCCAAATTTGAACTCAGGAAGATGAGTCTTGATTCCAAGCCCCAATGCTCTTACCACTATATTACCTAGCTGCCAAGTACCCTCTGGTATAAAGTAGTAGAGAATATTTTATTCCTGTCACTCTCTTTAGCTTGAATCGTCTCTTGCTTGGTTTTCTCATACTAACTGTCCTGTGAAACACATTGGTAAATATTGGATATCTTGATTGATTAGTTCAGTTGCCTCTTAGAGGGTTGGGGAAATGAGGAGGGGACAGAAAATATTCTGGGCACCAAGGTCATGGGCTCAATATAACCCTGCTCAACTATTCAATGTCTGCCTTACTTTTTGAGACTTGGCAGCCCCATCTCCATGGGGAGAGCCAGAGTTTAGAGTTGCAGGAATGCTTGGAATCAGGATGACCTGAATCTTAGTTGCACCTAAGATACTAGCTTATGTGACCCTGGGCAAGTCACAGGCAAGTTTCCTGAGTCTTAGCTTTCTTATCTGCAAAACAGAGATAAAAGCTTACTGGGTTTCTGGAAGGATCAAACAAGATAATGTATGTGATGCACTTTCTAAATATTGCAGTAATATACACATGTGATCTAGAAATTTGAAGAAAAGGGGAGACTGGACCAGTGATTTCTTTGGTATAGTTTTCCCAGTATGGAAACTCCCTTTATAGACGGAGATCATGTCTGTTCTCCAATTTAAAGTCTTTCTCTCTGCTTTCAATTAATTTATAGTATGAAGCCTAAGTGAATTGCCCAGGGTCACTGAGACAACTTTTGTCAGAGACAGGTGAATTCAGGTAGTCCTGACTTGGGGGAAGCTGGTTATCTAGTCCCTGGGTCAAGCTGCTTTTCGTTACTAGTATTATTATTATTATTATTATTTGTTGCTGTTACTGCTACTAGGGAGACTTGTGTATTATTTATTTAATATATGGACATTCCTGGGGAAGACTCTCTCATAAAATAGAATCAGAATCAGATTGTTCTGATTAAGATACGTTCTATGTTTGGACTTTTTTGGAGAAATTCCCAGAACTTTAAACTAGCATAAATATCACTGTCCTCATTAGAACTCCCCACCCCAAACCATCCCCAAATTGCTAAGTGTCCAGACTTCTAAAGAATCTCTTCTCCTTTCCATCTGCTTGCCTATCTGATTACTGGTCTGGGAGAACATAAATATCTATTTTCAACAAATACATGCCAGGTACTTTGACAATTGCAAATTATCCTGAAACTGTCAAAAGGAAAAAAAGAGTTTATGGGTTGATAGAGTTAGTTTCAGTCCTTCTAGAGCACACCTGCATTATTTTTGAAAGCCCCTGGAAGGTGTTGAGGTGTGTGACTGCTGAGGTGGGGAAGTTCTGCTCACAGAGCTCTTTGTTGCTTGTTAAACATAAGATTGGACCCAGGACATTACCACCAAGGCTAAGTGATACATGTGGCAGCAGAAGGCTCTGACTAGAGCTGTTATTATTTCTGACAATTTCGCCAGTGGATTTCTAGGAATGCGAGAGAATTAATTTTGAGGATTTTTGAATAACCTGCAGGCAGAACCCAACAAAGTGTGAAGTCTTAGAAATTTGTGTTTGGCACCTTCCCACCTCTTCTTTCAGTGCCCCTTTCCAGTCCCCCAGCCCGGAATATCCTTTCCTCCTCTTCCTTGTCCCCTTTTCCATTCCTACCTTCTGGGTCTTGTTCTCAACTGTCTGTCAAAATCCTCCCTGAGGTGTTAGCTAATAAAAACCTTAAGGTGTAACTTCTCCTGAGGCTATTTGCATTTTAATAATAGAATCCTGAAGAACAAAAACCCTCTAGATCCCAAAGAAATGAACCTCTCTCTAATAGTGGAGATTTCAGGTCCCACCCAGCACCCTTCCTTGTAATACCTTGTAAGCAGTCCATCAATTCTCAACCCAAAAGGACAGCCTTAGTCTTCTTTCTCTTTCAAAATGTCCCTGACCCTCCCCATCCTTCTTCTTTCTCCCCTCCCACTACACACACACACACACACACACACACACACACACACACACACACACACATACACACACACACACAAAACTGACTAGAGCAGTAAGATTTCTACTCTGTTTTCCTTCTTAGTAATTCCTCCCTCGGGGCCCTGGGAGCAAATGAAAGGAAAGGAGTTGGAAAAGTTCATGCTTTAATTTCACACCATCCTTGCCTCTGTGGGATGCTCACTAGGGGTATGTGTGTGTGTGTGTGTGTGTGTGTGTGTGTGAGTGAGTGTGAGGGGGGGGTGTGTTTGTGTAAGGGAGTGTTCCTGTTTTTTTGTTTGTTTGTTTTTTTAATTTGTGATGTTACCCTATCCTCAGAAACTCTAGCTAAGCCTTGGAAGGAGAAGCAGCAAATAAAATTCCCTGCTTGGAGTAAGAAATGATTAGGGAAATAAGGCCACAGAACAAAACAAAAGCTTGCTTTAATATTTTGTCTCCTAACTCTACCTCTGCCTTTGGGTCCCTCCAATGTAGTACTGTTTGCAAAATCAAGTATGACCTTTAAATGGAGATATCTATTGCAATGAGTTGGGATGCGTTTCAACGTGGTAACCTGATACCTATTTACTAAGTTGTTTTGGCACCTTTGGCAGGGCCCAGGAGGATTGTTGGAGGGAGCCAGCAGAATTTTGTCCTCTCCTCCTTTACCAGACTTAAAATTGTGGGAGTGTAGCAAAGCTGGGTGCAGCTCAGGCCTCATTAGTTCTCAGCAAGTTAGCCAGATGAGGCTGGGAGATGTTTTCTTTTCATCATTCAAGCTTGAAAGGAAACTGTCAGAAGCCACTTATTCTTAAAACAATGGAAATTTAGGTGACAGCACTCTCATTAGTTCAATGGAAATGAAGGTTTCTAGGTAAAGATTTCCTTTCTTTGTAACATACAAAAACTCTCTGGCAAGCTATACAGTCTAGGCATTCAAAGGAGGATGGAGGGGGGCCCAGCAATATAGACTTCTGGGGAAATCGCCTAGACTACATTGGCTGAATTTCACTTCTAGAGGCCAGCAACTTTCAGGATGAATAGCTTCTGAGCAGGGGAGACATATAGATTTTAGATATAGATGGTAGTTTGACAACTCATCTCTGCTGCTAAATTGATCATTTTCCACAATTGGTCTCTTTTTGTCTTTCATGGATTCACAGCGTCAGAAAACTGTAAAGACACACACACACACACACACCCAGGCCAATAGGTTGGGAAGCTTTCTCTTCCCACAGAAAGCTAGAGCAATGCCAAGCAGGGTTGAGGATCCTATTCGGTACATGGATAATTAAAGCCTTTCTAATCCAAGAGATGTGAGGATCATAGATCCAGAGCTAGAAAAAAAAATTAGAGATCATTTAGTCCAACCCTCTTATTTTATAAATAAGAAAATTGAGGCCCAGGGGGGTATCGGTTTTTAAATATTATTGTCTTTTTTTCCTACTATTTTATTAATTTCTGAATTTATCCTCCTCCTCTTATCCAAAGCCTTCCCTTATAAACAAGATTTAAGAAGAAAAAAAGGGGGGGAAGCAGTTCAGCAAAACCAGTCAACAAATTAGATGTTTCTGACATTATATAATAGTTTTCCATACCCACAGTCTCTCATCTCTGCAATGAAGAAAGGGAGATCCATTTTCTCAATTTTTCCTAGTTCAAACAAATCATGTGGACTTGGTCAGTAGAAAGATGTGACATAAAATAGTCATGTTCTTTTGAATTGAGTTTTATGCTCCTCAAATCTCTTTTCCCCTCATGAGATTCCAAAAATTCTTCTGTAAACAGGGAGCAAACACTCTGTGATGTAGTATACAGAGTGTTAGACCAGGAGTCGAGGAAACTTGAGTTCATGTTCTGCCTCAGACACTAGCTGTGTTCCCCTGGGCAAGTCACTTAATCCCTGTGTGCCCCAGTTTACAGGGATAATGATAATACTTACCTCACCAGGGCTTCTGTGAGGAGCTATTGAGATAATACATAAGGTGCCTTGCAAACACTGAATTGTTCTATAAGTCTAAGATATCATTATCCTTATTGTTATGTCATAATGCCTGAATTCTAGTCACAGCTATTCTCTTCAATATTCTGCCTGCCTCTGTCTATGGCACAGAAGAAAGAAGACTTGACTTAGACTCAGAAAACCTACATTCCTCTGCTCTCTTAAGTAGTATTCTGTGATCTTTGGCAAGCAGGCAATCAATAAACATCTAAGTACCTGCTCTTGCTAGGTACTGTGCTAAGCACTGAGGATACAAAAAGAGGCAAAACACAGTCTCTGCCCTCAAGAAGCTTACAATCTAATGGAGAGGAGAAGACTGTATGCAAATAAAGATATACAAAGCAAGTTATATACTGGATAAATAGGAAATATTTGAAAGAGGGAAAGCAGAGATGGGGGTGGAGCCAAGATGGCAGAGTAGAAACAGCACTTCCAAGGTACTCTGCCCCATACCACTTCCAAATAATGTAAAAGGGGACTCTGAACAACTTCTGGAGCCCCAGCACCCACAGAACGACACAGAGAAGCTAACTTCCTGCTGAGGACAGCCCAGCAGCCCTGCAGGGGGCGGCCAGCTCAGGGCTCTGAGAGCAGGCAGCATAGTGCGCTGGGAACCAACAGCGCAGCACTCTGGGAGCTGAGCCCAGCCCTGCTTAGGCCGTGGTTTTAGCCCCAGGGTGGCTGGGCCAGCAGCTGGCTGGAGGGAACCCAGAACACCAGCAGCTGTGGCAATTCCAGAATTATCAGCACAGATATGCCTAGGACAAAGTGAGAGGTTAGTGCCCTATGGACTTTGGGACCAGTATTTGGGGTATGCATCGGCTTCCTCCCCTGGGGGCGAAAAGCTGCTGAGGAAATGTGGCACAGAGGCCATTTTGCAGTGTCAGTGGCAGCTCCAGCTCCTGGTCTGCA
The DNA here is from genome assembly GCA_011680675.1 of Gymnobelideus leadbeateri. NCBI lineage: Eukaryota > Metazoa > Chordata > Mammalia > Diprotodontia > Petauridae > Gymnobelideus > Gymnobelideus leadbeateri. Next base: position 116,964 of record WOXC01008685.1, read on the forward strand.
AACTGTAGAGAAATCCAGCAATAAGTCTGGGGGTTAATCGCTCTTGCTTTAACCTGCTTGGATCTGGATTGTGGTCTTGGGGGAAGGTCTGGGGTGGGTATCCAATTTGCCAGAGCAGGTGGAGGCTTTACAGAGGCCACCCAACCTCCAGAAGTTGTGAAGACCCCACGTTTGGGACAGAAGCTCTCCTGTCTGGTGGCAGAGTCCTACTATGGCAACAAGCCCAAAAATCAAGTAATTAAGTGGCAATATGTCTAGGCAAAGGAAACAAAATAGACAGAAAAATGCAACCTTAGACTCCTATTTTGGGGGCAAAAAGGATCAAAGCATGGAACAGGAGGAGGACTGTGAGGTCAGAACTCCTGTACCAAAAGCCCCAAGTGAAAATACAAGCTGGCTACAGGCCATAGAGGACCTTAAGAAGCAGATAAGAGAAATGGGGGGAAAATTGGGAAAAGAAATGATAAAGATGCAAGAAAAGTATGAAATGACAGTCAACAGCCTGACTGAGGAAAATAACACCTTAAAAAATAGACTAACTCAAATGGCAAAAGAGGCTCAGAAAGGCAATGAGGAGAAGAATGCCTTAAAAAGTCAAATTTGCCAGATGGAAAAAGAATCTCAAAAGATCACTGAGGAGATTCATTCCTTCAGAGTTAGACTGGAGCAAATGGAAGCTAGTGACTTTATGAGAACTCAAGATGCTGTTAAGCAGATCCAAACAAACGACAGATTAGAAGGCAATGTGAAATATCTCATGGGAAAAACCACTGACCTGGAAAATAGATCCAGGAGAGATAATTTAAAAATTATTGGACTACCTGAAAGTCATGATCAAAGAAGGAACCTAGAAATCATCCTTCAAGAAATTCTCAAGGAAAATTGCCCTGATGTTTTAGACCCAGAGGGCAAAATAGAGGTTGAAAGAATCCACTGATCACCTCCTGAAAAGGATTCCCCAAAAGAAAACTCCTAGGAATATTATAGCCAGATTCCAGAATCCCCAGATCAAGGAGAAAATACTCCAAGCAGCCAGGAAGAAACAATTTCAATATTGTGGAAACACAATCAGAATAGCCCAGGACCTGGCAGCTTCTACACTGAGGGATTGAAGGGCATGGAATATGATATTCCAGAGGGCAAAAGAGCTGGGAATGAACCCAAGGGTCACCTACCAGCAAAACTGAGTATTTTGTTTCAGGGGAAAATATGGTCATTCAGTGGAATAGAGGACTTCAAGCATTCTTGAGGAAAAAACCAGAATTGAATAGAAAATTTGACATCCAGACAGAAGAAGCAAGAGATGCCTAAGAAGGTAATCAGGGAAAAGAAATCAAAAGGAACTTATCAAAGTTGAACTATTTACATTCCTACATGGAAAAACAATAACTGTGACTGATGAAACCTTTCTCGGTATGAAAATAATTGAAGAAGGGTATATGGGCATATGAATACATATGTGAATGTGTGTACATATGTTTACAGGTATACATGGATAGAGGGCACAGGTTGAATTTGGTGGGAAGGGATGATACTTAAGGGGTGAAGTTAAGAGGTGAGAGAGGAAAGTGACAAGAGGAGATGGGGAGAGACAGGTTAGGGTAAACTATCTCATGTAGAAGAGGCAAGGGGAAGTAGTTGCAGGGGACAGGAAGAACAGGAAGGCAAAAAGGCAAAATCTTATTCTCATTGAATTTGGCTCAGGGAGAGAATCACATACATACTAAATGGAATATCTCACCCTGCAGGAGAGTTGGGGGAAAGGGCATGAGAGGGGGGATGATGGAGGGGAGGGCATTTTAGGGGGAGGGGAAGTTGGAAGTACCCACTTTTGAAGAGGGACAGGATCAAAGTAGGGAATGGACCAGGTTGGGGGGGTGGGATGGGTGGGAGGGAAATATAAGCAGTCTTTTACAATATATCTACTATGGTAATGTTTTGCATAGCTATACATGTACAACACATACTGAATTGCTTATCTTCCCAGAGGGAGTGGGTGACAAGGGAGAAAGGGAATGGATCTGAAATTCGAAGTCTTAAAATTAAATGTTTCAAATGTATATAAGTAAAAAAAAAGAAAGGGGGAAAGCATTGGAATTGAGAGATTGTGGAAGGCTTCCTGGAGGAGGAGGGATTTTAGTTGGGACTTAAAGGAAGCCAGGGAGGTATAGAGGAGGAGGAAGGAGAGCATTCCAGGCCTGGGAGACAGCCAGAGAGAGTGTCTGGAGTCAAGAGATGGAGTGTCTTGTTCATGGAACAGCCAGGAGAACAGTGTCACTATATCAAAGAATATATGTTGGAAAGTAAAGGAAGTGTAAGAAGACTGGAAAGATTGAGGGTTGGGGGTTGGAAGGTGGAGGCTATGAAGGGTTTTGAACTTCAAACAGGATCCTGGAGGCACTAGGAAGCCCTGGGAATTAGTTAGGGGCAGGGGGAGGAGAATGATCTGACCCGTGCTTTAGAAAAATAATTTTAGTGGCTGATTAGGGAATGGACTGGAGTGAAGAGAGCCTTGGGGCAGGTTGATCCACCAAGCTATTACAATAGTCCAGGTGTGAAGTGATGCGGGTCTGCACTGGAATGGCAACAGTATCAGAGGAGAAAATGGGGTATATTGCAAAGGTGAGTTCACAGGTCTTGGTAACAGCTGGGATATGGGGGGTGAGGGATATTGAGGAATCCAGGAAGACTCCTAGATTGGGAGCCTGAGAGCCTGGCAGGATGGGGTTGCCCTCCACAGTAATAGGGAAGGTGGAGAGGGGGGATAGAATAGAAGATCTGAAATAAGTGATCTTTAGTTTCCCTTCCAGCCCCAAATCTATGATCTTGAGAGGTCAGAACCAGTGTCATTACTCTCATTTTACAAGTGAGGAAGCCAAGAGCCCAACTCACTGAATCAATCCAAATTCTTCTGAACTGCTCTCCTTGAGAATTGTAGCATTTGCTTCCAAGTATGGACTCTCTTCATTTGAAATTGTTTTATTCCTCCCTAGAGTTTGCTCAGGAAAATTATGAGATGCTGGGTCTCCAGTGCTCACAATTTTGATAATGGTCTGAAAACTGCAGTTTTCTTTTGCACTCTTGCCCCCTTCAATGCATTTATTTATTTATTTGTTTATTTATTTGTTTGTTTGTCTGTCTGTTTGTTTGTTCATTTATTTATTTATTTATTCATTCATTCGTTCGTTTATTCATTCGTTCATTTATTTATTTATTTGTTTGTTTGTTTGTTTATTTATTTATTATTAAGCTCTTCTTTTGTACCTCCCTCGAACTTGGGGCTCCATGTGCATTAACAGTGACTCTATTTCCCTAACTGTAATTCTATGAAACCTTCAGTGACTTCAGATTGCCTCCCACATAAAATCTAAATGGCTGATTCTGACATTTGAGGGCTTGTAGAACCTGACTCCAATTTACCTGTAAAATTTTTTTTTTCCCGAACTTTCCACTTGATATATTTGATGTTCCAGTGAATTGGGATAACCATCATCTTTCTATTTTTCATATCTATACCATTAATTATGCTATTTCTTTATGGTTAGATCTCCCTATCTCTATCAACATCTGTTTGAATTCATTTTCTATTTGATTCTCCATCCTTTTCCCCTTCCTCTAACATCTTAAATGAAAGTGAACTTTCCCTTCTTAGATTTCTCAAAACTCTTTTCACCATTGACAGTCTATACTGTCCCAATATGTTATAAATAGCTTGAAATCAGGAATTGTATAATTTTTCACCTTTGTAGTTCAAGTCCAAATTCTGTTACTGCCTCTGTAACCTTGGATGAGTCATTTATCCTGTCTGAGCCTCTGCTTTCTTATCAGGTAAATAAAGCAGTGGGACTAGATGTTCTCTAAGGAAGATACCTTTTAGTTCTAAACCTGATCTTGTGATTCTGGGACCTCTAGTGAACTTCACGTAGTAGGGCCTTGATGACAATTTACTGAATGGAATGGAATTGCTTTGTCTTTGTCTAATGGGTAATCTGGTATGGTGATAGAACACTGGTTTTGGACTCAGAAGAACTGGGTTGCAATCATGGCCCTGTCACTTATGACTTATATAAATATGATCAAATGCCTTTCCTTTTCTGAGCCTCAGTTTCTTCCTCTGTAAAAGTAAAGTACGTGAAATGATCCCTACAGTCCCTTAAACTTGTGACCTTACGTCTCTGGCTACCTCTTATGTACCCACAGAGCTACGATAGATGCGGATGCCTAGGGTGGGCAGGGTCAATGTGTTCAGTCCCTGGCAAGTGTACAACTATACCTTCATGGAAAAACATTGGTCATCACTGGCCTGGAGACTTTGCCTGATGTAAGATGCTTCATCCAAGGTAGTTACTGGGCCCAGAGCAACCAAAGGTCCCTTTCCTCTTTGAGTGAGTGAGCTAGTCTCTTTGGATCATTTTGGGCAGCACATGGCAGATTGGGGGTATGAGTGTCTGAATTGTAGGTTCTACTGTATATCACATCTGCATGAGAGCCTAAAGAGTTATTCTTGGGAGAAGTTAAAGGCAGAATATTGTGACATGTTATATATTAAGCTACTCACTTGCGCAAACCAGAATGATTTGTCTTAAGTGTATACTCTGCCTAATAAAACAAAAAGAAAACATAACACTTCCAAGCACTTTCACTTGGACTTTTCTCATTGTTTTGGGGGGCCTATCTGATTTTGCAAACACAGATAATGATTGTAAAAATATCTAATACGTTCGGATTTTAGACAGAAATCTAAAAGGAAGAAGAATCTCTAAGCAGCGCAAATTGATATCACAAAGTCCATGCACTGAAGATTGTATCCTTAAGCATATGGGGGCTTTTGGAGCCCCCACTCAGAGCCTGCTTATTCTTAGTTTATACACAATCCCCACAAGGAATTTTGTTATCACAGTCCAAGGCAAATCAGAAGACAGGAGGAGACCTGAACAAAATGTAAAAGTGGATTAACCTTCAGAAGTTCATTATACCAGGTATCAGAACAGCATGGGTGTGGAGCAGACTCCTAAGACTGATTGCTACCACCTCACTAATCAATCGAAAAGAATTTATTAATCATTTACTCTGTGATAGACACTGGTGATACAAATACAAAAAAACTTGTTGATTGAGGGCATAACACGAATATTTTGAAACAAAATTCTAGGGAAATTGAATCTGTGTTTGAAGTTAATCAGGCATCCATTGTTCATCACTTCAGCCTCCTTATTAGCTTTGAGATCATAATCAATGGTGCAGCAGCAGGTGTATACCTTTATAAGGACTCATCAGTTGTTGACTCATGTTTGTACCTCTTCATATTGACCAGAAAAAAAAGAGCTACAAGTGATTATCATATAGAGTAGAATATTGAGGCAAACATTCAGTGAGTGTTCTGAGTAGCTGGGATGGTGTCAGGAAGGTGCAGTGAGGAGTTAGCATTTGACTTAGCCTCGAAGGCTGATTAGGAATAGATCATGAGAGGTTATGGAGGGGATTGGAGAATGAGCAAATGCAGGCAAAGAAAGGGTGATTTGAAGACTAAAGTCTAGTTTAAGAGGAAAATTGGGTAGATGTAAGGAATTAATGAGAAAAAGGAGGCTGGAAAGGTAGGTTGGAGCCTAATCATTGAGGGTTTTATATTCCAGGTTAAAGAGTCAGGAATAGAGACCTAGAGGTATGATTTAGGAATGTCTGAGATATTTATTTAAATGACTTTAACTGCTGAGACAGATGAGGAGAAAATGGCAGTTAAAACTGAATGGACCCTAAAATCAACTCTAGGAGTTACAGAAGAATAGTGTAATAGAGCTGAATTTGGGGGAACTGGGTTCAAATGTTGGCCCTCCTTACTGTGTGATCTTGGGTAACTCTCTTCAGCTCCCTAAACCTCAGTTTCCTCATTTTCAGTAAGAAGGAAGAAGTAGATGAACTCTTGGAATCCTTCCAACTCTCAATGCATGACTTTGTTGTCATTTGCCTTCTTCAAGAAGTCCAAATTCTCTTTCATAAGCAGTCCTCCTGGTTTTTAAAAACTCATTGATCCTGCTATCCACCTTCTCCTACCTTCCCCATCAACCTGCTAACTAGCTAACAGATATTTATGGTGAGCCTACTGTGTACCAGGCCAGGAAGATCATAGGTATATAGTAAGAGTGAAGAAACTATGTTTTTTTCAAAAACATAGTTTTATTTAGTTTGTTAAATATTTCCCAATGGGGGGAGGCTAGGTGGCGCAGTGAGTAGAGCGTTGGCCCTGGAGTCAGAAGGACCTGAGTTCAGATCCGGCCTCAGACACTTAACGCACACACAAATAAAAACCTAGCCGTGTGGACTTGGGCAAGTTGCTTAACCCCAATTACCCTCCAAAAAGAGCAAAAAAAAAAAAATTTCCCAATTACATTTAAAATTTTTTAATTTTCTTTTTTAAAACTAATTTTGAGTTCCAAATTCTTTCCCTGACTCCTACCCATCCGCCCTCCTTGAGAAGGCAGGTGATCTGATATTAATCATACACATGAAGTCATACAAAATATATTTCTATATTGATCATGTTGTGAAAGAAAACACAGACCAAAAAGAAGGAAAAACAAATAAAGTTTTAAAAGTATGCTTCAAAGGATGCCCATTATCACCTGTATTATTTAATATTGTACTAAAAATATTAGTTATAGCAATAAGATAAGAAAAAGAAATTAAAGGAATTAGAATAGGCAGTGAGGAAACAAAACTATCACTCTTTGCAGACCGTATGATGTTATACATAGAAAATCCTAGAGAATCAACTAAAAATTATTTGAAATTATTAAAAACTTTAGCAAGATTGCAGGATACAGAATAAACCCACAGAAATCATGAACATTTCTATATATTACCAACAATGTCCAGCAGCAAGAGATAGAAAGAGGAATTCCACTTAAAATAACTGGAGACAATATAAAATACTTGGGAATCTACCTGCCAAGACAAACTCAGGAATTATATGAACACAATTATAAAACACTTTTCACACAAATAACTAAGATCTAAAAATTGGAAAAATATTAATTGCTCATATGTAGGCCAAGCCAATATAATAACAATGACATTTCTACCTAAATCTGTTTATTCAGTGCCATACCAATCAAACTATCAAAAAATTAATTTATAGAGCTAGAAAAAGTAAAATTCATCTGGAAGAACTCAAGGATATCAATGCAATTAATAAAAAAATGCAAAAAAAGATGGTCTAGATATACCAGATCTCAAATTGTATTATAAAGTGGTAATTATCAAGTTTGGTACTGGGTAAGAAAAAGAGTGGTAGATCAATGGAATAGATTAGGTATAAATTACGTATAGTAAAAGACCATAGTTATCTAGGATATGACAAACCCAAAGATCCAAGTTTTTGGAACAAAAATTTATTATTTGACAAAAACTATTGGGAAAGCTGAAAAACAGTATGACAACCATAGTACAGAGCAAAATCTCTCACTGAATAGTAAGATAACGTCAAAATGGGTATGTGATTTATACATAAAGGGTGATACCATGAGCAAATTAAGAGAGCATGGAATTTAAGATTTATGGATAACGGAAGAATCTAGGGCAAAATATATAGAGCATCACAAATGTAAAATAGATAATTTTAAATATAAAATTAAAAAGTTTTGGTACAAACAAAACCAATGCAACCAAAATTATAAGGAAAGCATAAAAACGGGAGAAATTTTTGCAACAAGTATCCCTAATAAAGGTCTCATTTCTTTTCTTTTCTTTTCTTTTTTTTTTTAAGCAATTGGGGTTAAGTAACTTGCTCAAGGCTGCATGGCCAGTCATTATTTGTGTGTGGGTGCTCATTTTCTGAGGCCGGATCTGATCTCGGGTCATCCCAACTCCAGGGCCGGAGCTCTTACTCACTGTGCCACCTAGCCACCCAGGTCTCATTTCTTAAATATATAGAGAACCAAATCAAATTTATAAAAATACAAGTCATTGTCCATTGATAAATGGGGAAAGGGTATGAATGTTTTCAGACAAAGAAATCAAAGCCATCCATAGTCAGATGAAAAAAATGCTCTAAATAATTATTGATCAGAGAAATGTGAAATAAAACAACTCTGAGGTACCATCTCAAACCTATCAGAGTAACTAATATGGCAATAAAGGAAAAAATTTTCGAAGTTGGAGGGGATGTGGGAAAACTGGGACACAAATACACTGTTGGTGGAGTTGTGACCTGAGTAAACCATTCTGGAAAGTGATTTGAAACTATGCCCAAAGGGCTATAAAACTGTGCACGCCCTTTGATCCAACAGTGTGACTGCTAGGCCTATATGCCAAAGACATCCAAGAAAAGGGAAAAGGATCTATTTGCATAAAAATATTTATAGCAACTGTTTTTGTGGTGGCTAAGAATTGGAAATTGAGGGGATGCCCATCAATTGGGAAATGGCTAAATAAACTGTGGTATATAATTGTAATGGAGTATTATTGTTATATAAGAAATGACAAGCAGGATGATTTCAGAGAAACCTGGAAAGACTTACATGAGCTATGCATGGGGAAGTGAACAGAACCAGGAGAACATTGTACACAGTAAGAGCAATATTTTTCAATGAAGGACTAAGAATAACTCATATTTTCAGCAATACAATGATCTAAGACAATCCCAAAGGACTAGTGATACAGCATACTATCTGCCTCCAGAGAAACCACTGATATTGGTTGAATACAGACTGAAGCATGCTATTTTTTATTTTCTTTTGCTTTTTTCTTTGGAGTCTTCTTGTACAAAATGACTAATATGGAAAAGCTTTACATAATTGCACATGTATAACCTATATCTGATAGCTTACCATCTCAGAGAGGGGGTGGAGGGGTGGAGAGGAGGGGATGGAGGTATAGAATTTGGAACTCAAAGCTTTAAATAGAAATGTTAACAAAATTTTAAAAAGTATGCTTCAATCTGCATTCCAAGTTTATCTCTCTCTCTGGAGGTGGATAGCATTTTTTATCCCGGATCTTTTGGAATTGTCTTGGATCACTTTCTTTTCTTTTCTCTTCCTTTTTTTAATTTGCTTTTTGGAGGGCAATTGGGGTTAAGTGACTTGCCCAAGGTCACACAGCTAGTTTTTTGTTGTGTGTGTTAAGTGTCTGAGGCTGGATTTGAACTCAGGTCCTCCTGACTCCAGGGCCAGTGCTCTATTCACTGAGCCACCTAACTGCCCCTTGGATCATTTTCTTAATCAGAACAGCTAAGTTTTTTTTTTACAGTTGAGCATCCTTACAATATTGCTGTTACTATATACAATGTTCTACTTTGACTCACTTCACTTTTCATGAGTTCATATGCCTTTCTAGGTTTTTCTGAAACCATCTTGCTTTATCATTTCTTATAGCACAATAATATTCCATCACAATCATATGCCACCACTTGTTCAGCTATTCCACAATTAAGGGGGATTCCCTTAATTTCCAATTCTTTGCCACTGCAAAAAGAGCTGTTTTAAATGTGTCCTTTCTCTCCCTTTTTTCCTTGATCTCTTTGGCATGATAGAGCTAAGATCGTTCTTTCTGGTATGCACAGTTTTATACTCCTTTGGGTTTAATTCCAAATTGTTTCCCAGAATGGTTAGATTAGTTCACAACTCTACCAACAGCATATTAATATCTCAATTTTTTCCATGTTCCTTTCAGCATTTGTCATTTTTCTTTTCTGCCATGTTAGCCAATCTGATAGATGTAACATGGCATCACAGAGTTCTTTTAATTTATATTTTGTCTAATCAGTAGTGACTTAGGGCTTTATTTATCTGACTATTGATAGCTTTGATTTATTCACCTCAAAACTACCTGTTCATATCCTTTGACAATTTATCAAATGGGGAATAGCTCTTATTTTTACAAATTTGGTCCAATTCCCTGTATATTTGAGAAATGAAGCCTTTATTAGAGAAAGTTTCTATAAGATTCCTCCCCCCTCCCCCATTTCCACATAATTTTGACTGCTTTAGTTTTGTTTGTGCAAAAACCTTTTCTGATGTAATCAAATTATCCATTTTACTTCCCATGATTTACTTATCCATGAACCCTATCTCTTGCCTGGTCATAAACTGTAGTGAAGAAAATCTTGAGAAAGAAATACAAGATTGATTTGGCGGGGTGGAAGAGTGAGGAATGAAAATAATAAAAGTAATGGATAGTTTAGTCTGAAGATGAAGAGCAAAACCACATACATTTCCATTTCCAAGGGTTATAGTCTCTCTAACATCAGTGTCCCTTCTGTACCACATTTCCTTTTATGTGACCAGGCAGCCTCATGGGTCTCCCTTGGGCAATGAAAATAATGTTTTCGATTCCCTTCCTCTATCCCCTAAATCCCTGAAGTTGAATATGAGCTCTGAGTTGTTGTTTTTTGTCATTGTTTTTCTCAGTTAAGTATTTAATCTGCCCAAACCCTCTCCTACTCTCTTCTCCCCGGTGACTAATGGTACTCACTTCTATACTTCCAGTGGACAAGCAGCTCTACTGTGCTTTATTTGAGGTTCCATGAGTTTCTGTTGTAATTCATTAATCCATAACTATTTCTCGAGCACTAATATTCTGTTCTATGTTTCAGACTTGAACAAGGCAATGTGCTTTTGGCACAAATATGAATTATCCATACCTTTAAGAAGCTTGCATTCTAGTTGAGCAGATAATAGCATACACACATAAATATGAGTGGTAGTGTGATAAGTCCCACCAAAATGGCACAAAACATCACGAGAATTTATTGACTGACTTCATACTAGCACCTTCTATGGGAAGAAAAGCCCTCTTCTTTCCAAGTCACTCACATATTAGCAAATGGTTAGAACACAAAGAAAATCATGGAACATTTCACAAATGGAAAAGGCTTGTGGGCTCTTGTTAGTTGGCTGAATTGATATTTGTTACTCTCTGGAGGGGGGGCTGCTGGCTAGTATAAGGAACATAGTCCCTTCCAATTCTCATCCCCACAAAGGCTAAGGGAACCACCAAGAGGCAAAATAGTGAACACCACTCATGTGTGCTTCCTGTGACTCTCCATGAAACCTACTCTAGGTCTTCCAATCACAGGGACCTTCCATGCCTACATTTCAAAGCAGACCATGAATGCTCATCAGGAAGACTCCGTTTTACTTATCTTTTCTTTTTTCTTTCACCCCTGTTCTCCAAACTTAAGCCCTAGAGACATCTCCCCTTCCCTCTTTCTGTCCTAATCTTTGGCTTTTACCTTGTAAGAGAAGCATGGGGTAAAAACTAAAGGTGGAAGGAAGTTGGCTGGGAAGAGTATGGGTGTAGGATTCTGGGGGAAAGCAAAGCAATAATGGGCCTCACGTCTCTAGTCCTGTTATTTTTCTCAGAATACATTCCAAACCCAAACAACACACTCTGAAAAGTATGTGTGCAAAAGCAAACCTTGAGCCATTTTGTGAATCCCGCCCTGGATTTCACATTTCTCCAGCGAGGCTCACATTCCTTTATTCAGATTCCAAATGTAGAGATAATTTGTTCCAAATGTTTCCAAAGTCGACCAGCAGAAGGGAATAACGATTTTTCCAGAACTGGAGAAAACTGTGAAATCTTCTGCACTTTAATGGAGCATTCAAAAAAAAAAAAAAAAGAGGAGGGGGGGAAAGGGAAAAGAAATATTTTGATGATATATTTGTTTATAGTGTTACAGTTATGGCTCCTTATGAAAGTCTGAGGAGACGTGTCATTGGCCAGTGTATTATTTCCTTTGGCAAGGTACTGGGCAGTTTCTGGTGTATTCTGGAGCCAATTATGATTGAGAAATAGGCCATAAAATTATACATTTCTTGCAAGACAGTGTGCACGTCCTCTTCAAAGAGGCTGAGATGTAGAACTATTATGGATGTGTTTGTGTGTGTGTGTGTATTTATGCTTTGTGTGCTGGTGCTAGCTGAATCTCAGCAGTCCCTTTCTCTCCCCTGGGTGACAGATCCCCTTGTAGTTGCCAGCATTCAGGTTTCACTTGCTTCCAAAAGAGAAAAGACGATGCCCCCATGAGCCTTCTATTTAGAAATGGGCTTGGATGGCTGGGGCTATGGCACGTCCACTGACAGATGTGGTGAATTTCTGTGGGGAATATCTACCAGACAGAGCCTCTGGGGAAAGGAAAACTCTCTCTGATGACCCCAAATCCCAGTGATCTTTCTCTTCTCTGTACTCTAATAGTACTTCCTGTCTGAACTGTTTACTTCATCCCAAATATACTGCACTCTAGTGAAAAGAGCCATGACTCTGGAGTCAAAGGTTCTGAGTCCAAATCTTGGCTCTGCCCCTTGAGACCTTGAGTTACTTAACCTTTTTAAGCCTCCCTTTCTTCATTTATAAAATGAGGAGGTCTCCTCTAGCTCCAAGCCCTTATCTATAAATAGGATTACAGAAGGCCAGAAGTTCTTTAGGTAGCAGCAATCTTTTCACATTTTTCTAGTGCTTTACAGTTTGCAATATACTTTCCTCACAACACTATGAGATAGATAATTTAAGTATCATTAGCACAATTTTAAAGATGAAGTAACTGAGGATTTAAGAGCTTAATAGACTCTGCTATTAACTGTCCCAGTTGAGATTTGAGCCTAGCTTTCTTGATTCCAAGTTCATCATTCTCTCCACTATTCCACACTGGGGTCTCCCTCACTTAGTCCCAAGGGGGTTAAATGACTTTTCAAAGATCACAACGCTATTTAATGGTTAAACTAGGCTTAAACCCCATGACTCCTCATCCCAGTGTCCTCTATACTTCTTCATGTTTCATAAGCTGGCTTGTGTTGCTAGCTGATGCTTTCATGCATCTGTACTTTATCTCAACATGAGATTACAATAAGGGATGATGCCTTCTCCTTTATATATCTCACAATACTTGGTGCTCAACTGATAAATTTTCATTTAATTTTAACTAAGATGAATAGAAGCAAACTAAACAAATTTGGTGTGAACCACACAAATCCCAACCTGCCATTATTTCCATAGAAGCACAAGCTAAGAGAACTGGAAGGGACCTTAGAGGCCATCTTGGCCAAACCCCTCATTTGAGTTAATATTATGGAATCTTCCTAGAACTGGGAGAGACTTTAGAGTTTACCTAGGCTCTTAGAGACCATATCATCTTAGGATCATAGGTCTAGAACAGAAAGGGACCTCAAAAGGTCATCTCATCTCATCTCGTCAAATCCCTTCAACTTAAGGAAGAAAAAAAGATGTGTATATATGTACATTGGAATATGCATATATGTGTGCAGTACAAATATATGATATTGATATATCTATTTGCAAATTGTATTATATTAACATATTTACATGTGTGTACATGCATATCTGTACATGTATTTGGAAAAACATATATGTACAGATATAATATTAATATATCTATTTGTAAGTATTATAAACTTAATATTTTAACACATTTACATGTGTGTGCATAGGAAGATTAAAACCACACTAAGACTTTTTGGAGACCTATATATATATAGCTAGATTATAGAGTAAAACAGTTGTTCTCTCTCTCTCTCTATACAATATATGCTATACATACACACATACATAATATATCAACATATTTACTTGTATATATATATATGTGTGCATACATGTATATTGAAATAAGCATATATATGTATATGTGAAGGTATTAATATATCTATTTGCAATTATATATTTAATATATTAATACATTTACATGGATGTGCATAGGAAGATTAAAATTATACTAAGATTTTTTGGAGACATATATATATATATATATATATATATATAAAGAGAGAGAGAGAGATTATAGAGTAAAACAGTTGTTCTATATATACACACATATATGTTGTACATATACACATACATAATATATTGACATATTTACATATGTGTGCATAGATAAAACCACACTGTGTTTTTTGACTGCCTATATATGTAGCAAGATTATATAGTAAAACAGTTGATATGTATATATGTATGTATACATATACACACAAATGCATATATGTATGTATACATATACACACAAATGCATATATGTATACACATATACATGTATCTCACACATATAAGCCTCTTTTAAAATCTTTTTTTTTGCTTTTTGGGGGGCAATTGGGGTGAAGTAACTTGCTCAAGGTCACATGGCTATGTTTTTGTTTGTGTGTGTTAATTGTCTGAGGCCGGATCTGAACTCAGGTCCTTCTGACTCCAGGGCTGGCGCTCTACTCACTGAGCCACCTAGCCATCCCCTTTTAAAATCTTTTTGCATGATATATTTGTTAATGATAAATTCATAGTAAATAAAAGAGAAAAAAAATCAAGACAAAAATATGATCAACTGCCAAAAGATTTAGAATACAATTCAATTAGGCAAAACCTTAATTACTATGTATAAGGCAGTCTAGTGTGCTATTATGAATAGAGAGCCAGCCTTTAAGCAAGGAAGACCTTGGTTCAAACCCTGATTTAAAACATACTGGCTAACCCATGGCAATTAAATTAACCTATTGGTGCTCTAGAAAATACATCAAGACTACAAGTTTCAGAGGTCCATTGGTAGCAGAAGTTTTCTCACCCAGGAGCTCCCTATACTAAATATATACTTATACATACATGCATGCATGCACTCATATACAAATATATGTCTGCATGCATATACACATATATATGTATGTGTGTGTGTGTGTGTGTGTGTGTGTGTGTGTGTGTGTGTGTATCCTCTTCCTGTCCTATGTATATGTAACTCATCATGCTAGAATCTGAGAATACAAAGACCAAAACCAGTCCCTGTCCTCAGGGAGGTTCTGTCTAATTACAAGCGATTTACCATGTATCCAAATAAGTATGATATAAACTGGAATGTGAAAAAGGCAAAGGAAAGAAGAGGACAGTGCTTAAGGGAAATTTGAGAAGGGAGATCCTCTTATCTAGGAGGATCAGGGAAAGGCTCTTGGAGGAGGTAGAGGAGCAGGAGAAGGTGGAGGTGACTGAGGTGGACCTTGAATTTCTATTCTGGTTTCTAATGGAGAAGCTCCTCCTCCTCCTATCCCACCCAACTCTTTTAAAGAGATCATTGTTTTTTTCTTTCTTAATGCCCCCCCCCCCCTTGCTTTTCTTCTCTTTGTTCTTCAAGTTCTCACCTTTGGCAATCTCATTTATTCCCCCAGTTTCAACTCTCATCTTTGGGCAGATGACTCCTAATTCCAATCTCTGTTCTAAACTCTTTCCCAAGCTGCAGTCCCACATTTGTTACTGGCCACTGATTGTTTCCACCTGGATGTTCTGCCAACATCTCAAACTCAATGTATCCAAAATGGAACTAATCTCCCTCCACCCCTGACTCCCTAACTACCTTTGGTCATCTTTATTTTTGTTAATGACATCTCCATTCTATTATTTGCCAGAGCTTATAACTTGAGTCATACTTGACCCTTTTCTCTCTCTCCGTTCCATGTCTATTATATTACTCTATTTTCAAAATGTCTTTCATATATTCCATGTTTCCCATTCATATTTCCACTACTGATCTTCCTCTTTCATCCCTTCCTGGTAGTAGCCTTCAATATAGTCTATATCCAGTCTCTTCCCTATACAGCTCCTCCTGTCCACTGAGGTAGATCAGTCTTATTAATTGAAAGGATTGATCTTTAATCAATTGATTATCAACTGTTTTTATAATTTCACTGCAGTCCTCACAAATTTACAGTATTTCCCCTGTTACCTACCAAAGAAAGTCCAAACCTCCTACCTCAGCATAATCTGGCTCAATTCTACCTTTCCAAATTTACCTCCTCAATGCTTTGGCTGAACTTAACTATTTTCCTGTCCCCAAAGCATACATTGTACATTTTCCATCTAGCTACTTTTGTTCATTCTGTTTCTGTGCCCTGTAATGAATGGACCCTCTCTGTTCTGATGGTGTAAAATCTGACCCATCCTATGAGGTCTAGTTCCAAGATGATCACTTCATTGGAGCCTTCCCAAATTCCTTTGAGTCGGAAGTGTTCTTTCCCTCCTTTGTATATATATATATATATATATATATATATATATATATATATATATATATATATTGAGTATATGAGTTACTACGCTGCCTACAGGGATCCTTGTGAACAGATTAAGGATTCTGGTTCTGTTTGAGTTTGACAGCACTGTTTATGGTACTAAATACCCATGCTAATACTATTTTACCCAACGTCACTTTTTTTTTCAGAAGCAAATGATACTAGGCAGAATAGGCCTGTCTGTGTATATTATCTGCTCTATTAGACTATATCTCCTCAAAGCCTAGCAACAATGCCTTGCCTAGAAGGTGTTCAATAAAGGCTCTTTGAATGAATGTTCGAATGAAACTTAGAACTCTGCTCTAATGCATAAAAAAGCTTATGTAACACATCATAACATGGACGTTGGTCCCATATCCCTATGCTGTTGTCCTACAGACTTATGTGAATTTCAGGAGAGAGCTTTTCACTTTATAACAGTACTCTGTTCATATGGTAAAACAAACCTATGACCTTGACCTCAATATCTTAGAATTACTCTAAATTCCTTTTAAGTTATAAAAATATGTGTCTTATTGCTCTGGTCTAGTATCACTTACTATGCCTAGCACATGGTTAAGAGTAAGCATAATAGTAGTCAATAAATTTGTTGATGAATTACTTGTTAATTGTGTCTCTCTTTTAGTCCTTCTCTCATCCCTGTCAGTCTTTATTCCTTATCTAGTGTTACTCACCCTATACTGTTTCTTTATGATTGTCCTTTGACTCACCAATTCTTTAAGAATAAATTATTTCATCTCAAATTAATTTTTGATGTTTTTCAAAAGTTCTTTATTGAATATAACTACCAAGAATTCTGCAAATGCCATGACTGGTTCTATATCTTAGTCTTTTTGTAAGTACTTACTTATACTGTATCCTTCTCTTCCTTCCTGGGTACTTCAATAGCCCCTTTCATTTATCCCTCCCACTAAAGCCTTCAGAACAACACAAGTGCTTATGGAAGAAACTGGATGAATTGAGAGTAATATTCCAAAGGAATAATAAGAGGGACTGACATGAACGACCCCTTTGTAACTAACAGCAACTATCCCAGATTACCTAGTTGCACTGAAAAAGAGACATGTTGTATGGGACATGTTGTATGGCAGCTTTAACTTCTGCTGGGTAGCTGCTGGGAATTTCTAGATTGACATTCATTTTCCTGGCAACCTTCAGAGATAGCCTGTGATAGCTGACCTCTGTGGTTCTATGAATCCTTACAACAACACCATAAGACTATATATTTGTCAAGCCTTTTAATAAAATTTCTATTTTGAATGAACTTTAATTTAGCTGATCTAAACTAGAATTCAACTTAGAGACCAACTTAGAAGTTATGTTAAAGGGAAAAATACGCACACACATGTATATGTATGTGTGTTTATATATATGTATATACACATATGCATATATGTGGGGGGTGAACATACACACACATATCCTCTCAGGTAGTAATTGCAGCTGATTTTATAAGTGGTTAGTTGAAAGTGGCACACATTTTCAGTACTGCCTGATGAAGTTCATTTTAAAAGATGGCATATACACATTGTTATACTTTGTCATTCTCTGACTGCCTCAACAGCTGTGATGCTAAAGATGAGTAGGAGGGTATGCAAGCTTGGCCTTAAAGGGCAGCATTGTACAGTGAGGGTCCCGAATCTGGAATCCAAAGACCTGGGCTCCAATCCCAGTTCTGTCATGCTCTCCCTCTGATCGTGGCTAAGTCTCTTTGTGTCTAGGAATTTTGTTTCCTAATCTGTAAAATGAGAGGGATGTATTAGATCATCTCCATGGTCTCTGCCAGATGTGTATTCGATAATTCTATGGGAAGAGAACTGGGACCCCCTTTGTAACTGACTCTGTGTCCAAAGAGACATTCAGTGAACGTACACTTACTGATGGTTCTGATGATCAAATGAGAACTTTGTCTTTGGAAGGTCAAGGATTAGATAGTAGAACTCTAATATTATTATATAGCAACAGAAAGTGATTATAATAGTTTACCTTTATATAAGATGTTTAAACTTCTAAAGTGTGTTCACATCTGCTGTTTTATTTCCTCCTTACAACAGCCCTCACTAGATTATTTGCTCCATGAGATAAGGTGCCTTATTTACGCTCCCATATCCCTTCTCATACTTACTAGTACACCAATTTGAACATATCAGGTGCTGAATAAATGTTGAATGAACAAATGAGTACACGAATGATGTGGGAAGATAGTATTATTGATTCCTGTTAATTGATCCTGTTAGGTAGGTAAGGGTATGGTTGTTGTTATCATTTTATAGATGAGGACTTTACAGCATTTTTACCTCTAAGGTCCCCTCTGGCTCTAAAAAGCCACTGATCCCCTGACTTACTAATCCAAAGTGGTTTAACTAGGTGAAGAGTTAAAACCAGAACCTAGGCTCCTTGCCTCTCTGCCCACCAAGACCTGCCAGCCATTTAGAATCCTTGTACTTCAGCACTTGGTGGTTTTTATTTCGGTATTCTTCGAAGATCTCATAGTCCAGAGGCAACATGGTGGAAAGACAGAGGGTTGGGGGTGAGGGTTGGGGTGGGAGGCAGGAAGATGTGTGTTTAATTCCCTCCTCTGACATTTAATGGGTGTGTAACCTCAGGGACAAATCACTTGCCCTCTCTGCCCCAGAAGGTTCTTTAAGACTTCATTTCAGAACAGTTATAGATTTGTATTGGTGTAGAGAGATTAGCCACTGATATTTCTCTATACCAGTGAAATCCTGGGTCCTGCCCACCTCCCTCCCCCTTCCTGTAAACCATAATCTATGTCTTAAATAGGGCCCATTTTGGATGCTAATAGTTTGGGTTTGGGGGGGAAGTGATATAAAGTGGAGATATGCAAATTAGATTCCCCACCTGTGATTTCAGGAGGCAGGCCAACTTTCAGGTCAAATTCAGCCATTCAAACCCTGAGTGTAAAAGCTCTGCTCAGCTTACAATTTCAAAGTCCTCTTCAGGGGAGTTCATAAATGCAGCTGCAGTGAATGGGCTGAAGCATCCTGAGCTATACAGGGCTGGGTCATTCATCATTCAGCAAGACTTTTCTCCAACTCATTTCAGCTTTTTTTCTCTTTGTTAATAATAGAGCATTTAGGGTGGTTTGTGGTTTCAGGTTTATCTGCTTCCTCAGCCAAATTATACTCCCCAATGCATAAATATCTTCTGGGGAATCATAGCCACTGACAGGGAAAAAAAATTATTTGCCTTCTCAAAGGATCAGTACAATAGTCAGGAGCTGAGAGATTGAAATATTTAGATAGAAGGGCCAGAAAGGATTCTGATTCCTAATAGAGAGGCTGTGTAATGGGATGGAAAAAAAACAAAACAAAACAAAACAAACAAAAAAAAACAGTGGATAAGTAGTGATAGTGCCATGTTTCAGTCCCACATCAGTTACTCACTAGCCGTATGACCCTCACCCTTGTGAGACTGTTTCTTCATGTTTAAAATGGAGATAAATCCTGCTTTGTCTTCATCACTTCAGTACTAATTTCATGATTGATATCATGAGTCATTGGAGAAGAATTTCAATGGATGACTTCTCCATAGGAAAATGCAATGAGATTATGCATGTACAAGAATTTATAAAGTATTTATAAATACTTTAGCATCATACCATATAAGGTGTTATCACTAGCTACATAGTGGCATAGAATTGGAGACTAAAAGACTTTAACAATATTTGATTATAAGATTTCATAAATCAGTTTCCAGAAGCAAAGCCGTAATTGCTATATTACCTAAAAAGCAGTATTGAAATGAAGAAGAATCGGCATTTTCTAGTTCTGTTTCCTGGAATTTCATTCCCCTGGTTGAGTTCTATTTTTCACTGTTGTGGTGTTGTTGTGGTTCATTCATGTCCGACTCTTTGGGATCCCATGGACCAAAGCATGCCAGGTCCTTATATCCTCCATTAAGGTAGTGGATATCTTCTAACCTCAACTTCTCATGTCATATCTCTCAGCATTTCTGTACTGTCCATGGGGATTTCTTGGCAAAGATAGTAGAATGCTTTGGCATTTCCTTTGCCAGTGGTATATTGTTGGGTACTGGCTATCTATATTCTCTAATATTCAAGGAAATGACAAGATTTTTCCTATGACTTCTCTTAGTAAAACCATGGAGTTAGAAAGGATTATTTCTCTTGTGGCTTATTCCAACCTCACCTGCCACTAACTCTCTACCTCCTTATTTTGCATCCTTTTGACTATTTTAAGATGCCCTCTCTCCACATCAACAAATAATCAATGCCTTCTTGGTTTCTGGCACCTTTTCCATATTAAAAATTGCCCTGAAGTATTATGACATGTAGTTATAGCACGTATTCATATAACTTATAACATGTAGGTAAATTACAGTTCATCCATCAATTCATTGAGCCATCCATCTAATATGTATCAAATGCTGATTATATGAAGTATAAACAAAGTATAATATATAATAAAAGTGCCTTTTGTCATATTGGGTAAGCATACTACTGATATTTGTGATAAATATCCCATGATAGGGGAACTTAGTAAAGCAGAAGAAGCATTTTGAGAGTGGAGAGCTTCTGGGACTCCTAAAATCATATCATGCAAGATGCCAAACTTGTCTCCTTCCACACAATGCCAGTCCTGATCTAATCCATATGCCCATATACTGTTGGCTGCAATCTGTTGCTGCTGGCTTGTTTCTGGATTTCCTTGCTCCCTTTGTGCAGGTGCAGTTCATAGATCCTTCCTGAAAAGGGGAGGAAAAGGCTAAGTGTGTGGAGGCAAAGTATGGTAGAAGATGAATTCTCTATGCCTTCCTGTCTCTATTACAATGTACAGAAGACTGTGATCTAAGAGGAGCATAGGACATGGAACCATATCTTAGCCTCTGCTGCTAATTGATTGTGGGCCTGTGGATAAGTAACTTGACCTCTCTGAGCCTCAGTTTCCCCATCTGTAACATGAAGAGGTTGGACCAGATCAAAGGATAGCCACTCAGAATCTGGAACCAGATTAAAATGTAATTGGGAAATATTTGACAAAATAAATAAAAATAGAATATAGATGACATATAGTTTTAAGCCAATATGTGATCTACTGGGATATCTATGTCCATATCCATATCTGTATTTATATCTATCATCTATATATCTATTTCTGTATATCTCTATCTTGGTAGGTATAGCTATACACAATATACATATATACATGTGTGTATATATACATGTGTGTGTATACACACATACATAGAAGATATATACAGAATAGATAGAAAGTATTATTTGAGGGGAAGATACTACCCATTTGGGGAAAGGTAAAAGCCTCTTGAGAAAGGTAGCATTTGAGGTGAATCTTGAAGGAATCCAGGGATTCTCCAGAGCCAATGCTTTTCTCCACTGCCCATACTGGTTTTTAGGAAGGAAGGAAGAACTGAAGCATTTATTAAGTGCCTTCTATATGACAGGCACTGTGCTAAACACTTTACAAGTATTTTCTCATTTAATCATCCTGACAACCCTGGGAAGTAGGTGCTAATTTTACAGTTGAGGAAACTGAGGTATACCGAGGTTAAATGACTCATTCAGGATCACACAACTAGTATGTGCCTGAGGTCAGATTTGAAACCAGGCAATTCTGACTTCAGGCCCAGTGCCTCTCTCCACTGCATCACCTGGCTGTACAGTAATTGTTCAAAGAACCGAAGTTGAAATGGGGTGGTCAGTAAAGGCTGCATGGAGGAAGTAAAACTTGAGACAGTCATTGAAGGGTAGGTAGGATCTTGATAGGTCAGTAGGATGTTCTAGTGGGAGAAGCAACAATTGTGGTGAAGGAAATCTTTGAGTAAGAAGCCACAATGACAATATAGAATCATAGAAAATCTGCCCCCTTAAGGCAGGATCACAGGAAAGGAGGAATCCCACTGATCCCACCCCTAACCCACCCCAGACTTGGTTGTAAAGCTCTTCTCTCAGGCTCTGCAGAGAAAGCTATTCTTCACTCAACCTTGACCTTCCATTATCCATTCATTGAGAGAGTGTGCTGTGACCCTGAAGAACTATGCTTCAGGCCCTCTATAAAATGAGGGGAGTGGCCTAGGTGGCATATAAGTCCTCTTCTGGTTCTCAGTCTGTCATCCTGTGGTCCTTGAAATCCTGATCACTTGACCTATGTCCCTACTGCATCCTTCAAGGCATATCTAGGAGTTTTTTTTCCCCCTTATCCTTTTATCCCATTAATGAACTAAAGAGTACTGTTACATCATTTTGCCTCTCCTCAACTTGAGTCTTCTCCTTTCCAAATTCAGTAATACTATTAAGTATGCCTCATAGGCAAAGTCATCTTGGGTCTTTGGAATCATAGGTTTTAGATCTGGAAGGGACCTTAGAGCTCTAGCCTAATTCTCGTACTTTATAGGTGAGCCAACTGAAGTCTTCTAGGCATAAGCATTCCCACCTAGGAAACTGGCAAAGGCTGCAATTCAGGGCTTGATTTGTGATTTTGTTGATTGTCTAGACTTAAAAAAGCGTTAATAATGCAGATTAAACTTAAAAGAGAATCTTAGATACATATCCCTCCCCTCTCCCCCCATGGTTGTTAAACATTTATCAGCATACTCCTTCCTGCTCCCAGAAAATAGAGCTTTGGGGTAATCAACATCCCTCTCTCACTGATGTTGAAGAGTGACATTGAGAGGCAGCTAGTGAGGCACAAGGAAGACCTGCCAGCAGGATGGTGCCAGAATAAAATGGCTGCATAATATAAATATGTATACACATTTACATCTAATATTCATATGCCTACATACCTTTTTGTATGTGTAGAATCAACCCATAAATATCTACACCTTTGCAAAAGCAGGACAGCCATAATTTCCCCTTCTTCCTTTCATAGGTAAAACATGTTCATTTTCTCTCTCTCTCTCTCTCTCTCTCTCTCTCTCTCTCTCTCTCTCTCACTGTCTCTTTCTCTCCATCTCTGTCTCTGTCTCTCTGTTTCTCTGTCTCTCTCTCTGTCTCTGTCTCTCTGTCTCTTTCTCTCTCTGTCTCTCTCTGTCTTTCTCTCTCTGTCTCTGTCTCTCTCCCCTCTCCCCCACCTTTTTTGGGACACTTTCTTTGTCTTCCCTTGAAAGACTACATTTGATGTATATTTTAACCTGGTTTCGCTTATACACAAATTCATATGAACTCTAGGGATTAGGGCTGATTAATATGATTTACCTCAACCTCAGTATCCTGATCTTCATTCTCAGCGGTTTAATTATCTTTGTGATTCTATTCTGACCCCTCTCCCAGGGTTCTATACCTTTCTGAAGCGGAAAAGCCAAGAATAAGATTAGTAAGTATTTGACTTGTTGACTATGTGACATAGTTCTTATCTAAAAACCTCTTTTGAAACCTTACCTCTTTGGAACACAGTTGAGACCCAAGAAGTACAGAAGAAAGATCTCTGAGCAGCCAAAATATCCCATACATTGGATGAGTCACACACTAAACCTCATGCATTCTATTCATAAGAAAGCCCTCATATAGAGTCTATACAGTCTTTATGCATAGTTCTACAGTCTTTGTTACTTCACAGGGCTGTTGTGAAGCAAAAACCATAAGCAGATATCTAAATATTATTTTTTCACTATCATCAATTTTTCAAGTCTGCAGCAGATTAAAAGAGAGAGGATAGTCTGCTAAAGTTGGCATTCTGATAGTGGTGGGGAAGTGATCAATGCCAGCTGACAGAAAGGAAATAGAGAGACAAACTATAAAAAGCAAGCATAAGAACAGCAAAACAACAGTGCTATGAGGCCATTCAGCATATTAGTAGAGCTCACAGCTTGTAGTCCTTTAGGGCAAAATTTGTGTTATAGCAAAGTATGATAATAGATGTTCATAATGATATGCTTGGGTCATTAAGATAAAGGTTAAATCAAAAGGACTATGTATGCTCCATTTTAGAGAGAGCTTTATCCTTAATTGTTAAGATGAATAGCAATTAATTTTTTTAAATGATGGTCAAAAAGTTTAACCCTTAGCAGTCTGGAAAGGTCTGGTTCACCTTTGGAGTTTCCACTTTCAGCCAGAAGACCTGAAGCTGCCTCTCTGATTCAATGGAGTAAATGGGTTGGTCAGTGGGCAGAAAGTTCACAAAGTGAATGTAGATTTTGGCTCCCGTACTGATTCTGCTCATCACAGGCTTTTGGGGTGGTGTCACTACCAGAGCAGGTAGGAGGAATGGTAAGCTCCAAAGATCATTTTCAAACATAATGAGGTGATAATGAGGAGAAAATGGCCTAATCTGTGACTTGGCTTCCTTCTCACCAAGCTGTTCAGAACTGGGGAGGTGGCTGTAATCCTGGCCATAAAATGGGCCTTTAACATGGCTGATTTTGGCAGGTATAGCAAGACCCTAAAGAAGCAAATGCCTGCCAGTCCTGGCTTTGAAAATAAACCAATTAATTAGATAAGTATAGTTTGGGAAGGAGGCAGAAAGGCTCCACCTGATTAGATTCTTGAATTGTTTTATGTCTAAGGAAAATAGTGATTTAAGGGGAAAGAAATGAAAAGAAAAAAGTGTGTTTGGGATGAGAAAATTGTCTTATGGGCAGGAACCTCAATGATGTAGAGAAGGTGATGTAGAGACCCCTGCAAAATAAGATATCCCACTAGAAGAAGTGAGAACTTCTAATTAACATTGCCATATCATCACTAATAATTCTGAGCTGGGAGGAAAGGTGGATAAGATGACCTTTGAGTTCCCATCCAGTACTAAAATTATGTGATTCTGATACTTAGAGTGCAAGGTTCAGAACTTCTAAATCGACTCCTCTCAGAAGGTATTTCCCATGCTTCCATTAAAAAAAATCATATGTTTTCCCTGTGAATCTTACCTCCTTTCCTCTATTACCTCATCTCCTGCACAGCAGTAAGAGTGCTCCCACAAGTCCCCGAGTCCAAGTTCCAGGCCTCTAAGTAACATCTGGAGGATTCAGGTTGGCTTTCTATCCTAGACAGATGTTTTGGGATTCTTACATTAGCCCTAAATTTCACAAAGAAGTGTAGCATTGAGGAGCTATAATGGTTCCCCATTGTATACGCCATCAAAATCCATATTCCATACCTACAATTTAAGACACTGTCAAATGGTCCCATACTAACTTTATTTCTCACTACTCTCTGGTGTGAATGATTATCAATGGCAACTTGGAAAGTAAGTGTAGGGTATTGTTTGTTTCCAATTCAGTAGTTCAATAAACAAGTATCTATTTACTGAACATCTACAATAGACTTATCTCTGGGATCGACACTATAGGGGAGATTCCCAAGAAAGAGAATACATGGTCTTTCCCTTCCTAGATGGAGCTTACTCTGTCATTCAAGACAAACAAGCATGACATGAATATTATTCCCTTTCATATATGCTCCAGTCTGGTAAAAATGGCTATCTTCCAGTCCACAGAGCTGCTCTTTACTTCATGTCTCCTTGCCTTTCCAGATAGCTTGGTGGCCCAGTGAATAGAGCTCTAGAGCTGGGGGTGCAAAGACCTGAGTTCAAATTCAGTCTCTGACAAATACTAGATGTGTGACTCTGAGCAAATCACTTAACCTCTCTCAGCCTTGGTTTCCTCATCTGTAGAATGGGAATACTAATAGCTTCCCAAGCTTGTCATAAGAATAAATGAGATATTTGTAAAGCACTTTGCAAACCCTAAAGTATAGTTTCAATGCTAATTATTGGAGTTTTTGTTAGTCAGTGGTAGCAGTAGTTGAAGTACCGTTAGTAGTAATAGTATGCTAGCTGACCTCCTTCCCTGGAATACACTCTCTCTTCTCCTCAAGCTCTTAGAATCACTGGTTTCCATCAAGGTTTACCTCAAGTGATTCCTTGTATGTGAATCCTTCCTAATCTCAGCTTCTGATGCCTCCTCTGAAAAACTATCTGGCATCTATTTTGTATCTGCCTGTATCTGTACCTGTTATATCCTCTGACTGTATCATAAGTTCCTTGAGGACAGAACTGGTTTCATTTGTGTCTTTGTACCCTCACATTTAGTGCAGTGATTGGCACAGAGTAGGTGTTTGAGAAATGCTCATTAATTGGTTGAAAGCTTCATGGAGGATGTGGGACTTGATCTGGGTTTTAGTGAATGGACAGAAATGGAAAAGATAGATATAGACCATCTCAGGGAAGGATAACAGGATCAAAGGCCAAAGTGAAGGAGGATAATATGTCTGAAAATGTTTTGATAAACCAACTATGAACCAAAATAAGTATGTATTAAGTACCTCCAAAGACCTAGACTTTACACTAGGTCCTGGGGATACACAGACAAAAATAAAACAATCCTTGATGGTAGCCTCAGGGAACTTACACTCTATTAGTAAGGGAGTTCTCAATTAATGGCCTTCATTTTTATTTTCCAGTGAAGTAACATTTGAGATCATTTCCTCAGAGAGTAGGGGCTTGAAGGGAGAAGGGTTTCAAACATTCACTGTAGAGGACATGAATCCATAAGCCATAGAATACTTACCATGTAGCAATGAGTTGTAGCTGAGATTGGATAGCTGATGTTTGTAGTGGACCAGATCAATGGAGTTGTTGGACCTCCTACAGCATCATTTAGTAGTATGGAAGTGAGAACAAACTAGAATGATAAGAGTAGATTGGAGTTACTAAGATTATATGCAGGGATTGGGAGAGATGGGAAGACTGTGAGTCTAATACTAGGTTTCTTGAGAAAGGACAGAGAGTAGATGGTAGACAAATGTAGCTGTTGGTGATCTTTTTACAGAAATGTCTAGAAGTGTGATGGGTGTCCTAATCTTTATCTCCCACTAATTTCTTGGGTGAATTTAGGCAATTTATTCAGCTTCTCCAGGCCTTTTGTCCCTTCTTCTATTAGATTATTCTCATTATAATCCATAAAGGCTCACCACAAAGAAATAAAGTTCAGTGGAAGACAACTGGACTTGGGGGGTCAAGAGAGAGACCTGAGATCAAATCTGGTTCAAACCCTTACTAGTTGTGTGGCCCTGGGCCATATTCTTAATTTGGGCTTCATCATCTGTAAAATGGCCACAATAATGCTTATAATTCCCTGTTCACAGAGTCATTGTGAGGAATGTATTCTTTGAAATTTAGAGTGCTATGTAATTGTGAGTTATTAATCAAATGAAGTAGGAAATGCTGTGAAAAATCAATGGTTGCTGTTCTAATTAGGGCTGTAATGTAATTCAACTAGGGTGCAATGAGAGGGATTCCCAAGACACGGAAGGCAGCGGGAATCAATGCATGGAGAGATCAGTGAACAAGGAATGGGGAACCTGGCTTCCAATAGGGGCTCTATCACTGACTGAATGTGTGACCTTGGAGAAAGCAATTCACATCTCTTGGCCTCAGTTTGCATATCTGTAAAATGAAGGGTGTGAACTGGAACACTTCTAAGGACTGGAAGCCTATGAGGTAGTAGAACACAGTAATAATAAACAAACAAACAAATAAATAATAACATTTCTGTAGTGCTGTGAGCCAGGTACAGTGCTAAGTGCTTTACAATTATTCTCTCATTTGATCCCCACAGCCCTCAAAGATTGGTGCTATTATTATCCCCATTTTATAGATAAGAAAAGTAAGACCAACAGAAAGGAAGTGATTTGACTAAGGTCATAGAGGTAGTGTCTGAGACTGGATTTGAGTTAGGTCTTCCCAACTCCAGACCTGGCACTCTGCCCACTTCGCCACCCAGCTCTCATGGTAGAATGATGGACTTGGAATCAGGAAGGACCTGAGTTTGACTTCGACTTCAGATTATCTGTCCCTGGGCTCTCTGAGCCTAAATATCCTCATCTACAAAGATAGAATAATAATAGCATCTGCCTCTTGGGTCTGCTGTGAGCATCAAATGAGATAGTGCGTGTGAAATATTTTGTGAATCTTAAGATGCTTTGTAAATCTCAACCCCACTGATTACTGATCTCTAGGCTGGTGGGAAGCTGACAACAGAAGTGATGGGAGGTGGACTGATAGGTTCTGAGTCCATTAAACAGGTCTAGAATTTTCATAATTCAGCTCCTCTCCCCTCTCCAAGGGGCTAATTGGCATTCTTTACCAAGTTCTTAATATAATGCAAGGCAAGGATTCTACTTTGAGAAAGGATCCTAGCTTGGTTAAGTCATTTATCGCGTGCTGTAACCCTGGGAAGAGATATAGGATGCAATGTTGTACAGTGAAAAGAATGAAGAATTTGGAGTCAGAGGACTTGAATTTGAATTCCGGACTTGTTACTTAGTATTTTTGTGACCGTGAGTAAATCACTTAATCTAGCTGGGCCTCTGCACCTCATCTGCAAAATTAAACATCTGGAGTAAATGTTGTCTAAGGCCCTTTCAGCTCTATATTCACAATTCTATGTCTATCCAGGGAAAGGATTGGCTGAGGCGTTTGTGGTGGTGTTGGAGATGTTAGAAGTCTTAGGTTTGACTCTTTCCTCTACTGTCACCCCCATATCCTTTCAGTTACCAAACCCTGTCACTTCCACCTCTTTCATACTGAACTCCTTCTTTAATCCCATTGAGATCATGATAATCGAGTCAATGATGCCACTTCTGTTAACTCTTTCCTAGGCTAGAGCTTATTTTCCAAACTTTAGTCTTCATCACTGATGTTGTCAGAACCTTCTACCCAAGATGTCATGCCTATCTTGACCTGCTGATTCCAGGACTCCTGGTTATAAGAGTTGCCACCCAGGCCCTCCCAGCTGTATTTGGACCTGGGCAGTTCTAGAAATCAAAGGCAAACTGAGAGTTTCTATGACTCTTCTGCTTTGCCTCATATATAATATAATATAATTAACGGCAATGGGAGGCTACTTCCCAGAGCCATAAAATGCTCTTACTGGAATGTACCTTAAAGAGTACTTGATCTCTTCCCTCCTCCGTTTTACAGATGGGAAAATTGGGGCTCAGGTAGAATAAAAGGATAGGGCATCTTTTTTTAAAGTCTCATAGTTAATCAGTGCAAAGTCATGTCTAGGACCCAAATAACTAAAGCTGCCTTCCAGCCCTTCCACCTTGTCATGCTTCTTCTTTCAGAGTAAGTCTAAAAAGTAAATGGTCACATCATCCAAGCACCACGTGCTCTGAAATTCACACGGTAAAGGTACCCCATGAGGGAGGTGGGCGATTTTGGTTTGGGCTCCAGTCAGCACAGTTACTCCTGAGGCTTGGAAGACTATAAGTTCCATGGGGGAGGGGGAGGGGAGAGGAGGAGAAGGAACATTGGGCTGCCTTATTGATTGAAATACCAGGATGGCATTCCCTGCCTCTTTCTCCATCTGTGTATCCATCACCTTAACATTCCCATTTCCAGTGACCTCTGCCTGAGTGGCTGTGACGGGTGGAGAGTTTGAAGCAGAGAGCGGGAGAGCACGATTCAGTGTCTCTTCCATCCAATTAAAATGTTTTACTATCATTCCTTTTTATCTTGCCTTTGTAATTGGATTCCCAGTTTCTCAATTTTCATGGCAGTGAAGGGAGGGGAAAAATGATAGTGGGTATCTGATAAAAATAAAATGCTGTGATTTAATTTCTGCTGAAAGGGTTCAGCTCTCGCCTTTATGAGCCCTTTTGAAAGTGTTCCAGAGAAACTGACCTAGTAAGGGTGTTCCTGGTTGCTCCTTCTGTGTAATCAAAGGGTCTCAGAGATTCTAGGTACCACGAGACGATGAAAATCTAAACTAACTTGCTAAGATTCCAACTGACTGGTTCCAGCCCCACGGAGGCTGCAGAGGGGATGCTTTGTCAGATGATAACAAGATTGGGTTGTATACACTGCTGTGTCTTATTCTATCGGGACGTTTCTGTATTAGAAGACTCCCAGCATTCTTGAACAAGGGGTCACTGGGGTGGTGGTAGGAGTAACTTGAGCCGACCTTCTCAAGAAATTCAGTAATTATGAAAAGGGGGGAAAAACCAAACAACTGATGAGCCACATATCTATATACATCAGAAGGGCAATGACTTGCTGAAGTCTTGACCCTATCCACTGATGTAGGTTCATTTATTCATCTCCACTGTCTGTGGCTTTCTCCACAGCTGGTTCTCCTTACCAGCTATTTTTCACTCCCCTTCCCTTCCTCCCCAAGAGTGGGACAAGAGGAAATAGTGGAAAGAGCTGGGGCTCTGGAGTCAGAAGCACTGGATTCAAAAGCTACCTTTGATGCTTACTACCTTGGTGAGCTTGGGCAGATTGCTTAGCCCATTTTGGCTTTAGTGTCGTCATCTGTAAAACGGGGGAGGGGGACTAGAAAACCTCAGAGGGCCCTTTCAGCTCTTATCTGTGACCCTGTGAGACCATCTTTCAATAAAGTATGAAAGAGTCAGGGTAGAAATGGGGTGGTTTGAACTAGGAAGTGGCCAAATGCCTAGGCTCACTTCTACTGCCATCTGCTTGGGACTCTTTCCTCAGGTTAGGTCTTGAGGACGTAGTCCTCCCTATCCTTTATATTGAATCGCTGATATATAAAAATTACATATAGGCAAACTTCAGTTAAAAATATCCTAAGAATTGAAGCTGACTGAAAATGAAAAATTGCATCCAGAGCTGGTTAATGAGTTCCCCATCACTGATAGGATTCAAGCAAAAACTGGATAACCACATGGAGAAGTTTTAGGTAAGAGTTGAACTATGTAGTATCTAAAGTACCTTCCAACTCTAGGATTCTAGGATTCTTTGTCTTCTAGGTAGTTGGAGATGCTAAACTGGAGACTAAGTGAATGGTCAGGGCTTGGAAATTATGTATAAAAATTCTATCTGTACTTCTGCTTGCATAGATCCCACTTCCTCCCTTTCTTTCACAAGCCCATAGTGGTTATTCCTTCCTCTGGTTGCCTGGTAAAGCAGAAGGGCCCTAGATTTAGAGTCAGAGGACCAGGCCTCAGATCCTGGCTCTGCTAACATTACCTTGGTGATCTTGGGTCCATTCATCCCTTCCCCTTCCTGGGCCTTAATTTCCTCAAGTATCAAAAAAGAGGAGTGGAATAGGTGGTCTATAAGGTACTTGCCAGCTCTAAATCCTGCTTCTTGATAGTGGCTACTGTCTGACATTTCAAGGACACTTAACTTACACTATCTCAATCTGTTAGCTGTCTCCACTTTCCATGAGTATCTTAACACATGTTTCTTAAGCACCTCCGATATGCAAGGAAAGGGGTTGTTTTTATATTCTTTTGAATTCAGCAAATATGTGCTTAATGGAATTGAAGTTCATGCATGTATCAGGGCTGCCTTATGAATTCAATTCAATTAAAAAATTCCTGTTTCTATGTGAGGCATTCTACCCTGGGGGATATAAAGACAAAAAATAAAATAGCCCTTTCACTCAAAGAACTTACATCTTAATGGGGGACATGGAATTTATGCAGATAATTACAACATACAAAGTCATTTTAAGAAGGAAAGAACATTGACACTTGAGAGGACCAGGAAAGTCCCGGTATAGGAAATGTCAGTTGAACTATTCTTTCACCAGAAGCAAGAAATTCTAGGGGGCAGCTGGGTGGTGCAGTGAATAGAGAACCAGCCCTGGAGTCAGGAGGACCTGAGTTCAAATCTGATCTCAGACACTTAACACAAAACTAGCCATGTGACCTTGGGCAAGTCACTTAACCCCAATAACCCCCCTTCACCCTCCAAAAAGCAAAAAAAAAAAAACCTAGGAGGTAGATGAAGATGGAGCCCATTCCAGACATGGGGTCATGGGGAAGAATAGCCTGCAAAGACAAGGATTACAGACAAGGGGAATAGATTTAGAGCTGGAAGTCACCTTAGAGGCCATAAGTCCAGTGGAATGCCCAGGAAGATGGACTGTCATGTATAGAATGCAGCTAACATAGCCTTTTTAGTATAATAGAGGAGGTGTGAAAGGAATTGGAAAGAGGAGGAGCCGGGGACTGGGAAGGGCTTGAAATGATCGGCCTACAGGATTCTACATTTTCTCTTGGAGACAACAGGGAACCACTGAAGATTTTTGAGTAGTAGAGTGACATGGTCATACCTGTGCTTTAAGAATATCAATTTGGCAACCCTGTGGAGGATGGTTTGGAGAGGCTGGACACTGGAAGCAGGGAGACCAATTAAGAGGCTACCATAGTAGTCTAGGTGAAAGTTGATATGCACCTCAACTAGGGTTGTGGCTTTGTGAGTGGAAGGGACTAGACTCAGGATTCCACATGAATAATCGATGGAACTTGGCAGCTAATTGGACATATGGATGAATGAGAGGGAAGAGTTAAAAGTAATTCAACTGAAGCTCTCTCCTGACAGTCTTTTGGTATTTTTCGTTCACAACCCTCCCTTGACTAGGAGCAGTATGTACTTCACTTTATTCCAAATTCTTCTATAAAAGCCCTCACTGTTGGAATGAGGTTCCATTCTGTCCATCAATCAAAAATCAGTGAAGAAGTCCTTATTGTGTACTTACTTGGTGCCCAGCCCTGTGCTGGGCAGCATAGGCTACATCTGTAGGGTCTAAGACATGACCCTTGACCCCAAGGAGCTATAGTACAGTTGATGAGTCAAAACGTACATATACATTCTAGTGCAGGTACAAGGTGAAAAATAATGTATGAAAAATTGATTTCTTTTTAAATAAAGGGGAAGTTATTTCCCGTAGCACTTTATCTCATGATAACTCACAAAGAATTGGTTACCAGGTGATGAATTTTTTAACCTTAGCAGCTCATTGAGTTCCTAATGAGAGATTCTTAACTTGATGTCCATGAACTTCACTCCAATCTCTCTCTCTCTCTCTCTTTCTCTCTCTCTCTCTCTCTCTCTCTCTCTCTCTCTCTCTCTCTCTCTCCCTCCCTCCCTCCCTCCCTCTCTCCCATTCATGTATATGCTTGCATATATTATATATGTAAATACATATGTGTATTTGGATAACTGTTTCAGTTAAATTGGTTTCTTCTTCCTCTGTCTCTCTCTTCTCTCTGTCTCTCTCTTATAAATGCATGCATATATAAGCATATACAACATGTGTAAATATATATGGATAACTATTTCACTATAATTGCTTTCCTTTGTAATCTTATGTGTTCATGAATTTTTAAACATTACTTTGAGAAGGGTCCATTGTTTCACCAGACTTCCAAAAAGGTTCTAGGATGTGAAAAAAAGGTGAAGAACCCCTGCCCCTAAATATGGAGAGGTTGTAGTCCTCAGAGACAAAGGGAACAAGCACACTGAAGAAGTCCTTGGGCCTTTGAAGTTTGAGTTCTGATAATAATACAAGTTCTCCAATACTCCCCTACTTAAAAATGACTTCATTATAGATAGAGAGGGATATTCTTTTTATCTATGGAACTAGCTCTTGGTGAAAATTTCATTTGTTTTTAGCATGTTTCCAGATCCTGTTGCTGTGCCCACCCTAACCCTTGCCTCCAGGGTACTCAGTGCCCTCAGGCTGCCTTCTGCTTTCCCATAGCTTCACATGGGTTATTCATAAGTCTGACCCTGCTTATCTCCACCATTTGTAAACTCTGCTATTTCTGTCTCAGGCTATAGAATCTAGCCAATACCCACAGAAGCGCATTGTCTACCATCCCCATATCTTGGCTGAGATTTCTGCTCCCCATCTGACAGTCTCCTGATCTCTGAGGCTTTCCTAACCTACTGCCAGGGCAGTCCAGAGACTTTTCTGACCTGTAGCAGTTGTAGTGCAAGAGATATTGGTTAAGGAATGGGTAAAGCACACCAAGGGCAAAGCAACAGTGTTCTTTGCAGAAAAGGGATGACATCAGGCACTACACCTAGCACATTTGTATCTCAGCCCTGCCTAAATGGGTGTTTTGTTGGGAAGTCTGGTGCAGAGCTATTTGAGTAGCTAATTGAGCTACTATGTTCTATCACTCTATAGGAAATCACTTTGCAACACAGACCTAGCTTTTAGTCATATAAGACTTTTGTGGAAATCTATTAAAATTACTCATGAGTATTATTCATAGCTTCTGTTTTTAAAATGCTTACACATCCCTCATCCCATTCAAACTAGGTCACATCTTCAGTCCTTTCCTGTTCTAAGAGTCAATAATTTCATTTGATCAGGCTACTCACCCTCTTTGGGTTCAGTTTTTTAATCTGTAAAACGAGAGATCTAAATTAAGTGACTTGTTCTTTTCATGATTCTTTGGATATTCACAACAAACCTGTGAGGAACTAAAGTCAGGGACTTCTAGACCCATTTTACAGATTAGAAAACTAAACCCATTTCACACAGTGAGCTGATAGCAGATCCCAGACTAGAAATCACATTGTTAAGGAGGTCTTTTTGTTACACTTACTGCTTCCTGTTTTATTTGAACCTTCTTTGAATCAGCCGGTTGTCTTGCCTTTTTTCATTGCTCATTGTCTAGAATTGATTCAACTTCTGTATTGACATACAGTATGACCCTACTGATATATTGGTGTCAGGGTTTTTTGTTTTTTTTTTAAGCAATTGGGGTTAAGTAACTTGCTCAAGGTTACACAGCCAGTCATTATTTATGTGTGGGTGCTCATTTTCTGAGGCTGGGACCGATCCTGGGTCATCCCGACACCAGGGCCGGCACTCTTACTCACTGAGCCACCTAGCCGCCCCTCAGGGTTTTTTTTAATGGTGATGAGCTATCTGTGTTATAAATCAGTTTTGATTTGACCTAAAGCTTTTGTAGTATAGAGAGCTACTTTACACAGGTCTTTCATTGTAGTTGGATTGTTTTCTCCTGAAAAAAAAATACACAAGCGTGCATGCGCGCGCGCACACACACACACACACACACACACACACACACACATACTTCAAATGATCTCCTCTGTCCAGTTGGCCATAAGAGGTCATATCTGAAAGGTATGTCAATTCAACAGAGGGCTTGTCTTAATCAGAAACACACAGTTGTATTTTACTAATGAGAGAAAATTCAGCATCATTTGGTACACGATGATCCATTCCAAGACTGACTCCTTTTCCTTTGCCATAATCTTTGTCTTACAACAGCATTTGTGTCTCATGATGTTCCCTAGAAAATATTTTGGGGCTTTGGTGGTATTATAGGGGTAGAAACTGATTTTGTTGACTAGAAGAGTTGTTTCTATCACTTTTATTCTTATTTTGATTGGTGGATTGCCTTCCTTACATCTCCTGGGTAGAATGGAGAAGTGTAAATGGGCTACATCAGCAGTATACTGCATATCAATCATGGAATATGGCAAAGGGCAGACCAAAGCAGCCATACAACTGTCCTTTATATATTCCACCGGGCATTTCAAGTCTGATACATTGTCTCTGAGACAGCGAAAGCAAAAAGAATGGAAGTTCTGTCCAAAACGTGAGCCATCTTGGTTACAATACTCTCTTGGACCTTTCCCAAATGTTTCCCTTGAATTATCTCAGCTGCTGTCTTCCCTAGATTGTAAAAAATTAAAAGGCAAGAAGTGGAACATAGAGAAAGATTAAGAGAACTAACTATGCATAACTTAGCTAAATTATGACCCAGAGGGAACAGAAAACCATCTCTAAGTATTTTATGTACCTAGGTAATTCAGTGACAGGTGATGCAAAAATCCATCAGTGAAGATGAGGCTATAGGCAGTGATGGGGAAGTTTAAAATAAACTATTTTTAAATGGTAGGAATAATTAGAAGCAATCAAATGCAATCAATCCGTCAATGAATCAACAGATATTTATTGAGTGACTACTCTGCACCTAGTGCCCGGGTTGGGTCCTGTGGGGGATAGAAAAAGGAATATAATATAAGATATTATAAGAAATATAAGAAACACACAATCTAGTTCAAAAGATAAGACAAAGAGAAATGGTCTGCTTATACAAAGTGGTATCTGATTAAGTGCCAGCTGAGTGATAGTATCAGCTAAGAATTCAGCACAATTCACTGACGGATGAGTACATCTTAGAATTACAGGATGCTGACTCTTGAAAGGACTTCACAATATAGTCTTCCAAGCTGCCTCCTTCTCAGTTCCCTTTTCTAGCCCTAACACAAATCTATCTCATTTTACAAATAAGTAAACTTCAGGGAGGCTAGCAATAGAACTTAGCTGTTTTATGGAGAAATGTGTTAAGAAAAAGGCCCATGGAGTCACAGGATATTTTCCCAAGTAAACAAAAGTCACGCAGAAGTGGACGAGAGAGAGCCCTAGAAATTAGGGCATGAGCCATTGAAATGTACTCAGCCATTGCTGTTTCTGATTCTGAAGAATGTCTCTCTTCCTCTACAGATAGAGCTGATTAAAAAATAAACACACTCCAAACTCAAGGTCATCATGGTAGCATGTTCAACACTGCAATGAAATTCCTTGGGATGTGGCTGTGGTTCACTGTCCCCACTGTAGGCCTGTGCTGTCTCTGTATACTTGGTAATTAGGAGCTCTATTTAATTCCAGGTACCTGGACAGGAATCGATAGTGGGAGCATGGGAGGTGTGTGGGTAGGATGGTTTATGTGATGAGTCACACATTAGGTTCCTAATTGATGTGGCTTCTTAGGATGCCGTAATGCTACTGACTCACATCAGTTTCCTATTACCAGGGTTGATGGTTCATCTTTTGATTTCTGCCTCACTCCCAGTGCAGTGTTATTTAAATAAGACCCTATTAGGAGATTTATTTATCACAAGAAAAAGATTTATCCAGGAAAAAAATCCACTGAGACACAGCAATTCCTTTTTCGGAGAAGCCATAAAGAGGACAATAGCAATATTTTCACTGTTTAGGTCGATACAATTATAGGAAGGGGAAAAGCAAGAAGCAAAAAATATAAATTTCACACTCAGTGACCTAGTAATTTGTCAGTCATTTTCTACATTAAACCTAATGCATCCTCTGGGACTCAAGCAGGGGGCTTCAGAGGAAGGAAAAGCAAATGATCTCCCTAGCCCCTATCTACACTCTCGATTCCTGGCTTATCATCTCCTGTTCTTGAGCTCCCCCTTTCTTGATCCTTCCCTTCTGTGTATCTCACTCTATTTGTAGCATCCATCTCTGTGGTTTCATGGGAAGACTTCTCTTTGGCCTTTTCTCCCTGTCTGGTTGCTTGGAACTTGAGTCCCTCTCATTACATCTGTTGTGCTTTTTTTTCAGGATTGAAACACTGCCTTAATGTCTCCTTAGGACTTAATATGGGACCTAATAAGTATTTGATGGATATTAGCCCTGTCTGGCTGACTGAAAATGTCACCTTAACCAACTTCAGAAAAAGTAGGGGATAGGATAGCCAGAGAGAAAGGGACCTCAAGCCTGACTAGCCTCATCATTTCACTATGGCCCTTTCCATACTATGGGTCAATCATTCTCAGTTCATTTTAACTACTCTTGATGAGGCACAGTAAGGCAGTTAGGTGGCACAGTGGATAGCGTGCCAGGCCTGGAGTCAAAAAGATTTATCTTCATCAGTTCAAAACTGGTCTCAGACACTTACTAGCTGTGTGACCCTTGGCAAGTCACTTAACCCTGTTTGCCTCGGGTTTCTCATCTGTAAAATGAGCTGGAGAAGAGAATGGCAAAACCACCCCAGTATCTTTGCCACGTGGGGGTCATGAAGAGTTGGATACAACTCAAAAATGACTGAACAATAAAAACAATGAGGCACAAACTATAGTAGATGAATGAGGAAGGGGCATGATTGCTGTCTTCAGATATGTGAAGAGTTGTTATAGGAAGAGGAAATTAGGTGGATTTTGCACAGTTCTAGTCAACAAGACCAGTAGATAGAAGTTACATGGAGGAAGAGTTTTGTCTCAGCAAAGGGGATAGCTTTTTTTTTCTTTTTGGAGGGGGCAAGGTAGGGTAGTTGGGGTTAAGTGACTTGCCCACGGTCACATGGCTAGTTTTGTGTTAAGTGTCTGAGGCCAGATTTGAACTCAGGTCCTGACTCCAGGACCAGCTCTATTCACTGTGCCATCTAGCCTCCCAGGGGATACTTTTCTAAGAAAACCTGTGCAAGAATGGAATGACTTACTTCACTAAGTAACGAGACCACAGTCATTGGAAGTATTCAAGCAGAAAACAGGAAACAAACTGTTATTGACATTATAGAGGAGATTTCTGCACTGGGTAAGAGAACAATCTAGAAGACCTTGCAATATTCCTTGCAATTCCAAGGTTCTATGACTATGATTCTGTAAGAAACAATTTTAGAGAAGAATATATCTATGTAAACTAGAGTTTTCACTAGCAGTTCTATGGAAACTATGGAGGCTTGTTTTGGTCCTAAAAGAATGAGTAGATTTTTAATAAATAAGATGAGTGAAAGCTTTCCAGGTAGGGGAAATAATTTCCTTTATCTTTCTTATTATCCTTTGTCTAAAAACCAATGGTTTCTGTTTTCAAGACTAGGATATTTAAAAATTGCTTAAGAAACTATCCTGTATTTAGAAGGGAAAAGGCATGTACAGGGGAGTGAACATCCAATTTAGTCTCTGCTTCTCTGGAGGCAGCTCAGACAGATTCTATTCTGTCCTCTTTGAGGGTTTAAAAAAAACACAACTGAATTTTGATTTACAGTGTGAATCTAGTGATGATGAACGTGAAAAAGAATAGTGGCAAGGTGGATGTGAATCATATTCAATCCAATTAGCATTTATTAAATATTAATAAATTATTAGTAGTTTCTTAATACTTTTTAATATTATTAATAAATAGTTTAGACCATGATACCCTATGTTACAGATACAAAGACAGAAGCAACAGTCTCTGCCTTCAAGTAATTTCCATTTTATTGGAGGAATAGGATGTGTAAATAGATACTTTATGAATATGAAATATGAAAATTTAAAGCTATAACAAGTGTTAATGACTGGGAGGATCAGTACAGGCTTTCCATGAGGTAGCAAATGAGCTTAGCTTTATAGAAAGCCAGAGCTTCTAAGAGATGCAGGTAAAAAAAGAGCACATTACAGGTATGGAGGACAGCCTGTGGGAAGGGATGAGTTGAAATGCCAAGTTCAAGGAATAGTCAGTAGGCTAGTTTGGCCAAAGCATATACTTCAAAGAGGCGAGTGATGTTCAGTGAGTCTAGAAAGGTATGTCAGAGCGAGATTGAGAAGAACTTGTGATATGGAGCCCTTTAAAGCCCTAGGGCAGGAGAGTGACATGGTCATACTAGTATTAGAAGACCTAGGTTTGAATTCTGGCTCTGCTCCTTGGGCTAGTCACTTCTTCTCTCTAGTCCTTAGTTTCCTCACCTTCAAGACAAGAAGGTTGGATTAGATGCCCCCTTACATAGCCTCCACCTTTAAATTCTGATTCTATGACATGATGCCAAAGCTTTTGACTTCTTTTTAATACTGTGGTCACACTACTTTATATTGCTAAAGGGCATCAACAGGATGGAGGCTCTTGAGGTTAGTCAGGATACAACAGACTTTGAACTACTGTGAGATGTGTGATAAAGAGCTCTATTAGAAAAGTGTTCTTGTGTTACTGAACAGAAGCAGCTAGAATCAAGCTACAAGAAGCCCTTGAACGCCCACCAGTAGATTGACCAAAGTGATGAGTGATCTGGGACTTCTCCCACTCTCCCTTGAATTGGTTCTTATTCCAAGATAGTCTCCCTGGCACAGTTAATTGGGACTGGGTACCAAGGAGTGAGCATCTGAAGATGTGTGTAGATATTTATACTCAAATATGTTCAAATGGATTTGTGGGTCTTATTGACTTAAATGTTCCTTCCTATGATGTAGATCCCATGGGGTTCCTGTCCTGGAATCCAGGAATTTAAATGTATGCACACATAC
Source organism: Gymnobelideus leadbeateri (assembly GCA_011680675.1). Lineage (NCBI taxonomy): Eukaryota > Metazoa > Chordata > Mammalia > Diprotodontia > Petauridae > Gymnobelideus > Gymnobelideus leadbeateri. Next base: position 156,778 of record WOXC01008685.1, read on the forward strand.
ACACACAAATATGTATATCATGATCATTGTATTTCAGTAGAATTGGTTTTCTTGGTATTCTTATGTGTTTTATTTTATGCACTGAAAACATTATTCTGAGAAGAGATTCATAAACTTCACCATGACATTAAAAAAAGATGAAGAACTCCTGATGTAGATCATATACCCTCTATGCCCATCCTATGTGATTCTTGTCCATTTCCTCCCACAAGTTCACTATAGAGGATCTAACCAAAGTATTGAATGCCTTCATTGCTTCATCCCATCTTTGAGAGGCTGGCTACCAGCGGAGAACTCTGGCTATCCCTCTGTCCTCTTTCACCCTTGCCAAGTCACTGTCTCAACTTATCTTTCTAGCCCTTGTTTCTTTTATGACATCTTTTACTCCCATTCTTTTATAAAGTTCCCAAACTTTTATAAAGTTCCTCATTACTTATATATTGCAGCCTGTGAATGCTGACCATGTACATTTGTGCGCTACTCATTTTAAATTCTTTGGAATCGATTGTGTCTCATAACTCAGTGTCATTTAGCAACACTGGTAGAATGTTGGTATTAAGAAGACTGGCTTTATTTTCCTGAGGATCTTAGGGTCATTAAAAGAGCTCTGCAATTTCTGGAAGACAACCCACCATACTCTCCTCTTCCTGTTCAACTCTGGACCCACCTTATTGTTCGTCTCTGTATTATTTGTCCCCAGTATTGCATACTTAATGTATTGTCATAAGATATTACATTATAGGTTGTCCATTCACTTTCATGTCCTAATCTGACCAACAGATACTCTTTATCCACTTTGTCTTTCCTGTGTGAATGATTAGACCAAACTCTTTTGAGTAGTTCTCAGTCTCTTCCAGGAGACTCTGCAATGTTCCATGGTTTTATATAATCAGTACAATGCCATTAGCAAACAGGAACATCTGAAAGAGCTCTTTATCCTTTGAGAATTCCTCTTCAATTTGGACTCTATGGTGAATCTCCTCTCTCATAGGGACAAATCCTTTATGCACATCTCTCCCTGTTCTATGCCTTCAATAATATTTATCAGAAGGTTACTGAACAGGGTTATTTCAGTTGTTAGGTCTTGCAAAGATTCTTGAGTGATTTTGTTGTGCATTTATCACTATTTTCTCCTATTTCCTTCCAAAGACAAACATAATTATTTTGATTATTATTTTTTCCTACATTATTCCTTTCAAAATATCTAATATAGATTTAATTTATACTGCTTTTGTTTTTAGTCCTAGAAATGTGTTTTGGGTAGACAGATTACATGAATTTCTAATTGTTTTCCCCATTTCTGTGCTTTTTAGAAGGGTTTTGAGAAATGTAGAACCAGGGCTCCATACCAGTGGTACAGAGGAAATTGTGTGCTCCCTTTCATCTCTTTCCTTTGTGAAAGAGGCAGGAGTTTCTGCTCAATCAATAGGATATTGAAGGTGCTGTGGCTTTTTTGAGGGGGGGAGCCCTGAAAGTGAATGAATAATTGTGCTCTTTAATGTCAGTGCTAAGTAAATATAAAGACAAATTACCTGAGCTGTAACCCATGGAAGTCGCTGATTCAAGCTTATCCAAACTATCGATGTATCTCAGCTCACCAATTCAACTCGTTAGTGTTCTGTTTGCCTAATCAATAGGCTTCAAAACTCTCTACTGAATTAATCAGCAAAGCTTCTGGACACCTGGTTTACGTTGATTCCCGAGGATTCTTAGGAAGTGGGAAAGGAGAGGAGCTAATAGCTTTTTAGCTATCTCTGTGTTTGCAAAGAGAAATGAGAAGCCATTGAACCAGGTAATAAATGCTGGCCTAGGCAATCCACCAGATTATATGGGTGTTTGGGGCGGGGGCGGGAGGGTAATGTAATACTACGACTAATAGAGAATTACTTGAGATGAGGACCACATGATAAAGCAAGATGATAAAAGAGATGAGCTTTGTCTGTGGCACTCTTTATCTCCTTTTCTGACCCTCTTTCCATCTTCATGTGCCTCTCTCCCTTATCTTGAAACAAACCTCTGAAGGAAGACACCTTGTAGATTGGAAAGAACACTGCATTTGAAATCAGAAGACTTATGCTCAAATCTCAGCCCTGCTACATAATATCTGTTTGACCTTGAGAAATCACTTCTTTCTCTGTACCTTTATCTAGAAAACAAGATTGGACCAGTTGTTCTCCTGTGGTCCCTTCATCTCTAAATCCTATAGTCTTATATAGCCCACCTCCATTACCATCCACCAAAACTATAGTGTTTGGTAGTGCTTGATAATGCTGAGGTGCCAGGAACCAGATGAATGAAGCCTCTTTAGGCCAATCATGATAGATCTAGCTTTTACTGCCTGGAGGTTTCATGGTTCTGGACCACTAGGAAAGGGATAATAATGAGCTGTCCGCACCCTTCCACTGCAGGGCTGCCCTCAGGCACTAGAGAAGTAACCTCCTAGAAACCTCACCAATGTTCAGAATTCTACCTGGAAGTCTGCAGCAAATTGAGTCTTTAAGTCTTTCATTAATGGGACCATTATGGTATTCCATAAATACCACAGCAATTTACTTCTCAATATATTGGTTCCTGAGACCCCAGTTATCTAGTCTCACTGTCTTAAGTGCAAGTGGCATGTCTGCACAACCTTCGCTGACCCCCTCATCCCTTTTCTAATCAACCCTCTCCTTCCCAGGCAGCTTGATTTGCCCATTGCTTAGATAATTCAACAGTGCCATTTCTAATTTCCCACTCCATTGTTGAAAAACTGCCCAACATCCTTGAACTTAACCCAAATTCCTTCCACTTCCTCCCTTTAATGGAAAGCTGACTCTGTTCTGAGTTTACCACATCCCTTGGCAGTCTCTTCATTAGAGACCATTTCTGCTATTCCCCTCATTCACTTATACAACTATCAAATCCACAAACATTTATTAGGCACCTCCCATATACAAACATTGTTCTTTACGTTAGAGAAACCAAGACAAAAAAAAAAACTTACCCTCACTCTGAGGAACTCGTATTCTACTGGGGGAACAACACAGACAAGGATAAGTGAAAACAAACTATATACAATCTTTGAAGGGAGAGAGAGAAGGCACTAGCAACTGGGTGGTTCAGGATAGTCTCCAGTAAGAAGTAGTATTTGAATTTAATCCTGAAGAAAGCTAGGGTTTCTAAGAGGTTGAGATGATGGGGGAGTGCATCCGGGGCATGACAAACAGCTTGTGTAAAGGCATGGGGACAGGAGGTGCAGCATCATGCACAATTACCAGTTTTGGATAGAATGTAGAATGCATGAGAGGAAGTCATGTGTCAAGAAAGGTGGGCTGGAGTGAAACTGCAAAGAGCTTTGAATGCCCAGCCCAGGACTTTGTATCTCATCCTAGAGGCAATAGGGTAGTCCTGATCTGACTATGCTGTAGAAAAATCAATGTAGCAGCTGTGTGGCAGATTACTGGGAGAGAGAAAAAATTGGAATCAGGGAGACTAATTAGTACCTAATTTCAAAAGTCCAAGTGAGAAGTGATAAGGGCTTGGACTAGAGCGGTGACTGAAGGGACAGATGCAGGAAATGTTCTGGAGATGGAATTGATAAAGTGTAGCAACTGATTGGACAGGGTGATGGAAAAAGAAGACTTAAGGATTGCTTCAAGACTGTGAACCTCTGGTTCCTTTAACCATCACTATTCTCAAAGTCCCTCCTCTTATACTTTCCCTCCATTTCCTCACTGCCCTAGACCACACACTGGCTTCACTGGCATCTCAAACCCACATAGCTGGCCACTTTCATTTCATTGACTCTGTTGCCTTAGAATCGTTTGCCCTAAGCTTCCTCCATTCTCAACCTATGAATCGTCCAACTTCAATTATGTTCCCTCCATGCCTTCTCCATATCAGCTGGCCATCACTGAAGAAAGTCATAACGAAAGCTAAGTTTGCTCACTTCATGTAGATGGCACCCAACCTCATACTGAGTGATCTCTCAGTGCTGACTGAGAGCTGTCCCATTACCCTCTTATTCTCCACAGTTACTATTCTAAAGATTTCCATCTCTTTCTTTCCAAGCTATGCCCCAGTCCCCACATATTTACAACAGGTGATCTTGCTTCTTACTGAACTGAGACTGAGGTCACTGTTCATAATCTCCTCTACCTTCTCCTCTCCTCCACTTCTCATAACTTCTTAGGATCACCATTATCTCTCTTCCCTCTGTTTATGAAGAAGAAACACTTTCATCTTACTAAGGCTAATCTGGCTAATTTGTATTCTTGATTCCATTTTCTCCTCCTCTTCTTTCTTTTCCCACTCCTTCTCTTCCTCTCCTCCATCCCCATCCCACTTCCTACTACCACTGCTATTAGCTAAGTAGCTAACATTTATCTGTTTGTCTTGCAAAGTCCTTTACACATATTATCTCATTGGATCATTCTAATGAATGAAATAACATGTAAATAACTAAGGACATGATAACTATATACATACAAGATACATACAAGGGTAAGTAGAATGTAATCTTAGAGGGAAGGTAAGAGTGAGGCCAGGGGTGTGCATTCTAGGCATGGAGTCAACCACTAAAAATTGAGGTGTCAGGAGATAGATTGTCATATGTGAGGCACAGCAAGAAGACCAGTGCTGTCCAATCATACAATACATGGAGGAGAGTTAAGGGTAAAACTGGAAAAGTAGAAAGAGGCCAACTCACAAAGGCTTCTAAAAGCCAAATGGAGGATTTTATATCTTATTTTGGAGGTAATAGGGAACCACTGGAGTTTGAGTAGCAGAGTGTCACGATTAGACTTGCACTTTAAGAAAATCATTCTGGCAGCTGAGAGGATGATGGATTGTAGTGGGGAGACACTTGAGCTAGGGAGACCAACCAGAAAGTGAACAATAGTGTAGGCATGAAGTGATGAGGGCCTGCATCAGGGTAGCAGTCATATAACTAGAGAAGGGAATGTGTAGGAGACAGAGAAAAAACAAGACTTGGCAACAGATTGGAAATATGGGGTGAATGTGAATGAGGAATCAAGGATGATAAAAAGGAGGTTATTAGCCTGAGTGGCTATGGAGATGGGGGGGGTGCCCTTGAGGGAAGTTGGGAAGAAGGAAGGATTTTTTTTTTGGTGAGGGTGGGTGGAGGAGGGGGTAGGATAATGAATTCCATTTTGGACATGTTGAATTAGAAATGCCTACTGGGTATCCAGTCCAAGATGTCCAAGGGGTGGTTGGAGATACAGGGAGAGAAATTAGGGCTGGATAAATGGATTTGAGAATGTGACATTTGAATTTATGAGTACTAATGAGATCAACAAATTAAATGGTGTAAAGGGAGAAGAGGAGAGGGCTCAGGACAGAGCTTTGGGTGGGTGTGACTGAGATAGAAAGAGGAGTCAGGTAGGAGGAGATGCAGAAGCAGGGAGGGTCATGAAAACCTAGAGAGTGTATCTAGGAGGAACAGGTGTCAGGATTGAGGCTCAGATGAGATTTAACATCTCTTCATGGCTAGCATTCTTTTATTCTAAGCTGTTGATTAGAGTATGAAATGTCCTTGGCAAAATCCTGAAGAAGGTGGCCCCCCTTCCACTCCTCCCTATGGCTCACACTTCAGGTGCTCCCTGCTTCTCTTTTGGAACTGTCACCTTGGACCTGTCACTACCCTTTCATCATGAACATTGTGTTGAACCTAGAGTTTTTCCATCTGTGTGAGTGGGCACAACACCCAGCACAGGAAAGTTCCTGCTGGTCCCTTCCCAGGCCTCAGACTTCCAGTACCACCTCAAGAGTGCCAATGGCTCAGTGGGATGCCACAAAATCCAGGATTGCAGTAGGGCAGGGCAGATGAGTGCCATGTAATGTTCTCCAATCAAGCTAATTGAATATAAATCTCCTCAGAGAGGCTTAGAAAGGGGGAGGGAGGGATGTGGATCAAAGCCATATCCAAGACTTTTTTTTTTTTTTTGGTTTTTGGAGGGCAATTGGGGTTAAGTAACTTGCCCAAGGCCACACGGCTAGGTTTTGATTTGTGTGTGCGTTAAGTGTCTGAGGCCAGAACTGAACCCAGGTCCTTCTGACTCCAGGGCCGATGCTCTACTCACTGCGCCACCTAGCTGCCCCAGTATCCAAGACTTTTAAAAAAGGATCTGTCTGTGGCACTTTAAATGTCTCCCTCATTGGGGTGCCCCTAAAAGTCCCCCTCAGTGGGTTAGACTAAGAATAAATAAATGGTACAATCGGCAAAGGTAGCAAACTGCAGAGATCAGTTTCATTTCCCTGACCAGTTTACCAGTATGTGCATGGATTGCTTTCTGATCCTGTTACCCACAGGCCATATTCTCTAATGGGTTTACGTGGTGGTTGATTAATGGGAGAGTAGTGCCAGACTGGCTTTAATGTTGCAGCAAATGATGCCTCTGTCACTTTATACTTAGTCTTCCTAGGTCCTTGATGAAGGACTGGCACTGGGAACCCACTGACCTCCTGGATGCCACCTGCCTGTAGGCCATTCCCATTAGAATAGCCTTCAACAGGAGTCATTGCTGGCCTCAATTCAAAATGGAGCTCCAATAAGTCAGGGTGTTTACATTTCAGTAAGCTATGAAGTTCCGACGGTCCATTAGAATGAAACGCTGATGTTTTAAAATACTTCACTGCTTCTAGGATCTAGGATTTCATCCATGTAGATAGTTCTGTCTCTCTGCCAATGTAGATTAGAATCCCTGTGGCCACCATGGTTGACTATGGCCAAGAAATTCATCTCCCTATGGCTAGCCTTTTGGTGCACTTAGGTGGACTGGTCACTCAAGTTCAAACATGAAGAGTCTATCACATGGCTTGAATGCCAGTATTTCACCCTATGAACTGTGGGAGCAAGTATAAACTCATATGGCATTTAAAGTCATTCCTATGTTCCCAACTTTATTGTACATCACTTCTCACACTCTGTGGTCCAGCCAAAATGGCCCTTTTTCCTTCATTTTTCCTTCATGTAACAATACTCCATCTCCTATCTCTTTGTACTGACTGTCCCCCATGCCTGAATTTTGTTGTCTTCTCATCTCTGCTTCTTAGAATCTCTAGCTTCCTCCAAGGTTCAGTTCTTTCTACATGATGCCTTTCTGGATCCCCATACCAGTGTAATGGCAAGCAAAGAAGTACTTAGCACCTTGTTTCAGCTATGCTTTGTTTCAGTTCAAGTTTATTTGGATTCTTGCCCTTGATTATATCAAGTCTTTGTTAAGAAACAGGACTTGTGAAACCCACAGTGGGAGGGACTTGGCAAAGACAGGAACAGGGAGGAGCTAATGACTCCCTCGCTAGATAAGGAGAAGCCCAAGCTGGGAGAGAGAGAACTGAGAAGGGGAGTGGTTGTGGAGGCTGGCACTTTGTTTGTGTTGATTTTTGTTTGTGATACTTTGTACAGAATCCATAGGACTTTACTGGAAGCCCTGAAAGAGGATTTTCTTGTTGTCTGTTTACAGAAGTCCTGGAGGAGGGTTTCAGAGGTCCTGGGACTATACTGACGATTTGTGTTGAGTTCTCAGACCTTGTTTGTGGGTCTGTGTTGATTTCACAGGCAGATAGTGAATTGATGATGATGCCGGCAATGTGTATGAATGTTGTTTTGGCTCTGTCAAGCTTTGTCTTCCCAGAAACAGAAACTGCAAAGGTTTTGAGGTGGACTAGACACTATGAGCTTCATTATGGAATGGGAGCTGGACGAGGAGCTGAGAGCTGCCTACCTGTGAATCCAGGTAATGATTAGGTAGATTCAGGCAGGAGCTGGACCCATGGAAGAGGAACCATGGAATCTGGAACCCAGCCTCCAGTCAAGATGAAAAGACCTCTTCTTGGGTACTTAATGCTGAATGAAAAGGTCTTGATTTACTGTGGCCTAGGGGTGGGAGAACTTTGTACTCTTGTACCTTGTGCCTCTTAAGGATGATTTGAGTTAAGGATGTTGGGGAACTAATCTCCAATCAAGAAGAAAGAAGACATTTTAACTGAGAGATTATGACAATGTGACCTAGGGGTGGAGAATTTTGACCTTAGTACTTTGTGTCCCCTAAGGAGGCTTGCTCCTTAAGGATGGTTGAGTTAAGGACTTACTGAATGATATGTTTTCTTTAAAACTATGTGGCCACTTTGGTGAAAACTATGTGGCCACTTTAGTGATAAGTTGTTATGTTATGTCATTGTGAATACTGTACTTTGGTTTTCAGTGAATGTTTCACTTTACTGTTGAATAAATAGCTCTACTATATATATGTATATATATGTGTGTGTATATATACTATGTAATTAAACCTTTAAAAGGGTTCACAGCAGCAGTCCTCTGGAAGGCTTCTTGTGCTTGGCTTTACAACCTGCCAGTGCCCTCCCTGCCCAAACTGGACCTATTTTGTATATACATTTATAAGTATGCCTAAGTTCCTTTAGGAGAGGAACTATTTCATTGTTCTTGTAGCAAAGTGCATAGAGTGCCAGGCCTGGAATCAGGAGGATCTGGGTTTAAATTCAGTCTCAGTTATTTATTAGCTGTGTGACCCTGGCTAAGTCCCTTCACTACTGCCTGCCTCAGTTTCCGCAATTGTCATATAAGGATCATAATGTATCTACCTCACCAGGCTGTTGTGGGCATCAAATGAAATATTTAGTATTTAGCATAGTGCCTGGCACACAATAGTACTTAATAAGTTCTTGTTCTGTTTTCCTAGTACATGGTAGGTTCTCAATCAATGCTTGTTGACTGACAGAATGATTGATTACTAGTTGCTGCCATTGTTTGTGTTCTGCTTACATGACTTTTGAGAGCTGGGGTCATGTAGCTTCACACCAGGATAAAGCATTAGAAGAGGTCTTTAGTGGGAGAGATTTGTTTAAAGAAAAGCTAACTTAAATTCAGCCAAACTCTCTGTGTGAATGTGCAATGCCAAATAATGGATTTTCCCCTCTATGCTGGAAACAACTGCTTTCATGTTAAATAGATGCAGCTTCTCTGTTCCCCTTCGCTCTCCCTTTGATCCCTAGGATCCCACTTTCACAGGATCATAGGTTTAGAGGGTAAAGACATCACCTAGGCCAACTAGTGCAACTTCTTCATTTTGCAGAGGTAAAATTTACATTTTTACAATAAAATTAAAATTTACATTTACAGAGGTAACTGAAGGCCAGAGAGGGAAGTGACTGCTCAGGGTCCCCATAATAGTAAGTTGCAAGGCTAGAATTAAAACCTAAGGCCTCAAATTTCAGATTCAACATCCTTTCCCACTCTGTTGAGCTGGTAAGGGAGGACTTCATGAAAGAGTCTATCAAGGCACAGAGGAGATCAGAGCTGGGCCAGAATTCTAGAAGGAGGATTTTATAAAGGTGCTAAGAAAAGTTAGCAGTATTCTAGGCCTACACAAAAAGGGCAAACAAAAAAGTACAAAGTGGAGGGGAGGGGCAGTGAATACACCAGGTTGACTGTATCAGAAGAATAATGCTAGAGAAAAAAGTGGGAGGGAGATAAGGCTAGAATGGTAGCTTGGTTTAGACTGGTGTGTGTACTAGACATGTGAGGCCCAGGAGCTATCCAAGGCTTCTGTGATATATTCATTCTAAGATCAATCCTGCTAGCAAAACTCTTATCAGTGATGCCATCCACCTTCTTCCTCCCTTTCACCAACCAGTTAATTTCTAAATCTTCTGTTCAAGTACCTGGAAGTCTGCAAGGCCCTTTGGGGGCCTGCACCCTTCCCCTCATTGCCTCTGATTTCTCACCTGAGGAGATAAGGCTCCTGCCTGAACTTGGCTGCCTATCTCCATATCACTCTCAGGAGCATGCCTCTGCCATCAGGTGCTTATCTCCAGGTGTTCGCCTGAAGGAAGGTCATGAAAAATCAACACCAATCAGGGCAGTTTCCCTGGAAGCTGAAATTATCTCCCAGGCATCTCTATCTGTGAGCAGGTGCTAGGCTATTTTGGTCCAGCAATCAAAGTGCATGGAGATGGGTGTATGAATTTCTTCTTTCTAAACAGCAGCATGTGAAGCTCTGAATCCTACAAGGACCAACTAAGGCCAGGGTCAGAAAGGAGCAGACACTTCCTGGCATGGGTTAATGTAGGCCTTGCTAACCTGTATTGCTTCTTTCTTGTTAAAACTGAATTAAACCATCTCAGATTCCACCTGTATAAATGTCCTCTTATTGTTATGGCATAAAATACAAAGTTCTCAGCTTGACAGTCATGGCCCCCTATGATCCATCTGGTCCCAATATCCCCTTCTGGTTTTGGCTTCTCCTGCTCTTACTGAACCCCTCCATTACTCTGTTTGAGCCAGTGTTCAATTCTTCCTTTCTGTAACAATCCTATATCTTTAACTTTGCTCTTCTCTCTTGTTCAGATTGGCTTCCCCCTGTACTGATCCAAATCCAGACCATTCAAGGTCCAGTAAGTACATGTTCACTTCCTCCATATAGAATATGGGGCAAAGCACCCTGGTAACTGGTAATGCTCCTGGCTTGATTACTTCCCATAGCACTTGTGTCTGGAATCAGCAATCTGGCCCTTTTTCTACAGTCTTCTGTGCTCATTATTTTCTGACCATCTTCTTCACTCCCACCCCCTTCCAGTAAAGCTCCTTAAGAGCACCGATTATTTCAGTTTTGTCTTTGCATTCCCAGCAGCTAACACGTTGCCTGACACATAGCAAGCACTTAATAAATGTTTATTGATTGATTGATTGACAAAAGCCACATCATCTACCCTCAGCCATCAAAAACACTAATTAAGGGCCTACTGTGTATATAGCACTGTGCCAGTGACTGGGGCCAACACAGAGCTTAGATATTCATTACAGTACATAGCATGGGTTTGGGGCAAGTTCAAACCCTGTCTCCTCCGTGAAGCTTTATCCACTTTTGTCTTTCCACACTGGCTTTGTCCTTCTTTCAACTCCTATTACACTTAGAAACCATACAGTTTAGCCCTCCTTTCATTTCTGATCATTTCATATTTAAATCGATTCTCCAGCCAGACTGTAAACTCAGTGGCGTGTGGGTTCAGTGGAAAGAGTGCTGGGCCTGGAGTCAGGAAAACCTGGAACATAATAGGCACCTACTAAATGCTTGATTTCTTCCTTCCTTTGTGAGGACTTCCATTTTTGTTTCTCCCACAGCCCCAAGAAATGAGTTGGGGGGACAGAGTAAATGCTCAGTACTTACAGGCAGTCCCTGCTTTTCAGAGCTCTTCATTTCATCTCTCCAAATTGCCTGGAAGAGAAATGCATTATTCATCCATTTCAATGCTGTGACCACCCCCATTACCCCAACCCCTTTTATCTTTTTTAAACAAATGCTTTATTAGCTTCTGTTTTATATCATTCATTTCCGCCAGATTTTGAGTTACAATCATTTTCCCCCCGTTATTCCCCTACCCAACCTCCCAGAATAGCAGTCCCACAAGATATCGCTTCCTCCAATCTGCTCTCTCCCATACCTTCTCCCATACCCCCTTAGACTTTTCCATTAGAGGAAGGTGAATCTTTGTGTCCCAATGCCTACACATCTTATCTCCCAATTACAAGCAAAAGAGTATTAATAATAGTATTTATATATATTTGAAACATTTAATGTTAAGACCTCGAATTTCAGATCCATTTCCTTCCTCCCTTGTCACCCATTCCCTCTGGGGAGATAAGTAATTCAGTATATCTTGTACATGTCTAGCTATGCAAAACATTATCATAGTAGATATATTGTACAAGGCTGCTTATAATTCCCTCCCACTCATCCCACCCCCCACCTGGTCCATTCCCTACATGATCCTGTCCCTCTTCTATAGTGGGTACTTCCAACCTCCCCTCCCCCCAAGGATGCCCTCCCATCCATCATCCCTCCTCTCGTCCCCCTTCCCCCTATTCTGCTGCAGGTTGAGATATCCCATTTAGCATGTATGTCATTCTCTCCCTGAACCAAGTTCAATGAGAATGTGGTTTTGCCTTTTTTGCCTTCCTATTCTCCTCCTCCCTTGCAACCACTTCCCCTTGCTTCTTCTACATGAGATAGTTTACCCTACCCTGTCTCTCCCCATCTCCTCTTGCCACTTTCTTCTCTCACCTCATAATTTCATCCCTTGAGTATTCTCCCTTCCCAACAAATTCAACCTATGCCCTCTATCTATATATAACTGTAACCAAATACACACACATTCACATATGTATTCATATAACCACACACCCTTCTTCCATTATTTTCACAGTGAGAAGGATATCATCAGTCACAGTTATTGCTTTTCCATATAGGAATGTAAATAGTTCAACTCTGATAAATTCCTTTTGATTTCTTTTCCCTGATTACCTTCTCAGGCATCTCTTCCTTCTTGTGTCTAGATGTCAAATTTTCTATTCAATTCTGGTTTTTTCCTCAAGAATGCTTGAAAGTCCTCTATTCCACTGAATGACCATATTTTCCCCTGAAACAAAATACTCAGTTTTGCTGGGTAGGTGACCCTTGGGTTCATTCCCAGTTCTTTTGCCCTCTGGAATATCATATTCCATGCCCTTCGATCCCTCAGTGTAGAAGCTGCCAGGTCCTGGGCTATTCTGATTGTGTTTCCACAATATTGAAATTGTTTCTTCCTGGCTGCTTGTAGTATTTTCTCCTTGATCTGGGGATTCTGGAACCTGGCTATAATATTCCTGGGAGTTTTCTTTTTGGGATCTTTTTCAGGAGGTGATCTGTGGATTCTTTCAACCTCTATTTTGCCCTCTGCATCTAAAACATCAGGGCAATTTTCCTTGAGAATTTCTTGAAGGGTGATTTCTAGGTTCTTTCTTTGATCATGGCTTTCAGGTAGTCCAATAATTTTTAAATTGTCTCTCCTGGATCTATTTTCCAGGTCAGTGGTTTTTCCCATGAGATATTTCACATTGCCTTCTAATCTTTCATTTGTTTGGATCTGCTTAACAGCATCTTGATTTCTCATAAAGTCATTAGCTTCCATTTGCTCCAGTCTAACTCTGAAGGAATGAATCTCCTCAGTGAACTTTTGAGATTCTTTTTCCATCTGGCAAATTCGACTTTTTAAGGCATTCTTCTCCTCATTGCCCTTTTGGGCCTCCTTTGCCATTTGAGTTAGTGTATTTTTTAAGGTGTTGTTTTCCTCAGTCAGGCTGTTGACCCTCATTTCATACTTTTCCTGCATCCTTCTCATTTCTCTTTCCAATTTTTCCTCCACTTCTCTTATTTGATTTTTAAAGTCCTTCTTAAGGTCCTCTATGGCCTGCAACCCGCTCATGTTTTCCCCTGGGGCTTTTGGAGCAGGACTTCTGACCTCACAGTCCTTTTCCCGCTCTATGCCCCCAAAATAGGAGTCTAGGGTTGCATTTTTCTGTTTCCTTTGCCTTGGCATGTTGCCACTTAATTACTTGACTTTTGGGCTTGTTGCCACACTATGGCTTTAAGGCCAGATAGAGGAATTTTCGTCCCGAACGTGTGGGGGGCAACTTCCATTTCTGGCAAGCTGTGAACCCACCCATGACTTCCACCCTAGATCACAATCCAGATCCAGGGAGGTTAAAGCAAGAGTGATTACCCTCCCCACAAGACTGATAGCTGGATCTCCCTACAATTCGCAGGCCAGCAGCTGGAGCTGCCTCTGAAAACTACAAAATGGTGTGTCTCCTCAGTGGCTTCTAGCTCCCAGGGGAGGGAGCCGACGCATTCCCCAAATACTGGTCCCAAAGTCCATAGGACACTAACCTCTTACTTTGTCCTAGGCATGTCTATGTTGATAATTCTGGAGTCGCCACAGCTGCTGGTGTTCTGGGGTTCCTCTAGCCAGCTGCTGGCCCTGCCGCCCTGGGGCTAAAACCTCAGCGCTCGGCTCGGCTCCCCGCGCTCTGCGTGCTGCGCGCTGCCAACTCCCAGACTGCTGCGCTGGTCCTTCCTGCAGGGCTGCTGGGCTGTCCTCAGCAGGAGGTTAGCTTCTCTGTGTTGTTCTGTGGGTGCTGGGGCTCCAGAAGTTGTTCAGAGTCCCCTTTTACATAGTTTGGGGGGAATCTGGGGGCAGAGTGGCTTGGATGAGCTGTTTCTACTCTGCCATCTTGGCTCCCCCCTTTTATTTTTTTACAAAGATACTGGGGTGGTTTCCTTCTCCAGTTCATTTTACAGATAAGGAAACCGAGGCAAACTGGGTTAAGTGACTTGCCAAGCATCACACAGCCAGCAAGTGTGTGGGGTCAGATTGGAACTCAGGAAGAGTCTTCAGTATGCTAGACTTCTAGCCACTGCACCTCCCAGCTGCCACATTGAATAAGGTCCGAATCCTGGCTCAGCTGCTCACCTCCTGTTTCCTTTTAGAGGACTTACTTTTCCTCTCTTGGACTCCGTGCTAAGAACTGGAGGATCTCTGAGGCCTCTTCTAGCTCTGGGCATCCTGAGTGTGATGTGACTGGCAGAATCACAGCTTGCATCTCATATCTTCAGCTCTCTGCATTACATTGCCTTTCCACCCCTTTCTTCCCTCATCCCCCTCTTACTCTCATGTTCAATAACATCTTTTACGTCATTTAGTACCATTGAGGTATAAAGGACTGATAACAGGTTAGAGCTGTTACTCCCCCAGAGGGGTTTTTATTTTTAAAATGATTAAAGCTTTAGGCTAAATGAATCATAGAATTGAAAAGAGTTTTAAGGATTGTCTACCCTAACCCCTTGCCCAAAAGCAAGCTTGGACCCTCCACATCTCTTGGCCCCACAGCATCTCTTCAGACATACTTGAATATCTGTAGTGGGACTCTATTACCTCTGGAAAGTCCTCTGACATCACATCATAAGGTCTAACCCAGGGGTGGGGAGCCTGTGGCCCTCAAGGTCTTCAAGTGGCCCTTCGACAGAATCCAAACTTCACAGAAGAAATCCCCTTAATATAAATATTTTTTCTGTAATACTTGGACTCAGTCAAAAGGCTACACCTGAGGACCTAGAAGGCCACAGGTTGCCTACCCTTAGAAACCTTAGAGATCTTAGGATCCTGGGATCATGCATCTGTAGTTAAGATGGACTTCAGAGCCCTCCAGTCCAAATCTCTCATTTTACAAATGAGGAAACTGAGGCCAGAGAAATTAGGCCTTTTATGTAAGTCATATAGTTGAGTTCTGTTATGAACCCAGCTTCTGCCTCCAAATCCTGTGCACCTTTCACTACATAATGTTATGTCCTCAGCACATGGTTGAAAGGTTCTAAACCATAGAAAGTTCTTCCTAGTTCTAGTCAGGACATAGGGAAGGGATACTTTCTCACCCTCATAGCAGTCCTTCCTAGAGCTTATAAAATCCCCATACAGAGTAGATTTCTGCTTTCTGGACTGGTTGGATTTTTCAGAGCTGTTTGATATCTCCCTATCAATATTCTTTTTCTGTTATGCAAACTCTGTGTCAGATTATGGCCCTACTAGAAATCTTGTCTTAGCTGAAGGTGATTGGCCTTTTACCCCAAGTGAAGGTTTCAAATGGCCTCTTCTAACATTTATGTACTTACATATATACTCCAAATGGAAAAGTCTGGCACACAGTGTTTAACTATGAAAAGAACACTGGCTTTGGAGGGAGAGTACCTGTGTTTAAATCTTGCCTCTGCTGCTTATCAGATGTATGACCTTGGACATATCATTTCACTTCCCTAGGCCTCAGTTCATCCATCTGTCAATGGAAAGAGTCAGACCAGATGGCATCTAAGATTCCTTCCAGTTTAACTTTCTAGAATCCTGGGGTCCCCTGGAGCTGAAAGATAAAACTTCGTAGCTCATTAGGATATATGCCCTGATTTTTATAGCTCCTCAGAGATGATGGCATCAGCCCCATCTTAAAGCAATCTCCCATGGCCTTGTTACTTTCTTGTTCCCCTCCACAATCCCCCCTTCCTTTCCACATTCCCCTCCCATCGAGAAGTGTCGTATTCCCAAACCCCACCGCATAGCTTTATTGTTTTATGTGGCCCCTCCAAAATACCTTGAATAGCCTCTTTTTATTGCCTCGATTTTCTGAAAACTCCAGCTGCTCCTCTGAAGCCATCCAAATCTAATTAACCACAGAAGCTGGAGTTGGAGTGAGCGTCTCACTTTCGGGTCCTTAGCATACCCATTCATGCCTTCTTTCAATATGGGCACAAAACCAGGAATTTCTAATAATTGTATCTATAGGCCTGGAAAAAAATAAAAAGAAAGCCTCTACTAAGTAGGTCTGTGAAAGCAGGGAGATCGGCACACCTCGCCTGAACTTGGCAGTCTGGCCCCAGAAACTCCAAGACAATGCCACTGGGGGATCTAAAAAGCTTAGCCTTACCGCTAACATCTTGTGAGAACTCACCCGAGCCCTGAATAGAGATCTTAGTTTCAGTTCTAAATTGTACCAGCACAGACTCATTGAAATGTCTTCTCACAGAATTAAAAAAGAAGAAGAAGAAGAAGAAGAAGGCTGGGGAAAGTTTGCTGAATATAAATGAGGCTACATTGAGAAGGGGAAGATAGAAAAGCCGAGAGATTTATTCCTGAGTGACATACAGTAATACAAAAGGAATAAGATGTGTCCTTGCCAAGTCACTTAGACATGTAGTAAACTGTCGTCTTCAGGGAGTTTATGATGATGTAACCCACCTAAGGATAAAATACTTCTTTGTGGGTTACTTCATAGAATCAAAGAACCAGAAGGGCCTTAAGAGATTATCTAGTCCAATATCTACATTTGACAAATGAGGAAACTGAGAGCTGAGGAGATTCTCTTAATGATAAAGCTCTCTGAATGAAGGAAGAAAAGAAAGAAACAAAATAGCTTTAAGATCTTATTATGTGCCAGGCACTGTGATGAATGCTGGAGATGCAAATAGGAAAAAAAAAATAATGACAGCCCTCACCCTTAATGACCTTACATTCTAATGGGAAAGACAGCCCACATAGGTCAAGGAGGATGTTTTGGTCAGTGAAGTCCCAGGAATGGTGAATATAATCATAGGGCAATTAATTAATAAACTCTTTCCAAAAATGACAGTGTAGATTTGATTACTGTTCTCAGAGTTATAAGTGACAGTGCATGGAGATAACTGGGGGACAGCATGATGGGTCTGGGGCTAGCTAGATATCATCAAATGTCGCCAATCAGAAGTTAGAGGACACGTTCTCTATGCTACTACTAATATTGCATACATATTGGCCTGCATTCTTCTCCTTTTTGCCTACTGATATCCCTCCCTCTTCGCCTTCCTTTTGATTTTCATCTCTACTTTTTGTGACTGTGTTCTCTGCTGTGGACTGGCCTGGAGAGGGATTATGTGATATGGCTTCAGGTATAATCTGATCAGACTTTTGAGGAAGTTCAACACTTGCAGAGACTATGGTACCCACGCATGGGAATCAGTCAGATTGGTTCTACCTCTCCCATGTCCCCTGTGGTTCCTCGTATCATTGATGCCATCTTACAGAACCCAGATGAAACACATAGGAAGCTAGCAGAGAAGAAAGGATTGTAGATTTAAAGTGGGAAGGAACAATAGTGGTAATCTCATCCAATAGCCTCATTTTAGAGATGAGGAAACTGAGGACCACAGAGGGCAAATGACTTGACAGGGTCACACAGGTAGTAGATTTCAGATCTAAGATCTGAACTTCTATCTTCTGACTCCAAATTCAGCTTTTTTAAAATTTATTTTCCCCCCACTGCATCATGCAGTCAACATAGGTCTGGGAAAAGTATTAGATTGAGAGTCAAAAAACCCAAATTTAAGTCCCAGCCTTGTAAATAAACTAGAATGACCCTAGGCAAATCATTTCACTTCTCTGGGCCCCAGTTTCCTCTTCTATAAAATGAGGCTGCAGGACTAGTTAAAGTCCCTTCCAACTCTAAGAGTCTGCAAATCTCCATGGAGCTGGAGTCACAGCTCACCAGGTTCTGGACTTTTATTTTGGTTTTTGTTTTTAGTCTGGTGACATCATCCAATCACACAGGCAGGCATGATCTCCAGGCCCAGATGACTGTATCCCATCCCTGACCATGAATATGGGAAGGGTCTGTCTCCAGGGAGCTCAGATCAGAAAAGTCACATCAGTCTTAGAGATTATCTGCTCTGATCTCCTCATATCATGAGAAAGGACCAATCATATCAGATGGGCATTTAAGCTCTTTATATCCTGACCACTTCCAAGATTTCCCCTATCTTTTTACACTTTCCTCTCCTTCACTTGATCCAGGTCTACTGGCCTATTTGCTCTTCCTCATACACCATACTCCATCTCCCATATCTGGACGGGTACTGTCTCCCTGGGCTGGAATGCCCTCTCTCCACCTTTCCCTTTTGGCTTCCCTGACTTCCTTCAAAACTCAGTTAAAATCCTACTTTTCCTGTTTCTCACATGTGATGCTGAGCTGCTAGTGCCTTCCATTCTGGGATTACCTTCCACCAACTTTTATTTATACCTAGTTATATACAAGTTGTCTCTCTCAATTGAATATGGGATCCCTGAGGGCAGGAGCTATTTTTGTCTTAAACCCTCCCCCCCAAACCAAAAAACAGTCTTCTCTTTGTATTCCCACACTTTAGCACAATTCCTGGTATATTAATAAATACTTGCTGACAAAAGAAAAAGAACCCAACATTCCAAACCAAACCAAACCAACCCCAACCTCTAACCACCTGCTGGTGGTAGACATGTAAGCCCAAGAACCCTGGGAATGGCATCACTCCTATGTGCATTGTCTCTGCTTCCAGCCCAGCCCCATAGCTATCATCTGGGGGAACAACCCTTGGGGAGATGCAAGCTTGGCAATCATCTCTGTAGGTACTGAAGCTGCCATCTCCTCTGCAGTCCTGGTTACTAGAGACCCAGAAAAGAATGTTTTCTCAGGACTGTCAAAGGGCTCAGCATCTGAAATGGATGTGGTTTGAGCAATGGAAATGACATTAAGGAAGATGCATTACCATCTGCTTTGCGGCTGCACCCCAAGGTCTGCTGGGACTTTCCATCTGATTCGCAAGGGGATGCTTCTGTTTGCATTGGCGTCCTCTGTTAGAATCTGAGCCTCTGCTGGAGAGCAGGGACTATCTTGCTTTTTCTTTTTTGCATTCATAGTTCTTAGCACAACACTTGGCACATAGTAAGCACTTAATAATTGCTATTTCATATGAAACTGAGCCCCAGAAGAGGAAGTCCAAAGTCACACAATTAGTAAGCCACAGGGATGGAATGCTTCTCCCTCATGGAGACAAAATCCAGCATTCTTTTGACTGAGTTTTCCGTTGTCATTTGGGTAGCTGCTATATATCCAGCTACAGCCCTGCTCTTACTTTAAGATTTGGCCTCTGTTTTCCTTAGTAGCTCTTGGTTGTTGTTGGTTTTTATTTCCCTTTTTAAAGTAAATCTTGTTTGCTTTACACTCCCCCCACCCCCAGCCCTCCTTCCAGGCTGGAAGGAAAGACTCCCCCAGGTCCCGTAAGAGGAGCAGCTGGCCCCACGTGCAGAGCGCTGAGTACAGATCGTGTCTTAGTGCAGACAGAAAGCACAATAACACAGATCACCGAGTTCTGCTGCTTTTTGGCCTTTTTTTCTGCTTAAGATAGATAGGTGCTGTCAGCCATCCAAACGGACCCAGGTGTCAAAATCAGAGGCTGCTATTTCAATTTCCCACCCTGATCCACTCACCCTGTGGGTCTCTTGGTCAGGTCACTTCCCCTCCTTCATGTGCCTCTATTTCCCCAGGCAGTGAAATGATGCTGTTGGCCCCCGTCTCCTTCCTGGATCTGGGATGAGGAATTGCTAGCAGGAACAACAGCAGCGGAGCACTTTGGGGAAAGTGCTTTATAAATGCTTAATGATCTTTTTGATTAATCAGAGAGAAGCTCATGTGCTCTCAGGCAAAACCTTGGATCAGGAGCAAGTGCATCTGGGTGGCTGCACTCCTTCACACCCTGCTCTTGCTCCACAGGCCATCATTTCTCATCTCCACTGGGTCGAGTTCACAAAAACAATATGACAGATTAATACCTGAAGCAGGGGGAACTTTGAGAAGGCAGTATCTCAACTTAAAAAGGGGAAAGCAAGCAGGGGAGAAGGGAGAGTTTGGGCACACAAAAACATTTCTCTGAATTAATCCTTCAGACCTCTGCTGCCCCTCATCATATGTTTGGGTTGTATGAGAATTCACTCAGTTCCTTTATTAGATTCTTTATGAAGGAGGTACCTAAGTCATTGTTACTGCAAGGTTTGCCTCGCACCTGAGGAACAGGCATTCAATTGTATGATGTAAATTGAGTGATACCAGAAGACTCCTCTCCCTTACCCCTATGACACTTGATACTTTATAGGTTTGGAATTAATAAGCTAAGGTATGATTCAAACTGAGTTTTGAGGGAAGTCAAGGAAAGCAAGAGGTGAGTTAAAGAGAGAGAGCATTCATGCACAGGTGACACCCAGAGCAAATGGACAGATATGAGAGGGGGAGTAGAGTGTTTGAGGAATGACATGTGGGCTGGGGCACCAGGGTCAGGAAAAGGGAAGGAAAGCATTGGAAAGACTGGGGAAATATAGGAAGAGGTTAGGTTATTAAGAGCTTGAGAAGAAGATCTAGAATCTGCAAGTCCAGTAGCTGTCACTAGGTGAAAATTATTGGGCAAGGGTGAATTGGTCAATTGATCTTGTTTTCTCCAGGAGTGGACAAAAGAGGTGGCAGAGACTCCCTCATGAAATGCAAGCATATAACACACACATATACATGGATATGTAGATGCACACATACATACATGTACATAAGACACACATCATATGCACATATGTATATGATTCGTATATACATACATGTAGATATATTTATATGTACACGTGCATGTGTATACACACAAGCACAAACATATTCATGGAGACACATACTTATGTGTACACACCATAGTACAATACATTGTGTATGTATACTTCTGTGCATGTAGCATATATGCATATACATATGTTCATATGCACATATATACACATAATATACTCACATTAAAGTTCTTATAAAATAGTATAGGTCATTAACCCATCTCTAACTTCTAATTTTAGCATAATGTATTTTATTAAATGAATTTAAAGTAGGATTTAAATGACTTTAAAGTAGGATTTAAAGAAACATAATATAAGCATCTAGGTATACATAAAATGTACCTTCTCAACTGTTACTAGCCACTATTTAATTTATCCTTGGTTTCCCAAAGACAAATTGTTAATTTTCTTCATTCGGCAGTGCTTTGGCTATTGACATATCCCCTACCCCCACCCGATGGCCCCTGTTTGTCTACAGCTTTGGCCTGCCCCCTATGCTTCCAATGGCTGCATTCTATTTTAGCTACTTTGAAAATTCAGAACTCCGTCAATGGAAGGGAGAAAGCTAAGTCTGGAGTGCCAAATGTAAGAGATATTAGAGAAGGAATCATTCTTCAGATGGAGGTTGGATTAGATCATGCTAATGTTCATGCTATAATTTTCTCTTCCTGGAAATGGCTAAGCCAGTATTTTCCCATGGACCTAATTTTTGCTGGATCCCTGATCTTCAAAGCCAGTTTTATGTTCTCTCTTCTTCAAGACAATAAACAAAAAGTGTTGAATGTAACTTGAAGTAATCAGGAAGGAGTGGGCTCGCTGGACTGAAGTTCTTCTATCCTAGCTTATGAAGCGCAGTGCTAGAGAAATTTTTTTTAACTTTTCCTTCCACCTATGATCCTGGCCTCTAAAGCCATAAATCTGATGCCCTTTTTTATGTTATAGACCTTCTGCTACTGAATAATAGCTACCATTTCCCTTTTAAGTCTTTTTTTCCAGGTTAAACATTTTTCAGTTTCTTCAACTGATCCTCCTGTGGAATCATCTCCAGAGATCATAGGATCAGGCAAATTTAACACTAGAAGGAAACTTAAAGATGGTCTAGTGCAGCTCTGTTTCTCATTTTATAAATAAGGAAACTAAGGGCCAGAAAGTTTCACTAGAAGCAAATGAATGGAAATTTTAGAGAAGCATATTTCAGCTTGATATAAAGTGCTCCCTAACATTTAAAACTGCTCCCAAAGTAGAATGGGCTACAATCAATATACCCCAAGTCTATAGCATTGCCCTGAATGATTGTTTTCATGAGGCTTTACTTTGCAAAGGAGCAAGTTCCTCCTCAATAGGGTCAATTCAAATAGAGTCTGGGTGGCCAGACATTTTGACAGATTCTCCAAATTCTTACTCTCCATGTGATGTTGGCCAAATCATATAAATTCTCCAACCCTCACTTTCCTCATTATATTCGAAGCCCTGGAAGAGATGACCCCCAAGGCTTGTTACAGGTCTAGATTCTATGATTTCCATGGGACCTCAGAGACCATCTAGCCCCTACTATCTGTGCCTGAAGAAGAGTCTACTTGACAACATCCTTGCTGATAAGTTACTTGACCATGCAAACTTTTCTTGAGGAATCCTGGTGTGGTAGGAGCTTGCTCCTTTTCATGATAGCTCAGGGTACTCTGGCATAGCTACAATTATTAGGGAATCTTTGTTTATGTTAAGCCTAAATCTGTTTCTGCCACCTCCATCCATTGTTCCTAGTTCTGCTCTCTGGTGCCAAAGTGAAGAAGTCTAATCCTTTGAATCTGTCAGCCCTTCTGAAATGTCAATAATCACTGTTTTTGTAGTGGCTCAAGGTTAGCAAAGTGCTTTCCATTGGCGATCTCACTGGAACTTCAGAATCACCATGTGAGGTTGGCACCGAAGGCATTATTAACCTTAGTATAGAGGGGAGGCATATTGGGGGTCGTAGAAGTCACATGAGTTGTCTGTGGTCATTCACATATAAATATCTGAGGTAAGATTTTAACCCAGATTCTCATAGATCCAAGACTAGAGTTCTTTCCACTATACCACAGTGTCTTTATGTCTCAAGGCCAATGTCCCCCTTCCTTCAATTTATGCTTCCATGGTATGGTTTTGGGCCCCCTTTACTATCCCACCTGCCTTCCTCTGAAGGATCTTGAGTTGATCAATGTTTTGTTTGATTGTTTGTTTTTTCTGAGATTATCAACATCACATTTGTAGCCAAACACAATATTCCATATATCTGATCTGAACAGAGTACATTAGGACTGCCACTTCCATAGCCCTATTCAATGTGGCTTTCAATTGAATTAACAATTTTGGTTCCCATCTGAACTTCATATTGAGTTTGCAATCCACAATAACCTTGTTCACAGGCACTGCTCTTTAGACAAGACTTTTCTGTATCATAATTAGGATTTTTTAATCCTAAAGCTGACTTTAACCCTATTAATGATTATCCTTTAAATTTGTCCCAAAGTTTTAGCCTGTTGAAGTCTTTTTGTATCTTGATTCTGTCATCCAGTTTGTTAGCTATCACACCTAGCTTTCTGTCATCTGCAGATTCAATTAAAATGCCATTTATTTCCTAATCCAAGTCATGGGTAAGAATATTAAGCAGTCTGTGGTTGAGGAATGATCCTAGATCTACTGTCTCTGACAAAGAACAAGTAAGGACTGTGCTTTGGGCCTGACCTTTCAATCAATCATAAATCTAGGGGATTGTATTCTTGATCTACAATAGTACAACAATACAGAAGTCTACAGTATCTTATCTTTTTTATCTTATGTGCAAGAATAGCACGAGAGTTGCTGTTAAATATTTTTGCTAAAATCTAAGTAAACTATATTGGCAGCATTTTTCTGATCTCCTAGTTTAATAAATCTATTCCAAAAGGAAATGAGGTTGGTCTGGCATGGTTCTTAATAAATCTATGCTGGTTTCTTTGTGATCACCAATTTCTTTCCTGGATGTTCACTAGCCATCTCTTTAATAATTGGTTCCTGAGTTTTACTAAAAATGGAAAAAAACAAAAGCAAAATAAAACTATCTGGTCTATCATTTGAGACATTACTTTTTCCTTTTTTTTTAAAACTGGGGATTTGCCCTTCTCCCATCCTGTAGCACCTCTTCCATTCTCCATGACCTCTCAAAGGCTACTTGAAGCGTTCTTTGCAATTACATGCCACAGTTTCTTCAGTATCCAATGATATCATTTTTTTTTCTGAGCTCAAGGACCTGAACTTAATAAGAGCAGCTATCAATTTTCTTACTGTCTCCTTGCTTATCATCTCACCATTACCCATTTCTCTTCTGTCCTTTACAGTTCAAAGATAATTCTCTTTGGTCGAGAAAAAAGAAGGAAAGTCAAAGCTTGGTAGCTGTTCCTTCTCTTCATCATCTCTTTTCATCTGAGAATCAGCTAAGAGGCAGCCTGATGGCTTAGAATGAATAGAATGCCAGACTCAGAGTCAGGAAGACCTGAGTGTGCAAACTACCTCCTCTATCTCTGTGATGGTGGGCAAGTCATTTAACCTCTCTCAGCTTCAGTTTTCTCATCCATAAAATGGGAATAACAGTACTTATCTCACAGAAGTTGTGTGAGGGCCAAATGACATGCTATGTGGAAATAAGCCTTTACAAATCTTAGAGTGCTATGTAAATGCAGACTATCATTTTTATTATTATCTGTGCTTTCTCTTCTTTCATCCTTCTTGCTTCTTCCACATAGACGATGATTCTTCTTCTCCTTCGCCTTCTCTTCTTCTTCCTTCCTCTTCCTCCTCCTCTTCCTTCTCCTTCTCCTCTCCCTCCTCCTCCTCGTCTCCCTTTTCCTCCTCCTCTCCCTCTTCTTCCTCCTCCTCTCCCTCCTCCTCCTTCTCCTGTTCCTTCTCCTCCTCCTTCTTCTATCCTGTGGTTTATAAGAACACTGATTCTGGAGTTAGAGGACCTGTGTTCAAATCCTCTTTGACCCCGTACTACCTGCATGTCCTTGTGCAATTTTCATCTCTCTGGTCCTCAGTTTTCCTCATCCATAAACTGAGAGGGTCAGATCTGATGTCTGCTGAGGTCCCTTCCAGCTATAAATATGTGATCTCAAGTACTCATTTTATCATCTCTCATTCCTTGCCAGCCTGAGCTTTAGGGATCTGGTAGACAATGCCATGTATTTTTTCTGTTATTCTTCCTCCACATCCTACCCTTGCTTCTATCTTCTGTCTGTGCATATGGTTGTTGTTGTTTTAAACTAAGTGATTGGTAAATTCCCAGTTCATCCACATGAGTGTCTTTAGACAAAGCCTGTCCCTCCCCCCCTTCTGATTATAATTGCTTCTCTTTGTAGCTTCTGGATTCTACTTTTGAGAGTATCTGATCCAGTGTGGATCGACTTACCCTCTGCAGTATTAGACCATGGGACTCAAATTCCTTCTTTCTCTGTCCTCTTTGAACTCCACTCTGCCAAATTCTAGGCTCCTTTTCTGGCCTTCCTTTCGTCTTCCATCAGAGATTCTAAGATGGAATAGCTCCCTGTCAATAAGGGTCCCAGCAGTCCCACTCCATCATCCAGTTTCTCCTTGTTGAGAACTCAGTCCATCATAACTATTCTTTTCATTGCTCCTTCCATTTGTTCTGGAATACAATGAACGTTAAGGCAAGTCAAGAAATTATCAGTTTCTCCACTTTTTGATAAATCAATAAGCATTTATCAAGTTTCTATAATGTGTCAGGTATTATGCTGGTGTTAGAGATGTAAAAGCAAAAACGAAGATGAAATAGTCCCTTTATTCAACGAGTTTACAATCTAGCAAGTGGTAAAAGCATCTATCTATCTATCTATCTATCTATCTATCTATCTATATATATATATACACACACACATATATATGCATATATTGAAATAAATGCATATATTGAGAATATATACAAAATGAATACATTCAATGGATAAGCCTTTATTAAACACCTACTATGTGCTAGCTAGCGATACAGATACAAAGAATTTGTATTTGCAAGGAAAATGCTTATATGAGTATAAAGAGCAAATAGGAAGAGAATAAATAGAAATGAATAGAAGGTAAATAGGTGGGTTTTGGAGGTGGTCTCAGGAAAGGCTTGCTGTCAAAGACTGTGCTTGAGCTGTGTCTTGAAGGAAGAGAGGGATTCTGTGAGGCAGAGGCAAGGAGAGAATGCATTTTAGGCTTAAGGCATGGCTAACTTGGAGACGTGGAGACAAAATGTGGAATGCAATGGGTAAAGAACAGAGAGGGGAACATTTGGGTCGATTGCTGCATATACTAGAGGAAACATTCTACAAATAATAAAAAGGTAATTTGGGGAGGGAGGGAGGAAGGGAAAGCAGAAGCAACTGGTGGGGTCAGGGAAAGCGTCAGGTAGAAGCTGGTATTTGAGTTGAGCACTAAAGAAAGCTAGGTATGCCAAGAGGTAGCAAAGAGGAAGGAGGCCATTCCAGATCTGGGAGAGAACCAGAGCATAGGGAGGTCAGAAATGGAGTATGCTGTGAGAGAAACAGACTGAGGCAGTCTGGTTGGATTGTAGGGCGTTTAAAGGAGAGTGATCTATAAAGAGCCTGGAAAAGTAGGGAAGAACCAGGTTGTGAGGAGTTTTAAATGTCAGATAGAAGAGTTTATATTTGATCCTTGGGATAGAGAGCCCCAGTTGATCTCCAGATAATTGAAATCTTGTCTCACTTAGACTTATCATCCCTCCTTGGGAGACTTGGGATCTGTTTTCTGAACTCCTTGTCTATTTCTTCTTTCTGTCCAGGTGGTCTGTCTGACAACAGTCCTCCTATCTCTGCTTCCATTTATCTCTATTCAAATGCTTTCCCTCTTGGTTCCTGGGTTTCCTTACAGGACTATATATTTTTAATGTATTTAAATAAAGTACATAAATTCCAAAGTTGTCTCTTCCATACCTAATTCTCCTAATTCTTTTGAACACCTCACCTTTAAAAGGGTAAGGCAAAAGGGTAAGGGACTTCCAGTAAATAGATTAAAGTGTGGGAGGCAGAAGCCATTCATCCCTTTTACATGTAGATATAAGCAGTGGTCAGTTACCTACTGAATCTCCTCTTGGCCCCCCACTTTTGGTTACCTCTCTCCCCCAACAAGCTCTGATTAACTTTTTCTCTGGGAAACCCTAGGAACTTCTGAGTTGAATCAGTCATGAGGAGAGATCAGGCAAATCTCAGCTACTGGGGGCTAGATATGGAGCGGATCCAGGCAATGCTATCATCTGCTCTGTGGGAGAGGAGGCTGGTGTACTCATTCTGTGGCCTGTTTTCCCCTTAACAGATGCAAGAAAGGAGCCCAGAAAAGGTCAGAGATAAATACAGCGCTCATTTGTACTGCATATTCAAAAGAACTCCTCTATAGAAAGGCCTAAAATATATGTGTGTTCACTCAACCTTTGCCTGTCAGCCAGAGCATTCCAGATATGGAAATGACAGAAGAACCACTGATGAAATTTCTGCAGGTCTGTGAAATAGTGGAGCATTAAAAAAGACCCCCCAAAAGGAGTATACTTCTTGCTGGACCCATCAATCTAACTGGGGAAAGGGAAGCAGGAGGAAGGGCATATTAGCTTGAGAAATCACTCCCAGAAGGGAGCAAAAAAAGTTCATATGTAGAATGGCAAAGAAAGGAAGGAAGAGAAGTGAAGGGGTGGGAGTGGAGAGAGAGAGCGGAGAGGGAGAGGGAGAGGGAGAGGGAAAGAGAGAGAGAGAGAGAGAGAGAGAGAGAGAGAGAGAGAGAGAGAGAGAGAGAGGGGGAATATTGTCATTGGACGCGGCTGGAATTGGAAGCGGTCCAAGTCCTCATCATGGCTGACATCCCCGCGCATAATCAGAAATTCCTTTCAATTATGTGGGAAAAGTCTCTTTGCATTGTCAGCCCAGATGCCCCCGTGAAGAAATAGCATGAAATGGGTCTCAAGAAATGTCAGCGTGGGAGCGAGATCCGATTGCCAATGGCTTGGTGGGGGGAAGAGATATGAGAAGGAGGGGCCAGATGGAGCAATCTGTTTTCCTTAGCAAAGAGAAACACACATACACACACACTCACACACTCACACACTCACACACACTCACACACTCACACACACTTTACCTCCCGGCTTGTCAGTATCTGTCTCCCATAATCTCAGACTCCCTTATAGCCCTGTTCCCTGGGCCTCGTAGTTCTTCTTTCCCTGTAGTCTTATATTCAATGCTATATATTATGACTCTGAGCTACTTTTCCAGCCATGTCCCCATAGACTTCTCTCCAGTGAAGTGCTGGGTTTGGAGTCAGGAGATCTGAGTTCAAATCCAGATCCCAGTGCTTTACTATGTGACCTTGAACAAACTGTGTCCCTTCTCTGGGTCCCACTTTCTTCACCTATAAAAGGAGGAGGTTGGGCTGGATGACCTCTCATATATATTCCTGTCTTAAGCTCTATAATGCAAAAAAGAAAAACTCCTTAACTATTTCTTGAACATGACATCCCTTCCCCACCTTTGTAGGCTGATGCCTCTACCTGTTGTGTTTCTCCCTTCTTCTTCACCTGTCCAAATCCTCCAGCTCAGCTCATCTTCCCTTCTAGATCATAAGGGCAGAGGCTCTTACTTATTCACTTTTTAAAAAATCCCCCGCACTTCCTAGTATAGTGCCTTGTATGTAACTGGCACACAGTAAATATCTCTTGAATAAATGAATACATGAATGAAGATAGGCTAACCATTTTGCAGATGGATGAGATGAAGAGGCACTGGGAAGAGTCAATTACAAGCTTTCGATACCTCGGTCTCTTGCCTTTTCCTTTATCCAAGGCCTAGCTTTTCCCTGCTAGATAACAATGCTGCTGCTTGCTCTAGAAGTCAACCTACTGGTGACAGTGAATAGTAGAATGAAGTTTTGAAACTGTAATGGGCGATATTTGTACAGAGCCTTGCCTATTAAAGTATGTTACATAGATGATCTTATCTGAACTTAATCGCAGTCCCATAGGTTACTAGGGCAGATAGCATTCCTATTTTACAGTTGAGGAAACTGAGGCAAACAAAAGATAAATGACTTACCCAGGGTCACCTAGTTAGTATCTGGGATTGGGTTTGAAACTCAAGATTTCCTGACTCCAGACTGAGTCCTCTCACCGCTGTACCACTTAAAACTGCCTCAGATCATGTATTTGGAGTAGGAATAGCCAAAGTGCCAAATCCAGCCTACCACCTCTTTTTGTATGGCCCTTGAGCTAGAAATAATTGTTTTCATTTTAAGATACAAAACCCAATCTTAGCTAACAACAGTAGGCTAATTTTAGTCCCAGGCCATAGCTAGCTCACCCCCACCCCATTTATAGATAGATAGATAGATAGATAGATAGATAGATAGATAGATAGATAGATAGATGTGGAAACTGAGGCCAAGAGAAGTTAAGTGTTTTCTCAAGGTTGCAAAGGTAATAAGTGAATCTGGGATTCAAACTGGAGTGCTGTACTCTTCATACCACACTATGCTATTCCTGTTCTGATCAACTTCCCAAGGAAGGATGGGAAGGATGTATCCAGCTGGAATGAAATGCTAATGAAAATCCAGTATTATAAGTCTATGATAAGCTCCCATCAGAAGTGAAAGTGTAGATGTCCTGTTTTAACTGTAGGATGTTAGAGTTGCTAGCAGAAAGAGCCCTAGCTTGGAAGGAAGAATTTTATCTCTGCCACACAGTGACCCATATGACCTTGTTGGACTTGGTCCCGATTTGTTAGGCAATTAGGATGCATTGCTTAGTAAATTGAGATGCTCAGGAGCTTGAACGTTTGTTTCCTCAGCCATTCATCTTTTGCCCACCATGGGCAAGTGACTCAATTTCCTCATTGGTAAAATGGTCTCTCGATACAATGATCTTGAAAACACAGAGGCTATCGAGTCCGATTCTCTAATTTTACGTATGAGACACATTAAGACTCAGATATACGGGGGGATCTGTAAAGTTCATTTAAGAGTTCATCAAGTTCATCAAAAGTTCATCAAGCTGCTTATCACTCAGATAGCACTCCATGATTGCATGGTATTTGATATTTTCCAAAGTACCATTAGCTTCTTTATTAAAAATGTGTCTGGTTGGATCTTACCCCATTTTGTGTAAGTGTCCACAGAGAGGGTTGGTGACTGGCCATGAGATCCCATAGGTCATAGCATCCAGCAAAAGATTCAATCGAGCACTAACCATTTATTAGCCACCTACTACATGCAAGGCTCTGTTCTAGGTACTGAGAATACAAGGACTGAAACAGAAACTGTTCCTCAAATCAGTTACATTCTAGGGGAAGGGGGCTAGATAGGAGGAGGGAAACAGCAATGGTATATAAAAGTATATACAGAATAAATAAAAAGGAGTTAAATATAAGATAGTTTGAAAAGGAATATTATACTAGCATTTGAGGGGCAAGTACGGAGTGAAACTTAGGCTAAATTTTGAAAGGAGAAAGCAATTTTATGAGACAAAAATGAGGGGGAGTGCAAGGGGACAGAGAGTACAAAGGCAAAGGGGCAGGAGGAAGTGAAATGTCTTGTGGGAGGGGAAAAGAGAAGGCCAGTTTAGTTGGACCAAGGTGCATTGGAGGAGGAGTAATGTGTAGTAAGACTGAAAAGGCAGTTTGGGAAAAGGGACTGGAGAGAAGGAGAAGTGAATAAGCATTTATATAGTGCCTACTATGTGATGAGGTAATGAAAAGTTTTAAAAGTTTCTATTTTCTACTATAAAGAATAGGATGTCACTGGAATTCATTGAGTAGTGGAGTGATAGAGTGCTCTGGGGGAGTGTGGAGGATGGAACAGAATGGGGAGAAAGTTGAGGCAGAGAGACCAATGAGAAGGTTATTGCAAGAACAGATGAGAAGTGGTGAGCATCTAAACTAGGGTGTTGGCTATATGAGGAGAAAGATACAGTCAGATGATGGAGAAGTTATGGTGGTAGAAAAGGCAGGAGTCAGGAACTGATCAGATATGTGGAGTGAGGGAAAGTGAGGAATCTAGCATCACAGCAAGGTTATGAGCCTGGGAACCTGGAAGGATGGTTGGTACTTTTTTTTGCTTTGTTTTTTTTTTTTGGAGGGGGGAAGGCAGGGTAATCGGGGTTAAGTGACTTGCCCAAGGTCACATGGCTAGTTTTGTGTTAAGTGTCTGAGGCCGGATTTGAACTCAGGTCCTCCTGACTCTATTCACTGCCCCACCTAGCTGCCCCTGATGGTTAGTACTTTTGACAGAAATCAGAAGGTTTGAAGAAGGGGGTGGAATTGGGGAAAACTAAAGAGCTCTGTTTTGGACATGTTGAATAAAAAGAACCCAGAAATGGAATCCTCATCTTCTAGACAAGTAGACTTTCCATTACATCAGGGCTATACTAACAGACTAAGAGGTAAAATGACAGACCATACCAGAGTCATCTCCACTTTGTGTTTGGGATAGTATTTAGGATCTAGGGAACCTCAGTTTGAGTCTGTCTAGCTTCTTTATATCTCTGAGTCTCAGTTTTCTTATCTGTAGAATGGGGATAAGTATACCTACCTTGTCAATCTTGTAGGATTACTGTGAGGATCAAATGAGATAATACACTTCCAAAAATAAAAATCAGCAGACAAATATAAATTAGAACTCCAAAGGCAGGATTGTGTTATGCCTAGAGATGACCTTGAAATCTGGAAGACCCGAATTCAAGTTCCATCCCTGACCATTCTAGGAATATGTGATCCCAAGCAAGTAATTTTAACTATGAACACCTCTAGGCAACTCCAATTAAAAATGAGTTACAGAACCGGTAGCCTTTGACCTTGATTCAGGGGAGTTTCTATGGAAGTGAAATCACAGATTCAGTCCAAAAATCCAAATCCAAGTTCCATTAAGGCTAGATAATTCTTTCTCATATCAAACTCAATGTATGCCTACAGCAATTCAAATTCTGCTCTTTCCTTATCTCAATTCTACCTACTCTTCTGGGGGCAATTTACGTGCCATCTCTTCTACGAAGTCTTTTTTTTAATTTGCTTTTTGGAGGGCAATTGGGGTTAAGTAACTTGCCTAAGGTCACATGGCTAGTTTTTGTGTTAAGTGTCTGAGGCTGGATTTGAACTCAGGTCCTCCTGACTCCAGGTCCGGTGCTCTATTCACTGCGCCACCTAGCCACCTCCATAAAGTCTTCCTTTACAAATTGATCTCTTTTTTTTTTATCACAACTACCATTGGTACCCCCATTAGTTAGAACTTGACTGTATATTACGGTGTATTGGTTTTATTTTCATATTGTGTTAGTTTTGGCATTCTACTAACTGTTAAACACGGTAAAACAAAGTCTGTGTCTTCTTTTCTCATACCCTACATCTCCTTTCCCTCCTGGCCCCAGCACCTTTTCCAGTTGTTTGTGGGGTTAACTTTTGGTAAATATCTCAGTAAAATCTCACCATGATGTTTCAGATATTCCTGCACTGGAAGGGAGATTGGGTCATGTCATCTCTAAGGGCCCTGCCAACTCTAAGATTCATAGAGTCTGTTAGTGTTAGAAGGAATGATAACAGCGATCTAGTTCAATACCTTCATTTTACAGATGATGCAACTGAGGCCTGTTCCCATGCCATATCACGCCGACTGAGCTCATGCCAATCCCATGACTAGAAAACCGATCCCTTCCTCCAGGTGTCAGACTCTGATAAGGGAACTTTGGCCTTACTTTGCCACATCACTCCACAGGGGCCATCTGAACACCTGTACCCTTCCAGCTCCTCTTGTTCCACCTTATGTGTTATTTTCCACCATTAGAATATCAGCCCTTTGAAGGTAGGGATGATCTCAATTACTTGTATTTGTATCCCCAGGAGGTAGAACAGTGTCTGGCACACAGTAAGCACTTAATAAATGCTTTATCTATAAATCCAGCCCAGAGAGGTTGGGTAACTCCCAAAGCCATATGGCTAATTAGTAGAACCTGTACTAGAACCTATGTTTCTCTGAGTTGAGCCCTCATTCTTTTTTTGTTTTTTTTTTGCCTTTTTATTTTTGTAGCAGGGAGGGCAGGGCAATTGGGCTTAAGTGACTTGCCCAAGGTTACATGGTTAGGAAGTATTAAGTGTCTGAGGTCAGATTTGAACTCAGGTCCTTTTGATTCCAGCACTGGTACTTTATTCACTGCACCATCTGGCCTCCCCTTGAGCCCTCATTCTGAGGCAGTTTGGATTACTTTTATCTCCTCCTTAAACTCTTCTTCTGATAGTTCCAGTCCCTTCTTTGCTTAAACAAAACCAAACCCTTCATTCACCTTCATGTCTCCCTCCCATAGACTGCTTTTCTACATTGCTCTGGATTTTCAGGAATTTTTAATGATACAAGTCATTCCAACTGAGGACATTGTAAAATGAGAGACTCATCGGGGTACAAAAGACAACGGAGCTGTTTTTGTGTCATCACAATATTCTGCATTTCTCAAACATCTTTGAGTTTCCCTCCTTCCCATCATTACCTTAGGGGAGAATAGGTCAGGGTCCAAACACTAATGGTACTAGAATGTTAGGATCAGGGCAATTTTACGTGCTGAGGTCTTTGCTACATGGCACCTTCGTGGGGCCTTGCTATGGCAAAGTAGATGAAAAGTATTTTGCATTCTTTCTAATTTACCCAGGTTCCCACACAGCAAAACCAAGCTCCTGATTCATGCTCAGCTTTTGCCCACCCTGACCTCAGACCTTCTACTCGCCCCCTGCCGTGATACATGAGTTAACCATACCTTATATTGTAATCAGGTCATTGATTTTCTCCTTCATCACCATACTACTGGTTGCCTCTGACCACTTCAAGGCTTTGGGCAGCCCAGACAACCACACAAAGAGAAGGGTTGTCTGAAGGGGTTGACTCAGTCCAGAGTCTCTGTCTGCCCTTGTGCAGTTTGCAAATAAACAACCTCTCCACTGTAAGAAAGAACAAATAGTACATAATTGGCAATCTGCATAATGACTGGTGCGTCTATGCAAATATAACATTTGGAATAATCTATTAATATCCTGGATGTGATGTCTGTGGGCCACCACTTCACATGTTAAGGAGACAGATCCAAATCTTTTCCAACTCTTCTTAGGGCGGAAAGGCTGAATGACAACCTGCTGCCCGCTCTGCTGTTCTGGTGGAGGAACACTTCAGAATTCTGCTCCTTCCAGACCATGCATACCTCTCCCTCTGAATTCATACCTAACTCCAATAACCTCCAGTGCCTTGAAATGCAATCTTTATTATCCGATTCTCTCCTTCCCTCCATTATCCTTCCTTCTATCTTGCTTTTTAATTAGGTCAGATTAAGCCAGCAGATCAAAGAGAAGTAACTTCTATGACTGCTGAACAAAGCTAGATAAATATGTTGTGTTGGTAGCCCCTGACCCAGCATAACTCATCCATCCATCCATCCATCCATCCATCCATCTATCCATCTATTAAGCAAGCCTTAATTAGGCACCTTCTACTACATTCAAAGCACTGTACTAGGCCCTGGGGTTGTCTACAACAAAAGTGACAGACAAAAGTGAAATTGTCCCTGCCACTTAAGGAGCTTATGGGTCTGGTTCATTTGTTCTTCATCCAATTCAAGTTCAGGTTCTTTTTCAGATTTTCAAGCTGTACCAGGGCCCTAAACAACCCATGGTGTTCAGGTCTATGCTGTAAACCATGTTTTAGCATTTGCTCTGTTTGGGCAGCAATGAGTCACTTTAGATAGAGACATAGACTTGCTAAAATAATCTTTCTTTTCTCTAAAGGGAGATGCTTTGGCATGACATCAAAAGGACAGATATGCAGTTATTTTCCCCAGCAGTGGGGATTGCTTGTATGGCATCATCCCTGGAGTGATTCCTGACTCCCAGGTTCATCCTTCTCCAATTCATATTGTATGAATGTAAACTCCATGAGGGCAGAGACTGTTTCTTTTAGTGCATTTCTGTCCCCACAGGGCTTGGCACATAGTAGGTCCTTAATAAATTCTTATTGATTAATTTTTCACTTCATCAATTTTTTTTAAATTTTATTACACCCCCCCATCCACACACACACATTCCTATTACCTAGTGACCCTTATGACACATTGGTGAAACAATAAACTTAGGGCTAGCGGTTCAACTTGTGTCTGGGAACCAACCACCTGATCAAACCTTGTAATATGGCAGAATATCACAATAGCAATAACAATTATGTAGACCTTTAGCACTGACAAATTGTTGACAATATTCTCTCCCATTCTACAAACCTGTGGTGTAGATACTGAAAGTACTGCTTCCCCCTTGATCCAGAGTAGAAAACAAACAAAAGCCCAGAGAGTCGAAATGATTTGCCTGTGAACATACAACTACTAAGTGGTGGAGCTGGACAGATCCTCTGACAATCACAGAAATCTAGAGCTCTGAGTTCTAGGCTCAGCTTTAGGGCTAATTTGTTTATATGACTTTGGGAAAGTCACAGAAATTCTCATGCTCATGGTTTGCATGGTGCAAATAGAAGACTTTGTGCTAGTGAGATTTTCTTTGTGTAAATATTAAATTTGAAAGTATATGTGCATGTATTAAAATACTAATTTGAATATCTCATGTGATACTAGTAATATATTCATAATTATAAGTTGCCTATGAAGATATATGTGTGCATATAATTTTCTCTATTTTGTACCCAATTCCCAACCCCCCTTTTATTCCTGGTATACTTCATGTCCCAGGGCAGCTAATTGGCATAGTGGATAGAGTATTAGTCAGGAAGATCAGAGTTCAAATCCAACCTCAGTTACTTATGTCTGTAAAATTGGGCAAGTCACTTCACCTTTTTCTACCTCAGTTTCCTCAATGGTAAAAGGAGGGAGATAATAGCCCCTACCTTCCAGGCTTGTTGTGAGAATTAATGAGATAATATTTGTAAAGTGCTTGGTCCAGTGCCTGGTACACAGTCAAAGCTAATAAATGTTTGTTCTGTTTCCTTCCCCTGCTCCTCAGATCAGCATTAGGCAGTGTGGTCTAATGGGAGAGCACTACATCTTTACTCAGAGAAACCCATTTGAATCCCAGTTCTGCCAAGTGATTTTGTCCAAGTTACTGCACTTCTCTGGCTACTGTGTCCTCACCTGTAAAATTAGGTGACCTCTGACTTCCTTTCCACCTCTCTGATCCTCTGGTTCTGTCAATATATTTCAAGCCCCAGAGTGTTCCATGGATAAAGTATAAGACAAAATAACCTCTACCTGCCAGGGACTCACAATCTGGCTAGAAAGACAAAGCATTTGAGAAAAGTTAGCTAGCAGACCAGAGTGAAAGGACACAAAGACATTGCAAAACCACATGATAAGAAACAATTATAACACTACAAGGAATGACTCACTTGATAACCACCAACCCAATCGCTTTCACCTCCTTGTTTGTACCTCTGGTTTTGAATCAGGAATATAGAGATGACAATTGCTGTTGCTAATTGGAAGCTTATAAAAATATTTAACTTTTTAAAAAACTACAAACAAAATATGGACTTCATTTTATGGGAGGCACTCTGTCAGCCAAGGACCTGGGGAACTCTGGGCCTTCTCCTTTGGGCTGTCATCAATGCCTTGCATAGATTAGACACAATGAATTTTAGGGAGGCAGATGTTGATTCAATAGAAGGGAAAATGTCTCAACAATTGTAACTATCCCCAAATTGAATGGATTTTTTTTTCCAGAGGCACTTTTAGTTCTTTATTCCTCAGGTCTTGGAGAAGAAGCCAGATGACCATTTGTTATAGATCAGATTCATGTTTTGGATAGGGACTAGACTGGATGGAAACAAAAGAAACTGTCAACTCTGGTTGCTATGATTTATGATAATTAGTTTAGGAAAACCTGATGATCTAGTCCAACCAAGAGACTTTTAAAGTTCTTTCCATCTCTAATCTTTTATGATTCTGTACATCTAAGTATATTATTCAATGTCTATCCTAGGGATTGCAAGGGATGCATGAAAAGGATACAGCATGTTTCCTGACCTCAAAAAGCAATCTGATTAGAGACAAGATACACTCAACTGAAGCAGAGAAGAAAGCAAAGCACATATAATTAGATGTTCTATGGTGTGGGTTAGTGAAAACAGTGGTTTCTCATATTGTCTATGTATTCCCAGTCCTAACACAGGGCCTGGTATGAAGCAGTGATACATGCCATTGGAACTAAATGAAATTAGATTATGGGTATGATGGTTTGCATAGGGAGGATGATAAGCCCCTAGATCACACAGGGAAGGCTTCTGAGACAAGGTGAGGCTGGAGCGTAGCCTATAAGTATTTGTCATTTTATGACAGATGAAAGAGGTGAGAGAGACATTCAAGATTCTCTAATAAAGGAAAGAGGTGAGAGAGTGTTTGAGACTCATGGCCTTCTGTGAGGGGCCATTCCTGGTCCCCTCCTTCCTCAGTCTTTGCTCACTCCCTAGTATGTTTCTTCTGAGAGTCCCGGTCATTGAAACTGTACACATTGCATATATTTATGAATATACACATATACATAGTTGTTTGCATGTGGTTCCCCCATTAGAATACGAACTTGTTCAGGGCAAGGACTGAGTCTCCAACTTTCTTTTTATCCCCTTTGTTTAGTACAGTGTTTGGAGCATAGTAGGCATTTATTAAATGCTTATTGACTGACTAGAGGTAAAGATATAGGCAAAACACTGGGGATAATAGTAATAATTGGAATTTATAGAGTGATTTAAAGCTTGCAAAGTGCTTTGTATACATTAGTTCCTCTGAACTTAACCACTAGCCTGGGAAGTAGGTACTCTAGTTATTATTATAGGACAATATAGTGGCAGTATAGACTTAATATAGCATGAGGAAGCTCTGAATTTGAATCTGGCCTTAGACATTTACTGTATGACCCTGTACAAGTCATTCAACTTTTCTGAGACTTGGTTTTCTCAACTATAAAATAGGGGTAACAATAATATCTACCTTACATGGTCATTGTGAGACCCAAATGCAATGTATATAAATGTATGTAAGGCTTTAGAAACCTTAAAGAGCTATATAAGCATGAGTGATTATTAATATGGCTCCCATTTTACTGATGAAGGTCAGAGAAATCATATACCTTGCCCAAAGTCATCCATCTGAGGTAGGATTCAAACCCAGGTCTTCCTGACTCCAACTCAGCAGTGCCAGGGCAATAAGCATTACATATATCAGGACAGGGATGAGATCAGGAAGAAGTAAATTATTTTGAGTAGATAGTAAAGTTGACTACATATGGGTGGGGTCAGACTATATCAGCTAACTGTTAACATTGAACCTCTGACTCTCATCTCCTTACTACTGTTCATTCACCAATTAAGCTGGTTAGTGTGGGAACTGTGCTAAGGCAAGAGACCTGAACGGCTGGCCTTTTGGTGGCAAGAGCACATGCCTGAGACCATCACCTAAGTAAAAAGAACAGAGGAAGCAGAGGAAATAGCTATCATTCCTGTTGCTGAGAACAGAAACATTTATGACTAATTTTTTGAGAAAGGAATGGTGGGTAGTGATTGCAAAAATCGTTCATTGCCAATCTCTGGAAAAAGATTTCTGGAGACCTTTCTTTCAAGAAGAAAATTGAAGCCTTGAGTCATAGGGATCACACAATATTGTACCATAACTGTATCATATATAATGACATTATATGTTATATTTTATAATCATGTAATTGTAGTCCTTGAATAGACATTCAAGATTCTCTAATAAAATTTACTTTTTTACCAAGGAAGAAACTGAAGCACATAAATGGGCTTTGGTTTGCCTGAAGTTACACAGGCTGGAATTTAAACTCAGGTCTTCTTACTACAAGTCCAATAATGATCTTTCCACCGCACCATAGAGCTCCTTAGAATTCTAGGTTCAGAAGGAAATTTAACACAATCCAAATAATATACAAAGGTTTCCATGATTTTAAAGAAAAAAATCTTCCAGATAAGATGGTAGCAATCGGTTGGCAGGGATAGGCAAACTGAAGCCTATGAAACGAATTTTATTTTATTTTAAATTGTAAAAACTATTCTTATCTCACTTGCTATGAAAAAATGAAATGGATAGCCTTAGTTTGCCACCCCTTTTTAGGGAAAAAGTAGCCTAAAACTGGGTTCTAGCCAATTTAGTTTCATCTTTCCTATCTACATCTTCATTTAAATTATTTTAGACATTATAAGTGATGTTGTTGCCATTGCAGTAGTGTCTGAGTCTCATGACCCCATTTGGGATTTTCTTGGCAAAGATGCTGGAGTGGTTTGCCATTTCCTTCTCCAGCTCATTTTACAGATGAGGAAACTGAGGCAATCAGAGTTAGGTAACTTGCCCAGGGTCACACAGCTAGTGTCTGAGGCCAGATTTGAACTTAGGAAGATAAGTCTTCTTGACTCCAGGCTTGGCACTTTATCCACTATACAACCTAGCTGCCCCATTCATTATAGATGATACAAGAATATAAATATATACCCTATCCTTCTGGTTTTTTGTTGTGGGGTTTTGTTTTGTTTTGGTTTTTTGGACCAGACCTGGAATTTCAATAGTAAAAGAAAGTGAGAAGGAGAAATCCCTTCTGCCAGTGTAGGTCAATACCCACTCTTGGAGAGTTAGCTTGGAGCAGGAACAGGTTAAGTGACCTGCCTGGAGTTACACAGCCTGTTTATGTCAGGCAGAACTTAAACTCAGGTCCTCCTGACTCTGAACTCCCTATGGACTACATGCTTCTGCTCCTTGCTTCTGTTAATGTCACCAAATGTCTCATTAACTTTGCTTTACAGTCATGTCATCCTGTTGGCTTATACTGAGCTATCATTCAACAAAACCCTTAAATCTTAAACACGAACTGCTCTTAAGCCAAGTCTTTCCCTTCCTTTATTCTTGTCATTGATTTTTTAAATTCCGAATACAGGACTTTACATTTATTCTCAGACTCTGAAGGGTGGAAAAGCAAAACAGTTCTTCATTAACAAGCTCTGTGACCTTCCACCAGTATTTGAAGTTCAAGGGCTTGGGTTCTATCTGGGCAGGGATGGGGAATCTGTGGTCTCGAGGCCACATGTGACCCTCTAGGTCCTCAAGTATGGCCCTTTGACTGAATCGAAACTCCACACGTAGCCTT
Source organism: Gymnobelideus leadbeateri (assembly GCA_011680675.1). Classification (NCBI taxonomy): domain Eukaryota; kingdom Metazoa; phylum Chordata; class Mammalia; order Diprotodontia; family Petauridae; genus Gymnobelideus; species Gymnobelideus leadbeateri. Next base: position 196,758 of record WOXC01008685.1, read on the forward strand.
GAGACTGTAGGTTCCCCAACCCCCATCTGGGTTCTTCCACTTGCTACCTTTATGACTTTGGGCAAGTCACTTTACTTCTCTGGGACTCAGTTTCCTTATCTGTAAAAATAAGTTCTTTCTCATTTCTAAAGCTCTTGTCTTATATATAGCATGTGTCTTCATTTCCTCATCTGTCAAGCATGAATCAAGTGAGAGAATTAGATGCAGAAGAAATTTTAAAAGTTAAAGGAGCTACTTTGAATTGAAAAGCATCAAAGACACCCTTGAGCCTTGAGTCCTGGGGCCTTTGAGTCAGGAGTTTATGCCACACTCTACGACTCCTGGTCTTGAGAGGAGGAGCTGGGTTGTTGTCCCCTTCACTAGGGAGGCAGTCTGCCTTGGGGGCTCCCAGCTCTGTGATCTGGAGTCTGCTGTGCTGACCAGCACACTGTCATTCCAAGGAGCCTGTGGCTGCTGCCTGTCTGTCACCCTTCTGGGAAGAGATGCTATCTCTGGGTTGTGTCAGCCTGATAAAGTTGTTGTTGAAACCCTTCCTGTTAACCTGTCACCTTGGGGCCTGTCCATTGCTCCTTGCTCATTAAACAGTTAATTATCTTCCTCAGCAGACTGGGCTGAGTTGTTGGAGGAGTAGGAGACTGGCAGGCCAGGACCAAGCCTTCATTTCAATGTAGCTATGCCCTGTGATGTTTGCTGAATGTTCGGGCTAATGAGGAATCCATTGTGGAATCAGAGAATCTGAATGTGAGAATAACAGGCTTATGAGATGTAAGCAGAAAGAATGCCTCAGAGATCATAGTCTTCATCATCATCGTCATGTTTGTATAGCACGTTAGGGTTTGCAGAATGCTTTCCATAAGTTCTCATTTGATCTCACAACAACCTTGTTAAGGTGCTATTATCATCACTGCCTTCTTACAGGTGAAGAAATGAGGATGACGAGGGTTAAGTGATTTTCACAGGGACAGAGAAATTCAAGTTGAAAGAGATGTCACAGACCAATCTAGTCCAACCCTCTCATTTTGTAATGAGGAAACTGAGGCCCAGAGATCAGAGGCCATCTGCCCAAGGTCACATGGCTAAGTATCTGAGGCAGAATTTCAACTTGTATTTCCTAGACCTCCAGTCCAGGGTTGTATTTACTCTGCTACTTGGGTGTCTGCACACCTAGAGGCCTCACACATCTCAGGGGAAGTGACTTGGGCTGGATTACACACTAGTTAGTAGCAGACACTCACCTCCTGACTCAAGCCCCCCCCAGCAGTATGTGATGAAAGGAACCTGGAACAGGTCTAAAATTCCTAATCAATTGATAGTTTCTACATTACAATCCATTACTAGATGCTACTTCATCACAGAATGGCAGAATCTCAGAGTTGGAAGAGGTCTCAGAAACCATATAGTCTCTTTTTGTTGTTGTTGAGTCATTTTCAGTCATGTTCAACCCTTTATGACTCTATTTGGAGTTTTTTTTGGCAAAGAGACTAGAGTGGTTTGCCATGTCTTTCCCCAGTTCATTTTATATATAGATAAGGAACTTAGGCAAACAGAGTTAAGTGACTTGCCCAGGTCACTCAGATACTAAGTGACCTAGACTGTATTTGAACTCAGTTCTTCCTGACTCTAGGTCCTGTACTCTATCTACTGATCCACCTAGCTGCCCCCTGCTATGTAATCTAACAGGTACCTAAGAATACTCTTTCCAATATCCTTCTCTAGTAGTGTTATCTCACGTTAGCTTTCTGTACCCAGTAAGATCAGAGTTCTAGATCTAGAAGGGGCATCATCTAATGCAATGCCCTTATTTTCCAGAGGAAGAAACTGAGGCCCAAGGAGGTCACACAGATAGTACGTGTTAGATGTGAGTCTTTAAGAGCCAGGTCAACAGACAGTGAAAATGTGAAGTTAGTTAAGTTTGTCCTTCATGTCCTCAGTATCTACTTTTATTTTAATTTAGCCTACCTTCCACGCCTGTGCCATTTCCTAGGGTCCTATAATTTCACCTCTGTTCCCTTAGTCTAAAGAACTCTATAGAAAGCATCTGAACTCTTTAGACTGAGGGTGAATAATGTACATATGATAGACTATATATGAGCAGTTCCCTCTCCCAATAGTATTTTACTTTGCATCTTCTTTCTGACTGTGGAATGGAGAGGCCTTTCTGGTTAGATTACGATTAATTTTCACAGGCATGTGTTTGCTAGGGCTATGTCTAAGGTCAGCACTGCTGGAGGGCAGGGATCAATTTTTTTCTGCATCTCTCATATTCACCATGGCATTTAGTAGAGTATTGGGTCTGCTGCTGGTGCTCAGGAACTGCTTTTTGGTTGGTTAGTTGATGAAATAGAATGTAAACTCCCAAAGGCCAAGGACTGTTTCATTTGTCTTTGTATACTCAGCATGTAGTTTAGTATTTGGCGCATGGTAGGTTACTAATAAATACTTACAGAATTAAGTAAATTATAAGGAACCAGACAAAGATAGGTTGGGGCAGCTAGGCGGTGCAGTGCATGGAGCACTGGTCTTGGAATCGGGAAGATCTGAGTTCTGCATCTGTAAAATGGAGACCCACTGGAGAAGGGAAGAGCAAACCAGTCCCGTATCCTTGCCAAGAAAAAACCCTGTGGACAAGTCCATGAGGGTCACAAAGAGGTAGACATGACTGAACAACAACACAAGGCAAAAGCAAAAAGAGGCAGATTCTTCATGCCATCTGTGCTCTGGTCAATGCTGTGGTCAGTAAACTGGGCTTTCTAATCTTAGCTCTGCCAATAGTTGGTTTTCTGACCTTTGTGATGCTAATTCTCTGGACCTTGGTTTCCTCATCTGTCAAATAAGATGTTGGACTAGGTAATAATAATAATAGCCAACTTTATAATACTTTATGGTCTTACAAAGCCTTTTACATACTATTTCATTTGATCTTCACAACCCTCTGAATTAGATACCATTATTACCCTTATTTTCCAGCTGAAGAAAATGCAGCTGAGAAAAGTTAGGTGACTTTCCCAGGGAAATACATCTTGCAAGTGTCTGAGGAAAAATTCAGATCTTCTCCATTCTGTGTCCAGTACTCTCTCTAATGTGCCAACTCAGTGACTAGAGAGTCTCTTGGGCCTCTCCAACTCTTATATTCTCTAATGTTCAAAAACACACGGATAGAATAATTAGAATTACAACTTTGTGCTTACAGCCAGTCCCAATTCATCATCGGCTTGGGCTTCAAAAGTCTGTGGACAAGTCAGTTGTTTCAGACCTAGAAAATGAATTTTCCCAAAGAGCTAATGTTATAAATGGGGGATAGAGAACCAGGGTAGCCCCCCAAAGCCAATTTCACTCCCACTGTGACTAGTTCTTGTCTTAGCAGTGCAGGAAGAGGAGGGAAGATGGAGGAAGGGAAGTTTTGTTCTCCTTTACTAAACTCAGTAAAATATTGCCTGACAACATACTGAAATTACCTGAGTTTGTCTTTGGGTTTCTCCTGATCCCTTTCTCTGCTCACACCCACCTCTCCTAAGAGAGGTAGGGTAGAAGTAAATTGCCCAAGAAGCCTGGTGCCCCCATGTTGTCCCTCCTGGATCTAATAGTCTAGCCCCCAAATAATCCCACTGACATTATGAAGAAAGGTCCCTCCTTTTCCTGGATCTGAAGCTTCTAATGCAGGTCTGATCCTCTGTCTTGCTTCTACCTTCCCCTGGAGAATGTGGTAGACATTGGGATCCATAGGGCAAACATGTTAGGCATTGCTGCCCTCTGCTGGATGGAATCCTGCCGACTGCCCTCTCACAGGTGCTCTTTTAGCTTTGCCAAGAGCCTCCCAGGCCCATCTGTCCATCTTTCTATCCTTCTCTCTGTTAAAGTCCAACGGTGCCCTGTATCGCCTTTTCTTATTGTAGTCTGTCTTTGATGGGAAGCTGAGGCATGCTGTGTTTGTATTGCGTAGGCATGTGTATGGGTTAACGTGTAGCCTAGGATGGTGAGTTGCCCTTACTTAAGGTCAAAATCCAGAAGATCCCTAGGGAGCCGTGTAGGACCTGAAGTGAGCTCTTCTTCTGAAGCCAAGTGCTGATGACAAGAAACTACCGGTGGCCCCCCTGGACTATTGCTCTTCTAGGCAAACACAAACACAGCTCTCTCCCAAATAGGTTTCTCCTGCCTTTTATTATCGGTGAGCTTTATCGCAGAAGCAAAATGGGAGTAATTGGATGGTGGGGAACATCAGGATATTGTAATTGTTCTCCTCGGAGATGAGAAGGGAAGCTAAAAAACATCTGTACGCTGAAATCTGCTCTGATGCATTAAACAGGCCGAGGAAACCTGCAGCCACGAAGTGGGGCCTAATTTACTGCTCTAATCACCAGGATCCAATCTGAAGCAAGACATTATCTTAAAGTACACACCAGTTCCAGGTGGTGCACAGCAAATGTTTGATTAGTGCTACCAAATTTCCTGCAACTTGATAACTATTCAGTGCGAGCAGGAACTGTGAGACTCAAACAGGCTTGGAGACATCACAAACTGAGTGGGATTGCTGCTCTGTGCGAAGGCAATTTGCCTTTAGATAGCAACTTTCCTCAAAACTGCATCTCCCCACCACTTCCCAGGGTGCCATGATGTTGGGCTGGCATGAGCTGAAAGAGAAATTCAGAAGATTACATTCTGGGTGAGGGAGAACCAAAACCCTCTGGGTGAGATGTGAAAACTCTGAAGGGCCAGGAGCCCCAGAAACATGGAACCGTGGTGGAACAGAGCTGGAAGAGAACTTTGAAATGGTCTGGTCCTCCAAACACAGATGCGCAGAGGGATTAAATAACTTAGTCATGGTCACACAGCAAGTCATCGTAGGGGTCGAGAATTACCATTTGTGGTTCTTTAGTGTTGGTGTGTTAGTCTGATCAGTGTTAAACTTACTTGCCATGTTTGCTTTCTGTATCTACCAGCTATTTTAAAGAAGCTGTGATACTCTATTAAAAGATTTAAAGGTAAATACCACTTATGAGAGGGAAGAAATAGTCGGTGGCATCAGTAATGAATCTGGAACATTGGAGAAACTGAATGGGAAGAAAAATAAATAAATAATTCTCTGTGGAGCAACTACTTCTGTGCTCAGTGCTTTGAGGGGGGGGGGGGACACAAAATGAATTAGAACACTTGATTCCTGCCCTCAAGCAGATTTCAGTCTATTTGAGGAGTAGGAGACTTTCACAGACAAAACGATTTGAGAAAAAAACATGGCAGTTCAATTCCTTGTCTTAACTATATATATGTAGGCCCCCATTAGTGTGAATAGTGAATGCCTTGAAGTGATTGCATATAATCAGATATGTGCTATTCAAAGTTACTGTGTGTGTATATATGTATGTATATATATATATACGTATATATGTATGTCTATGTACATATATATATACACACACACACTAATATAAATATTTGTTGTTGCTAAGTCATTTCGGTCATATCTGACTCTTCATTACCCCACTTTAGGTTTTCTTGGCAAAGATACTGAAATGGTTTGCCATTTCCTTCTCCAACTCATTTTATAGATGAGGAAACTGAGGCAAACAGGGTTAAGTGATTTGCCCAGGGTCACACAGCTAGTAAGTGTTTGAGGACAGATTCAAGGTCTTCTTGCTGGGACACAAACTCAAGTCTTCTTCACTCCAGAGCCAGCTGTCTATCCATTGTGCGTCCTAACTGCATATAGATAGATGTATTTATACACATATATACCTATATATTCACATGTGTATACACATGTATGTGCATGTGTATGCAAACACCTACCCACATACACACACACACACATACACACACACATACACACACACACGTAATCGGTTCCAAACCAATAGAAATGTGCAGTGCAAATTCAAATAATTTGACCATTTCAAGGCATTCATTGTTCACACTGATTTGTATCTCGATACAGTTCACAAGAGTGCTATAGGAATTCAGAATATGAAGAGAAGTATAGGGAGGAGTCCATGGTGTACTATAGTCATGGTACAATGGAAAGAGCATTGGATATGGAGTGAGAGGACTTGGGCTCAGATCTTGGCACTGCGTTTACCACCTGTGTGACATTGGGCAGATTCCAGTGATTTCTCTGGTGCTCAGACCCCCAAACTATAAAATGAGTCGGTAGGAGTTCTCTATATGGAGTCAGACCCACAGTTTAAGAAGCACCAAAGGAGTCTCAAGTAGAAAAAGTTTAAGAAGCCCTGCTCTGAAGTACCTTCCAGCTCAAAACTTATGCTCTATGAGGAGGCAGGACATAAGCCAGAAAAAGAATAGGTTGGATTTAGATAGAGAAGACAGGGTCCAGGTGGAGGTTTGGGTAAGGCATTCCATGCAGTGCTTACATTCCAGCACTTAGAAGTGCCTGACATATAGTAGACATTTAATAAATGATTATTGATTATTATTGATGTTGGGAACATATACAAAAGCTAAAAGAGGTGGGAACAAGCATAAAACAGAGGCTATAGAGAGGATATCTGAACAATTCTTCCAAGACTGTCTGGATGGGGTAGTCTTAGATAACAATAGTCAGAGGTAGCTTGGCTAGGCCCTTTAAACTCAAGCCATGTTCTCAATGGTGGCTCAGGGAGCTGAGAGATTTCTTAATTAAAACCCAATGAAGAGAGAGGAAAGCCACAGCAGAAGCAAAACTGCTTCTAGTGTTCCTCTTTTCCCTTGAAATCCAAGGGTTTGAAAAAAGGATCCATGCTCTCTATTAAGTGCCAGTGGGTATACATAAGTTAATTAAATAAGCAAATCCCTGTTAGAGTGTTAACTAAATATTGTCACAAGTCTCAGGAGAGCTAAGAACCAGAGATTCATGGCTGGAACACTGGAGTTGGAAAATACCTTGGAGATCATTGAACCACATATCTCAGTAAAATGGTAGCTCCTTGAGGTCAGGGATTGGTTTCATTTTGTCTTTGTTTCCCACCAAATAATAGGACATAGCTGACTTGAGTCCAACCCCCTCATATTACTGATACAAAAATGAAGACCTAAAGAGTTGAAGTACCATATTCAAAGTTACACAGAAAGTTAGTACCTAGGTCAGAATGGCCCAATGAGCCCAATTAGAACTAGAGAGATCTCATAGGTCATTTGCTCCTTCCTCGTATGAGTGAGGAGACTGAGATCCTTCTAGCTTGTTCAAGGTCCACAGACAAAGTTAGTGGCAGGCTAGGGGTTGTAGCCAAAATTATATCTTAACACATGCATTCAGACCAGTGAACTCTTAGAGGAGTTTGCTGCTTGGGGGAATTTCAGTCACTTTGCAAAGCCATTGGTAGGGGGCAGGAAAAAAACTTTGGAAGATCAGACTTGGGATACTTCTTAAATCTCATGTAATTCACTTGGGTGGAAAAAAGCCTGAGGTGTTTTATTTCTACTCTTTAACAGGAAGGGAAATTGACCCAAAGGTTTCAAGCCCAATCAGCAATACCTGGCTTTAGTCAGAAGGTTCCTTCATTATGAAGGATGCAACGTTCAACAAATGTTATTAAACACAAGGCAGAAGACTAAATACTAAAGAAGATATAAAGATAAGTAAGATGCTAGTTTCTTCCCTGATCACATTTAAAACAAGTTGAGTTCACAGCCCCTATTCTTAGGGAGTATATGCTATACTTTGGGATATGGGACAAGCATATATACTCGACCCAGCAACTGGCACAGTGTATTACATATAGTAGGTACTTAATAAATGTCAGTTGAATAATTAAATACAAGTCACTATATAAGGACATGCATCTTTTATGGTTCGAACTTTGTACAAAAAGGGAATTCAAAGTAAAGGAGTAATTAGCATGGGGGGTGGGGGTTAGTCAGGGAAAGTTTATGGAAAATGCAGATCCTGAATTTGGTTTTGGAATGGAGAATACTTTGGGAAGCCCGATGGGGAAAGCTCTTAGTCTTTCTTAGATTTGAATAAAATCAAAGCAGCCCTTCCTTGCTCAGATCTATAAGTGCCAAGAACCCAGACATACTTTGAGAATACAGTAACTCTTCAGATTAGGGAAACTGTAGGACCAATTAATCAGCATGAACTATGCTAAAGACCAGATTCATACCAATGCTCCTTTGATAGATTGGGTTAGGGCCATAGTTAGGACAGGTTATAGCACACTCAACAGACATCTCCCATTAGCATCCTTGACTGATGGAGCACTGTACGGACTTACTGCCTTAAAAATATTCCCAGATTAGATCAACTAAGTATTTTTAAAAATTCTATATTCTGGGATGAACAGGCCTCTACAGGGTCCCTGAGCTTCTCCATCATTCCTTTCTTCTTGTAAGAGAACTCCTAAGAATAGGAACCCTATGTTTCTCATCCCAGGAGCCAGCTGGAAGGAAAAGCATCTTGGCATTGGATTGGAGAAGAGTAAATCATAAACTCCTCCATTGTGTGTGTTCTATATAAAAATAAGGCATATAAGAGCACATATTATATATGTATATATGCGTTTATATATGAACATATATATTGTATATACATATATACACATGTGAATATGTATATACACACTTGTGCGTTATGTATACACACATATTTAAAACTGGCTCTGCGATTTCATTGGCGTAGGGAGTTCCTTGTGAAGATTCCCCACACAACTCCTTATCTTCCAAAGATCAGAGCTTTCTCTGAAGCTTATAGTCTTAGAGAGTTGCCAAGGACTAAGTGGGAAATTCATTAACTTGGCCAAGGTCACATTGCCAGGTCTTCTTGACACTGAGGCTAACTCTCTGACCATACTTTACTTCTCCTATACACACATGCAAACACACATATATAGTGTGACTGTGAAGTCACATGACTGAATTTTAAACAATCATTCCAGAATGTATTGGTGCATAATCTAGGTTTTCTGCATATGTAATACAGGTAGTGACTCAGAAGAGAATGGTCATTCTCTTTTTGGAACAGCTTTAAAAAACGCGTTAACTTAGGTCATGTTTGCACTGCTGTTGTCAGGTATAATCATTTACTTGTTTAAATTCAGAGCCCCTTAGTCTGTTTTTGTTTGTCATTCCCAAAATGTGAGGGAATTGCAAAGGGCAAATAACAATTCTCTTACCCTTATTGCAGGACATCAGAAGTGGAAGGAACTTGGTGATTGTGTTATAGGGGCCTGGAGAATGGAAAGAAAAGCGTGGGCAGAGGTACCAAAGAATCATGGAGCATTAGAGATGGAAAAGACATTAGAGGTCATCTAATCACAGGAGCAAAACTAAGTGCCTAGAAACTAGCCAGTCCAATCCATTATTTTTCAGGTGAAGAAACAGGCACAGAGAAATTAAGTAACTTGCTAATAAATATCTCTGACAAGATTTGAGTTTAGTTCTTATGACTACCAGTCCAGTGGTCCATCTACTGGCCTTTGGTCATGGGAGCCTTGTACTGCAGAGGAGGGCCCTGAGACCTGCAGAGTACCTGTAATATGCCTTGTCCAAGTTCACAGAGGGAGTCAGTGGCATGACTAGAACTAGAACAAGATCTCAATCTCATATTCTTTGCAGTATACCAAATCATATCCAATAATCACATTTGAGTTTCCATAAAGAGAGGTGAATCCCTATTGTATTTTTGAGTACTTTCATTTATAAAATGAAAGTTGTCATGAAAAAGGGCACAGGACCCTTATTAATCTAAGTTTACAAATGATTCCTCTTCCCTGTGGTATGACCGACCATCAGTGACCTGTGTTAACTCCTCCCCTGCCCCCACCTGGATAGAAATGCCTTCAGCAGCACAGATTTTTCTTTAATCCCTGATGTGCCTTTTTGTGATAATGGAATCATTAACTGACTCTGATAATATATAGGAAACCAAATTACATGCTACCCCTACCCCTTCTCCACATCCTGAATGGCATCTTTGCTTGTTTTAAATGCCTCTGTGCACCCAAGAAAGGCCCTTACAGCTGCATTTGTGAGGAATCTAATAAATGACATTCCCTTAGAGCATCAGGGGGATCAGTAAGCTTAAGGCCTAGTCTTTTCTTCCTGGATGGAATAAACTTTTGATAGTAGTTGTGATGAAATCTTAGTCAGGTGCATATAATACTCAGAAGTTTCACATCTGGGTCCCATTCAACTGAACACCCAGGAGTTCTCCAAACTATACAGATTTTAGAGCCTGATAAACTAGGCTGCACCTCCAGTATGGCAAGGGAAAAACATTACAAGGTATAGGGTGCACAGGCGCATAGCAACTGTGAGACCTGGGTTCTAGTCTTGCCCTTACCCCTCCCTCATAAATGACTCTGTAATCCTTTTAGCTTTGAACTTTTATCTTTCAATCAGAAAATGCTTGATTTTTTTCTTAGTATGAAAAAGACACTTGGGTGATGCAGAAGATAGAGTGAGGGACCTGGAATCAGGAAGATATATCTTTCTGAGTTCAAATCTAGCCTCACTTACTTAGCTATGTGACCCTGGATAAGTCACTTAACCCTATTTGCTTCAGCCTCTTCATCTGTAAAATGAGCTAGAGAAATAAATGACAAACCACTCCAATATCTTTTCCAAGAAAACCCCAAATGGGCTAGTGAAGAGTCAACGCAACTGAAAAACAACCAAATAAGATATTTTGAGGCAAATAAGAGTGTGTGTGGGGATTCAGTCTCTACTCATAAGATATTTACAATCTTGCTAAGGAAATAAGATTCATATAGAATCTTAAGATAATAACTGGGAAAGCGGGTTGTGGTAGAGACAGCTCAAACCATCTTTTGAGAGCAGATTATTAAACTGTTAAATTTTCAGTTTTAGTGTTTATACCTAAAAAATCAGCAAACCAATTTAGGGTTTGATTTATTGCTTTGCTATTTGTTTAGACTTAAGAAAGTGATGGAGTAAATGTTACTAATGGAATGTGTTAGTCAGGACATCCCCCCACCTCTCCCCCAAGAAGAGCTGTTTTTTAAATATTTACTAGCACAGTACTAGCTAGTAATAATGACTTTAGAGATTCTCTAGTGCAGGGCTTTTTAACCTGGTGTTGGCAGACCTTCAACTCGTTAATGGATAGATTTCAGGAGGTCTATGAACATGTATGAGAAAAAAAAATATATATATATATATTCTCACTAATCTCTAATTGAAATTTAGCATCTCCTTTAGCTATTTAAAAAATATTATTCTGAGAAAAGATCCATGGAGCTGCCAAAAAGATAATGTCACACACAAAAAGGTTAAGAACTTCTTGCTTTAGAAAAAAAATCTTCATTTTACATAATGAAAATAGTGCCTGTGTTCAAAGAACTCATAACCTGATGGTAGGAAACATCATCCAAACAACTTTGTACAGACAAGATAAAGATAGATCTATATGGATATACATATATATATATATATATATATAGGTAAGTAGATATCTATATAAATATGTCTTAATGATACATTGGGGATAATCACAGAGGGAAGGTACTAACATTAAAGAGAACAAAGAAAGACTTCTTGCAGAAGGTGGGATTTTAACTGAGACATAAAGGAAGCTAGGGAAATGTGGGAGAAAGAATTTCAGGTCTGAGGGACAGACAGTGATTTGTAATTAGCATGAATAATGAAGTATCAGCTGTTCGCAGAGAATCCCATCCCAGAACAGGTAAAAGGAGGTAGCAAATAACTAGCCTTTCTGTTTTATCTTTAGCAACCCAAATCAGAATTGTAACTAAGGAAGCATCACTGAAGCTTTACTCCTGGATGCAAGGACATTATAATTCTCCCTTTTTGACAACCTTGAAACTTCTTAGTGTTCCTTGGGTATCCTTTGTGCCCCCTCTTCAAGTATTGACCAATTCTTCAATAGTCTGGTAGAGTCATATGCCCCTTGCCCCAAGTGAAAAAAATTTTGGTCCTAGCTCTGGCCCAAACCACTCTTGGGAGCCTGTCTTGGTGATTTCTCTCTCTCTCTCTGATCTTTTCTTTGAGGACCTTATGATTTAATTGTGGAGGCAAACTTGAGATGAAATGTGCTTGTTAAATAATGAGATTGATTTTTGTGTGTTGATCATAAAATTGGCTTCGTTATTTGCAACCATGCTTCCTATATGGATGAGATGGAGGCAGAGCATTTACAAAGCAACAAGAGCCCTCTTTGAGTCTGTTTCCTGTTGGTCCAACCTATTGTTTTGGTCCAAATATAAGCTGTCCCTGAATATAGGCTGCTTCTCTAAAATGAGATCTCTTTGAAGGTAGAAAGTAAGTAGATATATACAGAAAAATGATTCTATAAAAATTAGCATATTAAAATATTGCTATTTGCTGAAAACCTTCTTTTTACATTTATTTCCACTCATGGGGTCATAGACTCATAGATCTCGAGCTGGCAGGACATCAGAGGCCAGCTGGCCCATTCTCCAGAGATTAAGTGACTCACCTACGGTCACACGGGTACTAAGTGATTTTGTATCCTCTTCATAATCTTCATTTTCATTGTCCTTTTTATTATCATTCTTCTTCCTGATCTTGACAGATAAATGAAGAAAACAATTACTATCCAACTTAAGTTTTATACTTTCCATATTTGGGGGGAAAGTGTGACCAATGTTCAGTACAATATTGCATGCAAACAGAATGGGCTGTGGTATTGAATTAGTAAGAGCTGAAGCAGATACAGTAAAGTTATGTGTAGTTTAGAGGGTCATTGTATAGTGTAGTGAGTAGGTCACCAGCCTTGGAGTCAGAAGGACTCATGTTCAAATCTTACTTCAGTTATCTACCAACCAGCAACAACCATGGGGGTAATACCTTCAGCCCAACTTAAGGGGCTACATGAGCTACAAAACAGAGAACTAGATTCTTTTTTTTTGTCCTCATGACCTCTCAGACCTCTACAAAACTGAAGTTATGTGCTTAAGATAAAGTAACTTCAAATGTTTCCATGATCTAGAACAGGGCTTTTTAAACTTTTTCCACTCAGACCCTTTTTATGTTTTGGCAGTGTTTGTTGGTATTGTGTGACCTGAGGGCACACGCAGTGCAAAGCATGCATGCTTTGTGTCCAGAACCAAGGCTGCAATGAAATTGTGTGATGCAACACAAGCAAGCACTGCCAGAAATTCTTTGGATTCATTATGCATTCGATTTTGAATTAATTTTTGGTCATTGCTTATTCAGAAGCCTTTTACTGTTGCCAATTTTTTTTGTGACCCAATATAGGGTCATGACCCACAGTTTAAGAAGTGCTGTTCTAGGGTAATCAGAATTCAAAAAAAGGTGTGAAAAAACTGAACTGATGTTTTCTACCCTGAGTTCACTCAGCATTCCTTTCCCACCTCCCACATTACTGGCAGTGAGGTTGTACTAGCAGACCCAAGGATTTGACGTACAGGTTTACAACAAAATCCAATCCCTACACCCTGTTCCCCTCTCCCTCTTCCCAGTGCTGTGGAAACCCAGTCCATAGGCAACAATAGACAGCCAATGCAGCAGACAGAAGCCCTTCAGGAATAAAAACCTGCTAGAGGCCACCACCTTGTAGCACCAGTGCTGAAACACTCTGAGCTAATGGTACTGGGAAGACAACCTTGTAGCACCATCATGGCAGGTCTATGAAATGCTGGGTAAGAGAACTGAGGAATGGAGAGAGCAGTGCAGGACACTAAGAGAAGATTTTATATATGTGGTAGACTTTGTAGCACTCCTCTCAGCCTGAGAGAAAGATTATTATATTTAGCTGGGGGCAGTGACCACCTAAAAGTCAGTTGGGATAGAGTCGCAGGCTGGTGAGCTATGATTTGCCCAGAATGGGAGAAGACTAAAATACTTAGAGCTCCAGTCCCCACGGAAACCACCTTCAGAGAGGAGTGAGTCAGAAAATAAATAAAGGAAAATCAGGGGTTAAAAAAGAATGAAATTACCAAAGATCTCAGGAATTAGAAAACTCAAAAACCTTGGATATAAGTAGATAAATCAATGATGAAAAGAGTAATAACAGAAGAAAATATGGTCCTCAGACCCAGTAAGTTTAGATATCTATTAATAAATATAGCAAAACAAAGGAAAATGATTAATTGCTTGATGAGATAGAGGACCTTATGGAATGTGAAAAGAACATCAAACCACAAGACACTTTTCCTGAGTATTTCAAAAGAGAAATAAAAATTATAAGAGCAGAATTTATGGTCTATAAAGTAAAAAATAATGGACAAAATAGAAAAACTGAAATCTACAATGGCAAGTCTTACCAAAGAAACAAAAGAAAAGGCAATAGATTGGGAATGCTGATATACATAAGTTTTGTTGTTGTTGTGTTTGTCCTTTGTTTTCAAAGAGGACCATGGCATCAGGGAAATGATGACATGACTTCCAGTTGACTTTGATTTGAATCAAAGGGATTTGATTTGAATGAGGGAGGGCCAGGCAAGGTTACCAGCCCACTTTCTCCTTCTGAGACATCTGGATCTAGTGAGCAGGTATTTGTCAGGATAACTGGAGAAGACCTAGGATGCAATGGGAGACCCTGGCCCTTTTAGGCTAAGGCTTTTTCAAATACTCACTTAGAGTGAGGTAGAATGATATATTATACTTCTCTTCTTTTAGATTGTCCTTCACATCTGTATAAAATCATTCTACCTCACTCTATACAAAAGTGAAGGATGAACTAAAAGAAGTTCCCCCCCGCCAAATAAAATAAAATACTCACTATGTATAGTTGTTTTTTTTTTCTTTTTTGGTTTTGCAGGAGGTAAGGCAGGGTAATTGGGGTTAAGTGACTTGCCCAAAGTCACACGACTAGTAACTGTTAAGTGTCTGAGGCTGGATTTGAACTCAGGTCTTCTTGACTCTAGGGCTGATGCTCTGCCACTGCGTTGCTATAAACCCCGCCCCCCCCCCCCTCCACACATACTATGTATAGTTTAGTGCATTTCCAAGTAACTCAGAAAGGGAGTAGAGAGTAGAAAGCTCTGCTAGTCACTTTGGAAAATGAAAGAGATAAATTTAGCTGGGAGAATTTGAGAAAACTGGTTGAGACACAAAAGCTAGATGCTTCTAATATGGAGAAAAGAAGTATTAAAGATACACTTAATAGGAGTCTCCTGACTAAAAACAAAACAGACAAAACTGTACAAAATGCTCAGAAATGCAGTCAGATGAAGAGTAGGATGAATAAGTAAAAAGGTTTATGAGGTTTATCACAGTTTACGATAGGTGACAATATATACTTTGTACTTAGAAGTCTTTTTTACTTTTTTAAACTTGACTTTGGGCTATTTTGTAGTTTACAACTAGAAATGAAAACTAATTATTATTTTGTTTTTTAAATCAAATATGTTTATTTAAAACTTACTGATAGGTGGTATATTACTGCTTCTTCAAGTGTTTTATGCAAAAGTAAATAGTTGCCAGGTTTATGCTACCATGGTATAAGGAACCAGCATAAAATATAAGGTATAAGGTACCAGCAGAAGGAATCCTTCCAGGGACAGTGACTATAGGTAATTCATAATAACTAGGAATCTTTAACTAACCACTGTAAGAGTTGCTGAGAAATCTCAATTCCTTAACTTTGATAGAAATGTTACATCTTTCATTAGTAAAATCATGAAGTAGTTAAAGTTTGTCTTTGGCTTGCCCATCATCAGACTCAATGTCCCTTTCTCTCCTTTAAGTATTACTCCTCCTTCACAATATTTGAAGACCATTTGAGAGTAGGGATTGTTTTGTTCTTTGTACTTGCATCCACAACACCCAGCACAGTGCCTGGTGCATAGCAGGCACTTAATAAATGCTTGTTGTGTTGATTGATTGAGGCTTAATTTGTTGCCTTTTCTAGGTATATTTGCATTTTAAAAGAGGGCCCCAGAGGGAGAGGGCATTGCTTAACTCCCAAAGGAATGGATGGTTACTGGCTGAATTTCAGACATCAGTATGGCAGATATTTTTGCAGATTTTTTTTTTTTTGCTACCCCTTAAAACACATGTATTCCTGATCTGTGTAGGTTGGGGGTCAGTTCTGAAAATAATATATTAGCCTGTGAAAATAAACATTGTACTGATGAGTAAAAAAACAAACAAACAAACAAAAAAACTAAGGAGAAAAGTTACAGAAGTAATTTGCATAATAGTGGAGGAAATTAACCAAGTAAAAGCTATCTGGAAGGGTTTCTGTAAGAAGCAAGAGGATAAAGAGACATTTTCCCACCCATCCAGCTTTGAGTCTTTATTGCTGAGAATTTACTGGTTCTCTAATTAAGGAAAAACTGTATTGATCTACTTTACTGGAAAAAAGTGATCTCTTAAGGAGAAATTAAGACAAATTAAATATAAAGATGATTCCTAAAGTAAGGGCTCGTTTTTGCTTATTGCTCCTGTATTTTGCTTTTTGAATAAATTTTAAAATAACATATGCAGTATGTATAGAAGCATAAGTATATAGAGAATACAGAATTATATGAGGGAAGAGCTATCCTTCATGGGTGAATTTTCGAATACTCTTCATTTCAGATGAAAATCTTTCTAAAATATACTATATCATTAATTGGAGTAATAAACTTTTTTCAGAAATCTAGATTATTCTTTTATTATTGTGATGATTATTAGTAATTATGATTATAATGACCCAGAACATGGCTTCTGGTACATTAGGCAGATCTTTGATGAAGGATTTAGAGAGGGGCAAGGACAAGAATGGACCAGGATGAGAAGGCATTATGAACAATAATGATGATAAGTAACCATGAGGAGAAGCAGGAGGTCTGATGGATCAACAGCTGACTTCCAAGTCAGGCAGGTGGGCTTAAGTCTCACATCTGACAAATTGGTGACCCAACCTTCTTAATGTCTCAAGAAACTCAACAACTATGAACTGAAGAAAAGGCCAGGCTACTTTATGCAGATGACATCACAGGTAGGAGAAAATGCAATGAAGAGAGCTCAAATTTATACATGGTGACTTCAGATTTCCAAGGTTCTTTCCCATGATAACCATGATATGATTGTTGTTCTTTTAAGGTTCTTTCAATCACAAGAATGATTGTATTTTATTGTTTAAATGTCTGCTTTTCTCTTTCTGTATGTTTCTCTCAAGTGGTTTTCCACACTCCCACACCTCCATGCCCTGCCATCTAACTGAGGGTCATAATCTTATAGATTTAGAACTGGAGGGACCTTGGAGACCATAGAGTGAAAGTCCCTCATTTTGTCTTCTGCTCTGGGATTGAAAAACAAAGTTTGTTCAGTTGTGTCTAATATGAGGATAATTGGTCTCTGAGTATAACAACCTGAGGGCTTCCCCTGTAAGTGAATACATAGGCTTCAATACATAGACTTGTGATTTTGGCTGCTCAAAGAACTTTCCTTATTCAGTTGGAATCCTCAGATGAGAGCCCTGAAAAGGACGTGAGAGATTAGAGGCCAATTCTTTCATTGCATAGGTGAAAGAGTTCATGTATAGATGGTTTCAGTGACTTGTCCAAGATCACATGGTTATTAATAGAGAAAAAATAAATAGCTGCTAATACTTACCTAAATTTGTTCTCCCCATGCTATATTACAAGATCTGATGTTGCCAGATACATGAATCTTACAGTCCTATTTTCCTTTCTCCTTCCTTCCTCACTCTCTCTTCATATTAATGTGTATGTTGCAAATTATTTTAATGTGTTTTCATACACATAAGATGTGACATTATGGTCGTCATCTGAGATTTATAAGACAAGATAGGGATGTGAGTGGTCTATATCCTGAGAGTTGCTATGGTACCATAAAACCATATAAGACCCAAAGCATGGCTTCTAGTACGCTAAGCAGATCTTTTATGAAGGATTTATAGAAGAGTGTGAACAAGAATTATACAGGAGGAGAAGGCATGGATGGATTCCAATCTATACTTGGGTAGGAAGTATGTTCACCAGTGATATCAGAGATCCAACAAAGAAATTTTTGTCTGTGTAGACAAGATAGAGAAATATATGAAAGTTGAAGAAACTATACTTACATATACATACACACATGAATATATATGTGTGTATATATATTTATGTATATTATATATTATATATATTAAATATATATTATGTATAAATATATATTTATATATATTTAAATACACATATTTATATATGCAGCAGGACAATGGGAAATCAGTGGCCGTGGGCAGATACAAAGTGTCTAACAACTGTCTACATAAACCTCTGAAAGAAGTATAATATCTTTACCTAAAAATACAGAGGCTCCAGACATATTCCCTCATAGTTCCTAGAAAATAAAGTAAACAGGTATTGGGGAGTTTATATCTGCCCACAGATACTTATCTTTGATGTCCTACTATATATATATATATATATATATATATATATATATATATATATATATATATATATACATACATACATATCTGTACACACATGCACACACATATATACATACACGGTTTCTAGACTTATCACAATCCTGGTCATAGAATCATGGGATCTCAGAGTTGGAAAAGACCCTGGAAATCTAGCTAGTCATTAAGAATCCCCTTTCTGATATATCCAACAAGTGATTATCCAACTTTTCCTTGGAGATCTCTAAGAAAGGGAAAGCTACCATTCCCCTCAACAGCCTATCCACTTTTAGACAACTTTAGGTGTTAGGAAGTTCTTCCTGCTATCAAGTCTAAAGTTTCACTTTTGCAGCTTTATCTATTGCTTCCTGTTGGGTTTTCTCTTCCCACTGCTATGGGATAGCCCTTCAAATACTTGAAGAGAGTAGTTGGACATATCACCTCTAAGTCTCCCCTTCATCAGGCAAAACATCCTTGGTGGAGCAACTAGGTGGCACAGTGAATACAAAACCAGCCCTGAAGTCAGGAGGACCTGAGTTCAAATCCACTAGCAGATACTTGACACTTAACTAGCTGTATGACCTTGGGCAAGTCACTTAACCCCAATTGTCTTGCCTTCCCCCCTCAAAAAAAAATCCTTGGTTCCTTTCAGCCAGTCTTCTTACAACATTAACTCAAGGCATGTCACCATCCTACTTGTCCTCCTTTAGACATTCTTTAATAATCCATATCCTTCCTAAAATGCAGCACCTTGAACTGAACATAGTATTTCATGTAGTCTGAACAGAGGGTACTGAGTACACTCATCATAGTCCCGAGAACAGAATGATTTTTTTCAGGAAGATCTGAGTTCAGATCTGTCATCAGACACTTACCCAGCTGTGTGGCCCTGGGAAGCCATTTACCTTTTGTCTTCCAATATGGGGGTCACAATAGCACCTATCTCCCAGGGTTATTGTGAGGATTAAATGAGATCATATTTGTAAGATGCTTAGCACAGTGCCCAGCACACAGTAGGTGCTTAATAAATACTTGTTCCTTCTTTCCTTCTCCTTTCCCAGGGTACTTCTTTCATTTCCACAGCCTTTCAGATTCAGAGACCACTAACAATGACACTTCATCTCATCTACCACTTCTTTCAGCAGCCATAGTTCCTTTGGAACCCTGTGGCAAGATGACCATTGAATCATAAAATCATCCAACTGGAAAGGACCTTTAAGGTCCTCTCTTCCAATCCCTTCCTAAAGCCATTAACATCTACACCATTCTTGGCAAGTGGTTATCCAACCTCCCTGTAAAGACTTTGATAGGGAAACTGCTACCTCAGGAGGCAGCACCTTCCACATTTGGATAGCTCTGATTATTAGAAAGCTTTTATTTATATTGAAGCAAATATTTCTCAATAAAATTTCCTTTTTCTACCTCTTGGGGTCAAGCAGAACAGCTCTAATCTACTCTTCTGTCCTACTTAATTTTGTTTAACCACTTCTATCTCTGACTATTTGGGGATGGTGCCTAAATAGTGTCCTACTTAAAGAGTGATACCTAGAACAGAACAGAGCACTCTAAGCGTGGTCTTATCAGTTTGGTGTAAAGTATGACTGTTGTCTTACTCTTGAGGTCTGGTCATTATGTTCCAATAATACAGCCTTAGCCTCATACTGCTTTAGGATTTTTCTCCTTCTTTCCTTCCTCCCTCCCTCCCTCCCTCCCTCCCTCCCTTCCTTCCTTCCTTCCTTCCTTCCTTCCTTCCTTCCTTCCTTCCTTCCTTTATCTTTCTTTTTCTTTTTCTTTTGCAATACCCCACTGCTGGCTACTGTTCAGCCTATGACCAATTAAAACTCTGAGGTTTCTTTTTTTTTCTTTTTTTTTTTTTTTACAATAACTGCTGTCGTCAGGCCTGCCCCCATCCTTTTCTTCTGTAATTTATTTTTTGAGTATAAATTTGTAGCTTTTAAATTTCATCTTGTTGGTTTGGGCCCAGCATTCTGTACTATCAATAGCATGTAAATTCCAAGTTCCAGGCATCCAACATATTAACTATTCCTCCCAGCTTTGTCTCACCCAGAAATTTGATAAGGACGCCTTCTGTGTTTTCATCCAAGTTGTTGATAAAAGTTGAGCAGGACAGGGCTGAAGACTGATCTTCTGTGACAACACCATTAAAAACATCCCTCCAAGATGACACCTCTCCATTAATCAGCATCCTTTGGGGACAGCCAGACACTCACTACAAATCTACCTATCATCTGCTGCATGGCTCCATCTCATCCACACATACAGGGAAAAAATTACAGTTTTCTTTGATTTTTTTCTTTTAATTCACTTCAAATCAAATGATTATTGGCATCTGTAGTATGGCAGGGAGATTCCGAGATTAGGAGTTGTGAGACCTGGATTTATGCCCTGGTCCCATCATTACTACCCGTGCCTCCATAGGCAGGTCTCTATAAGATCCCAGGGCAATGGAGAGGAGCTGCCACTCATGGAATGTCCTACCCTCTTGACTTCCCCTCTGAGATTTTTCTTTTTCTTTCTTTTTTTTTTTGTATTTTTTTTCTCAATTAGAGTGTGGGGCTCCTTAAGAGAAGGAGCATTGATCTTTTTCTATTTATATTCCTAGGACTTAGCACAGTGCTTATCATATCTGATATATGGTTTTTCATTCATACATTTATTCTATAGACCTTGGTTTCTTCACTTAAAAAATGAAACTATTAGATCTAATTATCTCTTACTGCTTTGGTAGAGGTAGAGAGGGAGTACATTGAGGGGATTTGTGATTTCCTTCACAAATTGTGACTGTGAATTTGTGATTTCCTTAATATTGAGAACTTCTGGTGTGGAAATTCCTCCATTAACTTACAGTCTTAGAAGGGTGTCTTGGGCACAGGGAAGGTAAGCAACTTGTCCATGGTCACACAACTATAGGATCATAGAACGAGAACTGGAAGGACCTCAGAGGTCATTTAGTCCAATCCCATAATTTTACAGATGAGGAAACTGAGGCCAATGAGTGGAAGTGAATTATCCTAGATCACACAGGTAATAGCACCAGACATAGGATTTGAATTCAGGTATTCAAACTCTAGAACCAGTGTTATATTCCCTGTATCACATGGCAGAGCCAGGGCTTGAGCCCAGGTCTTCCTGGACTCTAAGGTCAGCCCTCTAAACTCTTCACTTCTATTTCTCTTACAACTCTAAAATCTGATGATAAAATGAACATAGCAGAGGTTGTCATTCAGCAAACGTTTATTAAGTTCCAACCATGTATTAATTACTGTCCTGGGAATTACGAAGGGCCAGCTTGTATTATTTTTACATTGAACCTAAAATTCCAGGCATATCCTTTGAAGAGTTTTGAATTTATGGCAAGGTGAAGCTGAAAGGGCAGGAGAAATTCTCCCTCTCCCACAATTGAAGGCTGAGCTCCTTCTCAAAACTCTTTAGTGCTGGGTCACTTCCAGGGTCTATCAAGTGTCAACTCAAGTTATTGTCATTAGAAATGACAAAATGAGGAAGGGTCATAATGAGAAGAGAGGCCTGTCCTTAGCCCTGGTGACCTTGGGCAGGTGGCTGAATATCCATGTGTCTCTGCAGAGAGCATGACCAGGAATCCTATCCTGGATCACAGTGGGCTTCATATCGGGAGGGTTGAAGCATAGATTACAATGGATCCTGAGAGAGCCTCTGCCCTGTAGCAGGAGGAAAGCAATGCTTTTTGTTCAACTTCAGGTCCTTGAAAAACTTCACCCAGCACTTCTCTGTGAAGAGGAGGGCATTCATCTGGAGCATTGGAAACCTCCCATGAGCCAAGCTCCTCCGCTGCCGGTGCTTCCTAAATGCCACGGACGTGGGAGACCCAGCTGGGGTCCAAGGCTGCTGAGACAGTGTGGATGCAAATGCCATTCCTTTGGCTTCTGCTGTTCTCTGGCAGAGAAATGGTTTGGGAGGTTTCCTGGTTTTGTTTTTGCTTTTTTCCCTACATTATCTTTCTCAGGCGGGGGAAGAGGAGTGGTGGATGAGAATCAAAGATTGGTTATTTGGTGCCCCCTTCTCTGGTCTCAAATTCTCTTTCCCTGTTTTTTCTCATGACTCTCCTACTTGTTTCCACCTACTCCATCCTCCAACCATACAGGAGGACAAGAGATAGATTTGGTTCGTAAAAAGAAGATAAAGGTTCAGATTCTACTGATGTTTCTAAAGAGGAGTTGGCAACATCAGAGATGGCAGTTGGAGCCAAGAGAGTTATGAGGCTCCTTATCCAATCTTCCTCCCCCTCCTCAGCCCCCTTTAATGTTCATATTGGAAAGTAACTTGGAGGCTGCATATTCCATCCATAATCATTGCAGGGGTTCTTAGACTGGGGTCCATGGACAGAGATTTCAGGGGAGAGGGGTGTATTAAGAATTTTGATGGGATAAAAATATTCACGTTTATTTTTGATAATCTTGGATTTCCTTTGTAATACTATAAATTTATATTAGAAACTTAATCCTGATAAGGAGTCCATAGACTTCATCAGATTGCTAAAAGGGTACATAAGGAAAAAAATGCTTAAGCACTTTTCTACAATATCCCAGACATGTGTTCATTCAGCTTCTAACTGAGTACTTCCAATGACAGGAAACCCACTACCTGATAAAGCAGCCTATCCTGTATTTGGACAGCTCCAACTGGCACATTTGTTCTTTATCCCTGCAATACGTGAATGAATGAATACATAATACATGAATACATAAATGAATGAATGAAAGAGAGAGAGAGAGAGAGAGAGAGAGAGAGAGAGAGAGAGAGAGGAAGGAAGGAAGGAAGGAAGGAAGGAAGGAAGGAAGGAAGGAAGAAAGGAAGGAAGGAAGGAAGGAAGAATATTTTTAAAATGTTTATTATGTGCCATTAACTGTTCTAGGTGCTAAGGACACAAATTCACAAGTAAAGACAGTTTCCATCTTCAAGTATCTTACATTCTAATTGGGGGAGACAATATGACATAAAGGGGAATGGAAACTAGGGATATATGATATGGAAAGTTCCTAGAAGACTTGACTGACACACCCTTTCCAATAACAATGACAATATTGATTTGATTATATTTCCAGAACAGCAATGTGGGGATTAGGAGGGGGGAGGAGGAAGGCACACTTAACTGTGTGACCTTAGGCAAGTTACTTAAACTCTACCTGCCTCAGTTTCCTCAATTGCAATATGGGGATAATAAATGCACCACCTTCCCAGGATTGTCATAAGAATCAAATGAATCATATTTATAAAGCACTTAGCACAGTGTCTGACACATAGTAAGTGCTAAATAAACATTATTTTATAATGTTTTATCTCCCTCCTTCCTTCCCCAGTACTGAGGATGCATAGTCACCGTGTCAAAGTGACTAGGATAAGATATGTGCATGGAACAAAGTAAAACACCGGTGGAGATGGCCTTGCTTTATATGGTGAGCCATATGAAGCATTCACCAATGAAGATAATGGGTCTTCAGCATGGGAGTTCTGAAGATGAAAGAGTTAATTCCAGACCTGGATCTCTGGACTAAGTAGCAATGGGGCAGGTGTGCAGAGATGGTCAGAGAATAAAATTATGTGCTACAGACTTAAAACTGTTCTCAGGATGTGGTTGAAATTGTAGGTTCAGTGTCAAAAACAGTTATCAATTGTGCCCTTCCACTGCTCTGTATAAAGTCTTGTACACAGTTGGTGTTTAATGTGTTTGTTGAATCTGCTATGTTAATCATAGTATCATAAGATTTTAGAGTTGGAAAAAAACGTATTAAGACTAAGAATTTAAAATCTCCTTCAACCTAACTTTCAACTATTGGCTCTTCAAAGCAATACAAAACTAATCTCTCTCCTTTCGACCTAATGGCACTAGAGATACTTAAGGAAAACTTCCATAGCATCTCCTCCCCCCAAGTATATTCAGGCAAAGTATTTTCAATTCCTGTGTCTTCTTTCTATCTTCCTTCCTTCCTTCCTTCCTTCCTTCCTTCCTTCCTTCCTTCCTTCCTTCCTTCCTTTCTTTCTTTCTTTCTTTCTTTCTTTCTTTCTTTCTTTCTTTCTTTCTTTCTTTCTTTCTGCTTTTTGGAGGGTGGAAGGTAGGGCAATTGGGGTTAAGTGACTTGCCCAAGGTCACACGGCTAGTTTTTGTGTTAAGTGTCTGAGGCTGGATTTGAACTCAGGTTCTCCTGACTCCAGGGCCAGTGCTCTATTCACTGCACCACCTAGCCACCCCCCTATAGTTATTTCTTATGATGACTTCCCTAGATTACACCATTCGGATTGTTCCCCTCTGGACAACTTCAGTTTTCCAGTGTTTCTCTTAAGATGTGGTGTCCAGAAGCAAACCAGAATCTCTGATCAGAGTACAGTGGGGTTCTTGCTTTCCTTGATTTGAACACTGTACTTCTATGACTGAAACCTTAGATTGCCCTAGGTTTTTTTGGCAGTCACAGGATCACCATCTGAGTGTTCCGCATTCATCTTATGGAATATCTTATTCACTGTTACAAGTGAGAATTAGGCATCCTTACCATCAGGAAGTAGGTTGGTTTTTAATGAGCACCCTTTCTGTGCTCAGCACAATGAGGGGCAAGAATAAAAGGAAAGGATATAGTCCTCGTTCTCAGAGAGTTTTCAATACAATTAGAAAGAAGAAATCAACATTTAGAAAATTAAATAATCACACAAGAGTTAAAGTGTACATGGTAAGACAGTCGTTAGATTGGGCTTTACAAAACCTGGGTTCTAATCTAATCTTTACCACCAAATAGCTATGTATTCCTCAGTAATTCACTTCACCTATGTGAGCCTCAATTTCCTTCTTTGGGAAATGAGAGGTTTGGGTAAGTTGATCTCAAAATCCATTCCAGTGCTAACATTCTAGAATAATTCTAACTTTCTTGAGATGTTACAAGGACATGCATGATTAATTACCCAGAGTGGTCTAAATCATAATTACTATGAGTTCAGAGGATTGAGGGATAATCACCATTGGCAGGAGATTAGGATGCTATGAGATTAGGAAGTAAAGAGATGGTTTCACTTTGGAAAATTCCCTCCTTGCTGTTGTTGGGGTGGGGTGAGGGGCAGCTGGGGCAGGAAGTAATTGATTATAATTTAATTGATCAAATGAATTTTGTGTGTGTGTGTGTGTGTGTGTGTGTGTGTGTGTGTGTGTACAGTGCTCTGCAAAATTTAAAGCACTATACATGGGGTGTCCTGTATCCCAAAATTCTTAGGGCAATTCTAGGCTGCTAAACTTTTGTAAATAAGCATCAATGTTAGGTGCTGCCATTGGTGTTGGCATCATCATCTCCATGGAGATATTTAGGGGTGCTGAGGAGTGGACGTATTGCTGGTATATAGGGAAGGATGGTGGATGTAGAGACTACCCTTGGTGCAGAGAGCATTAGCATCATCCGTGGTTACATGCATACTTTGGCATGAGAATAGTGCTACATGTCACTAGAGAGATTAGGCTTATAGGCATGACAAGATAACTGGCAATACAAAGCACTTTGCAATAAGTACCAAACGAGCAATAGACAATCAGTGCCCAAGTAATTAATAGAGGAACGTCAGCTAGGGTGGTAGTAGGAGTGGGGCGGTATAGCTCCAAAGGTGGAGGGGGATTGCACTTGTTTCTGAAAGGTGGGCAAGATTCCAATAACCAAAATAGAGAACATTCGAAGTATGTGTGTTGAGGGGCAGGGGAGAGGAGAGGTACACAGAGTGAGATGTGGAATAGGCAGAGACACTGTGAGTAATGTAATAGAGGTAGGGATGCTCGGCCTATGTAGCTGGATAGATTTCTACTATAGGGGAAGGGAACAAGCGTTTCTATGGCATCTACTAAGTATCATGTACTGTACTAAACACTTCTTACAAGCATTTTCTCATTTAATTCTCATAACAACTCTGTGTTATTGTTAGCCCCATTTTACAGTTGAAGAAACTGAGGCAGATAGAGGCTAAGTGACTTGTCTCAGGTCACACAGAAAGTAAGTGTCTGAGGCCAGATTTGAAGTCTGTTATTTCCTGACTCCAGGCTTAGGATTCTACCTACCGCACAACCAGTTGTCTCAGAGAAGTAGAAAGACATAAGATTAGAGGTACATTACAGGATCAGGTAGGTCATAGAGGGCTTAGGGATGGAGAGGAAAGATGTGGAAGATAAAAGAGGTTATGGAGAGGGGCCAGTAGAAGGACACAGTCTAGAAAGGACTCTGAGCCTCGGGAAGAAGGAATGATATTGAAAGTACCAAAGCTGTTGCTATTTTCTCATGATGGCTCCTTCTGTTCTGTGGTGCCCACATATCCTGACTCCCCAGCTGGGTTTGTGGTACAGTGATGCAGGTGACCAACCCTTAAATCAGTGACTTGAAAATGGCCAAAGATTGTTTGGTGAATTCCAGGGAGAGCTCAAAAATGAGAAACTGAAACAGCCTTGTCACCCAGTACCCCTCCCTTCTTTTCTTCCCACACATACAAAAAAATGTTTCTCTTCGTAATTGTCTATAAAAGATTATTGTCTGCATTTTATTTAATTATTCCGTATGAAGTAATTATGAGAGAATAATCAGCCTGTTCGCTGATAATAGATGTTTCATAAAGGAACACAAAAGAGACTAATAAAGGCAGAGCCAGCCCTCATCACTGTCATTATTAGCTTCCTTACATCTTTAATTTTCTTATATTTTTATTGTTTGCTTAAAATTAATTGTCCATTTCTTTTCCCAATCAGGTTTATTGCAAGTTGGCCACTTCTAGAAAACTGCATTTTGTGTGTGTTTATCTGGCAAATGTCCCAATAGATCTTGTCAACATTTAAATATCTATCCAGAGGCAAGAGAGAGAGAGGAAAAATTAGAATATTAGAAGTTTAGATATAGCAGGTAATTAAGATATCTTCTAGTCCAATTCCTTCATTTTGAAAATGAGGAAACTGAGGTTTAAATAAATGAAGTGACTTGACCTCTAGGTAACTCATATAACCTATAGGTCTAGACTTGGAATTAAGGTCCAAATTTCCTGATTAGAGAGCATGCTAGGGACTATCCCAGCAGTGTGGATAATGTACTAGTTTTTATGTCCAATTCAATAGATGTCCAGGGTCTCATAGTAACCCTTCCCAAGACATAGTATTTGATATTAGGGAAGTTTTAGGCTTTGCTATCCTTCTTCCCTGCCTTTTAGAAGGCTTCATAATGTATTGCCTAGGGCTGTTTCTAGCTAAAACTCTTATCCCACTAGAAGTAAAGCCACTAGAGATATGACTGGTTAATGTATTCTAACACTGTCATAGGCTAATTGTATTACTGAACTTTATGTTCATTATAATTGAAACAATTCAGTGAAATACTGCTTCATAGATGAAAAAAAATCTTAGTAGTGGGGGTACAGTTACCCTGAACTAGTCCACAGGCTAGTCCATTCCTCCTTCTGATCTATGACAAATACATTCAATATGCTTGGCCAGGGTCAAGGGTGCTGTCCATAGCTGGGGAAGAACATGAAGCCAACCTACCTAATCAGTGATTTAACTATAATCTCGATTTCATCAATCCTGTTCTCTAAGCTACTAAACTCATTGATTTTATAATCCATCCTCCATTGATTAGAAGCAAGGGAAGTGTGTGTGTGTGTGTGTGTGTGTGTATAAGTCATCTTTTGTTTTATATGAAGGCAGAGAACTTAGCTGTCTGGCTCTCTCTTTTCCTTTCTTCCAACAGGAATGATCAATATTAAATATCCCCTCTTCGACTTCAGAAAACCCCAAAAGGGTGAATTATTTCAAATGTCAGTATGGTAGTTGAAAATAAAAACAAAACAAAACACTCATTTGAGAATTAGGAAAAATCAGTGGTAGTTCCATCTCTAGCACAAATTGACTCTTTGATATTTGGCAGCCCTTTTTTTTTTTCTTCTCAGGACCTCAGTCACTTCCATAAATGAAAAAAAAAAATAGGACTATCTAAGATTTCTTGTTTTCATTCACTTGTTCAGTAAAAATTTATTATCTATGTGACTCAAACTCTGCTAGGTACTGGAAAAAGAAGGAAAGAAGGGAGAGAGAGAGAGAGAGAGAGAGAGAGAGAGAGAGAGAGAGAGAGAGAGAGAGAAGAAAAGAAAAAGAAATCTATTTTAGGGAATCAACATGTACCCATACAAATAAATATGAAATACACACAAAGCAAACACAAAGCAGTTAGGGGGACAGGACAGGGGATGGAATATTCCCTGACTCTCCCCCATGCCTGGGATGTTCTCCCTCTTCATTTCTGCCTCCTGCCTTCCATGGCTTTCTTCAAGTCCCAGAAAACTTCTCCAGCAGACTTTGCCCAATCCCCCTTAATTCTAGTACTTTTTCTCTATTGATTGTTTCCTATTTAGTTTGTTCATAATATTTTGCATATTGTCTCCATCATTAGACTGTGAGTTTCTTGAGGACAGGACCTATTATCTTTCTTTGTATCTCTGGCACTTAACACAGTACCTGGCATATTGTTCAGTCATTTTTCGGTCATATATGACTCTTCACCACTTCATTTTGGAAGTTTTCTAGGGCAAAGATACTGGAGTAATTTGGCATTTCCTTCTCCAGCTCATTTTACAGATGAGGAACTAAAGCAAACAGGGTTAAGTCACTTGCCCAGGGTCACACAACTAATAAACTAATAATTTAAACTCAGAAAGAGGAATCTTCCTGACTCTAGGCCCAGTGCTTTCCACTTTCTAGCTGCCCACCCGGCATATAGTAGGCACTTAATTAATGTTTATCAATTGGTTGATTATTTATAATTCCACAATTTTCTTGTAATATCATATTTATCAAGAAAGGAGATGAATCATCTTCCAAAGGGAAATGCAAGAAATTCTAGAATTTTTATTCAGTTGAGGAGAAATGTATAGTGTTTAAATGTAAAGATTATGGCAGCTAGCAGTACATTAAGCTACATTGAAGTCAGACAAGACAATACCAGGAATGGAGCAGATTATCATTTGAGTAATATGTAGAATCCCAGTTGTCTCGTTAACCCAGTAATAGTGTACTGTGTATAGAAATCCATAATAATGGTGATAGAGATTGATCAATAAACATTTATTAAGCACCTACTGTTTGTCAGGCACTGTGCTAGGTGTAGATGATTATGGTGGTGTAAGGATAACAATAATAGTAATCTATAATAACATAATGCTTTATAATTTGCAATGTGCTGTACATATATGATTAGATCTCCACCACAGCCTTGTAAGGAAGGCTCCATTATTGTAACCCATTCTGCAGATGAGGAAGCTCAGGATAACACAGCTAGTAAGTGTCTCTTACGGGTTTCCAGACCAAGTCTTCCTAACTCCAAGTTCTATCCAATGCCTCTGCAGGGCCAAAAGGTCCCAAAGTCAGTTAAGAGAAGGAAGGGGCTGATTCCTGGGAAGCCCAGGGAGCAGATCAACAACGTTGGGCAGAATCCTTTATAATCATATCCAATTTCATAAGCAGGCACTGCTTATATTGAGATCTCTGCCACAAACATGCCAGTGAGAAGTGCTGCCTCTCTTTCCCTCCTCCATGAGTGCTATTTTTTTCCTGCCCCCACTCACCCAAATCATTCACTTCTATCACCCATCATTTTTGAGTGTGTTTGTGGGAAATGTCTGTCCTGCCACAACTAAGCAATCAAACTGGAGTCCATTCAGAGCTGTGTTGCCAGGAGATCCTTTGGGATCTCATTATTGTACAAGCAATCGTGGTAGTTTTATTAGCCAGCCTTCTGATTTGTGTGGGAAGTCCTGTACATTGGCAATATTGCTCCTTGCTCTTCAAAGGATGCAGACCAGTTTAACAAGAGATGGTGGGTCACTGTAAACCCCCATTAAACACTTGGGATGGAATTCACCTCTACTAAATGTAGCAGTGAGTATCTGCAGAAATGTTTGCAGCCTCTTGCAACTATGAATTGAGCAATGAGTATTTTCTTTTATGTGAAGGAAATTCTTTATAAAGGTGGGAAAAGTGCTTCAGATATTACATAATGCTGAGTTTTGTAGCCTGTCTTACCCCTTTTCTTCACCCCTGCCATCACTGTGCCAATGAAACTTGCATGGTGAATTTGCTGCCTGGGTTAATAGCTTATTTCAGCACCTTCAAAGATCCTGTCACTCGTTCATTCAACAAGCATTTATTAGGCTCCTGTGCAGTACCACACACTGTTCAAGCCTCTGGGGACACAAAGTCAAGAATGAGTGGTCCCTACCCTCAAGGAGCTTACATTATAGTGATCCATTTGTCTGTTTCACTTGCTAAAAACCTTTTATAGCTAACATATAAGAAGATAAGGAGGACATTTAGGGATCTTATGGAGTCATAGAAACTTTGAGTTGGAAGGAATCTTTAAGGTCATGTAGCAAACTCTAATCTGAAGCCCAAATGTCTTCTATAACAATCCCAGCAATTGGTCATCCAACCTGGACTTTAATACCAGCAAGGATGAAAACCTAACTACCCTCCTTCCCCACCGCAACACAATCCATTCAGTTGCGGGACCATTTTAATTGTCAGACAACTTCTCTACTATATTGAACTCAAAGTTCGCTATAATTTTTAAAAAATATACATATTTTACTGAAAATTTTTGTTCTTACACCACTTAGATTTCCCCATATCCATTCTTTTCCACTTCCTAGAGATCCATTCATTATTTAAAAAAAAAGATTTTTTAAAGAAAAAGAGGAAGAGAAAAAAATGAGGAAAACCAATCAATACATTAAAAAAAATCTCGCATTATATGCAGTGTTCTACACCTATAGACCCTCTCAGCTGTATGGAGGAGGGGGAGGTGTCCTCTCATTTGTTTTTTTTGGGGGACCAAGCTTATTCTTTGTAATTCTGCAGCATTAATTTGTATTGTTTTGTAGGGGCTGTTCTTCCCATTTTATATAGCATTTACATTATTGTAATCACTGTGTATATTGTTTATCTGTTTGCTTTACTTTGTGTCAGTTCATGTAAATCTTTGTGCACTTTTCTATCACATTTGTTTTTTCTTACAGAGTAGTAATAACCCCCCATGGCAATCTATCCTATTTGGGGACCACTCTGGTTATTAGAAAGTTTTCTCAAATCTCCCTGTAACTTTTACCATTGTCCTAGTAGGCACTGCCAGAGCATAGCTCAATTCTGACCAATCTTCTCTACCAACCAAACCAAGAAAAGCAGCAGTCACTTCCCCAGTCACAATATGTCTTAGTTTTGGCTATCCCTCCTCCCTTACCATCCCTCTCTACCCCATACCCCACCCAAGCAACTCTTCTGGAACCCAGATTTGAATATTAGTGCATACATGAACCAGATGACCTCTAATATACCTTCTAGCACCTAGTTGGAAAAAAAAATGGAACATTCAGACAAGTAAGTTATTTGACATCACTTAGACTAAAATGAAAAAAGGTAATTTGGCTAAGCGCTACTTTTCAGAAATGGAATTTTGCCAGACTGGGTATGTGTGTGTGTGTGTGTGTGTGTGTGTGTGTGTGTGTGTGTGTGTGTGTGTGTGTCCACATTCACAGCTGTGATGTGGGCCTTGCTTACTTTTCTCTCATCTCATTTCCCTCCAACATGTCATCAGCATCTGACATTTTTATCCAAAGAGACTATTTTGCCAGCATTAATGGTTGGGCCTCCTAAAGTAACTGCCACTGGAGGAGCAAATGTTACTTTTCTGGTTTGAATACTAATGGGGCTGGAAGGGTGGAGTGGGGGATGATGAGGATGGGGAGGGGGAGCTGGAACTGTGCACCTCTCAGTACTGCTGGCTCAGTGAATGCCTAGGTCAGGTTGCAGTCTGTTGGATGGAGAATGTGACTGCCTTTGCAGAGGCCCAGGCAGAAACGCAGTCCTCTTCAGGGCTCCTACCTCTGCTGGGGCAATCAAGCTGGCATGTGTTTTCAGTAACCTCCAGTGAGCTCATTTTTTCTCTCTCTCTGGTGTAATTCCGGGAAAGGAAAGCGTTCACAATATTATATTTGCCATCCTCTAGCACATTCATGTCATGTAGCACCTACAATTAATGAGTGGCATTTGGGAGGGCATGACTCATTACGGCACAGTATTTAATTCCATTCTTTTCCGACAGACTGATTTAAACCCTGCTCAGAGAAGTCTGAACTTGAAGGCACCTAGTCTGAATAGAGCAGGCCAGGATGACTTGGCCTATTGAGGGACAGTGAGAGCTCCAGTGGGTAAAGCAGCCTCTAGTGTGGGATCTCAAAGAACCCCTTTGCACATAGTAATTGATGGCACCTCTAAGTGTTACATTAAACATTTAATTGAACAGTTAAATGTGGATTAATGAGGCCATTAATTAATACAGTGGGGAAGTCGAAAGTTCTTATCTGAAGACCACAGAGAGAATGCCCCACACCAGATCAGTCCATGGATATGCAGCACCATCCTGCAGATTCCAAATTGGGCAGTTGTAGGGAGTCCCCCATGGGGGGGAATAAAAGGAGATAAAGCAAAGCACTTGGAAAGACCACTTCAATTCAGCCAACATTTATTAAACTACTACTGTGTGTAAGCTCCTGGGCTCTGAAATGAGTTAAAGTCAGAGTCTCTAGTCTGAACCCTGGCGTTGGCCTGCTTTGTATTTGGGGCAAATCTGTTGGTCATTCAAAGCCCTTCATAAGCTGCTTCCCTCTGACCTTTCCAGTTTTCTCACACCATACTCTGTCCCAAGTACTCTGAGATACAATGACACTGTCCTCTCTTTACTACTCCTAACACTAGTCAGTTCCTAACATTTTCACAAGCTGACTCCCTGCCTGGAATTGTCTCCCTTCTCACCTTTGCTTCCCAGCTTCTCTGGCTTCCTTCGAGACCCAGCCAAAATCCCACCTTTCATGAGAGGCCTCTCCTAACCACCACCACCCCCATACACATACATACCCACACACCCATACCCACATTCATGTGCTTTCCCTTTATTATCTCCAATTTATCACATATATATGTGTGTATATATATATATATGTGTGTGTATGTGTGTGTGTGTGTGTGTGTGTGTGTGTGTGTGTGTATCTATCCCTCTATATCTATATGGAGTAGGTATATACAAACTCCATATAGATATAGACATAGATGATATATATATATATATATACATATATATATATATATATAGAGAGAGAGAGAGAGAGAGAGAGAGAGAGAGAGAGAGACAGAGACAGAGACAGAGACAGAGACAGAGAGACAGAGACAGAGAGAGAGACAGAGACAGAGAGACAGAGACGGAGACAGAGACAGAGACAGAGAGAGAGAGATGGATGGATGGTATAGAATCGTTTGCCTTTGTCTCCCCAAGTGGCCTGGGGCCTTCTTAAGAGCAGGGATTGCCTATAGACTTCTGGCACAGTACCTGGCTCATGGTAAGCACTAAATTAGTGTGTGTTGACTTGATTTATCTACTCAGGACTCCAGTTTCCTCTTCTAAAAAAATTAATGAACTGGGCTAAGTGATTTCCAGTCAATCAATCAACATGCTTTTATTAAGCACTCTCTGTGTGCCAGCTAGGCACAGGGAATCCTCTTCCCTCAAGCATCTCACAGTCTAACTGGAAGTCAGTGTGCATATGTCCAGTTATATACAGTAGAAACACATTCAAAACAGATATAAGAAAATCTTCATTGGGGGATTAAGGGGAATGGTGTTGGAGTACTGGGTTGGGTAGGTAGGAACCAGAAAAGGTCTCATTCAGAGGGAGGCACTTGAATTGGGTCTTGAAATAAAATAGAAATTCTGAAAGACAGAGGTGAAGAGAGAATACTTTCCAGGTGTGAGGGACAACCAGACAAACTTGTGAGAGGAGCTGTGTATCAGATGTGAGAAACTTCAGGAAGGCCAGAGTGGCTGGCCACAGAATTACGTGGAGGAGGTAATGTGTAATAAGGGTAAAAGGTGGCTTGAGCCCAGTTCATAAAGTGTTTTCTATTTCAGAGAAAGGAGGTTGTATTTGATCATATTCTACTTCTTAACATTATTATTTGTTTATATGTCTCTTTTACCAAGTTAGGCTGTGACTTTCATGAAAACTTAGATCCTCCCTTCTTTTATTCATAATAGCACCAAGTTCAGTAATTTGCAAATAGCACATGCCTAAGAAATGTTTTTTTTTTAATAAATGAATTAATGGTTCCCACGTTCTTGATATTTCCCCAGTGCCTGGACTCTTGGTCTCATTTAAAGAATGTTAGGAACTTTAGCTGTGACCTAGTCTGGTCTCATTTTACAGGTTAAACCATTAAAAGAAAGTGACTGGAATAGCACATTCAGTCCTGTGTGCTGCATTTAAGGAAAGACATTTACATGTTGGAATCCTGGGTGGGGGGTGGAGTAGGGGTAGGGTGGTCCAAGGTGGCAAGGAGATTTGAAACCTTGCCACAGGAAGATTAGTAAGGATTTAACTTAGAAAAGAGAATATTTAGAGGGGACATGATAGTGGTCTTCAGATTTTGAAGGAGTATCACGTAGAGTAGGAATCTGACTTAATTTGATCCGCCCTGGACCAATAGAAGTTGCAGAGAAGCAGATTTCAGCTTGATATTAGAAAGAACTTCCTAATGATTCAAGCTGAGCAAAAGTGAAATGGGCTGCCCTCCACAAATAGTGAGTTCCCCATCACTGGAAGTGTTCAGGCAAAAATGACTGCTTGCCATATAATATTTTGTCTGTCTGCTAGTCTATCACATCCACCCTTGTATCAGAGATGCACATGTGTGTATGGTGTGTTCCCCAATTAGATTATAAACTCTTTGCAAGGCCTGTGTCTTGGTTTACTTTTCTATGCCCAGCACCTAGTACATGACCTCATACATTACAAAATATTTGTTGAATCATCTCTTAGACAAGATTCATGCTTTGGGTGGGGGTAGAATTTTGAAAGACTTGGGTTCTATGAGTCTATGAATAACATGGGGTCCCCCCCCCATCAGATTGAGGACAGGGACTGTCCTTTGCCTTTCTTTATATCCCCAGTACCTCGTACACAGTAGGCACTTAATAAGTGTTTATTGACTGACTGCTTGATACAAAACAAGTAAAAGGCCTAATTGTTCCCCTTCTTTGTTCATACTATACCTGCCTATCTCTTACCCATTTCTTCGAGAAACAAATCATATGCATTACCTTCCTCACAGGACTATGGGAAACACTTGGTAAGACTTAGAGTGCTAGACAAGTATAAGTTATTGTTATTAACTCAATTCCCTTCACTATAAAACCTTCCATATTCATCTAGTACCACAAAGAACTCTCTCTGAGCTTAGTTCCTAGTGCTAATTGTCTGAATCACCCATTTGAATGTTGAAGGCATCTAAGTGGTTCAGTGGATAGAGGGATGGGCCTGGAGTAAGAGAGAACTGAGTTCAAATGTGACCACAAGCATTTACTAGCAGGGTGATCTTGGACAAATCACTTAACCTCTGCCTGCCTCAGTTTCCTCAACTATAAAATGAGGATAATAACATCACCTGTCTCCAAGGGTCCTTGTGAGGATTAAATAAGATATTTATAAAGCACTTAACACAGTTCTTGACATACAGTAGGTGCTTAATAAGTGCATATTCTTCTTGTTCCTTTAGCCCTATCCTGTCTTGGCACAGTGCTTATTTTATGTATTTACACTATGATATAATTCAACATTCTTCCTCCTCCCATGCTTCATTCTGGCTTGAAAATGGCCCTGGCTTCTTGATAACTATGGAACTGGAAGTCATTAAAGACCCAGGCTAGATAAGTAAAACAAGACCCATTGTGAGAAGATGAATGCTTTGGCTGTAATAATTCTTTTAACTGTGTATTACTAAGGAGTGGGATACCCCTTCCTATGGATATCCCACAAGTCTCTGGCTGAAGCCCTCTTATCTTCTCTTTACAACTGTGATTTTGGCTACTTCATCAGCTATAATGGGCTCAATCAGCATATCTATGCAGATGACTCCTAGAAGTGTGGTACTGGAGAAATAGCATTAGGTATGGAGTCAGAAGACCTTGTTCCAATAATGCCTCTGACACCCATTACCTATGTGACATTGAACAAATCACATAATTTCTTGGGCCTCAGTTTCCTCATATGGAAAATGAGAGAGTTGAACATGACAGTCTCTGATGGTCCCTTCCAATCCTAAAGCTCTGATCTTACCATCATCTCTCTCTTAAGATCCAGATTAGCAGCACCTATTAACTATTGGGCATCTTCACTTGGATGCAAAAGCAACATACCCAAAATGGAACCGATTATCTTCTCCCTAAACACTTCTTTCTAACTGCCCTGTTTCTGTTAGTCACCTTCAATCCTCCTGTCACCTCCTTCACCAAAGTTTACAACTTTGCAAGCATCCTCTATCCTTTCTTCTCTCTACTCCCTCATATATGTAATCAGTTGCCAAACCTTGTCTGTTCTACAACATTTCTTGTATTTGCCCCTTCTATTCACTTACATGAAGATCGCTCTCCTTCAG
The DNA here is from genome assembly GCA_011680675.1 of Gymnobelideus leadbeateri. NCBI lineage: Eukaryota > Metazoa > Chordata > Mammalia > Diprotodontia > Petauridae > Gymnobelideus > Gymnobelideus leadbeateri. The sequence continues at coordinate 233,582 of WOXC01008685.1, forward strand.
GACCTTGCCACCATTTCCCAGACTTGCTAAAACCTCTTAAATGAAGTCATCACTTCTGAACTTTCTTCTCCAATCCATCCTCCACAAGGACATCAAAATAACCTTCCTCAAATACCAAGTCATAGAATGCCTTCAGTGGCCCCCATACTATGAAGGTTACCTATCTCCATGTTTCCCTCTTCCTTCAATTTTCTTGTATTTACTGATCTTTATATTCCTCACTCCTTCTTAAAGGCAAAGACTGTGTGTGTGTGTGGGGGGGGGGGGTTGTTTTTGTTTTTGTCTTTGTACTTCCTGCAGTGCCTACCATGCTGTCTTTCATCCAGCAGGTGTTTAATCAATTCTTGTTGAATTGACAAAATTGGAAGTGTGACATTAGATGGAGTACCCATGCAGATGAGAAGCAGGTTCTTCTGAAACAGTGAAATGTGGAAAAGTCTTCTCTCCTTGGTTAGCTTATAAGGCCCATGACAATCAGGGACAACGAGATTGTTTTTTGTAACTCTGATAGCGTTTAGCTAGACCTCACACATGCATTCTCTATGACTCAGTCCCTTTCCTCTCTCTCTTTTCTTTCTCTCCCTCCTTCCCTATTCTCTCTCTCTCCTCTCCCTTTCTCTGCTCTATTATATTTACATGTATATATATATATATAATATGTCATATCATATCATATATTTGAGCTAGTAAAGCTCATACATGTATTAACTAGATTCTTTGTAATTTAGGTATATAACTAAATAATTAATTCACTTATACATAAATGAACTAATCATTCAATTCCTTCCTTCTTTTCTTTTTCCCTTCCACAAGTATTTATTGTATTATATTTATATGTGTGTGCGCACACACATACACACACGATGTTCCAAAAGTCTTAGTGCAGTTAAGTTCTAAAAGCTTATACATACATGTGTAAATACATGCACACATATATGTGATACACATGTGTATATACCTATATACACATATATGCTCCCAATCCAACACTCCTTGCATAGATAGCATTCCTCTACCTGGGCCTCATTAACCATGTGTCCCAGCTGCCTCTTTGGTCTTCAGGGTTTGGACCTTCCTCCCACGCAGAACCAGGCATTTCTTCTAGGTGGCTCAGGGGCTATTTCTCCTTCACAAACTTAAAGCAGCCCTGCCCATACAGAATGTCCACATGAAAAAAATAGAGAACAATAAAGACAGTGCCACTCAGCCAGGCCCTATCATGGCCCCAGCACAGAGCTAAGTCATGGGCTGGGATGGGGAGGGGGGAAGAGGGATATAAGGAAGTGCTGATGAAGCAGCACAGAACAGTGAAAAGAACACTTTCTCTGTAGTCACATGCCCTGGGTTCGAATCCCTCTTCTGAATATTATTATCATATCCCTGACCAAGCCCCAGTTTCCTCATCTGTGAAATGAGGAAGTTAGGCCAGAGGATAACCCTCAGAGACCCCTTCCAGTGCCAGATTTTATAAACCTGTAAGTACAATATGTCACCTTGGCCCTTTAAAAACTTAGGATTTATCTTAGGGAAGAAGTAGATATATGAAAGTTAGTAAGTCAAGTCAGAGCAGTTATTTATTCATTCATCCAGCAAACATTTATTAAATCCCTCCTAAATTTGAGGCACAATGCTAGGAATTAGGAATAGAATGGGAAACAAGTCACTTAACCTCTCTGGGCCTCAGTTTTCTCACCTGTGAAATAGGACTTGAGGAGGGTTAACCTAGAGGGTCTTCTGGCTCTAACATGTGATCCATCAGGCACAGTCCTGGCACTAAACAAGGGTGTGGAGTGGGGAGAGAGAGATGGACTCCAGTAATTATCAGGTAAGGTGGCATATGATTAATTGAATCAGAGAGTAGGAGGGGTCAAAGCTCATGAGGATTTGGGGGAGGAAGGGATCATTTCTTACTTTGAGAAAATGTTTCATAGAAGAGGTAGCACCTGAGCTGGCCCTTGAAGGCTCAGTGGATAAGTCTTCTTTCCTTTTTAGCCCTGCCCGAGAGGTTAGCACTGAGAAGCAATTTTGAGCAGGATCCACGGTGTGTGTTGATTAAACCTGCTGCTGCTTTGAGAGCTGGGAAGAAAAGGAATAGAATTATCCTAGCACAGGTGCAGGTCAGAACAAGGCATCCAGGAAGTATAAAGAACTTGTTAAACCAGGCAACAAGAAAGAAAAGGCCAATGAGAGGGGAAAATAAGAGAAGGAAGCAGAGTCAAACCTGGAAATCTAAAAGAAGCTAGGTCAGTCATTTGTTCTACAAGGAATTATGTTCCAGAAACTGTGCGAAATGCTAAGGACACAGAAAAGTCAAAGACAGCACCTACTTTCAAGGAGCTCGTAGTCTAATGAGGAGACTGCATGAAAACAACTATGTGCAAACAAGATACATACAGGCTAAAATGGAGATAATCAACAAAGATATGGCCCTGAAGTGAAGTGAGACTGGGAGAGGGTCCTTCTAGATCTAGAGTGATCATGGACTACCAGGTCTGGGTTTCACTGCAGTTTCAGTACCAGGTCATATACAAGGGGTCACAGGAACACAGATTTTAGCATTGGAATAGACCTTGTAGATCATATAATTTTACAAAGGAGAAATCCATGATCCAGAGAGATTTAGTGATTTGGCCAAAGTCAAACAGCTAGTAAGTACAGCACTGGTATTTTAACTCAGCCCCTTTGATGACAAATCCAGGTCTCTCCACCTTAAACCACAAGGACCTCAACATATCAAAAGAATGAATTCTCTTTAAAGCCCTCAAGGTCTTCCTCAGAGACATATGTGAACTCTAAGTCCAAAGGTATAGTGAGTTCCACCCAAGCTCCCTTTAGTTGAAGCATTCCCAATACCACTATAACTTGCCTTTAACTCCTAGTAATCCAGGAGTGGTAGACAGAATTTCAGTGACTTGGATTTTCATTCAAAAGGTATTTGCTGAGAGTATATAGTGTGCTTAGTCCTGGTCTAGGCCCTGAAGGAGACATGATGGTATAATATAAAGTTCCTGCCCTCAAGGGGCTTATTATTGAATGGTACACAAAAGACCCATACACAAATATCTCTAGTTTAAAAAAAAAGTTATAAGTTGTGTCATGAGAAGCCTTAGATTCTCAGATTTGAGGAATGGAAAAGACCTCTGAACCCAGTTCAGCACCTTTAATTTACAGATGATAAAGCTGAAGCCCATAGGGCAGTGGTTTCAATAATACATTTATTGAAATTCAGAAGAGGGGGGCAGATCATTTATTTTCTAGAGTTATCAGGGAAGCCTTCATGGAAGTGGTGGCATTTCAGCTTGAAGGAAAGGTAAAATTTTTAAAGGTAAAAATGAAATGGGGTGAGAGGGCATCATTCCAAACAGAGGGAAGAACAAGAACACTTTTCAGGGGCAGGAAAACATACTTTAGGAATGACAAGTATTCCAGTTTGACTGAATACTAATGATAACAATAATAAGAACTCTAGTATTCATACAGCATTTTAAGATTTGTGAAGGGTTTTACTTATATTTCCTCATTTGATCCTTACAAAAATCCTGTGAGATAGGCACTATTGTGCCCCTTTTACAGATGGGGGAAGAGAGGTTTAGAAAGGGCAAATGACTTGCCCAAGGTCAACCACTCAGCTCTTCCTGACTCCAGGTCTAACATTCTGTCCAATGTACTTCCTTACTGACTCTGAAAGTCTAAAACAAATAGTATAGAGCTCCCCATGATCTGGTGAGGAAAAGGGAATCACTAAAGGTTTGGAGCAGTAGGTCAAGTAAACCTGACCAGATCTCTGTTTTAGAAAGATCAATTTAGGCAGATTAAATTCAATTCATTAAATATTTATTAAGTGCTTATATGCTAGGCACTGTGTGTAGCACTGGGGATACAAAAAGAGGCAAAAGACAGTCCCTGCCTTCAAGGAGCTTACAGTCTAATGGGGGAGACAACAGGCATACAAATACATACAAAGTAAGCAATATACAGGTTTAATAGGTTAATAAATATGTGGGTTTATAATTAACAGAGGGAAGGCACTGAATGAAGATGGGCTGGGGAAAGCTTCCTGCAGAAGTTGGAATGTTCATTGGGACTTAAAGGAAGCCAGAGAGGGCAGTCACCAGGAGCACAGGAAGGAAAGTGTGCCAGGCATGGGGTGGGGGGACCCAGAGAAAATGCCTGAAGCCATGAAAGGGAGTAGAAATGGGAACCTTTGTGAACTAAGACAGAGGCAGTGGCAAAGAAGAGATGACTGTGAGAGAGATTTAGGAAGGTGACTAGAATCTCATCCCTAAGGGGACAGGTTTTGCCAAGGGATTTTGTAAATTGAAAAAGCTGTTTCTCACATGGACTGAATTTTTTCCCCCTCTGGGGAATCATTGTCTATGTAATGTATATCCCTGTAGCTATATTTAACCACTGGGGACCTAGCTCTTTGTTAACCATCTAACAATTGACTGAATTAACACCAAGTGTAGCTGGGAAAAGGGAAGAAAGAAATGGCCCGTATCCTCCTGCTAATGATTCCAGAAATTAGACCTTTGGCTCTACTGGGCTTAGACATTCAGCCCAAAAAGGGGGATTGATCACCTGGGGGAAAATGGACTGTTGTGGGCCCTGACATCTGCATTGGTAATCTCCCCTGTTCCTGAGAGAGTTCTTTTGGAGACTTGAGCTATAGGCCCAGCACTGCAATCCTAGGCCCCTAAATAGTTCTCCGTTCTCCTTAGCTTACTTAGGTTTCTCCAGCATGAAAGGGTCTTTCCCCTTCTTAAGCCATGATACCTGAAGGAAGATAGCATCCTGGAAGACCCCTATATGTTTCTAGCTCTTTTGGAGCATGAGTCACCAGTACACACCACAGGCTAAGGTGGGATGTCCTGGGACCCACAGCTGGCTGTATGAGCTATACTGGGAACTGGTTAAAACCAGGGACTTCATTTTTATCGTCATCATCAATCAGTATTTATTGAGCACCTGCTATTATATACTCAGCTCTGGGCAAGGCATTATATCTGGAATGATACAAAGTTGAAGGAGGCAAGTCCTCACCCTTGAGGCCCTTGACAACTTCCTTAACTCTCTGTTCGACCCATAATGAGTGCTATAGATAATCTTTTCTGGCTCCTGTAATGTTTCCAGAAATCCTTAGTTGTTGCCGTTCTTGCTGGAAATGAAGTAGATATACCCAAAGCCATAGAAAAGGAAGCAAAGGACCAGAGATCTAGAGATGATCCAGGTTAAGTCCTTCAGGAAGGAAACCAAGGCAAGTTGTGTGCCCAATGTCAAGCAGGTAGCAGAGGCAGAAGTGGAACTCAGGTCCTCTGACTCCAGAGACTTTTCACTAGACCACAACAATCTCCACTTTGCGCCAAGTGCTCCATGAATAAGTGCTACAATTAGAGATAAATAAGTTTTACCAGGAAACTCCTTAGACTAGTCTGTGGGACCTCATGGAACTCAACTATTCCAGTCTCAAGAAATAAAAACCGTGTCTGTCCACGAATAAGCTGATTTGGATAAAGGATTTTGTTTGTTTTGTGTGAACATCATGGAAGCTTGGTGGTCCCTTCCAACTCTGAGACTCTGCTTCTGTGTATCTTCCCTTATTCTTAGAGGCAGCTGGTGAGTAGGCAGAGTGCCAAGTCTCAAGGTGGGAAGACCTGAGATCGTGGTTTCAGGTACTTATTAGCTGTATGACCCTGGGCAAGTCAATTTATCACTGTTTGCCTCAATTTCTTCAGCTGTAAAATGGGGGAGAGAATGGCACCTACATCATTTGAGGAGCGAATAAGATGATATTTATTCATTTCTTTATGGATTTTTTTTGGTTTTTGGCTTTTTTGGGGGGAAGGTAGGGCAATTGGGGTTAAGTGACTTGTCCAAGATCACATGGCTAGTTGTGTGTGTTTGTGTGTGTGTGTTAAGTGTCTGGGGCTGGATTTGAACTCGGGTCCTCCTGACTCCAGGGCATAAGATGATAGAAAAACTTTCAGCATAGTTCCAAGCACATAATAGGTATTATATAAATGTTTATTCTGTTTCTCTTTCCCTCTTCCTGACCTTTTCACTTCTCTCCTTTTCCTCCCCTCCTCATTCACCTATTTTGAAAATATTTGTCAAGTTTCTACCAGTTGGGGATAGTAAGAAGTATAAGACTATAAGACCATGTCCCTGACCCCAGGGAGCTGACAGTTCACCTGTTCTATATAGTTATGCCTTCCACATCATGGGAGTTCTGGAACGTGGCACCCCACCCTGCGATCTGGAAAATCCACATAAAATTTTTTGGACCTTTCTTCACTCTTTGTACCAAAGAAGAAGTCTGAATTATGATGGTTTTAAAAGATGAAATATGTTTATGTTCTACAATAGTAGACACATATTTTATGCATTTCTGAATTTCAAGATTTTTTCTGTGTCGTCTGCTGACCTTCACGTGTTGTCTGCAGCTTCTGCAAAACTCCCACAAAATTCACATTTGATTTCCTATACCAGCCCTCAATATATCAGAACTGTGATGGGGAAAGTCACAATGTGGAAGGGATGTCTGTACTTTGGTTCCAAATGAATGACAATGGTAAAATAATTGCTCTTATGATCTATGCTCCATCTTGTCTGACCCTTTGTGACCTTGTGGACCTAACTATCCATGGTGTTTTCTTGGCAAAGATACTAAGTGATTTGCTATTTCTTTCTCCAGTGGCAAACAGAGGTTAAGAGACTTGTCCAGGCTCACACAGCTAGTAGGTGTCTGAGGCCACATTTGAACTCAGAGCTTCCTGACTCAAGGCCCAGTGCTCTGTGAACTATGGCACCACCTAGCTGCCTCCAGTAAATGTTCTACTCTATGCCGATAGAGCAGAAAGAGTTCACTGGGCTCTAGTCGTCAGCAAAGTCTGTAATAAATGGCCCATTGACTTTGATGTTAGGGTATTAGTGTAGTCCTGTGAAAGGGCCAGATAGAAGAGGGCCTCCTAAGCACAGGCTCTCACAAGGCCAGCTGGAGTCAAGCTTAGGGGAGAAATAACCATGGAAGGTAAAGATCTCCATGGGCTGCAGTAGCCAAATAGCCCTTCCTAAAAGAGGAGGCATTTGATAGTCTGGGAAGGTCTATTCTGTGCAAGAGGCACTGGGCTTACTCTGGGCCACCTTACAGGGTCACTGGGACCACTGCAAGAGTTAGAGTATTAAGTAGTGCCTTGATGTCCATCATGCTCCTTCGATCACCCTTCTGAGACTTCTTTGTTTCTCCTGGGGCTCGTGGCTCTCAGGCCCATAGTCTTTCTACTATATCAAGTTGTCTCTAAAAACAAAACAAAACAATCGAAACCCCCTGTAATTTCCTTAAAAGGAATAAATGAACAATTAAAGCAGATTTCTTTTTAAAAAATAGTAATTCATGATTACAAAATGTTCTCATTTAATCTTCACAACAGTTTGTGAGGACAAATTTTATTGTACACCTGTTATTAATCCCATTTTAGAGATAAGGAAAAGTAAGACTATGCGAAGTTTAATGATTTGTCTGAGGTCACATATTAATGTATGACTAGAAACCCAAGTTTTCTGGTGCTACATCCTACATATATACATATAAATATATTTATATGTTTATGTATATGTGTATGGGTATATATGTATCTATAGGTATATATAGTTATCTATCTCTCTCTATATATAGCTACATACATAAATATGTGTATATATGTATAAATTATTTTTCCCCTGCAACACCATTTGTCTCTAAATACTAAGAATGAAGACACAAAGCCTAATGGATATTTAGACATTGCAATAATGTCACTTTGTCTCAGCCACCACAGTGAGAATCCAGGGGAGGACATGCCCCTTGCTGTGACTTACTCCCTGAGTTATGGAAGTTAGAAGGCAAGGGGGATGGTTTGGATAACCTCAAGGCACTTTATAATCCTTTGATTCAAAGGTCTTTGAGGAATGATGAACCATTTGATGAAACTGGGGTTAAAACCTATGGATTTTCAGGAGTAAAACCTAGGGATTTCATCTTTTAAGCCCAGAATTGTACCTTCTTCTGATCTATGTTGGTCCAGATTTTTATCACAGACCTGATACTCCTGACCATTTCCCACTGTGTATTTTATTTAGTCCAATTAAATGCTTGGTATGGGGGTGGTTAGGTGGCACATTAATAGAGCACCCACCCTGGAGTCAGGAGAACTTGAGTTCAAATTTGACCTCAGACACTTAACACTTACTAACCATGTGACCTTGGGCAAGTCACTTAACCCCAATTGCCCTGCCCTCCCCCTTCCAAAAAGCAAATAAACAAATAATAAATGCTTGGTATAAATTAATGAATGAGTGAATAAATTAATGATGAGTCATTTAATAAAGAATTACTAGTGGACTGGACTTGGAGGGAGGAGGGTCAGTCATAGATAAGTCACCTGGAACAGGTTACTGCATTTCTATGTTTCAGTCCTGTTATTTATAAAATGAAAGACGTACTTTAGATGATCTCTTAGGTGCCTGACAGCTCTAACATTCTATAATTCACTAAGACTATTTTTTTTCCTATTTCCTCTTGTCTTTGATGTCCCAGTTTCCACATTCTTCCCTTCCTTCTCCTCCTCTACCTCAGAGGCACTCCCTTCATCTTTCCCTTCATTAGTTTCCAATTTCCTCCTATTATTTTCCCTAAGCTGGGTCAGTCCTTGGGAGCAGAAAAGGGCAGCAAATCCTGCTCTCAGATCTTTCATTCACACTGAGATGCCAGTAACTGAAAACAGCTTAGCTCAGTTGAACTAAGGCAGATCAGGATAGACCTTCGGAGAGATGCTCAAACTTTCAGTGCCTTAAGTCTCCCATCTGTAAAATGGGTATAATAATATTTGTACCACTTACCATACAGTTTGGGGAGGAAAGTTTTATAAACTGAAATGCACTCCATAAAACTGAACTATTATCAATGTTATTAATCTTAGAAAATCATGACCTCTTCACTTCCAGATGCATATTTTTGTCAACAGAGATCAAATCCTCAAGTTTAATTCCACAAATCAATTCAAACAATTCAACCAACATTTATCAAGGCCCACACCTGTAACTACTGTGTGATATCTAAGACTTTGTCTCAGCCACCACAGTGAGAATCCAGGGGAGGACATGCATCTTGTGTGCAGCAACCAGCTTCTTTCCACGAGTCCTTGTTGGTAATAAAACCACCTGTGGCCCATACCTTCTAGCGCCTCATCATCATGTCATCCTTCTTGCAGGTCTTGCTTTCTCCATCTGCTAGAGGGGAAAAAGTCAGACTTTCTGGGGGACCTGTCTCTTCCTCTTCCGGTGTCCTGGTCCCCATGATTTGACTTCTTGTTCTTCATTCACCTTTTCCCAGCTGAATTTGTTTCTGACACAGTTTCAGCTTATACTACCTGGCAAAGATCAGGTATTGTGTTGTATCAGGGACTCTGCAAAACCTTGGTTCAGTGCTAGTATGTCCCATGGGGAGCAGTCCCTTCAGGAGAAGCTACAGTAGAAATAGAAACACTTCTTAGAATGTGTCATTATTCCCAGTCCACCTTCCCTACTTATCTGTGGATACTGGGAATATATAGGATTTTTTTAAATAGCTTCTATTCTGAAGGAACATACAATCCTACTAGAAGAAAGCAATATGCTTAAAAATAAATGCTGCCAAAAATAATAGGCTAATAGTCTAAGAAAAATTGAGGAGAAGGTCCCAGGGAGGTCTGGGTAGACTTCCTCATAGGTGTGACAGTGGAGTTCAGCCTTCAAGAATTCTGAGAGGCCAAGATGAAGAAGCAGAACACTTCAGGCATGGGGAATATCTTGCCCTAGTGCAGGAAAGCAAGAGATGGAGTACCTAGCCAGGGGGATGGCCAATAGTCTAGTTTGTCTGGAAATGGTGTGATTTCTGGCATCAGTCAAAGGAGAGGAGAACTTTGGGGGCAGTGGGACTTTTAAAAAGCGCCCTGAAACCACTAGGCTCTAAGTTATTTCACCCAGTATATTTTCTATTCCCACCCCAATTTACAGGCCTTTGGAATTATAAAATGGCTGCCCAGTGAAAGAAAAGGGCTGTAAAGTTCCATTAACCCTTGTGTCCTCTTCTCTCCTCCTCCTGTCCTCACAAATCATTTATATTTCCAGATTTCTAAACAGGAATTTGGAACATTCTTGGTTCAGCCATTCTGAACTTTATTACTTGAATGGGGCTCTTTTACACCTGCAGAATTCCATTCTAAGCTGGGCCGTGGTAGGGAAAATATAATTTTACACCACTCCAGGTCCACATTAAAGCCATGAATCCTGGGATGAAATTAAGTTCCCTTTCTCAGGGAAATGTTTTGACCAGGATTCAAGGCAGTGAATGGAGTGTTCTCATATGCCTCTTTTGTGTTCCACCAAAAAAAAATCTAGATTAAAAAAATAAATTAGGAGGATATTTAAATACCTAGAAGTCCTAAAGAGGTCAAAGTGTCTGTTGTCTTGGATGCTATCCCCATATTTAGACAATTCATCCTACAAATGTGTGCCCCTGTAATGATCATAGCAGCAGTTAACAGAAACAGGGTTTCTACTCAGGTTCTTTTACTCCAAACCCAGTAATAACAATAGTAACAATTATAATGGTTTGTACAATACTTAAAGTTGTCAAAGCACTTTCCAACTTCTTCTGCATTTGGATCATATATATATGTTGTTTCTCCCCAATAAAAACTTCTTGGGGGCAAGAATTGTGTTTTTGGTGCATTTTCTTTCATCTTTGCATCCCCAGAACCAAGCATGGTGCCTTATCCATGAGAGATGCTTAATAAATGCTTTTGGGGTTTGATTGGATAGGACAATGGACCTAGCTTACTGGGAACAAAAATAATGTCAATGCTATTTCTGACAACTTAGGTGGCTCTGTGTTTTTATGTTTCCAAATACAAGCAGGAGGTATAGATATGTACATTTTTGCTACTTTCTGTTTTGAGGAATATGTTATATCTACCCAAGGCCAATAGGAGTAAATTGGAACTAAAGATTTTACTCTATTTGCTCAGTGTATTCCATATATATGGATGGACCCATCCTTTGAAGGTTCTGAAATAGTCCTTTCACTGCCCTGTGTAGAGGGAGAACCACACAGATTCTGGAAGACTCAGTTTAAAATGGACCTGTAACACTGGAGCTCTTATTGTCAGGACAAGCTGACCCATTAAATCAAATTTTTGATTTCTTCTTGCTGTGTGTTTGGCATCAGTCTGAGTTCTGTGCTGGATGCAAAGAAGGAAGAAAATAAAATAAAATACTGTGACTAGCGCCCAACAGAACTTCCTCACCTTTATAGTAATGAGGAGGCGAGGCATTGCAATACCTTTGCAAGGCCACTTGGGAGGCCTCCATGCTTGCCCTCCTGACTTACCCCTTACTCCCTCGATTCTGATTTTATCATTGCTTTTGTCTTGTGGACTCTCGATCCAATAAACAGACATGCCCCGCAGCTTCTGGCCCATGTGGGCTTTTTTTTTTCTTTTGATTAATCCAGTGCTGATCTCTTCGTCACACCTCAGATAAATCCTCTTGCTTCCACTCCTAAAACTCTGATATGGGATCAAGGAATCAGTATACTGAGAAGCCTGGGAATACACCATCTTTGTTTCCTCCAATTCCAAGCCCAATATTATCCTAGAAGGCAATCAATCCAATTTTTGTGAGTCATGGCCTATATTCCTGCCTCTACCTAGATAATAACTAAAGTCCCTATCAGCTCTAGAATGCTGTAATTAGTACAGGGCTTCTTTTCCTTTCTGTTTTTCATCATTCAGTTTGGCTAGAGGACCATATAACATGTGGGGGAAACAAAATTGTAACCAAGTGCTAAATGGAATAGAAATATACACCAAACCTCAGACACTTAACACTTACTAACTGTATGACCTTGGGCAAGTCACTTAACCCCAATTGCCCTTCCTTACCCCCTCCAAAAAGACAAAAAAGAAATATACACCAAGACATAGCACTGATGGGCAAGTTTGTGGCTATGGCTGTCACAACAGGTGGCGTGGAAAGACCATTTATCTGGAGTCAGAAGACATAAGTTTGCTACTTACTACTGGGGTGACCTTGGTTAAATCCTTTAACCTCTCTAGGCTTCAGCCTCCTTATGTGAAAAATGAGGGAGTTTGCTTGCTAAGACAGGTCACTTCCATGTCTCAGAATCATAGAGTAGCAGAACTTCAGAATTGCAAGGGAACTTAGTGGCCGTATAGTATAGTCTGTACAAAAAATAAATCAATCTTCACTCAGCATCCTCAAAATGTAGTCGTATAACTGCTTCTTGAAGTCCTTCGAAGAAGAATAGTAGTGATGATAGGCTAGGGGATGTGGAGGAGAGTGTAGGCCATGAGCTAGGCCTTGAAAGGTGGATGGGGCTTGTGAGGCTGTGAGACGAGAAGGTACTTAGTCAACAAACATTCTTTAAGTGCTTAGTAGTATTCTAGGAGGAGAGAGCATCAACCAAAGAGGAATGGAGGACAAATAGTCAAGGCACTGGCCCAACAGGAACATTTTATATGTCATAGGTGGGAGCGAATGACTACATAGTTCACTGTCCTTTGCTGTATTGTACCATAGTAAGAAATTTCCTCATTTTCAAATTTTATTGATATTTTTATTATTAAAATATTATATATTTTATTATCTAAATATATAAAAACAATAGTTAACATTGATATAATGCATTCAAGGTTGGTAAAGTGCTTTTTATGTTGTATGGACACTCTAGTATCTTTGGGAAGAAAACCCCAAACTGGGTCATTAAGAGTCAGGCTGAGTAACAACGACATATATATGACCTATTTTATACACACATATGGATATTGATAATTTTAACTGATCCTTATCATTCCCATTTTACAGATAAGGAAACTGTGACTGACCGGTTGTATGATTTCCTCAAAATCATATTTCTAATGAGGCAGGATTCAAACACAGGTTTTCCAAACTCCACTACCTAGTTCTCCATCTCTGCCACCCCTTGTAATAAAGCTTGTAATAAAAAAAGCAGTTCAAAAACCGAACAACCAACATATCCTTTCAGCCATATCTGATACTATATTCACTAGAGGTAGAATAGTGCGTAGAGTGTTAGGCTTGGGGTCAGAAGACAGGTTTGAATTCTGGGCAAATCACCTTTCTCTGCGTCAGTTTCCCTTCCCTCTGTAAAGTAAGGATAATTATATTACTTTCTTCTTAAAGTTGTGGTAAGAATCAAATGAGGTAACATGTAAAAGCACTTTGAAAACCTTAGAGCATTACATAAATGTTAGTGTTATTATCATTCCATACCCATAATTCCTCACCTCTGCAAATAAGGAAGGGAAGATGCATTTGAGGAGATAATATTTTGTTGGCAGTTTTCATGAGGGGAGTAAAATAGGTTTCCCCAAAGCTAGGTTATAGCTGGATAGAGGAATTGTGACATTTTTATCACCAGGTTAGATACAACCAAATTCTAAGTTATTGAATATTAAGCAGCCTACGGTCAAAAAGCTAGATGCTTCTAGTTTCCTCAAGTCTTATGGATTAGCTTGGCATATATTGAAATGCCTACTTAATTTGTAGTGAATTCATTTGTGTGTGTGTGTGTGTGCGCGCACGCACGTGTGTGTGCACGTTTGTGTGTTTCTGCTTCTAATTTTGAGTATGTAATTTTATTGACTTTAGCATTCCCATCATATCATATTAGCTCAAGGTTCTTAACTTAGGTCTCAATAACTTTTTTAAAAAACATTTGGGTGACTGTTTTAATAGAATTGATTTCCTTTGCTGTCTTATATATTTTATTTTTATGCATTTAAAAATCTGAGTTTGAGAAGAAGTTCAAAGATTTCAATAGACTGCCAGAGGAAATATTTAATAGCTTTTGGCCAACCTGGTGATGAGGGGCAGCTAGGTGGTTCCATAGCACACAGAGTACTGGGCTTGGAGTCAGGAAAACTCATCTTCTGAGTTCCAGTCTGGCTTCAGACACTTACTAGCTGTGTGACCCTGGGTAAGTCACTTAACCCTGTTAGTCTCAGTTTCCTCATCTCTAAAATGAGCTGGAGAAAGAAGTGGCAAACCACTCCAGTATCTTTGCCAAGAAAACCCCAAATGGGGTCATCAAGAATTAAACATGACTGAAAAATGAGTGAACAATAGTAACAACCTGGTGATGACCTTCTCCAAACTTAGCAGGGCTGGTCCTCAAAGAAAACACCCAGTGCCATCCCTGCATCTTCACTTGAATCTTTTTCACTTGGCAGGACCTGCCAGAGAGTGACATAGCCATTGAGAACCCAAGGTCATTGGCTATGCTATCTCATCAATAGAGTGAGACTCTTGTAAGGGTTTGTGTATATACTTAGGATGATAGATTTTGAGCTGGAAGAGACCTTATAAGTCATCTGGTCCTATACCCTCATTTAACAAAAGTTAAAGCTGAGGCCTTGAGAACTACTTACCCTGGGTCACATGGTAGAGCATGAGAGATCTTGGATTTGAACTCAGATCGATGATTGTCCAGCCATTCCTTCCACTAAAACATAAGGACTACCTATTTCAATATTTCATATTTCTTTTATTCCACTCAGTCAATCAAAAAGCATTTATTAAGAATGTTCTATGTGCCACACACTGTGCTAGGTGCTGGGGACAGTGAGATGCTCCCTGTTCTCAAGGAGATAATATATTACTCCCAGACGGGGAGGAATGTGATCACAGGAGAGGAAATACCGGATTGATACAAAACAAATACATGGTGATATGGAATGGGACTAACAAGTAGGGGAATCAGGAAAGATCTTTGGAAGGAGCTGGCTTATAGGCTGAGTGAGGTTTGAAGAAAGCTCAGGTTTAAAGGAGAGAATTCCAGGCATTCCAAAGGGCTCTAAAACTGCGGGTGCTCTTTGTCTCACCAATAGTGAGACAAAGACCTGTTACTAGGTCTGTATCCTAAAGAGATCAAAGAAAAAGAAACCACATAAAAATATTTATAGCAGCTCTTTTTGTGGTGGCAAAGAGTTGGAAATTGAGAGGATGCTTTTCAATTGGGGAATGGCTCAATGAGTTCTGGTACATGATTGTAATAGAATTCTGTCATGCTGTAAGAAATGATGACCAGGATGGATTCAGAAAAAATTGGGAAGATGTATATGAACTGATGCAAAATGAAATTTGTCAGAACTAGAAGGTAATTGTACACAATAACAACAATATTGTAATGATAATCAACTGTGAAACACTTAGCTACTCTGATCTCTACAATGATCGATGACAATGCCATCCACCTCCATAGAGACAAGTGATGACTTCTGAGTGCAGATTGAAGCATATTTTCACTTTATTTTTCTTTTGTAAAATTCTTAACATGGAAATATATTTTGTTTGACTTTACATGTATAATGGATATCATATTTCTTGCCTTCTCAATGGAGGGAGGAGGGGCAAGAGGGAGAGTGAGAATTTGAAACTCAAAATATTAAAAAATGAAGTTTAAAATGTTTATTTAAAAAAAAGAAAATCCCCAAGCATTTCCCTGCAAAGATACAGAGAAAGAAGACAGGATGTATTGCATGGTGAACAGCAGGTGTGGCTGCAGCATTTAGTGCCTGAGAAAAAGTCATGTGTAATAAGTCTGGAAAGACAGGCTAGAACCAAATTGTGAAGGGCTTTAAATGCCAAACAGAGGACTTTATATTTGATCCTAAAGGCAGTGGCAAGCCATTGAAGCTTCTTAGGGAAAGGAATGACATGGGTAGGCCTGCACTTTAGGAATATCAATTTAGCAGCTGTACGGAGGATGGATAGAAGAAAGGGAAATCTGGATGCAGGGAGACCAATTATGAGGCTATTGCAGAATTGCTGGCAAGTTGAGATGAGGGCCTGGACCAGGCACAGAATTATAACTCTTGTGGCTGCATGGACCACAATAGTAATCCAAATTCAGACATTCATTTTGACATTATATAATTCAGTGTTTTAAGTCATAATAGTACTAATGGAAAGATGAATGCTGTGAGCTAATTGTTTTAAATCTTCATTAATAAATCAGAATACCTTATATAGGCCCATGAATTTTGTAATACAGTTTTAAATCAAATATACACATACATTACATATATATGTACATATATACATACACATGTATATTATACACACACACACACACACACACACACACACTCCCTATATGCCCTAGTAGTGGCCCTAAATATACATATGTAAGTACATGGGAGATACTGGCAATGGACCAGTCACATAGTGGCCCACATCAAAGAAAGCATTGTGCTCTATGGGTGAAGCAGAATTGCTATTGCTCAAAAGAAAAGAAAGATGCACAAATTCAGAAACATCTCTATCCCGAATGTTCACTTGGCCTATTTGTGCCCACCCTGTGGTAGAGCCTTCCAAGCTCATATTGGTCTGATCAGCCACAGTAGGACGCAGTATACCTTGACTATAGTGTAATAATGTCATTTTGGTCCTCTTAGAGAATGAAGGACAACAACCATAAGTAGATACAAAATAAATACATGGTTATTCATGGGAATGGGAGGGTTGGAGAGGCACTAGCTGCTGGGAAAGTTCAGGAAGGCCACACATGCAAGGTATCACTTGAACTGACCTTCAAAGGAAACATTCTAAGGATTCTAAGATTCAGAGACAAGGACAACGAGAGCAAAGATGTGGAGATGAGAGATGAAATACTGCATGTAAGTTAGTCTGGCCAGATCAATGAATGCATTGAGGAGAAGTAGAAAATAGAGGTTGGAGCCAGGTTGTGAAGGCCTTCAAATGCCAAACTGAGGAATTGGTATTTGATTCTAGGGATAGTAATAAATTCAGCAGCTTGAGTTTATTGAACAAGAGAATTCCTGAGCTTCAGGAATATTCCTTTGGAAGCCATGAAGAGTTTAAATTAGAAAGGCTTTAGAAGAGGAGGCTATTGTAATAGTCCAGGGGAAGGCCTGACTGGAGTGGTGGCTTCATGAGTGCAGAGAAGAGAACACAGGTGGTAGAGAGACACTGTAGAGATGGAGCTGGCAAGCTTTGAAAATGGGCCAGATATGTGGGTACTTTTGACCCCAGTGCAGATTATAGACTGTTTCCCACCTTAGTTCATAATCTGAGTTACATGGTTGAAAAAAAAAGCCATTGTTTTGTGGCTAACCTTCTGGAGATGTCTCTTAGCACTTAGCTAAATTGATCCCCAGATGGCAAAAACATTGTAAGGTCAGACCTTCAATCAATACCTTTCCAACTTGGTAGGTCCCATCACCCCCACATGCCATAATAAGGGCTTGACACAGAAGGAGGATGACTTTAGTGGAGGTCAGTTTGTGAGAGGAGGAAGTAGAGAGAGTAGCACAAAGGGAGGAAAAGGGGTAGGGAAAGTGAGAAGGGAAAAGATGGAACCCTGATGAGTAGACAGAGAGTTGGACTTTCCAATCTGCAAAGCTGGGGTATGAACCCCATTATGGACACTGATGAACTATGGCGCTGTGGGCAAATCATTTTAACTCTCTGTGAGTAATAATACTAACATCATCTACCTCACAGAATTTTTGAGAAGAAAACACTTTGTGAATCTCAAAGTACTATAGGAATGTGAGTAAGTTATTTTTATAAGGTACAAATAACAAATTCTGTCAGCTTGGGGAAGGGATTTCATCCTTGGCTCATTCTGGGCCTCCTGTATATCCTGGGTTCAATGTCTAGAAAACACACCAACTCAAAAAGACAGGTAAAGTTGGATTCAGGGCAACAACAATTTCATATAATATGTGTAATATAATATATATAGTTTCATTCATAATATATGTAATTTCACTGTAATATAATGTTTGTACATACACACACACACACACACACACACACCCCAGATGGTTGGTGCTATGAATAGGGTGCCTGGTCTGGAGTCAAGAAGACCTGATTTCAAATCCAGCCTCAGATACTTTCTAGCTGTGTGACCCTGGGCAAGTCACTTAACCCTCAGTTTCTTCATCTTTAAATGAGCTTGGGAAGGAAATTTGCCAAGGATCTTTGCCAAGAAAACCCAAAATGTGGTCACAAAGAGTCAGACACAACTGAAAATTACTAAACAGCAAAATATATATATATATATATACATATATATATATATATATAAATTTAAAAAGCCAATACAAATATGAGGTGCTTCATTAATTTATTCATTTACCTAATTAGTGCCTACCATGTATAGTGTATTGTGCAAGGCTATATATACATTTGTGAATTGTGAACCGAAGCTCTAAACTTTCTACTCGTTTTCACCACTTCTTCCATTATTCGAAATGCACCTTCCTTTCCCCAGAAACCCAATGTCCTACTTGTTTTCAAGAAAGAATAGACAAACATTTACATTCATGCTAAGGTACATATAATTAATAACTGATTAAAGTGCTACTTCCCCAGACTAGGAGACAAGAAGCATTATAAAGTATAACAAAGGAATCCATTTCTAAGACTGTAATTCCAGGAATCAGCAAGGATATCCAGGTGGTATTTTAGTAAGAGGAACATTCTTAGTACCCTGGAAATCACACTCTGTTGAGAGCTACCTATCCTACCTATTTAGACAGGCCAGCCCCAGTCCGAGAGATCGTGACTGGAGTTGGGAACACCATATCTGTCCCATATTTAGCGGTCAGAGTCTAGGGTAGATGTGTACAATCTCATGATATTTACCTTAATATCCAACTGGACAGTTGCATATTTACCCAAGCAGATGCAAATAATCTGTTATCTCACATTGGGCTTGGCCCAAAATGTATATATGGGTCCCTTTGCGACTTACCTTTATTTTGGGGTTTTCCTGGCACATCTCTATGATTAAGTGATCACAACTGGCAAATACCGGGAATCAGATATTGACCTTAGTGTAAAAGGAATCATTATCATATCATATTACCCTCTAACATTTCCTGATTTCAAGGGCCAATGGCTGACAGCTTTCTAGTGTTTTTAAAGAACTGCAGCTGAGGGTATCCTCAAAGAGTGGAGGAGAAACTCCTTATTTTGTTTGAGAATGGGTAATGGTTGGAATGAGCCACAGGAGGTCACAGAGACAGGTGGCCAGGGGGAACTTGCCAGAGGGGGCCTGAGAAAAATCCTGCTACCTGCTGGTTTAGTTAGAGGCCCTTATCTCTAATGGGGCTTGAGTGGAACTGAAAGCAAGGATAAGAGACCATATCAGAGCAATCTTAACATAGAGCCACCTGATATAGGGACTATGGGGGATGCTTCATTACAGTCTGCTTGACCTTTGGCCCTTTCGACTTTTAGCCCATCATTTCTGGGAAGCTGAAGCTAAAAAAAAAAAAAGAAAGAAAGGAAAAAAACCATTTGTTCCCCTCTTTGGACACACCTGTCCTGAGTTCCCATCAACAGCTGCTTGTGTGCTTAGGGAAACAATTAATGCCAGGAGTCACATCTTCAATACAGCATACACTCTCTCTTTCTCTCTCTCTCTTCCCATCTCTTTTTGTCACTCCTGGTGCTAATGATGACCTATATTCTCCTCCATAATGATTATCTTTAAAAGTCTTTCTGGCTTTGAAGAGAGTGTTTGAGTCTTGAGTGTCTGCATTGTGAAATAATATAATATGGAAAAATCTATTACCTTAGAATTCTTCTCTGTATTTTTTTAGAGATAGTGCTGTAAATTAAACTGCTTGAGTTGGCTTTGTGGGTGTTTTTTTTTGGTGGGGTTTTTTTTGCATACACAGCAAGGATAACTACACCTCAGATTTATGAGCATTGTGAACAGGTTGCTATAGCAACCACTCTAGCTGCTCTACACCAAATAACCTTGTCATGTGAGCGTTTATCACAAGAACATCAAGGACTGGATTGCACTGTATGGCTCTTTGGCTAAACAGCAGGATTTTTTCTGAATAATAATTGGTCGTGGCCTTTTATTCCACCAGTCAAAGTTAATCAACCTCAGAATCTGAAATTAACCATAGCGCCAACGTGCCTGAAAGTACATTCATTCAGGAATTCCTTCTTTGGGGAAGAAAACTTTGCAGTGATCTTTGCTCCTTTGGTTCATTATTGCCATAGTTATTACTACTAATTTTTTATAGCACATTTCAGGGACAGGCTAAAACACAGAATGATTAGCATTTTTGGAATGCACATGGAACCCATTACCACGTCATAAATGAAGTGTGCATTTTTAACTAGCAAATCATCTGTGAGAAGTAAAGGATATTTTTAAACTCTGCTAAAATCAGATACCATATGCTACTTTACCATCATATACCTATATATGTGTGTGTGAATGCATATGTAGGAAATATATGCATCTATAAGAATACATACATACATATATCTCTGTGTATATATACATATTATACACATTTGCATGTTTCCCTCCCCCTCCAGGATAACCTTTACTGTGAATATAGCCATTTAGCTACATTTTATGAGTTTAAACTCTTCTGCATGAGCTCTGGTTTTAGCACAAACCCAGAAATTCCTACATGCTTCTGATTTATCTTTTCAGAGGGGAAGATTAGTGATGTGTGAGGGACTGGAGAGGTACTGTCTCAGTGCCTACACACATGTGAAACTTCCAAGATAGTCTACAGATGGGTAATAATTACATCAGGGGAATAAAGCCAGCTCTTTATCAGAGATTTGCAATTATTTTTAGATGTAGTAGAGGATAGGTTTTTAAAAAAAAGTCAGATTTGTGCTTGCTCACTAGTGGAGAGGCTTTCTGGTAAATGGATCCTTTTTTAAATAGCACCGTTGATTGAGTTTGTCTTTGTCATCTGCTCTCTTACCTTAAAAAAGTGTCTGATTTGGTGGAGGGTTTTCTATATAGATTCACCCTTTATTTAGTGAATATCTAATAAATGTATACAAAGAGAAAAATCATGATATGGTAGATATAGTGGAGAGAGAGTTGGCCACATAGATGCATCAAAGCCCTGGGTAAGCCCCAGCTTCTCAGTGCAATGGGCATCTAAGGCTGTGAATAGCAAAAAAGGTGCTCACCTGCATTTGTAGAGGAATTTTCCTTATTTAGGATGTTCTTGTCCCAATGAAATCATAAGTCAAGTTCTTGTCTACAAACCTTAGTATTTTACTAAATGCTGTGGATGATACAAAGACAAATAAGCAAGATCTCTGACCTCAAGGTAGAGTACTGTAGGCTACATAAAACATGGCCCCTAGGTAATGGGGGGTGGGGGTGGGGATAAGGGCCATGTGAGTACAGAATTTCAACCCAAGTGCTGTTAAGAGTTCAGAGGTGGGCAAAATGACTTCACTTCAAGGGTGGAGGCTCATAAAGGAAGTGACATTTTATTTAGCCTAAAATGATAATATGATTTAATAACTAAACATGGGATACAGAGGGAATTTCAAGTAGAATGCACAGCATGAACAAAGATGTGAAAATGGGAAAGTCCAAGGTATATTCAGGGAGGAGAAGAGTAGGTCAGTTGGACAAGAATTTAAGGTTCAGCCAATTCCGTTCAATTCTATAAATATGTATTAACCTAGGTATGAGGTACTTCTAGGTGCTAGTGACACAAAGACAAGAACAAAAGAGCTACTGCCCTTCAGGATTTTATATTTCACGGGGAATGTATATTTCTAATATATCTATCTATGTGTATGTATACACATATACACATATGAACATATATATGTATGCATGTGGGTATACATATGTGAATGCATGTGTATTTGCATGATCATGGTGGTTGTTTGGTTGTATCAGTTGTGTCTGACTCTTAAGGATTCTATTTGGGGTTTTCTTGGCAAAGATACTGGAGTGATTTGCCATTTCCTTCGTCAGCCCATTTTATAGTTAAGGAAATAGAAGAAAACAAGATTAAGTGACTTGCCCA
This sequence comes from Gymnobelideus leadbeateri, assembly GCA_011680675.1. NCBI lineage: Eukaryota > Metazoa > Chordata > Mammalia > Diprotodontia > Petauridae > Gymnobelideus > Gymnobelideus leadbeateri. The sequence goes on from WOXC01008685.1 coordinate 255,496, forward strand.
GGGACTTACAACTCAGAAATGTCTTAGGACATTTCTGAACTCAGGAAAATGAGTCTTCCTGATTTCAGACCCAGCACTCTATCTACTGTATTACCTAGCTGCCTGGTATATTTGCATATATATGTGCATATACCTAAGCGTATGCATACATATGCATATATCTGTATTTGTGTATTGCATGGTTGCATGTATGTGTGTGCATGTATATGCATGTGTGTATTCATGTGTAAAATATACATATATATGTATGTGTGTAGTATGAAGTAAAGTTGGAAAGGGAAGTTCATGCTATATTGTCATGTTCCTTGAATGCTAGGTTAAGGAGTTTGTACAATAGAAAGCTACTGAAGGTTTTTGAGTAAGATAGTGACATCATCAGAATATTGTTATGGATGAGGATCAGAGGAGTGGATAATTAAATGCCTATTTGTATAACTTAAATGAAGAAGGAGTTCAGAGAAGAGAGAAATCCATGAGAACTGGAACACTCCAGGGAAGACTTTCTGAAGACATTGGGAAAGTCTTCAGGGAAGACTTTCTGAAGACATTGGGACTAGACGGGGTAGTACTGGGACTGGCGGAGGGCAGAGAAACTGGCATTCCAGATGGGTAGGACAGTGTGCTGAAGGCAAGAAGGCAGAAATGCATATGGCATGTTCATGCCCAACCTGGCCAGGATGGGAGAGTATTTCAAAAGAAGGTCAACAATTGAGCAGGATCAGGTTTTTAATAGCCTTTTTAAGGAGCAGTTTAGATTTCCTATATTAATAAACAGGTTGGTTTTGGTTTTTTCATCAGAGAAATGATATGATGAAGGTAGAACTTAATGAAAATTAGCCTGGTAGCAGTGTTCTAGATGGACTGCAGGAAGTTGCATGAGAGAGTCTGGCTCTAAGGGTGTAATAACAATGTAATACTAAGGAGGGAAGGGGCTGAACTTTAGAGATGACCATGAGATTTGGCAGGAAGGGATGGATACATGAGATATTACCCTCCCCATGCCCCCACCCCCAGCGTCTGCCTCCAAAATGAACAGGATTGCCTGATTGGCTGAAAGATGAGAGTTATAGGAAAGGCGGGTTTTGGTCCTTAGGTCAACAAAATTTTATTAAGTACTGGGCACTGGGACATGAAAATTGGATGTGAGTTCTATTTGAGAGATTTTTGTCATGCTGACTTTGAAATTAAGCATGTTGTCATCTGGCCCACATCTCTGTCTTGTCCAAAAGATCAATAGCATAAGAAACCATGTCAAATTTTTTCCTAAAATGCAGCTAGGTTGTATGTACAGCATTCCTCTGATCTACCAGTCAGTCAAAACAAAAGCAAATGAGGTCACTCTGAAGTATGTGCTCTTGGTGAATCCATGCTGGCTCTCAGTGATCACTTCTTCCCTTTCTAAACTCTCACAAACCATTCCTTTAATTTTGTCAGGGACCAAAGTCAAGTGCGTTGGCATGTAGAGGAAAGATCTTAGCCTCCTCTTTTAGGTTCCTCATTTTCTAGGGCTATGTGTAGACATGTGGTGACAGACATTATTACAATCATTTTCCAGTTACATTGGATTTTTGCCGCTAAATATTTAGTTACAGCCTACCTCTCTCTTCTTCTGCTTGCTCCTTGGTGTCTCCTTTCTCGCTCAACTTTCCTCAGATTTCATCTCTCCTAAGTAAAGGAGACCTTTCATTAAGTTTAGAGTTCCAGCTTGTCACATATCATTTAAAAATCTTTGCATTCCCATCAGGGAAAATGGTAACTGATGGTACTTTCATCTTTCTCTTTCAAGACTCAGTTCAGAAAAACAAATGAAGGTTTCAAAAGCCTCATTATTTATTTCTGATGCAGACTTTGGATGGATTCCTGTACCATCCTTACAAGGAGCCAGACTTCCCACAATGCCATAATGTTTTATGAGCAGTTTTATAACCCAGGCATTGTATTATCATGTCCTTCTAAAAAGGTAGTTATTTGAATTGTTAGAGAACCATAATTGAAAGGCAGTGTAAACTGCTTGATTGTTAGTTAATAATTCTGTCCTTACACAGAACCCTTTGCTCTGAAGTCCTTTGGTTGAGAAAGTGGTTTCTGAGATGGGGAGTACAACTAAGAGAAATTAAACACACCCATGTATTTACAAACTGTTTGCTTAAGACAGATTGGGATAGCTTTAAAGGACCCTAAATATCATCTAGTTCAGATCTCCACACCCCCATTTAAAAGATAAGGAAATTAAGATCTGGAGAAAAGTGACTATCAATTCACTTAAACATAATATGAATTTAATTCTTGTTTATTTAATTGAAATACCCTGCATCACACAGCTAGTTAGTGGCAAGGCATCAGATGAAATGGAAACCCAGATTCTAATGCTTTCTAAAACACCAGGAATGTGACAATTGGTAGAAAACTAGGTAAACATCTAAATTACAGTCTTAAATATAGTCTGAAATGCACAAAGACATATGATGATTCTAACACAGTTTTTAGATGAAAAAAATAAATGAATGGAAGTACTGATAGTTGGTAGATATTCATCTCATTCCCCTATGTCTCCACTCAAGTGCTGCATTTTTTACTTAATTTGTCAGGATTTGTCATCTCAACTAAAATTTATCAAGTTAATGGGAATGTCTCTCCTTTCCATCCTCTCCATCTATGCCTACTAGGTGCCAGGGGGCAGCTAGGTGGTATAATGAGTAGATAGGGCACTGGGCATGAAATCAATGAGACTTATCTTCATGAGTTCAAATCTGACATTAGACACTTCCTAGCTATGTGACCCTGGGCAAGTCGCTTAATTCTGTTTGCCTTAATTTCCTCATCCATAAAATGAGCTCAAGAAGGAAATCACAAACTACCTCAGTGTCTTTGCCAAGGAAAACCCAAATGGGGTCACAAAGAATTAGTCACAACTGAAACTAATGAACAACGACAATAAAAAGGTGTCAGGTACTGAGGATACAAAAAAAAAAAAAAAAGATAAAAGACAGTCCCCACTCTGAAGGAGCCCACAGCCTAATGAGGGCGACAACATGTAAGCAATTTTGTACCAACTATATACCGGGTAAATTTGAAATAACTAACAGATGGAAGGCCCTAGAATTAAGAAGGATCAGGAAAGGTTTCCTGTGAAAGGTAGAATCTTAGATGGGACTTGAAGGAATTCATGGAAGCCAGGAGGCTGTAATGAGGAGAGACAGAATTCTAGGCATAAGGGACAGAAAACGCCAGGGACTGGGAGGTGGGGTATTTGGCCTCTCCTTTCCTCTCTCCTCTTTTTAGGGATGGGGGATACCTGAGCAGGCCTAGAGGCAGCAGTGAAGAAGCCCACAGACCCAGGTCCTAAACCTGACTTTGCTCCTAACTTACTTTGTGACTTTGAGATAGTAATTTTCCCCCCACCCTGGTACCTTCATTTCCTAGGTAAAATAAATAAATTGGGTTAGGTGATCTCTAAGGTTGAACAGGACAGGTAGTGTCAACTGAGTTGACTGGATTGAGGCATAAAAAGCAATGATGATTTTCATTATTTTTTCCCCAGTGTTCTTCAGAGAGGTTTAAATAATAATGTTCTTTGGTCACCGTCACAACATCTCTGTTGGGGTGTATAGGGTAAATATTGTTTAGGTAAAAAATATTGTTGGTATAGGGTAAACACTTGAACATACATTTTCTAAATAAGAAAACTGAGGCTTAACTGAAATTAAGTGATTTTCCTAAATTCATTTAGTGAGTTAGTAAAAGAGCAGTAGCTAGGACCCAAAAGAGGACTCTTGGTCTGGTGGTTTATCCCTTAGACTATGCTCTACTACCCGCCCCCCGCCCATTTTAAAGCACTTTTTGCCATTAAAGTGAATTCACAATTGAACATGCCTGTAGAATAAAATCTAGAACTATTTCTATGGCACAGGTGAGGAAAATGAGACCCAGAGAATTAAACTAATTTCTCAGTGTCACATAGATAATAGCGACAGATTGAATAGAACTCAGATGTCTTGGGCCAGTTCTCAGTAGGGCTCTCATGGCGAAGGGCTTAATAAAAGTCTTAAAATTGAGAAGTCAAGCATTGGGATGATATTTCTCTCCTCCCACCTAACAAAGCATTCTGCTCCCTTCTAATGCACTCACTATGTTTTTGTTTTGTTTTGTTTTATAAAATCATAAGTTATTTGTATGTGTATTACAGTCTTCTTTTATATTGTGAACTCCACGAGGGCAGGAACTATATAGTCTCTATCTTCATAATTTCTGTGGCCAGCACAGAGCTCTGTATACAACAGGAACTTAATAAATGGTTATTGAATTAAATGAATTTATGAGAATTGTTCAATGCAATATTAATGCCCAGTTTCTCATAATGGAAGGAAATAAGCATTTATTAAGTGCTTGTTATATACCAGAAACTGTGCTAAGTGCTTTACAAATATTATCTCCTGCAATACCATCTTTTCCTCCAAAATTAGTGCAATAGTCTTATTTGAAAGAGAAAAAGAGAGGTCAAATACTCTCATCTCCAAGTTCCTGGCATTTTCTCTCTCCCCTATGCCTGGAATTCTTTCCCTCTTCTTTATTGCCTCCTGGTTTCCATGAATTCCTTCAAGTCCCAGCCCTAAATCTTTCTGGAACAAGATTCAGCAACCTATACTTTGCATAATTTTTCATAGTATAGCAAAGGGTAGAGGATAGTGGAGAGATGGGAGTTAGCATGGTAAATTGGAAAGAGCATTGGATTTAGAGTTCAATTGTGGATAAGATTTTGGAGAACTGGATTTGTTTCCTAGCCCTACTATTTGTAACTTTTGTGACATTGGGCAAGTTATCTTCCTTTCCTTTTCCATAAAATGAGGACATTGGCCTAGATGAGGAATTTTTTAACTGAGGTCTATGAAATTGTTTTTTTTTTTAAACAAATACTTTATTAACTTCTGTTTTACATCATTCATTTCCCCCAGATTTTGAGTTACAATCATTTTCCCCCCATTATTCCCCTACCCAACCTCCCAGAATAGCAGTCCCACAAGATATCGCTTCCTCCAATCTGCTCTCTCCCATACCTTCTCCCATACCCCCATCGACTTTTCCATTAGAGGAAGATGAATCTTTGTGTCCCAATGCCTGCACATCTTATCTCCCAATTATAGGCAAAAGAGTATTAATAATAGTATTTATATATATATATTTGAAACATATGAAATTGTTTTAAAAGCATGTTTTTATTTTTATTTTATTTCAATATTATCAGTTTGCTTTGAAATCCTAGGTATTCTGTTTTGTGCATTTAAAAATGTTCTTCTGAGAATGGGTCCATAGGCTTTACCAGATAGCCACAGGGGTCCATGACACAAACAAGTTTTAGGATCCTTGGCCTAATTAACTCTGAAGTCCCTTTCAGCTCTAAAACCATATAATCTAATCTGTTGATCCTAAGCTTACTAGTTTTGTGCCATTCATTGTCATATAACCTTTCCCAACCTTAATTTCCTTACCTGTAAAATAAAGATTCATACTTACACTTTCTACCTCACAGCTGTTCCTTTGAGGGAAGCATTTTGTAAACTGCAAGGTCTTATATAAATGTGAGATATTAATATTACTGACTATCCCATTCCCAATCCAGAGCACTGAGCCCTGGGCTGCAGAGAGTCCAAGATTTGGAGATGATTTCATTTAATGCTTTCCACAGTCCTTCTTCCCTCTCCCTACACAGACTGCAACCCTTTCCAAGTTTTTATTTTAAAATAATCAAATGCTGACCACTACTTGGGCACAGATAACAAATTCACACAGGTACAGTGAGCTATCAATCCTGATCTTGTAAAGACACTCAGAACTAAGCCTCATTCTTCTTTAGTTCTGCCTCATCTAACAGATCTTCCCAAGGTAACCATCCCCTAGCCTGGAGTCCCTTTTTAAGCTGGGTTCCAGGTGCTCAAGGAATTCTTCCCCTTCACTGGCTTCAGGAAGCAGGATGCAAAAAGCCCTCTCCTTGTTCTAAGTCACTGGCTTCTTCACCCCTCTTCAGACTTCACAGGTGAAATTCCAGGTCCTAATACTATACATATGGTATAAGTGGAACTCCCTCTGGGTTCAGGCATAATTGATTTATATTTTAGAAGGTCCTGGCAGTCTTTGTTTTAAGAAAAACCCCTGCTTCTGAGTAAGTGTAAAGCCATGCACAAGCAGCTTTCCAGAGGACTTCTGCTGTGAACATCTTTCAAGGTTCTAATTACATAGTATAGCAAACACTCTATTTATTCAGTAACAAATCAGAGCAAAACATTCACAGAAAATCAAGGTACAGTATTCAGAATGTTACACCTTATCACAGAAAATCAAAATACAGCATTCACCATATCACAACTCAACAACTTATCACTAAAATGACCGCGTAGTTTTCACCAAAGTGGTCTCATAGTTTTAAACAAAGTACATTTATTTAGTCAATCACAAAATCCTTTCAATCACAAAGTACAAAAATCAAAGTTCTCCACCCCTGGGTCACAGTAAATCATAGTCTTCTCAAACAGTACACAGTATCCAAGTAAAGTCTTCTTTCAGCTTGACTCGAGGCTGGCTCTCAGCTTCCATGGTTCCTCTTCCATGGTCCCAGCTCCAGCTGTCACCTGGGTTCAAAGGCAGGCAGCTCCCAGTTCCTTGTCCAGCTCCTTGTCCAGTTCTTCATCCAGTTCCCATTCCATATTGAAGTTCACAGTGTCCAGTCCACCTCAAGTCCTTCACAGTTCCTGTTTCTTCAGGAAGACAAAGCTTAACAGAGCCATAATAATATTCATGTATATTGCTGGCACCATCATCAATTCACTATCTGCCTGTGAAATCAACGCAGACCCACCAACAAGGCTTGAGAACTCAACACAAATCATCAACATAGAAATCAACACAGACCCACAGACAAGGTCCAAGAGGTCAGCACACATTATCAGTGAAGTCCGAGGACTTCCAAAACCCTCCTCCAGGATTTCTATAAACATACAAACAGAAGATCCTCTTTCAGGGATTCCAGTAAGGTCCCAGGGCTTCTGCACAAAGTATCACAAACAAACATCAACACAGACAGAGCAGACAGAGTGCCAGGATGCCACAAGTTTTCTCTTTCTTGACTCTGCCACCACAAGAGTCCTCTTCTCGATTTTCAGTTCAGTCTTCAGTCCAGCAGCAACTGCCCTGCCTCCATGATGCTTATCCCAAGAAGTTCTGATTGTCCAGCTTGTGCTCTTCCTTAAATATGGTATAACTCCTCCCTGTCCAGCCCCTTCCTGTTACATCAGCAACAGGGGTTCCTTGTTCAGACCCTTCCTTATATCAGCAACATGGGTTCAGACCTGTTTCTTTAACAGAGGCTTAATTTGAAACTAGGTGCTAAGAACCTCTTAGCTTAGCAATGCAAAGGGATCTTCAAATTTCATTACTATTATAGTAAGGAGCTGTTTTTCACCTCTCCATACACACACATGTGCACATATATACACATACATATATATGTAGAGCTATGTGTGTATGTATAAGTTTGTGTATATATGTATGTGTCTGTCTATATTCATGTATATGTGTATGTTGATGTTGATGAATTCAAATTTGGCCCACCAGAAACTGAACTCATTGTCCCAGACCCATTAATAGGTACTGAACTAAACAACACATGCAATCAGCATAAGAGCCCAACCACAGTAGTGGGTGCTCACAGCAAATGCAGCCCCAGACCCCTGCATAGGTCTGTGTGAGGAAGCCCCCTGTTTGCCAATGCCAGACCACCCATCGTAGCTCCCATAAATCTGCCAGAGAGAGTGCATTGCTGTCTCTCCCAAAGGAAATGACTCCATTGACACCAGTTTCCTTTCACCTCTTAAGATGCTGGAGATATGAATTCCTTTTACAGGCCAGGGCTTGGGAAATATTAGTATTGGCTGAATTGAGAGAATGGGTCATTTTACCAGGTTAATAGGGACTGAGCCATTCCAAGACACCTGCTGTGGGGGATAAGGAGTTTGAAAATGGACACCTGGCCCCACTCATCGGAGAAATGTAGGAATGATTCTTTTTCATTTGTCATGGGGGAAAACCAAACCCCAAATCTAACATTCTCACTCTTGTTTTTTCTGTCTCTCAATGAGCAGTGCTGTTTCTTCTCTCTTTAATTCAGTGGAAAAATGTGTGCCTGGGAGACCTGGTTCTCATAGCAGTTTAGTCGCCTATGAGTTGTGTGACATTGGGTAAATCGCTCCACCTTTCTGGGTCTTAGTTTTCTGAGGGGTTTAGACAGACCCATGTCAAACATCCTAGCAAGATCCAACCTCAAATCAACCACAACAGAGCTTTTCTAGATTATAGACTGACTTACTACTCCATTCTGCCACACATACCTTGTATTTTTTCCTTTGTTTTATTTCTCTTTTTTATGCTATCATCGTTTTCTGAAAGATCCTCATCTCCAACAAATATACACACTTTTCCTCGAATTGAATCTTTTCTTATGACAAAGAAAAACAATCAAGCCACACTGAACAATAGATCAGCCAAGTCTGATCCCTCTACACCTTTTCATTTTCTATGATAGTAACAATATTAATGAACTACCAGGCACTGCTCTCAACCCTGTGTGGTTATCATGCGCTATCTACCACTCAATATAACACATTTCTTTAAATAAATTTTTTAAAAAGGATGTTAGGAAAGCACCATCTAAAAACAGTGCCAGTGGGGTCCTGAATAACCAAACACATTTATTAAGCAGAGTGCGATGCATTGTCATCTGATCACTGTGCATTTATTAAGAACTTACTGTGCGCCAGGGCTAAACATTAGAATACAAAGGCAATAACCAGTTCCTGCCCTCAAGGAGCTCACAGTGTAGTGGGAGAGACAGCAAACAAACAAATATGTATAAAAAAAGCTATATACAGGACAAGCAGGGAGTAATTAACAGAGAGAAGGCAGCAGAATTAAGAAAGACTGGGAAAGCCTTCTTATTGTTCATCTTCTTCTTGGTGTTGAACTGTTTTAATTTTATCTAATTCTTCCAGACCCCATTTGGAGGTTTTCTTGGCAAAGATAATGGTTGGACATTTCCTCTTCCAGATCATTTTGCAGATGGGAAAAATGAGGCAAACAAAATTAAGTGACTTGCCCAGGGTCACACACAGGTGTTTGAGGTCAGAAATCTTCCTGACTCCAGGCCTGGTACTCTATCTGCCCAAGGCTTCCTGTGGAAAGTGACGTTTTAGTTGGGACTTGAAGGAAAGCAGGGAAGCTAGGAGGTGAAGATGAAGAATGAAAGCCTTCCAGCCATGGGGGACAAGGAGAAAAAGTGCTTAGAATGGAGAGATGGAGTGTCTTATTCATAAAATAGCAAGAGTATGTGGTTATCGGTGGGGTGGGGGGGAGAGGAGTATGGTGGTGTGAGATACAGGAAGACTGGAAAATTACAATGGGGGATGAGGTTATAAAGGGTTTTGTTGGACCTGTGTTTTAGGAAAATTACTTTGGTGGCTGGATAAAAGATGGATTAGAGTGGGGAAAAACTTGAGATAGGCTTGTAATAACCCAGGTGTGAGGGGCAGCTAGGTGGTGCAGTGAATACAGCACTGACCCTGGAGGCCCTGAGCTCAAATCTAGCTCCAGACACTTAACACAAAACTAGCCATATGACCTTGGGCAAGTCACTTAACCTCAATTGCCCTGTCTTCCCCTCTCCAAAAAAAAAATCCAGGTGTGAGATGAAGGATGGGACCAGGATGATGGCAAGGTCAGAGGAGAGAAGGGTGCACATTCTAAAGATGTTGTCAAGGGAAAATGGGCAGGTCTTGGCAACAGAGTGAGAAGTCTAGGATGATACCTAGGTTGCAAACCTGAGGTACTGGGAGGGTGGCGGTACCCACTACAGTAACAGGGAAGAGATTGTGAAGTGGGAAGAAGCATTATAGCAAGCTTCTCCCCCCAAATCTCCTCCAAACCATTCAAGAAAATGCACCAACAGAATCTTCATGAGGAAATCCGAAAAAGATACAGTAAGTCCTTTGTCCTGCCTATTTTGATATAGGGAAACAGACAGGGAGGTCTCCAAACACAGGGGCCTGGCTTGGCCAGGAACACTGCAGCCCCAGGGAGAAGTTGTGTACCCAGGCAAGTGGAAGTCCTGACCTCATACCAAGGCCCCACAATGTGAATGACTAAGGCCCCCATACCCATACCAGGGACAGGTATGAACTGGCATCTGTGTCACCCAAGACCCAGTTCTGGGTCACTTGGCACATTGAAGCATTGTTACAATTCTCTGAGGTCTGTATATTATCCACATCTTACAGATGAAGAAACTGAATCTTAGAGACTTCGAGTGATTTATTCAGCATTGCAAAGCTAGGAAAAGGGAACCCAGTTCTTATCTGCCATACCAGGCTGGTGATAATCCCCATCTTCCCTTTTCCTGAGACTGTTTCAAGGACTAAATAAGACAACCACAATAACAATAGCTCACATTTATTTATAGTCTTACAGATCACAAAGTACTTTCCTCTCAATAAACTTATGAGATAGACATCACAACTGTCATTGTCCCATTTTCAGAAGAGGAAACTGAGCTTTAAGAAATTAAGTGACCACTCCAAGGCAATGACTAGAAAGTTGTGTAACTCAACTCAAAATCAGTCATTTTAAGTAAAATTACTGTTGAAATACAGAGAGCTTTAGGAATAGCATACTTCAGTAGGAAGAGCTCTGGATTAAGAAGCAAGGAAATTGAATTCTACCAGTTTCCACCACTGACTATAACATCTCTGAGGTCCACTTTCTTCATCTTTAAAATGAGAATAATCCCCACTCTGACTACTTTACTGAAGGGTGAGGATCTAGGGATTTGGGTGGACAAGAAGATCAATATTAGTCAACCATGTGACCAAGCCAAGAAAGTTAAAGGTGATCTTGAGCTACATTAAGAGAGCCCTAGCTTTAGGGAGTAAGGGAGTGATAGTTCCCCTGTCCTCTGGATGTGTTCTGGTTACAATACATCTAGAATATTGTGTTTTGTTCTTGGAACTATAGTTTAGGCAGGACATTGGTAAGCTGGAAAGTGTCCAGAAAGGGGCAATCAGGATGGCAAAGGGCCTTGAATTCATGTCTTGTAACAAATAAATCAAAGGAGCTGAGGATATTTAGCCTAGAGAAGAGAAGGAACCTAGGAGAAATTACAGGGCTATCTGCCAGTATTTGAAAGTCTGTCATACAGAAGAATGATTATAGTGTTTCTAGGTTCCATTATGCCCAAGAGCATGTAAGTAACTAGATATTGCAAAGAAACAAATTTAGACTTCATATAAACAAAACAAAACTAATAAACAGCAACAACAGCACCCTTCCTAAGAATGAGACCTAATCAAAAGTGGCAAAAGCAATCAAAACCTTAGTGCAGCTTTTTTTTTAATTTCCATAATTAGTCATTCAATGAAATGCTAAATTGCAGTTAGAGTGAAGTCTATCCATGGACCTCTCTATGGACCCAAGGTTAAGAACCACCACCCTTGAGGGAGCAACCTGAGGGCTGATGGAGAGTAACTCATTCTTCCTGAAATATCTCAGGGAGATTTCTTCACATGAGAATAGATTATCCTTTCCTGGAATTCCTTCTAGGCAGATACTGGATGACTCTCGATCTACCTGTGGTAGTAGGGATTCTTCTTAAGGTTTGTTTTGGACCAGATGAACTCTGAGATCCTTTCCAACTCCAATTCTATGTTCGAACCAGTTAGAAGGCACCTATGAAAGAGTTCTGAATAGCCTAAAGTATTATACCCATATAAAGGACCTCTTTAATATGTCTATTGATTAGTATTCTATTTGCCCCATATCAGAAAGTCATGCACCCTCAAATCAAACACTAGAAGAACAGAAAATAAATCCAACCCAGATATTACTCAAGCATTAAATGAGAAAGATGTCATTAACTTGAACCCAGGAACTTCAAACATGCAAAAGGGATGATAAATCTTTACTGAGAAGCCTTACTACATAGTCAACCCTTTGGGAGATCACATATTTTACCAAGATAATACCCATCTCAAAGAAAACCCTTCCTATGGAGGGGAGGATGTCACTTTTTTGGACTATTGAAAATAAATGATCCAAATCTAAGAAGCTATAAAATGGAGATCAGAAACCACAGCATCAAAATAAATGACCTTGTGTGTGGAAGTGTAAATAAACAATGTATGGAAAATTGGAAGTGAGAAGGAGAGATGGTTGTGTCATTACCATAAAGTATTGAGTCAGGTCCATCTGGCTTCTAGGCCCAAGTATATTCTCATCTCAGCAGGGGAGAGATTTATACTCCCATAACCTATTGAGTAGAAATTTAGGTAGCTAAATCCATCCATCCATTCATTCATTCAGCATGCTTTGCTGAATATCTGTAGCTCCTAGAATGGTGCAGATAGTAGGTGCTCAATAAATGTTTATTCAATACTCCTGTGTGTGTGTGTGTGTGTGTGGCGTTGAGGGGGGATGTGGAGGTGGGAGTGAGGACCTGATTGGGGAGGGGGTATGCAGAGAAGAATGAGACAGAGCTCCTGCCCACAAAAAATTGGCAATCTGGGTAGATAAGACATGAAAACATGAAAAGTTAAGACTCTAGTGTAGGAGTTGTCATAGGTATGTGATGAACTGCAATGCATGTAATATGAAAATATGATGAACTGGTAAAGTTCATCAGAAGTAGCAGCAACTAGTTCTTCTGGTGTTTTGGGGGAAAAAGATCATCATGGACTGGAGTGAACAGACAAGGCCTCCCTCTGAAGAGTCTGGAAATTGGTCTAGGTTTTAGAGGATAGTTTGAATTTGCATAATAGTGGAGTAGAAAGGAAGCCATATTTTAGCTTCTGGAAATGACCTAGGAATAGGAATATGCTTGGGGAAACCAAGTGGTGAAGTAGACAGAGTGCTGGACCTCCACTCAGGAAGACCAGAGTTCAAATCTGACCTCAGACGCTAGGCAAGTTATTTAACTTTATTTGCCTCAGTTCCTCATCTGTAAAATGAGCTAGAGAAGGAAAAGGCAAACGACTTCAGTATCTTTGCCAAGAAAACCCCATATGGGGTCACAGAGTCAGACACAAGTGAACCACAACAATATTTATTCAATCATATGTCTTTGAAGCTGGAATAGAAACTAATAATAGTTCATATTTAGGAGCTAATATAGTCTACAAAGTTAGAGCATAGAAGCTAATTCACATTTCCTAGATGAAGAAACTGAGTCTCAGACAAGGAAAATGAGTTGTCCAGGGTCACACAGCCAAGAAAGGGTCAGAATTCAATTCCTGATTTTCTGATATCCAAATAACTACTCTTTGTGGTATCCTAAACTGCTTATTTATTTCAGCCTTCAGTTCTATAGTTTAAACAGAGGGTTTAAAGGGCTTTCTCAAGGTCACAAGGCTGTATCATATAAATCAGAAATGGGACTGGAATCCAGATCTCCTGATTCCTAATTTGGTGTTCTTCGTGCTACACCACATGACCTCAGAAAATTAGCAATTATTTATTGAACTTTTCTTATGGACCCCATGCTGTAGTAAGTGCTATAGAAATCATAAAAAGGATAGGAATTATTGTAATAACTCACATGTGAATAGCTCTAAAGTTTACAAAGCATTTTCCTCCTAAGAACCTTGTGAAGTAGATAGGGCAAGTACTATTATCTCTGCTTTGAAATGAGTAAAGGGAAAGTCAGAGAGGCTAAGTAACTTGACCAGAGTCGTAGAGCTGGCCTTGAAGCTGGGATCTAAGATTTGGTCCTTGCCCTTGGATAACTTAGAAATGTGTTTGGGCAGACGAGATAAATATGCATGAAATTAGAGAAGAATTCATAATGGGATTATGTGGTCCTGTTGATAAGAGAGGGAAGGATTAGTGTGGACCAGAATAGCTTACAATGTTATGTTTGATTCATGGAATCAGAGACAACCGCCTGACAAGAACAGAGGATTATGGGAAATAATTGAAAATAAGATCAATTGAGGTTGAGGGGTGGGTGGGGGAATTGGGAATAAAATTTTGGAGGAGCCTAAAAATTACACTGAGGAATTTGGATTTGATGTTGTAAACAAATGGAAAATTGGGGTTTTAATAAAAAAGCAGTGTTTTAGGCTTTTACAATGGTTCAGAGAGGTGAGCAATGCTCTGACTAGGATGGTGACCAGGAGGACGGAATCTCACAGGCTCCATCTTGGATCATCCATTTTTAAGAGAATCAGGTACTTTGTATTGAGAGAGACATCCCTAGAATCAGGTGACAGTAGAGGTACAGAGTGCATCTTTCCTCCCCGCAAAACTATCAACCTTATTGGGTCTTCTGTGTAATCTTAAATGCCTGCTGAGTATTAAGGACCTTGTAGACAAGTCTACATTTTACCTGGATTGAGGCATTATATTATTGTAAAGGGGCAACACATTTGGTAAGAATGTTTTTATCTGCCTCATTAGGGTGAATGGTCAACTGGTTCAGGAACTCAACATCCCTTCTCCACCTCTGGGGCTCATCTGGCCCTTATTCCTACGATGTCCTCCTTCCTTCTGCCATGGAAAATTATTCAGTTCAGTCAATCCTCAGATCAGACAACGCTTTCTATGGGAGTCTGTCATGATTTTCCTAGACCTCTCTTGGTCTTCAAATTATCTTGTATTTATGCCAGCTTTCTAAGGAGGGGGGAAGCTTTTGCTTTCTCTGTGAAGGTCCTAGGAAATGTAGTCATGGCAATCGGATCCAAAATCCCTCCTCCCCACCACAACTCCCTATAATTCTTTAGCAGACTACGTTTCCCAGGATGCTCTTGGGGAAAGGAGACTCTGCCCCCTTTCCTGAGAGGGCTGTTATACATTAATGAATCAATTTATATGACATGTCCTTCAGTAGAAGATAAATTATTTTACATGAGGACTGGTTTTTCTTTTGTTTTGTTTTTGTCCTTATGTTTCCATCCCAGAAGGAACACATTGGCTTTTTGCATAGTAGGTGCTTAATAATTTTGTTGGACTGCATGGTATCTATCGACACCTAGCAGAGTCCAGAGCCCTGAGGAGACAGAAGATGGAGTATTTTCTGCAGCCTGGTGGGGCACCATAATTGGACTCCATGGGCTCTGCTTAGCCAAGTATAACATGAGAGCATTAAATGCTAACAGAAAATAATAGATGGGCTGAAGGATGACAAAAGAGAAACCAGAGGGTCACCTAAATGACAAATAAGGTGGCCAGCTTTTGTGGCCTTTTGAAATACTCTTTATCCCATATACATGGTAGCTAGGGAGCCTCATAGACTAATGGGCTTACTAAATGGATGGGGAGAAAGTGGGCGATATGTTATAGTGAGAAGCAGGAGGCATTTAGACTCTAGAGAACATCCTGGTCCATGGACTGGGTCTGGCCCTTCCAGCAGAGCTCCTTTGGTTGTTATTTGGAAAAAAAGAGAGCACTATGCTTAAGAACTGAGCACATATAATCCTGAGTTTTTAGAGTCAAAGGGGGAGTGGGGAAAATGAGTAGGGAACATTGCTATTGAATATCATTCCCCTGGCAAGACAATGCCTCCTTTGAATATTTGTTCTTAGTTACTATTTGTTTTTATTCTGAAAGACTATTAACCTCCTACTATTTCTCCATCTTTTATAATCAAAATTGCAATGTTAGAAAGGATAACACTAACTGTCATCCTTCTTGTGCTGTGTGTTCTGCCTGGCAACAGAGAAAGGAGAAAAGACAAAAATTCCTGCTTTGGATGATAAAGCTGGGACCAGAAGGACAGAGGAGGTTGGACAAGAAGATTCTGATGAAGCCTTCTTGATGCTTTGGGGGAAAATCAATTAGAAGACAATTAGGAAAATCCTCTAAATTAAATAAGTCAGTGAATGAATGATGTTAGATTAATGTCTGGGTGACTGGGGATGCTTTGCCCTGACCCCTGAGTTCAGGCCTGAGGCACATCATCTGGACAAAACACAGCAACCACAATTCTTGTCTCCAAATCAGAAATCCTGGTCCACCTGGTGAAAGGGGTGGGGGGAAGGGGAATATTCTATCTCCCAGAGTCCTTAGCCTGATTTCTTTCCCCTTAGCTTGGGATTGGTCAGAGTGAACTAGATAGGAAAGCAAGGTGCTTTGAGAGATCAGCAGCCCTTGTCTCTCTGGTTCTCCCTCATGCCTACTGCCTGGCTCAGACTGGTATTCCAGGGTCAGACTCCTACCTTGTCAGTCTGTAAGGAAGAAATGAGCTCCGGGATTTAAGTTATTAGATCCTCTCCTGAACCAGAGACTAATCCTGCTAGGTCTCAAAGCAGCTGGTGGCTTAGTGGATAGAACAGCGGGCTTGGAATCAGGAACTCCAGAGTTCAGATCCAGCCTCAGACATTTCTCAGCTGTGTGACCCTAGGCAAGTCACTTAACTTCTGTTTGCCTCAGTTTCTTCAAGTGTAAAATAGGGATAGTAATGAGAGCACCTACTTTGAAGGGTAGTTGTGAGGATCAAATGAG
Source organism: Gymnobelideus leadbeateri (assembly GCA_011680675.1). NCBI lineage: Eukaryota > Metazoa > Chordata > Mammalia > Diprotodontia > Petauridae > Gymnobelideus > Gymnobelideus leadbeateri. Next base: position 272,026 of record WOXC01008685.1, read on the forward strand.
ATAATATGAGTAAAGCACTTAAAACAGTGTCTGGCACATAGCAGATGATATAGATAAATATACACACATGTATGTGTATACATACACACACATATATGTATACAAACACACACATACACATATATGCTTATTACCTTCTTCCCTTCCTTCATACCTCCTCACCCCTGCTCCCAACACACCCTGTCTTTTGGCTATCCTAGAAGAGAATCTTGCAGACAATTGGAAAAGGCTCTGAGTGTTTCCAAGGCCTTGCTGAGAACGGAAGTCACTATATCCACACACTGGGAGAGCCCGAGGCAATATCTACATACACACAGTGATGAGACAGTCTAACATTTGGATCAAAAACTTTTTTGTTTTTGTTGTATTGTGAAGGTGAAGTGGGGGAAAGGGGGTGAATGTATGTGAAAAGACCAAAACAAATCCCTTGGACTCTTTTCTATTAATCTTTATAGTCCCCACAACACTTAGCACATTTTTGTTGTTCAGTTGTTTCCAGTCTTGTTTGATTCTTCATGACTCCATTTGAGGTTTTCTTGGCAAGGATACTGGAGTGGTTTGCCATTTCCTTCTCCAGATCATTTTACAGATAAGGAAACTGAGGTAAATAGAGTTAAGTGACTTGCCCAGGGTCACAGAAGTGTCTGAGGCTGGATTTGAATTTAGGTCTTCCTCACTAGGCCCAATGCTTTATCTACTGGGCCATCTAGCTACTCGTTTTGTTTTTTTTTTAGATTTTTCTTTTTGCTTTTTGGAGGGGGTAAGGTAGGGCAATTGGGGTTAAGTGACTTGCCCAAGGTCATACAGCTAGTTTTTGTGTTAAGTGTCTGAGGCCAGATTTGAAAGTCCTCTTGACTCCAGGGCCAGTGCTCTATTCACTGTGCCACCTAGCCACCCCAACCATCTAGCTACTCTTGCCTAGGACATCATCGATGGTCAATAGCTATCTGTTGAATGAATGATTTAGGTATTTCTGAATACATGGATATAGTTGTTTAGTAGGTAGTTCCTATGACTACTTCAAAATAAATTTTCTTGCTATCTTTTGTTTTTATATCTCCAAAATTTCTCCTAGTGTATTTCCCCTCTTATCTTCCAGGAAGCCATATACTATTACAAATAATTTTAAAGAAAAAAAATGTAAAAAGGAAGAAGAAAGGGAGAAAGTCAACAAAACGATCAATACATTGAAAAGGTCTGACATTAATAAAAATGTTCCACACGTGTAAACTCTCCTCCCCTTCTGAAGAGGAATGGAGTAGGGTGTCCTCATAATCCATTCTTTGTGACCATCTTAGTTCTTTATAATTTTGTAACATTCAATTTTGATTATTTTATAGTGGTTGTTGTTTCCATTCACACAGGTACACCTGGGGACTTTAAATCAGTAGATATTTTGTTGTATCCTGAAATATAAGGGTCAACTAAACCTGGATAGTTATTGCACCTAAAGCTTTTCCTTAGAAGGGTACAAGACGGTGTTCATCTGACAAATTTTGGTGAGGCAATGCAAAGACTGGGCTTTGAGTCTGCACTCTGCCATTTATTCCCTGTGTTTTCTTCTCTGTTAAATTAGGAGTTTGAACCAGATGACCTCTTAGGTCACTTCTTGCTCTCAGCCTATGATTTATGTGACCAGTATCTTCACTGACCTGGAACATATGTGCTTTCCCACATTTTAGCTTTCGATCATAATATCCTCACCCCAGTTTTACAACTGAAGTGCCCCCATGCCTCTTCTCCATCTATTTACATCCTACATTTCCTTTATGGCCTGTCCATACTAGCCTTTCCTGATTACTTGAGCCCCACTAATCTACTTTATTCTGGATTACAATTGTACAAAAGAAGTGAATATTTATTAAGTGTTTACCATATGCAAGCAGTATGTAAATGCTCAAGTTGCAAATATGAAAGCAATTTAGTTTCTACTTTGAAGGAGTAGTTGGGAGTGGTGGCCAGAGAAAGGAGCAAGGGGAGAGTCATAGTGATGGTAAGTTAGTCCATAAGATTATAGGGCTGTCAAATGATAGACCCTTTACAGACAAATGCTAGCAAAGTAAAATTGATTTGATTACCAAGCCCAGAGCAAGGTCACATGGCAAGAGGGCCAGGGAAGATAAATGAATGGGATGTGAAGAATTATTTGGTCTAGTGGTCTGGGCCTGGCTGGATATAATAGGTCATTTGAGTTCAGGCTCATTCTATCACAAATCAAAATAACTTGGCCAAAGGCAGGAATTCTAAGACTAGCTGGATTAAATCCCCCAGGGACTAGGGGGCATTTTTTTCTAGTAGTCTGGTCTGGAGACACTTTTAGAAGTGGGGAGAAGTGAAATTGTGCTAAGGAAGTTGTCAACATGACCAAGGTAGATGGCTAGATAGACTATGAGGATTGCTACTTGGGATCTAAGCCGGAGTCTTAGCATCATAGACTACTTTCTTCTAATGCTTCTCCCATATTGGTCTTATCTTTCTCAACCAGAATATAAGATTCTTTTTTTTTAATTTTGAAGTTTTATTGACTTTTAAAAAAATATTACATACATTGACAGATTAACCACACCCATGGGAGATCTCTAATAACAAACTAAAATAGTTAAATAAAAGTAACATTACGTTGACCTTCTCTGAAAGGGTTCATCACATTCAATATCTATAGCATCCCACCATCAAAAAAAGAAGAAAAACCACTTTTAATAATAAAATCAGTGTTGTTATTCTCATTGTTCTGTTCACCTATTTCCTCTTCAGTTTACACAAGTCTTCAAAATTGGTCATTTTTATAATGTTAATGTCATAGTATAAGTTGTTCTTCTGGTTCCGCTCACTTCACTCTTTGTCATTTCATCTAAGTATTTCTATGTCTCTTTGAAATCATTTATTTCCTCATTTCTTACAGCACAATAGTATTCCACTACTTTCATAAACCCACACTTATTCAGCCATTCCTCAATTGATGAACATCCCTTTAGTTTCCAGCTTTCTTTATTTTTGCCACTAGCAAAAGAGCTGCTATAAACGTTTTTGTATAAGTAGGCCCCTTTTCCCCTTCTTTGATCACTTCAGGGTAAGGGCCAATATAAGCATCTCAAGAGAGGGCCTATGGCACACATCACAGAGTTAATTTCCCTATTCTGCATCTAGGCCCATTGATATTCTATCCATCCTTCAAAGCTCAGTTCAAATGTTTCCTTTACCATGGAGACTTCTGTGAAGCATTTTCTCTCTAGGTAAAACTGACCTCTACCTTTTCTAGTTTGTGTATTTATTGATGACACACCTCATCACCCACCCTTACCAGATTTTTATCACTTTCAGAACAAGACTCACATCTTTGTTGCTTAACAAAGAACCTTGCCTATCTTGAGTGTCTAGTAATGAGAAAACTTAGTGGTTTAAATTCAAATTCAATCAGTCTGCTTTTTTTCATTTCTTCCTACTGAGTTTGGTAGACCCAGTTGAATACCTGTAATCTGAAATAATATACATTGATTCTCATCTCTGCCTGATGAAAACCTCATTTTTCAAGACCCACCTTTCATGTCACTTCCCCGAGAAGCCTTCTCTGATCCACTTGAAGCGGTCTCTTCCTTTGCAAATGTCTCATAGTATTTTATCCAGTTTTCTTCTGTCTTTGTCCACTTCTACTTTGTATCGTGTTTAATGCATATGTTGAAAATTCCTAGAAGTGAGTCGGGGGTAGGGGTGGGGCAGGTATGGTTTGCATGTATATTGCCTAGCACAGGGTCTCACACATAGAAGATACTTAATAAATGGCTGTCGTTGAATCGGAACTGGCCTGTGCAAGTAGCCAAACCTGTGGAAATGACAAGTATATTGGTCAAGGCCCAGGGCTGCACCAACCTGACAACCAGGAAAGCTATTGAAAATGTTGCATTATTAGCAGGTTTACTAACTTGAAGCCTGGAGGCAATCTATTTTATTAAGAGATTGAAAAATAGTTTTGAAAAACCAGCATGTGAAGATTTCAATCAGAAATAGATGAGCACTTTTAAGGCTGCAATTGGTTTCTGAAGAATAGGCAAGATAAAAATTGATAGAGGTGAATAGCTAGCAAAACGCAGGGTGGGAAAAAAAAAAGGAATGACTTGCCTCCTACTTGAAGTGAATAGCTCTTCTAATGTAATGGGCTTTAAACTTTAAAATTGTTTTGTACTATGACATACATAGCAGTGGAAGGCTGGATTCAGAATGTTTATTGGGTTTTTTTTTTCCAATAGAGGATTGCCTATTTGGTATTTGAATAATGATCTCCATATATAAATATGGTAATGTAATTATGCTAACTAGTATTTTCTATAATTCAATACTCTGTTTATAATAATATATCATATTTTGCAGCCATGTTAGAATCCATTTGTCACCTCCACCTGGGTTACAAGATAGGAATGGGAACTTTAATGTACATTTCCCTGCAATTCAGTGCCCCTCTAGTGTTAGATTTCACCCTAGCATGACAAAATAATTATAATAGCTCACATTTGCATAGCACTTTTTATGTGTTATCTCCTCACAGCAACCTCTTGAAGTTAGCAGTGTAAGCATCATTACCCCCATCCTTCAGAGGATGAAACTGAGACTGAGAAAAGGCAGTACACTTGACCAAGGTCACACAGCTAAAAAGTAGCAGAATTGGGGCTCAAACACAGGCCTTCTGACTGCAGGCCCAGCACTTTCCTCCACTGCACTGCTTATTCATATTTCTGCACAGGTGTAGCTTCATCTGTGGTCTGCTGTTGAGCTGTGATGGCGCTCGTTCTTAATTTTTGCCCATAATGTTAGTGTAATAATAGCACTGGCTGAATTAAAAAGTACAGGGAACTGAGAAGGTATTTTAAGTAACTTTGGAGAACAATATGTAGACAGAATCAATTCTATTCGTGACCACTTAGCACTTTATGGAGCACTCTGTATGTGAAAAGTGCTTACCTGGGAGTTATTGTTTGGCCAGTTTTCATCATTTCCCAAAAAATGACAAAACAGGAACTCAAGTTAGACTTTTGTCTACATGTTCAACTAAATGTTCTATTATTAAATTTTATGGCGTGTTATTGATGAGATATATTTATCATAGCCAATCCTTCCTGCCAACCCATTTTAACACTAATAACATCAAAATTGGATCAGCCCCAACATTTAGCCATCCAAGAATTCTGTCTCTGATATGGGCATGAAGGAAGATGTGGTGGGAAGTAACACTTGCCCACCCTCATGCCACAGTCCTACAACCTGCCACACAGACACATCCAATAAAATATGGAGGCTCAGGAAATGTTAAGGATAACAGTTTTGAAGCTTCCAACATAGGGTGTTCTCTGAGGACATGGTCCCTTCCAAGTTCTGTCTCCATCCCAAACCTGAAAGAGATGGTGAATAGGGATTTGGCATTGTCTGTCAAACTGCTACCACATACCCTAATGCCAGAACCACACAACCTCTGACACAGACATGCCAACACAATAGGACTCAAAAGGTGTGGTCAACGACAGATAGAATTGCTGCTGACTTTGTGACACAGTCAGCATCATTCAGTGTTCTCTGTGCCCAAGATCTCAGACAGTCTTCAGCTCAGCCCAATGCAAAAACCTTCCCTGGGGACCCATACAGGATAGGGGAACATAGACTCACAGAGAAAGCCATCTAGAAACCTATAATCATTCTACTCTGCCATGAAGAGATCTTAATTGGTTTTCTTGCTTTACCAGCTTCTAACTCAGTCAGTGTAGATAATTGCAACCCATCCTTAAGTACTCTGATCAACCTCATTCTTCAGCATTTTTAAGAGAAAGTTGGAAGAAGTCACTCATTCAAGTGAGTTCAGGCGATTGTGGATGTCCTTAATTGTACTATCTTCTTTTCTTTTGTGTAAGTTCCTTGGAACTACATAGTACCTCTTAGCTTAAGAAAGCATATGGAAGCTACCATATGTGTGTACATATGTGTGAATGCATGTGTTGTGCTATTGTTTGTATGTTCCATGACACGTGTGTAGTCGTGCAATACCTTATCTGTCTTATCTGTTTGGAATCATAGAGTCATACAGAGAAAGTACCTCAGCTACATTAGTAGATGACTTTCCTCACCTGGGAATTCTATGCCAATGAAATCCCAGTTCTAGCCCTTAACCTGATACCCAGAGTTGACTTGGGGAAGGTTAGTATGATTTATTAGATGAGGTGGGGAGCACAATATAAGCAGCATGTGGGTGACGCACCATCAAGGCTTTTGTAGAGAGGATTCCATGAGCCCAAAGCTTTAGGTTCTGCCCACTTCTATCTGCTATTTAGAGGCAGCTTTGGCATGGGAAAGAAGCCAGGACCCTCATTATCTGGGAGGTTGTACCAGATGACCTTTAAACCTTTTGAGCCCTGTGAATCTCTGTTTCTCTTGTTCTGGGTTTGAAAGTAAGGCATTGCTCCAATCTTCATTCTGGGATCTGGGCCTTCTGCCACACAGTACCCATTCATACAGATCTACACATAGGGAGCTAAGAAATCAGCAGGCTTTGGGCTTATTCCATGCCCTGTCCCATACTTTGTGTGTGGTCTTGGCCAAGTTTTTAACCCGATTATGCTCCAACAGCTCTATTTCAAGTGTCATGTGTCTTTAATGAGGGTATAAATCTAAGAACCCCAGAGAGCTGGGAAAAGTGGGCCAGGTGAAGGCTGTCTTGCATTTTGTCCACACATAGAAGGGCACAATGCTGGTATGACTCTAGACATGTTAGAATGGCTCAATTCTGATAACAGCTTGAATTACAGAATCTCAATCTTTGGAAGATCTCAAAGTTCCTTCATACCTCTTATCATATTGCTGCTCACAATTTCTAAAGCAAATAGGGAACGATGGAAATTGTTCACATCAGAAAACTGGGGAATAGGGAGGCTACCTATATCCATTCAGCAAGCAATGATTTAGTGCCCTCAACATCAATCAGTGTATTAATTAATTTACAACCATTGGTTAAGGGCATATAATGTGGCAGGCCCCATGATAGGTCAGGCAGCTAGCTACCCTTTTCTAAGAACAGAGGGTGATATTGAGAGGATTAGGCCACATTTCCTACCCTCATGTTGCTTACAGGCTAATAGCAAAGATATGCAGAAAAACAAGCTCTCTATGGATTAGAATCTGGAAAGTACACAAGAAAGGGGAGTATTGGGGTAAGGAATAGATGCCAACCTTAGAGTTAAGAAGATTTATGTCAAAAGGCAGGTTGGGAGTGGGAAGGAGACCAGAGTTGGTAGAATGGGCCTGGGAAGGGATGAGGCTGAGTGAGGGAGACAGAAAAAGGGAGAGTTTTCTCTAACTTGTTAACTGAAGATGCTAGGACCTAGGGACAGAAGGTTCGAGAGTAAACTTGGAGGCACATCTCAGTGATGTCAACACAATTTAGATAATGATGGGGCTTCTAAAATTGGCAAATCCCAAGATTCCAGTCAGGATGCTGAATGTTTGGGGGGTTGAGGTATCTCTCCAAAGCAGGCTAACCTCCCAACTACTTATCTTTTCTGGCCTGGTGACTTGATAGATAATTCCAGGAATGGGTACAGACAGGAACAGGGAAGTGCTTTACCACTTCTAAAAAGTAGTCAATAATTAGAGTATTCTGAATAGAATTCCTGAGTAAGGCTCTGAGTAGCAAGATACCCTGAATCCCAGCTTGAGACCTTGTTCATTTTGTGTGATTCTCTCTCTACCCTGCCTCCACCCAAGGTCACAAGCACCACACACACACACACACACACACACACACACACACCAGAACTAGTCTTGTAGTTTCCTTTTCTTCCTGTGGGTATTCCTCCTGTCCTGGATATTTCACATTAATGAATTGACTGGAAGACGTGTCGATTTTAGTTTAAAACCTTCCTTCAGTGGTTCTAACCATCTGTTTTGTCTTGGCTCAAAACCTGTGACAAGTAAGTGGTGGAGTAATGATAAATCTATGCATTTAAGGTCATGATTGCTTGAATAAATAGGTTGAATCAGTTAAAGTAATTAGATAATTAAAACGAAATGAAGAGACCAATGGGAATAGAATCAGAGGAAGTAAGACAACTAGAGATTTTGCCTTTGAAAAGACAAACAAAATGGAATATCAGCTGAGGAGATGAAGCCAGAAATGTATATTGATAGGAGAAGGTGGACACAATGCAAAGGGACTAGCAAATGAAGGGGAAAGTGATTTCATTAAGCCAGGGGATGGCAAACTGAAGAGGAGGGAGGCAGGGAAGTGCTGTTGCCTCCAGGCTTCCCTGAGGCATGAAGGTCCTACCCAGGGCTTTGATAGACTGGGAGGAGGGGAAATGAGGCTTCAATTCTTTTTCAGGCTTTAATTCTAATCTTCTACTTCTGAGCAATAACATATCTGTCTTACTGCCTTTCCTTGTTCACACACACACACACACACACACACACACACACACACACACACACACCCCCTTATGCTTTTTCCTCTTTTCTCCTCTTCTTCCTATCAATTCTCCTTTCTTCCTCTCTGCCCTGTCTTCCTATTTGCTCTTCCTTTCTCCTGCCTTTCTCTTCTTCTCTCCTTTTGCTCTCTAATTCCCCAAGGTTGAGTGGAGGTAAGGGGGTAGTGAGAGGAGCAGAATCAGGGCAAAGAAGAGAGAAATCCAGATATGGTCTAACTAGCCTAGAATATGGAAGGAGCATTACCTCTCTTAATCATTCACATTGTTATTTCCAACTGATGCAATCTAAGATCACACTAGCTTTTTATTTGGATGGAGAGATAGGGTAAATATGGAGCTTGTGGTCAACTGAAACCCCCAAGTTATTTTCTTTTTTTTTTTTTTTTTTGCTTTTTGGAGGGCATTGGGGTTAAGTAACTTGCCCAAGGCCACACGGCTAGGTTTTTGTTTGTGTGTGCCTTAAGTGTGTGAGGCCAGATCCAAACTCAGGTCCTTCTGACTCCAGGGCCGACAATCTACTCACTGCGCAACCTAGTCACCCCGGGGCTAGCTCTTAAGTGGGCCAAGGGCAGAAGAAGCAACGGACTGGAATTTGGCAGAGAAAGGATCTCAGAGAACTAGGGGAGGGCTAGTCCAGGAAGGAACTAGACAGATGACTCCAAAACCCAAAGGAATTCTCCTAAAGTGGAGAAAACTGGGCTCCATCTTTTTTCTGTACTTCTGATTTTCCACTTTTACATAGTTATTGCTATGAGAAACTCTCACAACAGTAAAGCAGCTCTTTGTTGATAAGACAAAAGTACTGAAAAAAAGATTAAACCACACGGTCCATAGACTTGGGTTCTAGGTCCTGGTTCTGCTACTTACTAGCTTTGTGATGTTGAACAACTTATTTAATCCCTATGGGCCTGATTTCTCATCTGTAAAATGGGCTCGATGATATCTAAAGTTTCTTCCAACTCTGTATCTCCTTCTACAATATCCCAAACAAGTGGGTCACCTTGCCTCCATTTGGATCTCTTCTCCCCCAGGTGATGGGGAGCTCATCCCACTCTTAGTCCATTCAACCTTTCAATGGCTCTAATTATTAGGATGCTTTTACTTATACTGAACTGATCTCTTTGAAATTTCCACCCATTACTTCCAGTTGTGCCATCTGGAACCAAGCTGAGAGTCTAATCTCTCGCTCCAGTGATATCCTTCAAATATTTGTCTGGGATCCCCCTTCAGTGCAAGTTAAACATCCTTATTTCTTCAACTGATCCATATACGATACTTGACATTTTCCTTCATTATCCTGGTCATCTCCTAATCCAGGAGTGGTGAACGTACGGCCTCAGGGCCTCAGAGGCCACATGTGGCTTTCTAGGTGTGGCCTTTTGACTGAGTCCAAGTTTTACAGAACAAATACTTTTATTTAAGAGGATTTGTTTTGTGAATTTAGAATCTAACCATATTGTTTGGTTAATGTCCTCCCAAAAATGTGGTTCCCAGAACTTAGGTGGGAGAGGGAAGAAAGGGGAATAAGTATTTACATAGCAACTACTCTCTGTCAGCCACTGTACTAAGAATGTTTTTCCCCCTAATGTCTCACAACAATTCTGCTAGGTGGGTGCTGTTATTTTACCCATTTTATAGATGAGAAAATTGAGGCAGAATAAGATAGTGACTTGCCCAGAACCACACAGCTAATAATGTCTGAAGTTGAACTTGTGTTTTCTTGACTCCAGGCTCAACATTCTGTCCACTGTTTCACCCTAAGTTAACATCATACTTGACATATAGTCTAACTAAGTTATTCTAGACATTGTGGCTTTCTTAATGAAATTTAAGATCAGATTAAATTATTTTTGGAGGGTTGTTGTATCATTCTATGGGCTCATGTTGAACTTGCAATCCACAAAATGCTCCAATTTCTTTTATAATGAACTGTTGCCTCCTTATTTCTCTCCCTTTGAAATTTATGACTTCTTGAACCCAAGTATAAGACTTTACATTTGTCCCTATTAAATATAATCTTATTAGTTTGGCCTTTTGTTCTAGCCTGTTAGAAACATTATTGGATCCTTAATTTGTCATTCAGAGTATTAGTGCTTTTTACCACAAACACCTTGTAAGGTTGGTAGTATAAATGTACCCATTTTGCTTAGTTGAATAAACAGCCTCAGAGGCCAAGTGATTTTTCCTAGAGTCATATAAATACCAAATGGTAGAACATAGACTGAAATCAAAGTCTTTTTTTCTTTAAATAGTATTGTCTTTTTTCTAATTACATGTAAAGATAATTTTTAACATCTGATCTTGAGTTGGAAATTTTCTCTGTCCTTTTCTCCCCCCTCCCTAAGACAGTAAGCAATTTGATATAGATCATATATGTGCAATCACATAAAACATATTTCCATATTAGTTATGTTATGAAAGAAGAAACAGAACAAAAGGAGGAAAAGGTGAAAATAGTATGCTTTGATTTGCTTTCAGACTCTATCAGTTCTTTCTCTGGATGTGGATAGCATTTTCCATCATAAGTCTCTTGGAATCGCATTGGATCATTGTATTGTTGAGAAGAGCTAAGTCTATCATAGTTGATCATAGCACAATGTTGCTGTTATTGTATACAATATTACCCTGGTTCTGCTCACTTCACTCAGCATCAGTTTATGTAAGTATTTCTTAAATCTACCTGCTCATAATTTCTTATAGAACAATAGTACCCCATTACATTCATATACCACAACTTGTTCAGCCATTTCCCAATTGATGGAAATCCCCTCAATTTCCAATATTTTTGCCAACATGAAAAGGGCTGCTATAAATATTTTTGCACATGTAGGCCCTTTTCCATTTTTTATGATCTCTTAGGGGATACAGACTTAGTGGTGGTATTGCTAGAGCAAAGGGTATCCACAGTTTGGTTGCTCTTTGGGCATAGTTCCAAATTGCTCTCTAGAATGGTTGGATCAGTTCACAACTCCAGCAACAGTGCATTAGTGCCCCAGTTTTCCCGTATCCTCTCCAATATTTATGATTTTCTTTTGCAGACATATCTGATAGGTGTAAGGTGGTGCCTCAGAGTTGTTTTAATTTGTATTTCTTTAATTAGGGACTTAGAGCATTTTTTCATATGATATCCTTGACTTCTTCAACTGAAACCTGCCTATTCATATCCTAATCAAAGTCTTCTAACTCCAAGTCCAATCCTTTCTTCCACTACATCAGCCTGTATTAGATAATCTACTCAGCTTCCCACTCCCTAATGCCCCTTTCTAAATATTCCCCTATCCCGTGATGTGTTAGAACCACCTTCTACAGCAAGCATTTATGACTCAGAAATTGGCAAATGCAACATATTAGGACTTAAATTAAGTGCCTAGACTTAAGTTAGTAATGGAGAATATTTTAATATAGCAAATTAAACTTAAAATGTGTCATGCACAAATTTTTCCCCCTGGATTGCTGATTGTAAACATATACCACCATACCCCCCTGTCTCACTATTAAAGCATTTCAAAATATTTTATTTGTCTTAAAATGCAAACAACTAATATAATTTGAGAGTGAGGCCAGAAATAGGTATTTCATAGAATCATAGAACTTTAGAACTGGAAGTGACCACTTTAGAAGTCTTGTAGTTCAGCTTCATCATTTTGCAAATGAGAAAACTGAGGCTCCAAAGATATCAACATCTTATGCTAAAGGAGTGACGTTCTAATGGTAGAATTTGGGGCATTATCCAGTTGGCAGAAGAAGAGTTAGGGGAGAGTCAGAGCCTCCCCAGTGCTCCCCAATCTTAGCATACAAATGGCTGCCTATTCTACCTCTCTGAATGCCAAAGCTGGCTCAGTGTCTGTGCAGCGGAGAAAGTCGTACAATGAAACCTGGGAAATAGGAAGAGATCAGAGGATGCTCTTTGTACCAGGAGAGTGCCTGGAGTTTCTATCAATACTAGAGAATGATCATTGCTGCTGTTGATCTTTAACCCGGGCCCTTTTTGATACTGTGAAATCAAAACAATAAAGGATGGAAGGTAGCAAGAAGAGTCAGCTGGCAAGCCTCCTAAAACTCCACTTTTTTGAGAATGAAGAGGGCTAGAAGCAGATGGAATCACAGGAAACCTTAGGTCTGTCAAAATCAAGGGTTTTCTATGATTCTGCTCCCTAGTCTTCATCATCATCATCAGGGACGTCTTGAAAGCTCTGATGTTCTCATGTGGTTTTCTCCATTACCTTAAAAGGTGCTCTAATATTTCTGTAAAGAGATAGATGGCTCACTGTGCTGCAGAGATGACCTTGGGTTCTCAAAGGCTATGCCAGCCAAAGTCAAGCTTAGGTTCTCCCACGCTGGAGATTTTCTTCAAATACAGTCAATCCCAGGAATGAACTATACTGATAGTCTGAGGATCAGTCTAGCTAAAGAGGGAAAGGCTGGCTTATTACTTTAGGGAAAGTTGATTGAATAAGTTCAATTCAATTCAAGAAGCATTTATTAAGTCTCTTCAATGTTCAAGGCACTGGGGTGAGTTTTTGACCATGCTGACCAATGAAACAGAAAATTACAAAATAGCCCCCAATCTTGTCCATCTCACTTCAATTTCCAAGAGACAATGGTTGAAAATGGGGCAAAGCATGTTAAGAATCACAGTTTTTAGGGGCGGCTAGGTGGCGCAATGAGTAGAGTGCCAGCCCTGGAGTCAGAAGGACCTGAGTTTGGATCCGGCCTCAGACACTTAACACACAAACAAAAAAACCTAGCCATGTGACCTTGGGCAAGTTACTTAACCCTAATTGCCCTCCAAAAAGCAAAAAAAAAAAAAAAAAAAGAATCAGTTTTTAGAACACTGGGAAGCCATATTTAAATACTGGCATTTTAAATGGGAGTTCTTTGTGTCTGACAACCAACAAGTTGGTCTATTACTGAAAGAAGTGACCCGTATCCATGTTGGCATTCTTGCTACATTATAGATATCTGAAAAGAAACCCAACTATTTTCTGTTCTGTGAACAGATCCTGCATCTGTTAAAGAAGACCAGATCAATGAGTGCCGAGGGCATATTGCTTCACAGCTGCATGGAATGAAACCTTGATGTCCTCCTAGCTCAGCATGAGTCAGAGATAGGTTCTCTCTAAATAAATAAACTGATTTGATAAAATTCATTTTGGTCATCATTTAATCCTTCAACATGTATATATGTGTATAATATACATATGCACACATGCATATATGTGGGCACATATATAGTGTGTGGACTATATATGTGTAGTGGATATGTATGTGTGTATATGTATATGTACATAAATATATATATACATATAATATATATTATATATACTGTGTTTATACAAATATATACATACATACACATGTACCCACAAACACAGAGTGCCTATATCATATAAGGTGCTGTCATGTAGGGTTTGCTTGGCTGCAGTTTAGAGCCCCAGCAACAAATTCCACTTGGCAGTCACTGGTTTGAACCTTTTATCAGTTCTGTGCTTGGCTTTCATATCTTGGTACGGTTCCTATGAAACTAAGGAAGGATATTGATAAGTTGATCAAATAAGAACACTAATGAAGGGGTAATGACCCAGTTCTTTTTTACAGTATATTTATTTTTGCTATTTTTTTCTTTTAATATAACTTTCATTTCTAAATATATCCCTCTCCTTGTACTTGGCAAGGCATTTCTTTTAACAGCTAGGCAGTACAGTGTGCAGAATGCTGGACTTGGAATCAGATAGACCTGAGTTCAAATCCCACCCTCAGATGCTGGTTGGCTGACCTTGGATAAGTCACTTAACCTACCTTAACTTTATCTATAAAATGACAATAATAATAACTACCTTACAGTGTTGCTATGAGAATAAAATGAGATCGCAAGTAAATTGTTTTGCAAATATTGAAGCGCTACATAACTGCTAGCTATTGTTATTGTTGACAAAGAATGGAAAAGAAAGAGCACGGGATAAAGTCAGTTCATAATATGAACCATAACTGAAAGCCAGCATGATCTCAAGAAACAATGTAGAACACTGTAGTGGATAAGTTCTTGAACATAGAGTCAGGATGAGATGATTTCAGATCAGTCACTTAATAGCTATGTGACCCTGGGCAAATCACTTACTTCTCTGGGCTTCAGTTTCCTCATCTGTAAAATGAGAGGGTTGAACTTCATACCCTCCAAGATCTCTGCTTGTTCTGACCCTGTCTTCCTGGTCTGACAGTGTCTGCAGTGCTTTATACCCATAGTTCCTCACCTCTGCCGAAAAAAATTTAAAAGGGGGAGTTACATTCTTCTTCCCTGAGGCTAAGCTTGGTCATGCATTTGTTATTAAGTCAGCTAGCAGCCAGACAATATAATGAGAGCCCTTTAAAGCCACCATCAGTTCACCAGGAGCCCTAGCACATGATGCTTCAGGGAATGTTGGCAGGCTGGAACTGTTGAAATAGAGCAGCCGTGTGATGGAGTAGGAAGGGCGCCTGGACTGAGGCTAGAGATACTTGGGTGCTAGACCCTGCTACTGACTTTGGGCAAACCATTCCCCCTTCCTGGGTTTCTGTTTCCTTATGTGTAAAATCAAAGGGTCAGCCTAGATCATCCCTGAGGTCCCATCCAGCTTTGGCATTCTGGGAGGGTAGGATTTAGGTGCAGACATGAAAGTTGGGGAGAGGAAAATTCTGCTGAATGATGGAGTGTCTCAGGGGCTCATGTTGTCCTCAGCTTGAGAGTCTTCCTGGCTCTGCTACTGCTGGGCTCAGTGCTGCGTGTCTGGAGCTGGTTTATTGGAAGGAAAAAATATATATAAAAAGATCATCTGCCTGTATTTAGAAAAATGGAAGATAGCAAAATGCCATCTGAATGAAAGCCCATCATCAAGGCTGCTTATGCCCGCCTTTGAAGTGTGGAAAGGAACTTGCCCTGAATAGTGTGAGCGAATATGATGAATTAGGGTATTTTATTAACCAGGATGAAACCAGCCAGCCAGCCTTCTGCACATTTTCGTTCATCTTAATAGCTGTATTCAAAAACCATGCCATCATCTATTCAAAGGCAGAACCAGTGGGAGAAGTGTGCATAGAGTTTCATGTCTACGGTTCTTTCCATTCTTCTCCCCCTTCCCCCCCCAACCCAACCCCATATTTCCTTTCTGCAATAAAAGCAATATACCAGAAAGGAATCTGGCTGAATATTCCCAATGCCAAAACAATTGGTCAACTTGATTAACAGATTTTGAGCTGAAATGAAACTGACAGGCCATTTAGTCCAAACCCCTCATTTTTTTCAGATGAAGAAACTGAGGCCAAGTGGGATTAAATAGCCTGGCAATTTAATCAAATAATCGGCTGATTTTGATAAATGAGTCAGAGAAATAATTCTTTTCAGTGGCTTCATAGGCAATTAGAGCTGGGGAGAACCTAAGAGCTAACAACCTATTCTCTAGACTGATTGTTTTACAAAAGAGTAAACTGAGGAACAGGCTGATGAAGTAATTTACCAAAGATTACCCAGCTAGTTATGAGTGAACCTGGGACTAGAACCCTGGTTCTAGTCTATGGTGTTCTAGTTGTTCTAGTTCTATGTCTATGGTGCTGATGTCACAGAATTTTTTTTTTTGTCAGTAAGAATTTTTGTTAGAATCCAAGAGAAATGGGTGATGGCACATCCACTCAGACAAAAGAGTTACCCTGTGATTTGGCTGTTGTGATACAGACAGAGCAGTGCTGTTCTAGCTACAATATCAACTCAGCTATCAATTTTGTTTTATCTGTTTATTCAGTAAGAAAAAGGAGGTAACAGTATTCTTCATTGTTGTTCTTTGTTCTCAAAGAGGACCATGACATCAGGAAGGTGATGCCGTGACTTGCAAGTGGATTGCATTTAAATGAGGGAGGGCTGTGCTAAGTCACCAGTCTCATTTTCTCCTCCAGAGCCATCTGGGTCCAGTGGCAAGATATAGATCAGGATGACTGGAGATGGCCCAGGATACAGTGGGAGACCTTGGCCTTTTTAAGTTAAGGTCTTTCCTGAGTCTCAGTTTCACTGAGGCAATGTCCACTTGGTGATCAAGGATAAGTTAGAAATGAGGCAAAGAATGGCAATAAACAGCAGTGAAAAAACCAGTTTATTTGTTGTTCTGAGAAATGGTTCTTTGTAGCTGATAGGTAAATTTTATACTCAACACAATGCTCTTTAAAGAATGACAGAAGAGGGTCTTGGCCTTCTGCATGGATAGATGTGATATTTCCCCTTTGGTGTGTATGACATTCAACCTTCCTATCCCCCAAACTCCTGTCGTGCCCCCTAACCTGGCCTATAGAGATGCCTGAAATTCTCATTTTTTCCCTCTCCTATTTGTCATTTTTAACTAAATCATTGCCTCTAGAAGGTTCCTGTTAAGATCCATTTGTGGCTTTAGAGGTATAGTGCATTAAGTAATTAGCACTCATTATAACCTTAGCATAGATAAGTTTATCAGATTGGCTGGTTTTCACTAGGTAAAGTTCTTGGTACATACTCTAGCTAAGTATTGCTATTGTGGCATTATTCTTGGGGGGTTTAGTTGAGGACCCTAGGCAGTATGAAGATACTGAACATTTAATCATAATAGCATATGTGCTATAATAGCCTTCTATGTGCCAGATTGTGCACTAAGTTCTTTAAAAATGTTATCTCATTTGATCTTTACAATAACCCTGAGAATTAGTTGCTACCATTATCTCCATTTTACATATGAAGGAAACTAAGGCAGGCAGAGATTAAATTAATTGGCCAAGGTCACACAACTAGTAAATATCTGAGGTTGGATTTAAACTCAGGTCTTCTTGACTCCAGGTCCAGTCTCTCTCCATTGTACAGCCTAGCTGCCTAAACTGGCATTTGGGAAGAAGGGCATTAAAGACATTTCTCCTCAGCTTCCTTTTTGGTGAAATGAATGGGCTGAACTAGATCTGATGATGTTTCTTCAATTAATTTCAGTTCAGATCAATCTAATTCAATCTAACAAGCAATTATTAAGTGTCTAATATGTGCAAGGAACTATGCTAAAGTAGGTACAGAGAGTAAAGAAATAAAATAAAATTTAAAAAACTCCCTGTCCTCAATGAGCTTACATTCTATTGGAAGAGTATAATATATACACTAATAGGTAATTGTAAGCTACTTCAAGGAAGGAAAAAGAAAAAATCATTGTGGGTTCAGGAAAGGATTCCCATGAGAGGTAGGACCCAAGTTCAGGCCTGAAGCAAGCTAAGGATTTTAAGAGAGAAAGGTGAGACAGGAGTGAATTTCAACCATACAGAACTGCCTGTACAAATGTGTGGTAGTGAGAGATGAAATACTGAGTTAGAGGAATAGCAAATAGCCTAGGGGGGATGGAACACATGGCATTTGAAGGGAAATAATATAAAATAAGTCTGGGAAGGTAGAAAGTACCAAACCCTATGGTTTGTCCTTGGATCAGTAGGGAGCCATTGAAGATTCTTGGACAGGGGAATCATGTGGTCAGACCTATGCCTTGAGGATGATTTGGGGATTTATGTGGAGGACATGTTGGAGAGAGAAGAAATTAGAAGCAGGGAGACTAATTAAGAAGCTATTGGAATAATCCAGGTGAGATGTGATGAGGGCCTGAATTAAGTGGAGGCTGTATAATCATTTCTAATGATTAACATCACCTAAGGAGACAGTAGGGATTTGAAGGATACAGGTACTGACCACTTCATCTAGTAGGGGAGGGTCAGGATGGGATGGCCGTGACTGAAATGTGTCAGTATTTCTATCTGTCTGACTCTTGCAGGGTGGAAAATTATCCAATCTGCAAAAAAAGCCAGTGAAGCAGAGTGCCACACGAACAGCCCTTCATTGAAAGGTCCATGGCCCTCTCTAATGAAGTGGACCTCAGATATTCCTCATGTTCCAAAATATCCTGGTCCCAAGAACCTTGTTTTTATAAGGCTTGATGCCCAGATATGCAAGAGAGGCATGGTAAAATACAGAATCTCATTGGCTGATAGATCTTGCTCTTGAGGGCCAAAAATGAAGTATCGGCAGACAAGTCACAGGTTGGATGACGCAAAAGACATCCCTGCTAAGTGGTTACAAGGTGGTCATAAGATGGTTACCTGCTCATGTTTGGCAAGAGAGGGTGGGCCCGAGGCACAAAAATAAGTTGGAGGACTTTCCAAACTTCTCCCACCTATGCTGGGTTTGGACATGGAATTTGAGCAAAACGGAATGGAGGTACCTTTATCAGCATTTTTGTGGGTGCACAAGTGGGCTTCATAAATGGTAAACAAGGAATGAACATTGCATTAAAGTTTACGGCCTACTATAAGAACCTATGTTGTCTAATTATCTGTATATAATTTATGTAAAATATCAAACCGATTAATGCTGATTGGAATAGAGTAGAGGTCCAAATGAATAATTTCTCAAATTCTGTCCTTTCCTGATGCCAAGCATCATTGTGACAAAGTGCCAGAAGGTGGCATTGCTGATGACCTCAGTTAAGAACAAAGACTCTTTCCATTCCTCTAATTTTATCTATATGTCTTCCTACTACAAGCCATTTGTATCTTCCTAAGAGTATCTAGAGCATCTTTGCCCCCAACTAGCAAGCAATCCATTAATTTACAAGATCATAGCATTTATAATTGGAAAAAACCTTGTTCATCATTTCATTCGGGTCTGGCATTTCACAGATCCTAGAATCATAAATTTAAAGTTGAAAGAGACCTTAAAGACTGAGTCCAATGGTCTTATTGTACAGATAAGGAAGTTGAGGTGACTTGTCCAGGAACACATAGTTAGTTATATGTTTAGATAGGCTTTCAGCTCAAGTCTGCCTGACTCTAAGCTGAACACTCCATTCACTATGATAGTGGTCCTTTCCATTCCGTCTTTATCCACACAGATTTATATTAGTCATTAGGAGTTACAAGATAAACATGATGCATAGTACCTGCCCTAAAGGAGCTTGTAATCTAGTTGGAGAAAAAGGACTAACACAGGGGTGGGGAACCTGTGGCCTTAAGGCCACATGTGGCCCTCTAGGTCCTCAAGTGTGACCTTTTGATGGATTCAGTCAAAGGTCAAAGATCATTGCTAGAACATATATAAAACAAGTTTCTTTAAGACCTTAGAAGTGAGACTATAAAGACATCTGATGGTTTATTCATTTGTTTAATACCATGTCCTAACTCATACACCCAATTAAATGCGACCTCCATGAAATGTTTGCCCATGAATACATTCCAATAATATGACCATTGAACTGAAAATGCTCCAAATCCTTGGCTGGGAATTGTCTTGTGAACCCATTTGGAAGGCACGTGGAGAGAAGTGTTGGCATTTTTTGTAGCAGCACCCCTTTATAATCCCAAACAGCTTCCTCGCGTGCTTTATTCATCAGACTTCACTATTTCCAGAACCTACATCTACCCTCAAAGTGGAACTATTTGCCACTATTAAGTCTATTCAGCAGATAGTCATGTGGTAAGTTCTGAAGGCAATTCCCAAAGAGGATCTCTACAAATTATATGAGCACTAACATCCTCTTTAGGATAAACATAGGTGGCACAATGGATAGAGCCCTCGGTCCCATTCAGGAAGACGAGTTCAGATCTGGCATCACACTTACTAGCTGAGTGACGCTGGACGTGTCACTGAACCTCTCTCTGCCTCAGTTTTCTCAACTGTAAAATGGAGATAATAATAACATCTACCTTCCAGGGTTATTGTGAGGATCAAATAAAATAACATTAAGTCCTATTAAGCGTAGTACCTGGCACCTAGTAAGCACTTTAAAAATCCTTCCTTCCTCCCTCCTTCCCTTCCTCTCTCCCTCCCTCCCTCCCTCTCTCCCTCCCTCCCTCCCTTCCTTTCTTCCTCCCTCCCTTCCTTCCTTCCTTTCTTCCTCCCTCCCTCCCTTCCTTCCTTCCTCCCTCCCTCCCTTCCTTCCTTCCTCCCTTCTTTCCTTCCTTCCTTCCTTTCTTCCTCCCTCCCTCCCTCCCTCCCTTCCTTCCTTCCTCCCTTCCTCCCTCCTTCCCCCCCTCCCTTCCTTCTTCCTTCCTTCCTTACCATAGAGCCTCCCAAGATGCCTGCTTTGAAGCAACAGCACTTACTTGGTTGTAGAAGCTCTGATTTGTTTGCAAAAATTTCAGTTACAAAACTTTATAGTTACAGGTCATCTAGTGTTGTACATCGCTGAGCACTAAATTGCTTAGTACAGTCTATTAGTGCAATAGCAGGACAGAAAGATCATGGCAGAGATGGGGGGCTCAAGATAGACATCAGCAGGTCCTTGGGTAGGCCATCCCCACAATTTTCACCACTTTCATCAATGTTCCAAACCAGTTGGGAGCAGCCAAACTATAAGCATTTGTCCTTGGATAGGAATTTCTATTTTCTAGATCAATAATTTTTCCTAACATCCCATAAATTAGGAAACTGAAGTGATATGTCTATCAGCCACAATTTGCCTTGCTTATTCTTCAGAGAACAGGATAGTTTTACTCAGTGAGGATGCTGGAGAGAGAAAAGGAAGTGGAACATCACTAGCTATAGATATAGATGAAGCATGAATCTCAGTTGTATATTGTATACTTTAGAAGTCATTCTCTTCTTCATCTTCTTCTCCTTCTTTCTCTTCTTCCTCTTCCTCCTCCTCCTCCTCTTCTTCTTCTTCTTTTCTCTCTCTCTCTCTCTCTCTCTCTCTCTCTCTCTCTCTCTCTCTCTCTCTGTCTCTCTCTCTCTCTCTCTCTCTCTCCTCTTTTCCTCCATGCCCCTCCTTTGTCCTCCTTTGACAGAGCTCCTACTTTTCCATTTGTTCTGGCACCAGAGACTGTTGAACTTTCTTATAATGGGGAAATTCAGCTTTTTCAAGGAGGAGGCAACTTTAAGATAAAGGAAAGAAACTAAACTGGGAATCAGAAGAACTGAGTTCAAACCTTTTAATCTCAATGATTGCTTTCATATCTTACTACATGTGTGATCTTGGACAAATCATTTCACCTCTATGGTCTCAGTTTCCTCACCTCTAAAATAGCAAAATTGGATGAAAAGACTTCTAAACTCCCTTCTAGTTGTCAGTCCTCTAACAAGCAGGATTTAAATCCAGTCCTTTGGCTGGGAATTCAATTGTCTTGCTAAATAATTTCTGCTTCTCACTCTCTACCCCCCTAAAAAAGAAAAAATCCGTTGCCTTTAAGTTACAGGGCATATCACAGATTTCTAAGTGGAGGTATTCTTTTCATATCTTATTGAGATTATTTTATGGTTCCAATCTCAAGGGAAACAGGCAGTTTGCTCATTTACTGTTTCCCATCAGCCGACCATCTGCAGGTACCACCTTTAACTACGCACTATAATCCATTTACTGGACACTTTATCATTGTAGTATATTTGGGGTATCAAAAACCAGCTGTTATAGGGCTATAAACAAAGAGTTTATTACATATTGTTTATCATCGCTTTAGTATTAGAAGATTCAGGGCAAACATTAATGCAAGGTAGCTTTGAGATCTATCTTTATTGTTGCCAAAGGGGTCAAAGGTCATCTCCCTAATAATATGCAAATGGAATCTTTATTCCAGATTGTGAATAATCACTTTAGATTAAAAGCAGAAATTTCTTTTAATCCCATTTGCCGTATAGTCTTTTCCATGCAGTTAATAATTAATTTAAAGAATTACCACTTCAGTGAGCCTGGCCTACATTATTTATTAAGTGTAATTAAAGTATTTATTAGTCAAGTAATAACTGAAGGCAACCCTAAGCACCTCAACTGTGTTGTAAAATAATCACAGCCTTTGTTGATCTGAAAACCACAGCTAAGCATGGGCTACATTGGTAATAGATTATTAGTGGTCATTTGGTTCATGTTTAATCTGCTGCAGCTGTAGGTGGCTTTCCAGTTTTATCGATCTACTGATTCCCCTATTGTTTATGCTGGGGAAATGGGCACCTCTGGTATTTCTCTTTAATGATTTGTGTCTATTGATTTAGAAGGAAATAAGGGATCACTCCTTTCAGTATGGCATCTTCTGTCCTTTGAAGATTCAAAAATGGCTCCTCCCAATTGAACCATCTTGGGGTCTACTGATTGAATTGCTGATGCCAAAGCTATGATTCCTCTAGGTTTTGAGCATTCATCTGCTTTTTTTATTACCATAATGTTTTCATTCCTCTGAGAATCAGCAAAGATAAGTTCTAGTCTGCCCCTGATTCATGGTTTGACTGAGGCAAATCTTTTAACCCCTGTAGGCCTCAGCTTCTTATCTGTTCTGCCTGTTTCACAGGATTGTAGTGAGGATCAAATGAGGAAATGTCTGTGCAAATGCTTTGGAGAGTTGTATGCTTTCAGAAAATCATCCCACGGGGCGGCTAGGTGGCACAGTGAGTAGAGTGTCGGCCCTGGAGTCAGAAGGACCTGAGTTCGGATCCAGCCTCAGACACTTAACGTACACACAAACAAAACTGCAAGCTACCTACTGCACAGCTGTCTTTTTAAAAGCAAAAAAAAAAGAAAGAAAATCATCCCAGAAGGATATTTTCTTTTTCTTTCTTTTTTTTTTTTGCTTTTTGGAGGGCAGTTGGGGTTAAGTAGCTTGCCCAAGGTCACACGGCTAGGTTTTTTTGTTTGTTTCTTTGTGTGTTAAGTGTCTGAGGCCGGATCTGAACTCAGGTCCTTCTGACTCCAGGGCCGGCACTCTACTCACTGTGCCACCTAGCCACCCCCAGAAGGATATAGTTTCAACAAAAATAATGACAAAATGTTGGATCCCTTGATTATAACTGGTAACATCTCTGGTAGTATTCATGTTTCTTCTTCCACACAGAAATACTTCCCTGACCACCCCATCCAAAAATGATATTTCCCCTTTTTAATTCCTCTCTCACTTGATCTGTATTTAAGGTGCTTATTACTATCTATCCTTCTGTTATAGTTATTTGGGTACACTTTCTCTCTCCTCCTAAACAGTGGCTGTGTTCTATTTGTCTTTGTATTATCCAATGGACCTAACTCTGGACTTGGCATATAAGGAGTATTCATGTGGATGGAACTATGATTTCATCCATGTAGATACTCCCTATAGCAGGGAAGATTGTACTTCTTTCATAACTTTTTAACTTGTATAACTGACCTGCCATGTTCTAGAAATCCTTCACAGGTGATATGTACAATGTTTTTAGGCCCTCCATGTTATATGAAGACCTATGAGGAACATAGACTCTCTGTTAGTTATCCTTCATGTTCACTACATGACCATTCCACTATTTTTCCAGTCACATCTTTCTGGTGATATTCTTTATACTGTTACTTGAGGGTAATTCTACATTTGTAATAAGCTGCAGCCTATTCTAGACTTTAGGGTGTTTCTCCTCTGCCCTTTGCATGACATACAACTTACTTCTTCAGGGACAGTAGTATTCTATGATTTGCAGACATGCAAGTGGAAGAATACTGATTTTTAAAATTAATTCTTTGTTTTAAGGAATAGTTTGGGGACACTAAAAGCAATTTAGTCTGCTCTTCTCCTATTCAATTTTGGGACCAGTTTATACATACACACATATGTGAGTAGTCCTATATATTTATACACATACTACACACACACACATATATACACATTCATATATACAGTTATATACATAAGTATATATACTCTTATAGATCTCTGGACTATTCACCCAACTACATAACATACTTTGGGTAACACTTATTTTTTATCCACTTATCTTTTTCTGTGTGGATAGTTAGGCTAAATTTTTGAGCATTTACAGATCTCATGTAAAGGAGGTTCTCTTGTGTTCTGGGACTTAATGCACTTAGCACAATAGTATCTACAAACAGGAGACTAGACAGCTTCTCCTTTAATGAGGGAGTTCTATGTGACTTAGATTCCGTTCTGGGCATCCTAATTGACAGTAAGAAACATCTTCAGTGAGAATGTCTCACTGTTATATGACTCACTTGATATTTATCATCAGAGGAACATTGAGCAAAGTGATTTCTATGATTATATCTTTTAAGCAATCTTGCCTAGTTTCAATATTTCATGGGAGATAGATTATTCCAAGAGATCCTTTAAGGTGCCCTTTTGCTCCACTGATGCAAATGCTTTTGAATAGTCAACAAACAATAAGCAGAGTAGTCTCTTGTATTTTCAGTGCCTTTCATTCAATTGAATGATTGTGAAAATTTGTCACTGTGAATGCTGGCTTTTTCTCTCTCCTGCCATCATCAAGGATGCACTTGATACCTGAATAAATTGCTTTCATAAGGATTTTGTAGAGATTATTAAACTAAGCTGTATTGAAAAGTGATACTGTTCACAGAAAACAAGAGAAAACTGTTCACAGAACAACAAAGACAGGAGTTCAAATCTTGCCTCTAATATATGCTAATTGTGTGACCCTGTCCAAGTCATCTTAATCTCTCAGTAACCTAGACAAGGCTGAGAGACTATATATTACAGAAAATGTATAGTACCTGTGTTGGTAGAGGGAATTTCCTATATGGGAAGTGATCACAGATCTAGTTCCAGGTCCTATAAAGTAGGCAACTAGGGTTGGGCAGAAAAGAACTATCATTTATTAACCACCTACTATATACCAAGAACTGTGCCAAGCACTTTACAAATATTTCTTACTTAATCATGTCATTAACTGATGATATTTTCATTGCTATCTTTCTCAGTAATTGTTTCCCCTTTTCCCCCTAAGTACTTGGTATCCTCCCTTCTTTCAGATATCTTGAGAATAGATCCCTCAGGAGTCTTAAATTTGTATCACCTCAAGCTCAAATAGCCTTGTGTACTTTTGACTGAGTCTGATTGTTCTTCACTCCTTTGCTGTCCTTAATGTCACTTCCACTTCTACATGGAGGATATTGAGGACTCTGGTGTCAGAGTTCAAATGATTTAACTCCAATATCATCGATAGAGAAAATAATTTGTTATTGAAATCATGATGGATATTTTCTGTTCCCTTTTTTGTCTTTTTTTTTTGCCTTCCAGGGATGATACATCTTAACTGGGTCTCTCACCAAGATTCCTTTAAACTTTATTTCCTTCCAGAGCTTCCCATTGCTTTGTGTGATAATATTATTCATAATTTTCCATCATCCTCCTCTCTAAAATTAATTCTCTAAACCAATGTTGCCTCTGGCTGCCATATCTCTCTGGCTAAAAGACAAAGTATTTGCTGGCCAAGAAGGTTTGGTCTCTTTTGTTTTTCTCATTGTGATGACTGATTTATGTCAGTTAAACTTTTTTAGGAAAAGATAATAGTCTGTATCAGGGTCTGTTCTTTTATCCATTATCAATTTTTAAAATATGAATACCTTGTTTAAATATGTCAAGTTGGAGGTGATTCTATCACATGCTATATCTTCTCATTTATGTTCTTCTAGCTTTATCATTTTGATCTTTGCTCTAACAATTTAGTGGTCTCACTGTACAAAAACAGCCAAATCAGAATTATTCCTACATAGTTACTTACTGTATACTAGGATATATTTATTTTTTCATGATGCTATTCAGTGGTCATCATATCCAGGATATCTGGATTCCTTGAGTGAAAACAGTATTCATTATCTATAGGCATGAATTTTTCTGTCTAATCTACAAGTCTTTTACTTCCTTTATTTCCTACTCCTGAACCATGTTTTAAAATGTATTTTTCATCATCTCTCCTTTGCTCACCTTTACAGTAAAGGCACAGAGTAACAAAGTTTATGTTTAATTTTAAAAAATCTTATTGACCATTTTATCAAATATTTCTACCATTTCTTCTTCTGCAACACATGCCTGTGCATGAAGGGAATTTCATTATAGTCTTTTGGCAAATACTTATGAAATGATTTGTCTCATCTTTTATACACATGACAAATCCTATTTCACCAATTTTTGTTTGCCCCTCTAAGGAGAATCCATGAGTCAGTTTTCCATTTAGTATTCGGTTTCATTTATACCAACAATTAATGTAATCTAGTTCTTCTTGAAATAGGTTTATATATTGGTCACTGGACAAGGGTTTCACATTTAGCATACCAAGAATCAAATTAATGTTTATAGATGGTCTTAAGCCTATGTCATTGTTAGCTCACTTTACTCCCTTTTCCTCCTCTCTGTTATGATCACTGCAGAAATTGAAAGGGGTTGCCCAGGACTGAGTACCATTTTGTAATTTTCTCTTTTTCATGGACTGTCATGGCCAAAGGATTGATCACCAAGTGTTCACCCTATTGATAATGAGCCTCTCTATATTTATCTATGCAGGTCCACAGAAAACATAGTCTTTTTTATTAGAATTTCAACTTTGTATATGATAGGTACATACAAGAAACTTATAGAAAGAAATGGGGGGAAGAGGATGGGGGAGAGAAAGACAGGGATAGAACGAGGGAATGGGAAATAGAGAGGGGGAAGGGAGGAAAGAAATGAAGGAAAGGAAGGAAGGAAGGAAGGAAGGAAGGAAGGAAGGAAGGAAGGAAGGAAGGAAGGAAGGGAGGGAGGGAGGGAGGGAGGGAAGGAGGGGAGGAGGAAGGAAGGTTATATCTGGAAATCTCATTTAATTAGTTATTAGTAGGCTCATCATTTGGATGCATGAAGATAGAAACTCAGATTCGACTACATGATCCTCTAAGGTTCCTTGCAGCTCTGAGATTCTTTGAGTCCAGGAAGCCTATTAGAGCACTGCCTAAAGGAACATTAACATTGTGGATAATGAAACATTTCTTTCCATGTCTAATAGGATTTAATACATATCACAATAGACTCAAATCTGGAAGGGACTTTGGCCATCCTGTAGGTCAAGCCCCTCATTTTACATATGAGGAAACTAAGGCCAAGAGAGGTAAAGATATTTGCCTAAGGTCTCACAAATAGGAAATGATAAAGCCAGGATCTAAATCCAGGTCCTCTTATTCCACATTCAGGACTTTTCTCTCTATAACAAACTGGCTCACAAGTGTCTACAAAACAAATAGTCAAAGAATCTCAATTCTGGCCTGACCTGACAGTTTTCACCCTCATCTCCTCCCTACTGAACCCTATTACTTCCCATCTTAGGTCCCCCTTCCATGCTATATCCTTTAACCCAGAAAGTCATCCTCTTCCCTTTCGTCAATCAAATACAGCTAAGTATACTCTTCAGCACTCATAGAGGTCAAGTTTCTTGTCTGACATCACACAACTGGTTCTTGACAGATTCCCTCCATCTAAACAAATCCTATTCATATTTATCAGCTCAGCTGAGGTCCAAGCCCCTCTTGAAGATTTTCCTGACCAGTTCAAAGTGATCTCTCTCCCTTCTCTAGATTCCTACTATATTTACTAGGCATAACAGTCATTTTGACACAATAAAAAACCACCTTGTATTTTTCTCTGATCTATATGTCATGAGCATAAAGTTCCCACCCAACATAAATGCCACCACGATGTAATTTAGACTGTAAGTTTCTTGAGGTCAGGTATGTTGTCTTCTTCTTTTCTTGTGTTTCTCAAAGTGGCTATCATGGAGCCCCAAACAAAAGATTCAGTACATGCTAATTGAATTTAATGGAAAACTACTTTTTTTCTCAAAACTTTCACCCTAATCCCTTATCCAGCCCTGTTCATATTCCAGCACTATTCCTGGAATTTTTTTAGTCCCTTATTAAAACATTTGTTACTGTATTAAAAGAGAAAGCAGTTGGGGTGGGGCCAAAGGTGAAGGAGGAGATGAGGTGGTCAGGGGAAGAAAGATGGAGAATTCAGGGAATTAACCTTAAAACTTTTAGGAATAGACGCCAGCAGGGCCAAGAATACTGCTTTATAAATTGATTTGTCTTCCAAGCCCTTTAAAGAGCCATTTCCGTGAGACAGACAGGTTGGCCGTATATCATGTATGCACTTGAACTCGTGCTGTGGCAGCCTCCATCTGACCTCTTAATCAAGCTGAGTGCCAGGGCAAAGAAAGGAGATAGGAGATCGTTTATAGAAAGGCAGAGCTGGCTGAATTCCCGCAAACCATCTGCGTGTCTAGCTATGGTCAGACTAACTGTCGGCTAATGGCCCCCTTCTCCTACGATCCATTTATATATTCCCCCCGCCTTTTTTTTTTTTTAGTGGAAAACAAATAGCGTTATTGGATGTGCTCTGCTTGGCTGCAGCTGTGAATTGTAAAGTTGGAAGCTGGTCCAAGTAGGAGTCAGACAGCACATTCTCTGTTTAGACAAGAGGCCCAAACTGCTGATCTGGCCTCATTTGATCCTTGATATTTTATTTATCTAAATTTTGACATGGCCTTGGGAGGAAACATCTTGGTGGTATGCATTTTTCCATGCTGTTTGTTGTTTCTGCAGGGAAAGGTACCTTCCCTTGGTTATAACCTGGAGTCACTATTTATTCTTCTTGGCCTTGTTAGGATTTAATCAGCCTGCATACTTAATGGCACTTGAAGTCTTCGAAAATTAAATATGGATGGGAGCAATGGGAACAGAAGATATGTAATAGGGATTTGTCATTGACTTTGGGGAGTTTTTATTTAAAAAAATTAGTAATGGATCTCCAATAGTCCTGCAACAAAACAGAATAACCTATGAGGCAGAACTTCTTTATCATCAGTTTCATTTAACTACTTTTGTACCCTTGCAATGATGGGTCAGTTAGGTAAACATGGTAGGTAGAGGATTGATGTGGAGTTAGGGAGACCTGAATTCAAATCCTGTCTCAGACCTTTCGTCTGAAAGAGACCGATGACATCATGAGGTGATGTCTTAACTTGCATGTGAATTAGATTTAAATGAGGCAGAGCTCTGTAAAGTCTTCAGCCTCATTTTCTCTTCTAGAATCATTGAAGTCCAGTGAAAAGTAAGAATTCCATATGACTGGTGATGACCTAGGATGTATTGGGTGGCCTTGGTATATCTAAATTAAGGTCTTTCCCAGGTCTTAGCTTGTCTGAGGCAACATACCTGGAATCAGGAACACCCATCTTCATGAGTTCAAATCTGGCTTCAGATACTTACTGGCTATGTGACACTGGGCAAGTCACTTATCCCTGTTTGTTGTTACTAGCTGTATAACCTAGAACAAGTCACTTCATCTCTCTCAGATTCCTTACAGGTTGAATGAGTATAATAATAGCAACTACCATGGCCATAAAAATCAAATGAGATAATGTACACAAAACTTTTTGCAGACCTTAAATCAGTCCATCAACAAGAATTTATTCAACATAAACTATGTGTTAGGTGCTTGGGTTACAAGTACAAAAAGTGAAATAATCGCTACTCTTCAGTTTACGTTCTAGAAATGGTTACACTCTGAATGTTAGCTCTTCTTCATTATTATTATTATTATTTGGCACCATGGGATACCTGGCACAGAGAAGATAAAGTCCCTGCCTTTGAGTGACTCATAATCTAATAGTCAATGATACAAAAGTTAAGGAAGCTATTTAGCATCAATTATGTGCTGTACACTGAGTTGAGCGTTGTTAGGGAAACAAAAAGTAATTAACCTTGGCTTTGCCCTCAAGGAGCTTCCAATCTCATTGGAGAAGGCAGCTGACACATATGAAATATTAGAGAACAATCCCACAATCAAGTGATAAGCAGAATGAAAAAACTTCAGTACTGTGGACATCAGGGGAGGGAAAGATCAGGAGTCAAAGTGGGTGGAGATGAAATAAGAGCCAGGTTTTGAAGGATGGGTAGGATTTTTACTGATGGAGTGGGAAGAGAAGTGTAGGTGAAATCTTTATAGTGGGGTGGAGAGAGGACTGGATCTCCCAACCATGATGCTTACTAACAGGGTCACCATAGATAGCCAAGGCCCTCAGTCTCTCTTCATTTAGTTTCCTTGTTTACAAAGGGCAGGTCATGGTAATTATGCTACAGTCCTCATAGAGTTATTGTAAAGAAAGCCCTTTGTCAACCTAAAAACAATATAGAAATAAGAATGGTTGCTTTTAGTGATAATGAACATACTGCCTGTCTCCAAGGATCTCACTGTCTAAAATGAGTGGTTGGACACACTTGGAGAGTACTTTCCTTAGGAGTACAGGTTTAGGGTCATTTGCCCAGTTCTGAGCAAGAGCAAACTGTTCCAGAGCATCCAGTTCATCTTCTTTCCTTCTTCCTTCGCTTTCTCAGGAGGTTAGCACCTGATAGGTGTAATGTTAATAGTATATAAGATCTTCCCCACCCATTAATAGGCCTCAGTGTGGAGCCCATTAAGGGCAGCTTGCTTAGGGGAGGCTAGCTTGTAGGAAGGCTTTCACACCTTTTGCTAATTTCTAAGTAGGCACTAAGTCATGAGGGTTGCGATGCCTTCTGGCTTTGAGAAGTATATATATATATATACTCTGAGTTGGTATTTTGCTTTGTGGGGATTGCTTATGAGAAAGATCTTGTGATTCCATGGTTGAAATTCTGACTGGCTGTATGTTCAGAGCTCCCCAACTGCTCAGATGTAAAGGCCCTCTTGATCCAGGGATGTATGTAAAATATACAGTAATAGTGCTTTGATTCAGGCAGTCAAGAGTCCTGTCTGTATTTCTCTGCTTGTATTTTTTCTGAAGTTCAGGGTGCTGATTTTTCCCCTGAACTAGTGTATGTAATTAAAAAAGATTGTTGACCCCTCAAACAACTGTCTTTCCTAGTAAAGCAGATCTAAGAAACTGTGCTAGCAGCCATACTGGGTATGCCAGTGTGGTTGCCCCTATAGTAGGTCAGACCTTAGGGGTGGATGCAGAGCAATGAGCCAGAGTTAGAAAGGTGAAACTTAGGTGAGAAGGGCTTGGTGTGGTGGTAGTCTGGTTACTAAAGGGGACTGGTTCTAACCTTGCAGCCAGTCTTGACCCTATCCTTAACTAGTTCAACGTTACATCTTCCTCTACTCACCTTGTTTTCCTTACCTCCTTGTCCTATTGCCACTCATTCCTAGTCAAGTCTCAGTCCTGGAATATACCAACCCATCTTTCTCCTCCATTTCCCACTCACAAGCTGCTGAATGGAACTGGAGGAAATTATCTGACCATATTGATTTAGTCCTCTGCAAATTTATTTTATCTCACCTGGGCCCTCACTGCAATAAGGAGGTCTTTTACTCTTCCCTGATTGATGATAGGGATGATGATGGTGATTATAGCTAGCATTTATAAAGCACCTACTATGTGCTAGGTCTTATGCTAAGTGCTTTACAAATATTATCTCATTTGATCCTCACAATGGTTATGGGGAGTAGATGTATATTATCCTTAATTTTGATTGAGGAAACTGAAGCAAACGGAGCTCAACAGACTTTCCTGTGGTTAAATGTGGTCATACAGCTAGTAAATGTTTGGATTTGAACTCAGGTTTTTCTGAAGCCAGGAGAGTGCTCTATGCTTTGGACCACCTAGTTCTTTTATTCTCTATGATGCTCCCCAGGCAACTATTTGAAACTTTCTCTTTTTTCAAGTCTCTCAAATTACCCACTACCCAAAGCCTTTCAAAAGCAGACATCAATTCATACTTTATTGAGAAAATAGAGGCCATTTACTATAAGCTCTGTCTTTTCTCCTTTTCTATATCCCACAATCCCTTCACATCATCCCTCAGTCTCTCCTTTATTCCAGATTCTGATGAAAAGGTTTCTCTTCCTCTTACCAAGCCCAGCTTTTCAGCTTATATAATTGAATCCATCCCCTCTCTTTTCCTCCAGAGGATTGTCCCCATAATCATTCTTCCTTTCTCTTTCTAATTTTCTTTCTCTTCCTGTCTATTGGCTTCTTCTCAACTTCCTAGAAACAAGCCCAGGTCTCCCCAGTCCTTGCAAATCTCTCATTTACCCCTTTCATTCCCTTGAGCTTTCCCTTCTCCCTTTTATAGACAAATTCCTAGGGGAAAAGAAAGCATCTATGGTTATTGCTTCTACTTCCTCTTTCAGTCCTTCCCAATCTAGTTTCTGAAGTAACCCAACTAAAAAAGCTCTCTCCAGAACCACCAGTGATCTCTTAATCGCCAACGCAAGCTGCCTTTTCTCATTCCTCAGGCTCTTTTGCATGTTGACCGCCCTCTCCTCCAGGATACTTACATCTCTCTGTTGTATTGTTGTTGTTATTGTTAGATTTCTCTTTTGGTTCCCTTCTTACATGTCTGACCCTCCTTCTCAGTCTCCACTGTTAAATCATCATCTTTAAGCTTTCCTTCTAACTTTGGGTAGTGTGTTGCACAGTACCTAGAGCACTAGGCCTGGAATCAGGAAGACTCATCTCCCTGAGTTCAAATCTGGCTTCAGACACTTACTAGCTGTGTGACCCTGGGCAAGGCACATAACCTTGTTTGCCTCACTTTCTTCATCTGTAAAATGAGCTGGTGATGGAAATGGCAAACCACTCTAGTATCTTTGCCAAGAAAACCCCAAATTGGGTCAGGGAGAGTCAAACACAGCTGATCAACAACAACAGCAACTAAGTTTGGATATAACCCAGGGGCCTAGGCCTTCTCTCTCTATACCTCTCTCAGTAACCTCATTAGCTCTCATGACTTTAATCATCATCACTATGCAAATGACTTCTGGGGGTGGTAGGTGGTGCAGTGAATAGAGCGCCCACCCTAGTGTCGGGAGGACCTGAGTTCAAATTCGACCTCAGACATTTAACACTTACTAGCCATGTGACCTTGGATAAGTCACTTAACCCCAATTACCCTGCCCTCTCCCCTCCAAAAAAAAAAAAAAAATAAAGAAAATGACTCCCAGATTCATCCATAGTCTCTCTCCTGTTCTACATCATCAATTTCCTAATTCAGGTATTGGCAAACTATAGCCTACTCCTGGATCTTTTGTTTGGTTGTTTGTTTTTATGGCCAATGAGCTAAGATAAGCTCATGAAGACCATAGCACATCAGATGGCAGACCATATCCCCTACCTAGTGGACACCTGGATTTGATGTGGATAGCTTATAGGCATTTCAACTTCAACATGTCCAAAACAAAACTCATATTTTTTCCTGAAAGTCTCTCCTGTTCCAAGCTTCTTTCTAGTGGACTTGAGAACATCACCATCTTTTTAATCACACACAGGTTAGCTATCTCAGAGTTATCCTTGATTTCTTACTCCACATATCCAATCCTTTGTCATATCTTGTCAATTCTTCATTTGAAATATATCCCACATCTATTTTCTTTGCTCCACTCATGTGGCCACCCCCTTAATTTAGACCCTCATTACCTCTTACCGGGAATATTATAGTGGCCCCTTGATTGCTCTCCCTGCCTCTGATCTGGGACTCCTCATTCCATCCTCCTCATAAAATATCAAAATTTTTCATAAAGATGAGTTGGATTATGTCACTTCTCTGCTCACTAAGTTCCAGTGGCTCCCTATTACCGGTAAGATCAAATACGCACTGTTCTTATGGCAATTAAAGCCCTTTACAAGTTGGCTTCAACCTGCTATCTCAGGTTTATTATGCATTACACCACTGATTGAGGCACTCCAGGCTGGCCAGACAGGCCTTACCGTGGCTCTTCACAAGTGATATCCTATCTCCCACCTCCTAAGCTTTGCAGAGGCCCCTGCATCCCAGAATTCCTGATTTCCTCCAGAGTTCACCTCAAATGTCCCCTCTTTGTTGAGGCCTTTCCTAATCCTCCCAGCTGCTAGTGCTTCACTTTCCCAAAATTACCTGGGAGTAGGGGTCAGAAACTTGGCAGTGAATCTGGGCAGCAGCTCCAGGCCACAACAGTCTCAAGGATTGAGCTTCGTTTTGAGCCAAAGACTTTCTGAACCACGAGCTCCATGTGCACTTCCTGGAAAGGGAAGACATGAGGCTTGGGGTGCTGGAGTTCTCCGTTATTGCTTCTTTTCCCTCACTCACAGCTCAGAGGGTTCCTTTCTGCAGGGGGTCACCTCCAGGTCTCCAACCTTGGGCTTGACTTCCACCAGCTGCTTCATGATCAGCCTTCTTTCCTTGTTTCTGATGACAAACAACAACCTCTCTGAGTAGAAAATAGGAGTTGCCCCACTGGGGACCCAACTGTAGCTGGCCAGTCGGGTAGTACAGCTCTTGCTCTTCCTCTTTTCCCTCTCCTCTCTGTCCTCTCCTCTCCCTCTCATTCCCTTTCCCTCTGTCCACATAGGGTGTCATGCCTTTAGCTTTGGCTACTATGCTCTAAGGAATATAAATTTAGATCCCTGAAAGCTTTTTTTTTCCCTAAAGGACTGAATCTTAAAGAATAGCTCTCAAGCCAAGCCCCACTTGGTCATTGTTTGACCTCTAGTGGGCTCAGAGTGAATGTAAATAGCAATTGTTTCTGTTTTGACCAGAAACCCTGAAGGTCTTTCCCTCCAAAATTGATTTTTTTAAACTAGGTACAGAGATTATTCTCTGCCTAGTTTCTTACCTAGCCTTAATCAATGAATGGCCATTGCCTCAGTCAAACTGTTACCTGTTAAAGACCTTAGCTTTAAAGAGCCAAGGTCTCCCACTAGATCCAGGACCATCTCCAGTTGTCCTGATCTATATCTCACTATTGGACCCAGTTGGCTCTGGAAGAGTGAGGCTGGTGACTCTGCACAGCCCTTCCTCATTTAAATCCAATTTATTTGCATGTCAAAGCATCCCCTCCCTGAAGTCATGGTCCTCTTGAGAACAAAGGACAAACAACTGCAATAGCTATGAACATATTCTCCTGACACCATGCTTCTTCCGTACTGTTTCATGCCTTTATGTCTCTTAGTTGCTTTTTGCGATGACTTTTTATGTATGTTTGTGTAGTTGCAAATTCCCCTGATTGATTCTTCTCCTGTTTTCCTATTTAGATTTCCTGTTGTGGAATGGGCCACTTACTTATGTGCTTGACTGTGGAAGATGATCTTTGGTACCATCCCATTCTTTTTCCTCATTCTCTCTAGTGCCTTCATACATATGCAGCCCACTCCCTAAATAACATCACCTCCATCAAATCCTATTCTTTTCCAAAGTGCCCACTACTGATAGATAGATAGATAGATAGATAGATAGATAGATAGATGATAGATAGATGGATGGATAGGTCAGAGTACTTAGGTAGATAGGTGTAGGAAAGTAGATAGATTTAGTTAGGTAAATAGGTAGATATGTGGGTAGATAGATTAATAGATAGAATAATTAGGTAGATAGGTGGATGTAGGTAGATAGATAGATAATAGATAGAGAGCGCCTTTCTTAAGTACTTAGGCTCTGTGCTAAGCAACAAGGATACAAAATCAAGCAAGCCTCATAGTCCTGACCTCAAAGATCTTACATTCTAATGGAGTAAGACCATACATAGTGATGTAGAGGGGAAGGACATATACAGGTTGAGGTAGACAAGGGACAGATGATTAGAAAGAGGCAGAATTCCCATTGAGTTCAGGTGAAGGTAAAGTGAAGCATGGCAGGGGCCCTTCCTAAAGTAATGATCCCTGGGCAAGGAGTCACCAAAAGCCTTTCCTCTTCCAGGAAACCTCCCCCAACAATTCCGAAGCATCACCTGTACAGGGGAATAAGAACCTTATATATATATATTCTTACTCTCTGGTTGTTCTTTGCATATCCATATATTCTACAGACTTTTACTGAGTTCTTGCTAAGGGTAAGTCACAGGGCTAAGTGTTATCATAATAGCAAAATGTACTTTAATAGTGCTTTCCCGTTTTTAAACCCCCCTCACCTATATTATCCCATGTGATCCCTACAACAACTCTGTGAGATAAACATATCAGATTTCAATATCTCCATGGAAATTGACTCCCAGAGAAGTCATGCATTGTTGCCAAAGGTTACTCAATGATGTGCCAGGACTTGGGCTCAGATTTTGTGACTCTTTCTGACCATCAAAGCACAGAGTATTTAGTGCTGGAAAGAATCTTTCTAGAATCCTTTCTAGACACCTGTGTTTCCCAATTGCCCAAAGGTTTTACCAGTCTACAGAGCTTTAACTACTTAAGACTTTTTAGAATATATAAACATAAAGAAATTGACCCTACTCCCCGCCACCTGTTCCTCTACATTCTGTTCTTTCTCTCTGACTACTGATTATTGCACCCTGATCCCCCAAGAATCCTCAGACTGAGGCCAGGTAAAGGAAGATTAGTCTTTGACTGGGAATTGGAGTTTGGATTGGGAAATACAGTACCAAAACAAGGTGCCAAGCACATTGGTCTTGTCATCCCAGTGAAATTTAAATTCTCTGAGAGAAGGAATGACATTTTTTTTTTATTTCTCTCATATACTACATATCACAGAACTAGGCACGCCAATAAATATGACTGATTGGTTGATTGATTGATTATCTTTATCTGTGTGACAGACATGATTCCAGATGTTTAGGGACCAGCATTATAGGACAATTCATTCTGAAATGACACAGTCCCAACAGGCATTACTTCTGTGAATCATCCCCTCTATGTGCTTAAGGATGTTCTCTAAGACACAAAGCTTTCAGAAAATGGACAGCATGCTAGTAAAGTTCACCTTCCACTCAATTAACCTTGGGAGAGAAGAATTTTTTTTCTTTTCTCTCCCAAGAGAGACCTTTTATTTTTTTTAATGACCTTTTTGAAGCATCTTATTTTCTGGGCAAAAAGCCAAATGATACACTTTCTTCCCAGCTCTAGGGCTTTTGCGGATTTTCAAAGCTGAAGTAGACAGAGTCATTAAAATAAAAGGAAGATTCTGGAGGTGGGAGGTGGAGAGGGGAGATATTGGGACCAGGGAGGGGCTTATGAAATGAGCAGGAACTTTTTGGTCTCAAAAAGGGAGGCATATTAGAGAAAAAAAGCTCAGAAATGTTCAGTCGACAAAATTTTGTAATGAATTCATTTTCTGCATAATATTTCTTTTCTTTCTGTGTTTTTCTCTTTTTTTCTTTTTATTCCTTTCTTCTCATCAGGAGTCAGAAGCTCTCAAGCTGTCCCACACCTTTCCTATACCTTTCCTGTTAGGATAGAAATTACATGATCAAC
Organism: Gymnobelideus leadbeateri; assembly: GCA_011680675.1. NCBI lineage: Eukaryota > Metazoa > Chordata > Mammalia > Diprotodontia > Petauridae > Gymnobelideus > Gymnobelideus leadbeateri. The sequence continues at coordinate 309,442 of WOXC01008685.1, forward strand.
CTATTCACACTATATAAATATGAGACAAAATAATAGTTGTTGATTTTATTAACACTTAATGTGTTGTCACTCCTTGCAATGCTTACATTTTGGAAGAATGACTATTATGGTGTAATTTCAGGCATCATAGGATCATAACATCATAGGATTAAAAGAATTCTCAGAGGTCATATGGAATAAACCCCTCATTTTGCAGATGGAATCACTAGTGTCCAGAGAGATATTACTGTTATTTGAGTGTTCTTTTCCCTAGATGATGGAAAGAAGTCTCTCATTGTGGAAGATATTTGGAGACAATAGAAAGTTGGCTTCTGAATCAGAACAAATGATATTCAAGCTCTGTTGCTGACATAAGCTGTGTGACCTTGTGCAAGACACTTAATTTTTTTTTTTTTTGAGGCAATCAGGTAAAGTGACTTGCTCAGGGTCTTATGGCTAGTAAGTATCTGAGACCAGATTCGACCTCAGGTCCTCCTGATTCTACCACACCATCTAGCTGCCCCAAGACATTTACTCTTCCAAGGTTCCAGGAAACTCTCTATTAGTATTAGTGGCATAATAGTTCCAGTATATATTGGTGGAAGGGGTTTCCTTAGTAGGCATCCCCTATGCCAATAAAATCCCAAATTTAGGCAAAAAGAGAGGGGGGAGTTGTAGTTTCATATTACCCCTAAAATTATATCATATAAACAACATCTTTTCCTTCTATGTGTCTCCTTACTGCAAATAATTCAAGTTTTTGGCATATCTATATTTGTATCTATAATATATTATATATATATATACATATATATTCAATTTTAATGTCATTGCAGCTGGCTCTTCCATGTCTATGATTTATAGAGTTTGGGGCATAAATGTGCATTGTACTGCATCAAAGACTTTCTGTGTCTATTAAGATAGTCACATGGTTTGGGTTATTTATGTTTTTAATAGGAGGGATTATCTTTTTTTTCTAATGTAGAAACAGCTTTATCTTCCTGATATAAATCCATCTTGGTCAAAGTGAATTTTTAAAAACATATTGCTGAGGTGGCCTAGCAGAACCAGATCTCAAAGTATATAACAAAGCAGTAATCATCAAAACAGTCTGGTACTGGCTAAGAAATAGTGGTGAATCAGTAGAATAGATCAGGTACACAATATATAGTAGTAGATGACCGTAGTAATCTAATATTTGATAAACCCAAAGATTCAGATTTTTGGGACAGGAACTTACTATTTGATAAAAATTGGGAAAACTGGAAAGCAGTTTGCAGAAATTAGGTATAGACCAACATCTCACACTATATATATATACCAAGATAAAGTCAAAATGCATACATGATGCATAAAGGGTAACATAATAAGCAAATTAAGGCAGCATAGAACAGTTTACATGTCAGATCTATGAACAAATAGAAGTTTCTTATTAAATTTCTATTAAGAAATAGAGAGCATTATGGGATGTAAAATGAATAATTCTGATTATACAAAAAAGGTTTTGCACAAACAAAACCCCTGAAGCCAAGATTAGGAGAAAAGCAGAAAATTGGTGAAAAAAATTTTACAGCATGTCTCTCTGAGAAAGGCCTTATTTCTCAAATACATAGAGTCTGAGTTACATTTATAAGAATATGAATCATTCCACACTTGAAAAATCATAAAAGGTTAGGAACAGGCAGTTTTCAGAAGGAATCAGTTGGGGAATGGCTGAACAGGTTGCAGTATATCATTATGAGGTAATACTATTGAGCTAGAAGAAATGGCAAGCAGGATGTTTTCAGAAAAACATAGAAAGACTTGTAGGAACTGATGCAAAGTGAAGTGAGCAGAACCAGGAGAGAATAGCTAAGTCATTCACAGAGGATAATCATGCAGTATTGCTGTTAACATGTACCATGTTCTTCTGGTTCTGCTCACTTCACTTTATATCACTTCATGTAAGTCTTTCCAGGATTTTCTGAAAACATCATGCCTGTCATTTCTTCTACCACGTTGGTATTCCCTCATAATGATATACTGCAACCTGTTCAGCCATTCCCCAATTGATAGACATTCCCTCAGTTTCTGATTCTTTGCCACCACAAAAAGAGCTGCTATAAATATTTTGTATAAGTTTATCCTTTTTCCCTATTCTTTGATCTTTTTGGTTTACAGATCTAGCAGTGGTATTGCTGGTCAAAGGGTATGTACAGTTTTGTAGCCCTTTGGGCATAGTTCAAAATTGTTTTATAGAATGGTTGGACCAGTTCACAATTCTACCCACAGTGCATTAATGTCCCAATTTTCCTACTTCCCCTCCAACATTTGTCAGTTCCCCTTTTTGTTATATTAGTCAATCTGATAGGTATGAGGTGATACTTCAGAGCTGTTCTAATTTGCATTTTTCTAATCAAAGTGATTCAGAGCATTTTTATGTGACTTAGATATTCTCAGTAATACACTGATCCAAGATAATTCCAAGGGACTTATGATAAAAATGCTATCTACATCCAGAGAAAGAATTGGTGAAGTCTGAGTGCAGATTGAGTCACACCTTTTTGTAAATTTTACTTCCTTCATTATCTTTGATTTTGGTTATTGGTTGTTGGTTTTTTTTTTTGGGGGGGGGGGAACTGTTTTCTTTTGCAATTCAGCTAATAAGGAAATGTGTTTTCCCTGACTGCATATGTACAAACTATATCTAATTGTTTACTGCCTCAAAGAGTGAGGAGGGAGAGGATGGAAGGAGAGGACTTGGAACTCAAACATTTTTTAAAATGAGAATTAAATTTTTTCATGTAATTTGAAAAACATATTAAATTTTTCACAGAATATATTGCTATATTCTTTTTTGTTTTAATTTAAATATTGCATATCCCTATTCATTAGTGATATTGATCTGTACTTCTCATTCTTTGTACCTAGCATATTATTATTTGTAAACTAGATCATATGAAAGACCTCACTTTCCATAAAATTCACTCTTTAACTTTTATTTGTACCGATGTCCTCCATGGCAGTGATGAACACATTTGCTGTGTATAGTTCCCTGTTCTATGTCTCTTGCTTTACATTAATGATGAAATAATGTTTAATGGGGTTATTCATGTTAGGAGTCTTGCATAGTGTGATATACATGTAGGAGACGCTTAGATGGAAGAGAGCCTCTAAGTTAGCCCTGGTAAATCAATGGTTTTCAAGTTAGTGAACAAACATCAAAAATACTGTGATCATATACTTTCTATATCTTTCAGTCAATTGTATGTTGATCAAAATGTAGCCTACTGTATGCCATTTGTGAAAGCTCACCTGTTCCCTACTAATAACCTCATCGGTGATACCTTTGATGTATATAGAGATTATTTTTATAAATTATTTATAGATAGGAAAGCAGGCATTAGTTGCCAGTTTTTTTAGGTTTTTTATTTAATATTAATAAGTTCTGAGATATCTTCTCCTCCTGTAGATATCTTGTGAATTGACGCTTCAACACCTTCACATTTATATCACCCACAGCACGGATTTCTTCATGTGTACTTGTTATACTGTGTTTCTCCCAGAATCCTTCTCTTTAGTGTGACTTCTATCTTTTTTTTAAGTACATCTGGGCCTATGATGTTAGAGTCCAAGTGTGATGCTTCACACTCCTAGTGATGAAAAGAGATTCTTATAAAAACCTTTGTAGATCTTTCCCATATTTCTTCTGTTTGTTATCCTCATGCCAGGGTCATATATATAAATGCTCTAAGGATGACTTTATTAATTCAGTTCTCTTTCCAAGTTCTCTTTAAACTGGCTTTATGTTTGACTCTTTATTTCTATTTTATAAGGGGATATTGACCATAACCTTTCATTTCTTTTCTCCATAAGATTTTACCAATAAATTTATATTCTAAATCAGTATTACTCTTAGTTTATATATATATATATATATATATATATATATATATATATATATATATATATATGTATATATATATCCATCCAGTTAGCAAATAAATTAACTAAATCATTTTTAGACTCTTTTGGTCTCCTCGTTATAGCAATTAATATACATTAGTGAAAGTGCTGTATGAAATTATTATAATTTGTCTATATCCTTTCTTCTATGTAATATTTTAAAATAATTTTAAATAAATCAAGTTAAAGTTGTTTTAATCATATGCCCTCTCTTTTTTTGCTTTTTTTATTCTTAGTTTATGCTAATTTTGAATTCTTCTCTAAAGAATCTACAGTTTGACTATACACAGATGTCAGTAATAAGTCATTTCCTGTCTGTTAAAATAAAATGCTTAATTTTTTTGTGATTTATATTCACCAAGTCTAATACCTACTGATTCTTTCCTTGAATTGATAAATCAGTCAAGGGGTGGCTAGGTGGTACAGTGAGTAAGAGCGCCGGGCCTGGAGTTAGGACGACCTGGGATTGGATCCGGCCTCAGAAAATGAGCACCCACACATGAATAATGACTGGCCGTGTAACTTTGAGCAACTTAACCCCAATTGCTTTTTTAAAAATCAGTCAATAAGCATTTATTAAACACCTACTAAGTACAAGTCACTGTATTTAAGCATTATGAATACATATACAACAGCAAGATAGTTGCTTGCAAGAAGCTTGCATTCTACTGGGGTATATTTTAACTAAATATTCCTTTTATTAATCTCAACTGCATCTATATGCATTTGAATCTCTTATATTTTATATATACATATATAGATACATATACATATGCATGAGACATTGTGACTATAATTCATTTTTGTTTTATTGGTACTGAATTAAGATCAAAAGATAATGCTTGCTGTGAATATGTATGGATTACCTCCTTCCCTTGTATTGACTTTGCATAGAAGTCTGTGGCCTGTAGATTGGAAGCCATTGGTGTGGACTGTAAATTTACAAAGGAATTCATAGAATCTATAATTTTAACCTGGAAGAAACCTCAGAGACCATCTAGTTCAATTCAGCTCATTTTTACATAGGATGAAAATGAGATACAGGGGAAGTGCAATGACTTGCCCAAAGCTACACAGGGATTGGAGACAAGATTCAAACTCGGATCCTCTCCTGAGAGTCAGCAAACTTTTTACATTACCACACTGGCTCCAAGAAGAGAAAGATTGTATTACAGTGTGTGGAGAAGTACTCAGTAAGTGTTGAATGACAGGGAGTTATGAATATGGGGATAAGGATGAGGGTGACTGCTTTTGGTAATTTAGATGGAGAAGTCAATTCATGTCTCTTATGCTAAAATATCAAGTCCTCTCAGCCCTATACACTTATATAAGAAGAAAGGTTAGGGAGAACATCTGAATGTCATATTTTCCACCATCCATCTGAACCCTGAATAAAGCAATAGGTTTTATGAAAGGATGTCTGATCTTTTATTTATTTAGGATATTGAAATCAGCACTTTATGTCATAAATTACTCATTTCCATCCTGAGTGTTGGGGATAGGGATGTTTCTGGTAATGTTCAGTTGTGTAGAGCTATGAAGGGATATGATTTGTCTCCATGTAAAGCAGCTCCCACAGTTCTAGGGGCATGCTTCAAGATCCTCTAAGCAGAGGGTTCTATTGTTTTTGTCTGAGTTCAGGATTACATCAAAGGAAGCAATTTGGAGTCTTGAAATTGGGAAGAAGGGGTGAGTAAGGGAAGAAGATGTGGTGGTTGTTCGTGGTGGTGGTGGTGGTGGTGGTGAGAGAGGTGAACATAAAAAAACACAGAAGGTGAGAAAAGAGGTGTGAAGTATGGGAAGACAGTGTAGTGAAGTCTAAAGAGTCCTGAACTAGGAATCTGGAAACCCAAATTCTGGTTCTATGTTTACCAGTGACTAGGTGTGTGACCTTATCATGTATAGCCCTAAAGAAAGTTCAGATAGAGAAAAGAATGGAATGGGCAAGATAATAAAAGGAGGTTATCACTTTGGGGACTGAAAGGGTATCATGTCACAGGTTCATAGATTTTGGGACCTAAGACACCTGAGAGGCCATCTAGGCCAATTCTTTCATTTTATAGAGAACCACAAAATTAAGTGATTGTCTTCAGTCACTTTGTTAAGTGGTACAAACCAGAATTTGAACTCAGGTTCTCTGAGTCACATCCAAAATACTTTTCACTGCAGCACATTGCCTCCCTGTGGCGGGGTGGGGTGGGGGTGGGGGGCAGAGGGATGAGGGTTAAAGTAAACCCCTCTGACTAGGAACACTTGGATAGCTGTGCACCATTTTAATTTCTCATGTATTTGATAGGTAATGCTTTTGAAAAATTGTGGATGCTCACATGAACTTGGCAGTCAATGAACAGTGCTTTCTTTGTGTTCATTTTAATTCAACAAGTACTTATTGAGTCCTTACTTTCTGTCTTGCCTGTGCTGGGTACTCTGGGGAATACAGGAGAAGCATCAGTTGAATTCTATTCAATTCAAATATTTACTAAGAGTCTACGATATGCAAGGCTCTGTGCAAGGATATAAAGATGAAAAACCACATTCTAATAATAACTCAGAGCAGCTTTAAGATTTCCACAAAAGGTGGATAGAAAGCCAGCCAGCCAGTCACAGAGTCTGGGCCACCTGGCTTCAAGCCCTGCCCCTGACACATTGACTATGTCCACTCAGTCAGGTCACTTAACTTAAGCAACTTTCTATAATGTTGAACCTCAGAGCAGGTGCTGTTCACCTGCAAGTATTAGAACTTGGACTCAAACCCAGGTCTTCTGACTCTAAGACCAGTATGTCTTCTCCTAGAAAATGCCATCTCTCCCTCATGTCCTATTTAAAAATAAGTAGGGGAGAGTATATACACACACATATATTTGTGTGTGTATATATAAATATATATATATATATATATACACACATACATACACACATACACATATATATGTGTGTATGTATGTATATATACATTTATAGGTGTACACATATATTTAAATGAGTCAAAGTAATTCAAGGATTCAATTTCTACAATCCTCTGGCAAAGTACATAATTTGGTCAAGCTTGAATCATCCATTGGCTGGTTATCCAACTAAAGTATGAAGCAGATCCTTCACTTGTACTTCTTCCTGTTGGCAAACACCTTTAAGTTGTATCAAATTGGCACAGTTCAGCCATAAATTCAAATATTCTCTCACTTCTTTAAGTTGCTTCTTTGTTTCTTTAGGAAACATTTTATAATTGCACCTATACAGGCATTGAGCATGTTTTGGTTGATTGACTCTCAGATATTTTATGTTTTTGGTAGCTGTTTTTAATGACACTTGCCTTTCTAATATTTCTTCCTGGGTTTTGTTATTTCTTTTTTTATGCTATTGATTTTAGTGTTGTCTTGCAGGCTGAGACTTTACTAAAGTCTTAGTTGTCTCAATTAGTTTCTTTGCTAATTCGCTAGGATTATTTTAGTAAACCATCATGTCATCTGAAAATTAGAATTGGTTTTTGCTTTTAACTTTTATCTTTCCTTTTTGCTATGTATAGCATTTCTAGAAATATATCGAAAAATAGTAAGGGAAAAGGCATCTTTGCTTTGTTCCTGTATTTATTGGAAAAGCATCAAGAATTTTCCCATAATATATAATGCTAGTCTTTGGATTTAGAGAGTTATTTTTTATTATATCAAAAAAGATTCAGCTATACCAATATCTTGTAAGTTTGCTCTTTGTTTTTTGTTTTTATCATAAATAAGTTTTTTTTTTCTTCATCTGTTGAGACAATCATGTGGTTTGGCTTGTTTTTGTTTTTGGCATGATTAATTATGTTCATTGTGTTCCTAATGTTGAACCATCCTTTCATTTCTGGTATAAATCTAATCTATCACAGTGATTGTTTCTTGAAAAAATTGCTGTATCCTTTACTAAAACTTTATACAAAATTTTAATCAATATTCATAAACAATATTAGTTTATGATTTTCTTTCTTTGCTTTAGCCTTCTTCAAAATATCTACCAAGATTATATTTGTCTTATAAAGGAAGTTTTGTTGAATACTTTCACTCCCATTTTTTTTTTTTTGCTTTTTGGAGAGGGGAAGGTAGGGCAATTGGGTTAAGTGACTTGCCCAACGTTATACGACTAGTAAGTATTAAGTGTCTGATACTGGATTTGAACTCAGGTCCTCCTGACTCCAGGACCAGTTCTCTATTCACTGCACCACATGGCCACCCCCATTCCCAATTTGTGATAATAATTTCTGTAGTGTAAGTATGAATTGTTCTTTAAAAGGTTGTTAGACTTCTGCAAATCCATCTGAACTTAGGCTTTTTCCTTTAATATTTCCTTTTCAGATTAAATTATTTAAATTCTCTATTTGGTGTTCTATAAATTTTGGTTTTCAAAATATTTTTGTATATTTTCTGTTTATTTTGAATTTTTAGTTTTTTCTAACATGTAACTGTGTATAGTAGGTTCTGATAATTTTGTCTTCTGTGCTTGTTGTGACTTTATCTTGCTCATTTTTTTTATTTTTCTAAATTTGATTTGCTCACAGAGTTCATCTAACTCCTGTCAGAGCTGTGAAAGGAGCAGTGCCTCCCATATTGTCCCCCTCCTCACTAGCCAAAATGCCCTCATACTGATCCTCTGCTCCCCAGAGAAACCCACCTAAGTGCTCTTCACAGCATGGATCTCTGAGCCCCTTTCTTTTCCTTTCTCCATGTCAAAACTTTCTATGACTATCTTCTATTAAAAAATCTGGTAAATGAGTTCATAGCATGTTTTTAATGACTACCTTATTACCCCCCCCCCCGCCCCTCCCAGAGTTAAGCAGACCCAGAGGTATTTCTAATGGTAGCCTGTAGGATGTCAGAAACCTGAAGATGATGCTTGCATTTGACTGAGGCTAAGACTGAGATGTTGGGTGATCTCACATGCAAGAAAATTATAGGAGAGATACTCACCAATTTTCATATAAACCCAGCCAGTAAAATTTCCAGTGGCATCATTATATATTGATACTTGTGGATCTGAATCCTTCATTAAGTGATATTGCAAAACCTTTGATTAACCCTCCCCTTTGGGAATGCTATCATCGGGTGTCTCACTAAAAGCATCCTGAGATACACACACACACACACACACACACACACATATGTAACAAGGGAACCAGCTGGTCTGGAGTATTCTACTCCATCCCTCTCCCTTTACCACCATCACTTGCTTTGGTCATAGCCATCTTGTGACTCAGAGTGTCTGCTGAAACAAAGGTGGGAATCTAAATCTTTTAATGAATCCTAAAGTCCGACCCATTTATTACTAACTTCTCCAATTGATGCTAAAATAGTAATGGGAAGGGCATTGGGTTTGGAGTTTGAATCCTGGCTCCGCTTCTTCCACTTGCCCTCACTGGGCGTTAGTTTCTTCCAAAAATGAGGAAATTGGTATAAATGTTCTCTAAGGTCCCTTCCTGCTCTAAATCCTATTATCTTAAAATAGTGCAGTGAATCACTAGAGTAGCATAAAATAAGAATCTATTTATTGGTGAATTTTCCAGAAAAAAGTCTCTCCTAAATGACTGAGAATTACTTTTAATAGAAGTTTGGGATGGCAAGGGGTTGTAGTGGGAAAGACCAGTAACTGAGTCAGACAACCTGGATCACAGTCCAGACACTCATCTTCCTCTCTGGGCCTGTTTCCTTATCTCTAAAATGAGAGTTCTGGACTACTTGGTATCTTAAGTCCTTTCTGGATTTAATATTCTCTCATTTTATTGCTAGACATTCCTTCCCCTGCGTTTGCAAGACTTGTGACTCACAACCTGTTTTGTATTTGGTAAAATCAAGCTTGAGTAAATGATGTCCAAGTTCAATATGACTGAACTACTTTAGAGAAAAGGTCCTCCTCCAGCACTACTCTCAGGTCAGCTGGCTTCCTGATTGCTTTACTCACCTACAATATTCCTTCTGAAGTGTATTCAACAGAGGAGTGTCGTAAGGAAAAGGAGATGTGTCAGAGTTTAATCAGGCAGTGAATATATAGAACCAAGTGGGAATGAATGGAGAGGAAGGAGTCTAGAGTCAGGAAGAGCATCCAGGATACTGTTGCAATAACCTAGGCATTGAGGTCATAAGGACCCAAACAAAGGCATGGACCCAAGCTTTAGGAGTTGAGCTTATTAAGGGAGTTTCTCCACAGATTGAGGAAATAAGATCAATGCCATAACAAAGCCCTCAGCCTGGGCAATCCACTACTATTTGTCATGGTTGTTTAGTTATTTTCAGTCTTGTCCACCTCTTTGTGACCCCATTTAGGATATTCTTGGCAAAGATGGTGGAGTGGTTTGCCATTTCCTTCTCTGCCTCATTTTACAGATGAGGAAACTGAGGTAAACAGAGTTAAATGACTTGTCCAGGGTCTAAGAAGAAAGTGTCTGAGGCCAGATTTGAACTCAAGAAAATGCATCTTCCTGACTCCAGTCTCACCTCTCTATCTGCTACATCACTGAGCTACTACTATTTAGGTAACAATTAAAAATTAATAGTAATAGTCAGACACTATGCTGAACACTTTACAATTATCACATTTGATCCTCAAAACAACGCTTGGAGGTAAATGCTATTATTATCTTCATTTTACAGATGAGGAAACTGAGGTATAAGAGATTAAGTGACTTGACCTAGGGTCACACAGTTTGTAACCATATGGCATCAGAGGTCAGATCTGAACTCAGATCTTCCAAACTCCCATTCTAGTACTCCATCCACTGTACCACCTACCTGCCCCAATGACAGCTGAGATGGAGGGAATAGAAGAATTTTCTGAAAGGGAAAAAGTACAAGAGCAGAAATAGAGGCTGTTTGATCTTTGCTCAGCTTCCAGATATCTTGAAAGGAACCTGCCCCCTTTAAGACCTTGGCAAGGTTTTGGACTTAATCCTTCCAGGGAGCTAGAAGAGGTAGTCATCCTGGTAGAAGCTAATTACTGCCTTACCAGAGGCCCAGTATGGAGGAACAGGCAGCATTTCCAATTCAAGTTGCACTAATACATCTAATCTAAAAAGAGCCTGTAATTTCCCTATTCCTATAATCACTGCCCATTTGCTGCTTACAGATCAGGGACCAGTGATTTTTCTTTCATGAAGGTGTTCTTTCCATTCAGTCATTTTTCAATTATGTCTGGCTCTTCATGGCCCCATTTGGGATTTGGGATGGGTTACCATTTCTTTCTCCAACTCATTTTACAGATGAGGAAACTGAGGCAAATAGAATTAAGTGACTTGCCCAGAGTCACACAGCTAGGAAGCATCTGAAGTTGGATTTGAACTCAGGAAGATGAATCTTCCTGATTTCAATGTGGGCACTCTATGCACTGCACCTCCTAGAAGATCACAAAAGGATAATTAGCATTAAAGCCAGAATCCAGTCTACTTGGTGGGAGTTTAGAGGAGAGGAAGAAGCAGAGGTGGTGGTGGAGAATAGAGTACCATCTTCATAGAGGAACTCATCCAAAAAGAACTAGCTTTACTTGTAGGTGATCACCAACATAGACTTCACCTTGCTAAATGCAAGTTTAATCTTATGAACCAGAGGACCATTTTGTTAGAGGTAGAAGATGTATCAAGTAATACTCTGACTCAAATTTAGAAAAATACTAGCCATTCCACAACTGATAAATCGTCAAAGGATATTAACAGCCAGTTTTCAGAGGAAGAAATCAAAACTATGAATAGGCACATAAAAAAAATCTCTGTTAATTACAGAAATGCTAATTAAAACAACTCTGACATACAACTTATGCCTGTCAGATTGGCTAACTTGACAGAAAAGGAAAATGACTAATACTCAAGTGGATATGAAAAAATAGGTACATTAATGCACTGTGGGTAGAGTTGTGAACTGGTCCAACCTTTCTGGAAAAATTATTTGCAACTCTGCTCAAAGGACTGTAAAACTGTGCACATCCTTTTACTCAACAATACTGCTACTAGGTCTGTATCCCAAAAAGATCAAAGAAAAGGAGAAAGGAACTTTATGTACAAAAATATTTATAGCAGCATTTTTATGATGGCAAATAATTGGAAATTGAGGGGATGCCCATCATTTAGGGAATGGCTGAACAAGTATAGTAAATTATTGTTATGATATACTATTGCACTATAAGAAATGATGAGGGGGATAGTTCAGAAAAACCTGGGAAGATTTATATGAATTGTGCAAAGTGAAGTGAGTGGAACCAGGAGAAAATTGTGCATAGTAACAGCACTGCTGTAACAATCATCAACCATGAAAGACTTATCTACTCTGATTACAATAATGATCTAAGACAATTCCAAAGGACTTATAATGAAAGTACTGGCATCCAATTCTAGAGAGAGAACTGGTGAATTCTAAATATAGATTGAAGTATACTTTTCACTATCTTTATTTTTCATGTTTTTCCCCTTTTTTGCAACATTGCTCATATGGAAATATGTTTTGCATAACTTCTCATGTATAATTGATATATTGCTTGCCTTCATAATGGGTAGGGGAGGAGTGGGAGGAAGGAAGGAAGAGAATTTAGAACTCATATTTTTTTTAAATGAGTGTTTAAATAAATTTTTAAAAATTTAATTATGAAGTGTTGAACAAAACAAAGTATAATTTAACATAAAAAAGAAATACTCTGGTGCATCACTTTCTCTGCCTATAGCTAGGTGGCACAGTAGATAAAATGCTGGGCCTGGAATAAGGAAAATCTGAGTTCAGATTTGAGCTCAGAGGGGCAGCTAGGTGGCACAGTGAATAGAACACCGGCCCTGGAGTCAGGAGGACCTGAGTTCAAATCTAGCCTCAGACACTTGACACGCTTACTAGCAGTGTGACTTTGGGCAAGTCACTTAACCCCAATTGCCCTCCAAAAAAAAAGGTAAATTTGTCCTCAGACACATTCTAGTTGTGTGACTCTGGCCAAGTCACTTTAATGTCCACTTGCCTCAATTTCCTCATCTGTAAAATGGCGATAACAATAACACCTATATTCAGGATTATTGTGAAAATCAAATGAGATAGTAATTGTAAAGTGTTTAGCACAATGTCTGTTGCATAGAAGGTGCTATATAAATGTTAGCTATGTAAATGTGCTATATAAATTGTTATTGCTAGGTAAGGTGTTATTATCCCTTTTTAAAGATGTACCAACTGAGGCACGAAGAGAGTAATAGATTTGCCCAAGTTGACACAGAGGGCTACTAATCCAGAAGACTCCAATTCAGGTCTTCTGATACCTATCGTAGGGTTTCTTCCCTAGACCAAAATATCCTCTACTCCTCCCCCCAGCTCCTTGAAGCCTTCTCAGATTGATGAAAAGAGAGTTGAAAATTAGGTCCCTACCCAACTTGCACTGCTCTATCTTCCCCACAGTGTGGACCATCTCTCCGTCAGTCATGTCAATCAAACACTGAGCCTTCTCCTCCTGATGATGAGTTACTTGCCAATCACACCCAGATAGTGTAAGGATTTTACTACTGCTTCTTAATATGTTGGCTTAATTTGTGTCTGCAGTGGTCTAACATACATAAATAAATAGTGAAATACTTCAACAATCCATGATTCTATTAGTCCAAAACTTCACAAATGAAGAGTATAGCCCCTCCGTGCCTTAGTAGATGATCATTTTGGGTTTCTGTGGCCAAAAATGCCATCTCCTGGTCCTCTCTGAACGTAGCTAGGAAGGACTTTGGATGGCAAACCCATAAGGCCCATGTTTGCAGTGTTTCTAATAGAGCTGATGCTCTGCTGGAATAGCTTTTTTAAAACTAGGGTCATTTCCATTACACAATAAGGTATCAGAAGATTTTAGAGGAGAAAATAATCAAATAGCAAATTTAAATATTAGTTCTTTGACCAAATCATACATTATTGCCACACATTGTCTGTTGTTCAGTCATTTCAGTAGTGTCCAACTCTTCATGATTCCATTTGGAGTCTTCTTAGCAAAGATACTGGAGTGGTTTGCCATTTCCTTTTCCAGTTCATTTCACAGATGAGGAACTGAGACAAACGGGGTTAAATGACTTGCCCAGGGTCACTCAGTATAACATCTGAGGCCACTTGAACCCAGGAAGATGAGTCTTCCTGATTCCAGACCTGGCACTCTATTCAGAACTGCCCATACACATAATTTACTCAAGGTTTTTTTTTTCTTCTATTAATACTCTTGGCTAGAATCTTGCCCTTAATATGGTATGTTGAGTAGCATAATTCTGTCCAGTCTTTTCATGGTTACATTTGTGGGGCATTCCCTGCTGAACTGTGCCCATACCCTTGATATCTGCAATATCACCCTTCTTGTATATTTGCATATACATAACCAAAGGGACAGCAGCATGTTTTCAAAAGGACCTGGAAAACATGTATTGTGTCCCTCTTCTCTTTCTTTTTGTGTTCATCATTTTGGCAACTCAGAAAGATGATGAAGCTGGCCAAATGACAAAAGGGCTCTAAGCTTTAATGTGATTCATCCAGGGCTTACATACTAGTTGTTTTTTATTTGTTTGTTTTAATGAGTTCTTCCTCAAATAGCATACTATTCCTCTCCCCTTCATTTCTCCTGTATCCAATTCTTTATTAGATCTTGGAAACTAAATAAACTATCTGGAAACTAAATAAAAGGCTATTCAAATGTTTTCTCAATTATTATTGAATCTGATTAGTGTTCTTTTTGTGAAATATGCCACCTCAGAGAACTGATCCAGATAGATAAGTGTAATACCAGTCACGGCAGCACACCTGAGGATTGCTGCTATGAATAATTTTAAGGGTCCAATCACATGGTATAATGAACTCTCTATTCAGCAATAAACTAAAGCATAACATTCTTATCAACATAACATAACAACTTATTACTAAGATGACCACATAGTCTTAAACAAAGCATATCATTCAGTATATCTTATAGCATTTCTCAGAATCCCCAGACAGCATATATTATTCATTCAGTAACATTCCTCAAAATACTTGTTTATATAGTTAGGGGGTCAAAGGCTAGCGTCTTCCCTAGCACAATGCATCCTTAAGGGGTAGCAGAAAATACAATCACCATCTACCCCTAGGTCACAATAAGTCCCAGTCTCCTCAATCAATACATAGTATCCAAGTCCTCTCTCATCTCTTCTTGAAGCTGACTTCCAACCCCCATGACTCTTCCTCTGTGGGCCACCATTCCTGACTCTTGCCTGGATTCACATGTAGGTAGCTTTCCACTCCTGCTCCATGTCTCAGCTCATGGAGAATGCTCCACTCCAAGCTCTTGCCTGCAGCTTCTGTTTCTAGGAAAACAAAGCTTAACAGCAACACAATAGTATTTATACATATTACTAGCACCATCATCTCAATTCACTTTAACATTTCTTAAAAGGGGCTGAAATTAAGCCTCTTTCCCATGGGCAGATCTCTGCTTTTCAACGCAATTCACTCATAAAGACCAATAGACAGGACTTCTATCTGAGAAATCAACACAGATCACAACAGATAGGGCTTCTGTCTGAGAAAGTAACACAGACCAACAGACAGGACTTCTGTCTGAGACACTAACACAGTTCCACAGAGCACCAACATCACAAACATTCTGTTAAGCCTCCCCACAACCAAGTTCCCCTAGCCCTCTCACACTTGCTTCTCTCTCACACATTTGCTCCTTTCTCTACTCTGTCCTCTCTCTCTAAGCAATACAATATATAGTTTCCAATCAAATACTCTTGATTCAATCACAGACTCTTGATTCAATCAAAGGCAAGACCCAAAGGCACTCGATTGGCTAAAAATCGAGAAAAACATCAAAAAAATCCTACTTTGCTTGCCATTACAATGAAGTGCCCAATTCAATTAGCCAAGAAATCACCAGTGATTTAGTGAATATTTGTCAGCAGCTAGATGTGTGACCTTGGCCAAGTCATCTGAGAGGCTTCAGGGTATCAAGGGAAGATCCCTGGATTTGGAGACAGTAGGGATTAAATCCTGGTTCTGTTAATTCCTACCTATGTGGCCTTAAGGCACTAAACCAATCCAGACCCAATTTCCCCATTTGTAAAGCAAAGGGACTGGACTAGGTGACTTCTCTGAGGTGTCTTCCAGTTAGAAGCTTATGGTCCTCTGATAGTCTCTCTTGCAGCTCTAACATTCAGTGGTTCTTTGTCAGCATGTTATGCAAGGCAACAGCATTACTATGCTAAAATAAAGTGCTGTCTTGTGAGGTAAAGATACTTAAAGAAGAGGATGTACAGAGTGGGGCCTTGGTCATGCAGCAGAGACCCTAAAAGCAACAGAAATTCAGAGTCAGGGATCAATGGGCTGGCATGGTGAGCCCTCAGACCAGACTGGGGATGGTCTGTAGCAGTTTCTTAGGTCACAGATGCAGTGTGGGCCTGCCATATGACATATTCTGAGTAATTCTTGTATTCAGATTGCCACCCACAGGAAGAAAAGGGCATCAGTTGAGTTGGAGGATGTCAATTTGCTTCTCTCATCTCCCCAGGGCTTTCATTGTATTATGGGTAAAAGAATATCCTTGGGTGGAGATGGCAAGAGGGGATCTGTGTTAACCAACCAAAGTGCAACTTGGGGTTAATATCTCACATGGAGCCTCCTGAGAAGCACCAGTATTTTTATAATATTCTGGGTTGTAGGGGCATTTTTCTTTATTTCTGAGTAAGTTAAAAAGCTTTTGCAGCATGCTGCCTTTGTCACCCTATTTCATAAAGACTATGAGAGCTCCCACAACAGTTTGACAGATTGGAAGTAGTAGCTAGGAAGAGCCCTCCTGTTAAGGAGGTTAAACACTAAATCAGGATTAGGGAGGTAATAGGAATAGGTGGAGTCATGGAAAGAACACTGAATGGGCAGTCAGGGGAACAGGATCCTGCTCCTAAATTTGCTGTTAACTCACTGTGTGACCTTGGGCAAGTCATTTTACCTCCCTAATTTTCATTGTCCTGAAGGTAATTAGACCACAGGATAGCTAAGATTCTTCCCAGATCTATTCTTGCCCCAGTTTCCTCAGAGATTAGATTTTTACAAAGCAAAACAAAAAATAGATCAGTAAGTATAAATTGTATCTGCTGCTCTGCTGGTTCCAATTCCAGAGAATAAGATGCCCCTCTCAGGATAAGTTCATCATTTATAATCTCACCATTTTATAAGAGGTAGGGAATAATAAGGGCAAGAATGAAAGAAGGAATCAGGACAAAAGATGCCAACAGGATTCAGTTGCCAGTGGGGATGGTTACTACTGAGTTTCAGGCCCCAGGGGGTCAGTATACTGTGGTATCTGTCTTCAATAGTATATTCAGCTTCTTCACTCCCCCTCCTCCATTTTCAGTTCAAAGCTTATTAACATTATAGTTATTATTATTATTATTATTATTATTATATTTGCAAGACTCTAGGCAAATATAGTGCATTCTTGCCAGCCTATTCTAGGTAATGGTAAGAATGGTCAAATAATCTCTGCCCAAAAGCCTGTAATTCTTAATCTTAATTCCCTGATCAAATACCATCTTATTCTTCTTGTTTGGTTGTTTTGTTGTTGCTCTTTTAAACACTACAATCATTTCCCCTTAACATAGTCCCTAAAATGAACCCTTCTTTGTGTAGCCTCCCCTCTGATTTATATCCCTAACTTGCACCTATATTTGTGGGTTGCGATCTCAGGGGGCAGCTGTTCCTCAGAGTTCAAAACACCTTTTTGGTTTCTCCTAAAATTATAGCACTCATGAGCTCCCTCCCAGTGGGTTTCCTATTAACAATCAGCCAACTGACATAATTAGCTCTTAGCAAAAAAAAAAAAAAAATTAACCAAGTCAGCATGCTAAACACAGCAAAATATTGCCCCAAAGAATCTGGGGTATACTCTCTCACAATTAATACACTTTGTCTTTAGTAAAGGTGAATCCAAATTTAGACTACAGTGTTAACGAAATACATATGTAGGGAATGTAGATGTCCAAGGCAAGTTATAAGTCCAGAATTGGAGGTCCCTGATGTCCTTTCTCTCCAAGTGGAGTCTTCTCTGAAGCACATCTATTACTCAGGCATGTCTTTTAAGTTGATTTCCAGTCCTCTTCTCTGCTGCTAAGGGTCACTCTCCTTATAACTGCCTTTCTATTTTCATATCTCTCTGGTGAGAACGTCTTCCTTACTGTGCCCTAAACTGTCGAGATCTGACTCTCTAACCTTAGACAATTCCAAACTCATGTTGGAATATCTACATCCAGAGGAAGAGCTATGGAGTCTGAATGTAGATTGAAGCATACTATTTTCTCTTTTTTGGTTGTTTTTTTCTTTCTTATGGTTATTCCCTTTGGTTCTGATTCTTCTTTCACAACATGACTAATGTGGAAATATGTTTAATATAAGTGTGCATGTATAACCTATGTCAGATTATGTGCCATTTTGGGGAAGGGGGAGGGGAAGGAGGGAGTAAAATTTAGAACTCAAAATCTTGTAAAAGTGAATGTTAAAAACTAAAAATCAATTAATTAATTAATTTTAAAAGCCTGGGAGGAGGAAGTACCAGCAATCTAAGAAACTCTTAGATTTCTCCAACTGTCTCTCTTTTAAGTGCTATCCTAATTATTTAAGATTCTTCGTATTATTCCTTCTCTCTCTTAGTCTGAGTTCAACTTAGGATGTGCACAAGAAGACATTCTTAGGACCAAGTATCTAGAATAATGTTGACTTTGGAAAGTAGTGGTTTTGTAGCATAATTAGTCTTTGTGGTCAGGGTCAGCCTTGTTTTTAGATGGAGCAGGTGGTTGTATCATTTGACTTAAGGAGTGTCAGGCAAGACTTTGCTGTCATCCTGCCTTCCAAAGCATATTTCTCTGACTGATGCCTAAAATTACAACCATTAGAGATCATCTTCTTTGAATTATGCATTAGTCTTTTTTGTTATCTTCCTTTACAAGAAAAATCCATTGGGACTAAGACCCCAATACTTGAATAGGTTTGTTGTTAAAAATTATTTTTCTTCCTGACAAGAGACCTAGGGAAGCATGAAAACATTGGGACCAGGGGAGGGAGAAGAATTGAAAAGGGGTTAAGAGGTCCATAGAGAGAAGGCCAATTGTGCCACATATAAACTCCACAATTTTCTCAAGTTCTGTCCCTGCCTGAAGCACTAGGAAATGTCATAGTCTCAATAAAGTAATAAAAAAATCAGAAGCCAAACAATTCCATTGTTTCTGTTTTCATCCTTCTATTGGAAACTCAATCCCTACCCCATTCCCTTTTATAAGCCTCATGTGCAAGCCAAAGGTTCTCATTTTGTTCCAAAAACCTTGAGATTTTTCTCTCTAACTTCTAAGAGAATGGTTATCAACTTATTAATCCTCAATATACAGTGTGGTCTGGGAATCTTTGTAGTCACTGAATGTTTTATATGAGTCTTGCACTCTTATGCCTGATCCATCCAGACTTGTAATAATTTGAATTCAGAACAGGCTTGGAAATTGTAGCTCACTTTAGAGAACCTGCAAATTCCTAAGTTTCACTGTCCCGGCATGAAAATAACTGGAAGAAGTTACGTCTTATCTGCTTGAGGATGTGTGTACAAAGATATACAGTACAGACTTAATTGGGGAAGAATGTTATTAAAGGAGGATAAATTTCCTTTTATTATAATAGCAACTCATTTCCATAGCACTTCATCATTTTCACAGCACTTTCCTCAGAAGAAAACTGAAACTTTGTGAGATTAAGGGATTTGACCAGGCAGAAGCTGTCTGATTTGGCCTTTGAGCCCAGGACACTACTGATGCCAGGTCCAATGCTCTTCCTGTTTATAAAGCATCTTCCAAATGTGTGTTTCTCACAAGTAAATTGTCATGATAACCAAAGCTCATCCTTTGAATAATCTAACTGTTTAGAAAGATAAATAAAGTTGGTGACACTATATTTAAAATGAATGATAGTTTTTTCTTCCTATACAAAATATGCTGAACATAATGTAATCTTTCTCTTCATAAAAATAATTTTTATTGATAGTTTTTGTTTGTTATGTCACAAGAATTTCTCCCAGTACCGTTCCTCCTTCACCATCCCAGGAAGCCCTCCCACACAAAAATTAATATTTTTAAGGGAAAAAAGAGTAAGAAGAGGGGGAAAATCAGCAAAACTGATTAATATGTCAAAAAATCTAAAAAAATATTCAATGCACCACACCCTTGGCCCACCAGCTTCTACAAAGAAGGAGAGCAGAACTAGCTTCTGGTGTCTCTCCTTTCAGCTTCTGCTCATTCGGTGTAATTTAGCAACATTCGCTTTTGATTATTTTGTAGTAGTTCTTTCCATTTCCTTTGTCATAGTCATTGTGTACATTGTTCTCTTGCCTATGCTAACTTCACTCTGCATCAGACCGTTTAAATCTTTCCACATTTTCTAAACTCATCACATTTATCATTTATTACAGCAGAATATTCCATTACATATACATATCACAATTTGTTTAGCCATTCAGCAATCAGTGGAGATCGACTTTGTTTCCAATTCTTTACTGTCACAAAATTTGCTGCTATAACTATTACAGTGCATATGAGGCCTTTCTTCCTATCAGTGACTTCCTTGGGGCATGCATCTAGTGCTGGAATCTTTATTATTCAGGAATCATCATTATTGATGAACATCAATTATTTTATGTTTTCTGCTGCCATGCAATGCTGTTGGAAACTATTGGAGTATGTAGGTCTATTTGCCACTGAATTAAATGGCCCCAAACAATTGTACTTTTCTAGTTATTGGCACAGTCACCTCTAAATCAGCTGTCACTTATGTATATAATTTGCACCCCCAAAAGCTGCATAGTACACCTGATCTCTTTAACTCTTTCTAATATGGGGTTCCCTATAATCTAGGATGAGATCAAAAGCCAGGAGAGGCCAGACAATCAAATTTACTAAATCGGGGGTGGGTAGGTGGCACAGTGAGTAGAGCGCTGGCCCTGGAGTCAGAAGGACCTGAGTTCAGATCCGACCTCAGACACTTAACCCACACAAACAAAAACCTAGCTGTGTGACCTTGGGCAAGTTACTTAACCCCAGTTGTCCTCCAAAAAGCAAAAAAAAATTGCTAAATCATAACCTTAATTTTACACAAAATGTCAAGATAATAAGCTCTATCCTGAGAGTCAAAGGGTTGCTCAAAATCTCTTTGGCAGTGTAAAACTTTGAAACAATTCTTTGTTTCTGTTAAAGGCTTTTGTTTGTTAGCTTATTTCTAGGTTTGAGGGTACTGTGTCCTAGACAATTATAACTGTCCAAAATCTGAGTGGGATGCTTGTGCTTTTTTGATACAATACAGGAAAGCTAGGGGGCATAGTGGATAAAGTGTTGGGCTTAGAGTTCAAATTTGACTTTTGACACTATTGTGTAACCCTGGGCAAGTCACTTAACCCTGTTTCCCTCAATTTCCTTATCTATAAAATGAGCTAGAGAAGGAAATGGAAAACCACTCCAGTTGCTTTGCCAAGAAAACCCCAAACAGGGTCGTGAAGAGTCGGACACAAATGAAATGCTGTGACTGAATGTTGACAATATGATGTAATTCCTATTATACTGCTTCTGTGGCCCATACCCTGAAATGCTTTGTTATAGTAGTTTGGAAGGGAATCTTTGTGTTTTCATTTTTTACAGTACTCTGCACGATCCACAAAATAGCAGAATCCATAGTCTAGCAAGGCAATTCTCAAAGGTCTTTTGGTGCAGTAAAAAGAGCTGCCAATGCCATGAGACCAAAGAAGAGATCAAAACAATTAGGTGTTCACCATTCTGACATCATGTTATTCGTGCCTTGAATCTCAGTAGGATATATCTTTCTCTGAAATACTTTGAAATACTTTTGCGAAAGTTCATGCTTTTGTTCATATAAAAAATGCTGACGTATTTAGAAGATTTGGGTCACTACAGCAAAAATCCAGAAATTGTCACCTTAATGCTCCACCCTTCAATCATGTCTTATGAACGTTGAAAGCTCCTTGAGGACAACAGACTTCTAATTTTCTTCTCTCTTTCTATTACACTAAAAATAATAACAGCATTTATATAGCACTTTAAGGTTTATAAAACACTTTATATACGTTCACTCATCTGATCACATAACCACCCTGTGAGGTGGAAACAGAAGGATAGAAAGTTTTGGTGACTTGCCCAGGGTCTTAGGACTAGAGTGTGTCAGAGGCAAGATTTGAACTCATATTCTTGGCTCAAAGTCCTACAGGGGTTGAGAATATGGTAAGAGTCCATTGAATATATGTCAGTAAGAAGGTATATATGTAAAATTGTCTATGAAACCAGATTGATTGGCTGTGGATAGGTGTTCAGTCTCACATATTTAGGACTTTGCACTTGCTTGTCACTGTGCACCTAGATTTAGGTACCCATGGGGAGCTGATATCTTTCTGCAATGAGTGAAATTATGAACCAAGAATTAACAGGTTTGGGTTCTTCTAGTCCTGGCTCTGTCACTATCAATTGACAAACTAGCACTTATTAAATGCCTACTATGTGCCAGGAACTATATTAAGCAGTGAGGATATAAAGACAAAGCAAGTCCCTGACCTCAGAAAGCTTAAATTCTAAAAAGGAAACCCCCATGTACAGAACATGTACCAATTGAGTAATACAAATGGGTTTTAGGAGGGAGGGCAATAGAAGTTGCACAGCAGGGTAAAGTGGGGGGCAGCACAAAGATTACCAGGACAGGCTTCATGTCCTTTCCACCTTCACCCCCTCAAGGTATTTCTTAAGGTGATTATTAAAGGAGATCAGAGATTCCAAAAAATGAAATTGGAAAGTATTCTAGGTGTAGGGGATGGTCAGTTTCAAGGCAGAGACAGGGAGATAGAAGCTCATGCATGAGGAATAGCAGGCAGAACAATGTGACTAGACCATAGACGGAATGCCTGGAAAAGATAAAAGGGCCAATTCTGCTCTCCTTGTGGCTGTTTCTTTAGCTATAAAATAAGGAAAATACTGTTTGCCCTGCTTCCATCACAGACTTGTGAGCCAGGAGAGTACAGCCGCAGGGGGAGGGGGCACAACCTCTGCCACCATCACCACCAGAACATTTAGCCTGGGGGCCTGAAGGCCCCGTGTTATACACCTGGTTCTGTCACTAACATGGTTTGTAAAATTGGGAAAGCTGATTAGCTTCTCTGGGCCTCAGTTTTCTCATATGTAAACCGATAACTTGATGAGCTGATCTCCAAGGTCTTTTTCAGCTTCATGAATATATGAAGATCAAATGGGGATCATGGATGTGAAAATAATCTGGAGAGGATAAAGTGCTATTCAACTGGAAGGTGAATGGTGAGCACATAATAGGCTTGTAAATCGGCCGTAGCCCATTAAAGAGGGAGTTTTGAAAAGCTGCACCCTTTTTTGTGGGAAGGAAGGGCTGGGAGGGGGGCATTTGGTTTTGTGTTTTAAATCTTCTATTTCTTGCTGCTCTTTGCTTGCATCTGTTAAATACTAGGATGTCTGGAGGGACATTTGCAAAGCCGCCCAATGTCAATTAAACTTGCCGAGCAGTCTATCTTCGCTAGAGTGCTTGTGACCTTTTCGGGCTGTCATTTCCTGGGCAAGGCACCAAGTGAGCCTCTGAGGAGGCTGGTGTGGAGGAGCAAGCCCTGAGCCGCAGGGGCAGCTCAAGCTGCAGGTTTCTGGGCCCTATGCCAACCTCCAGATAATTGCCAGCAGCGGGAGAGAGGTAGCTGAGCTTGGCCAAGCCTGTCTTTGACAGATAGATTGACCGCTTCCCACCACTGCAGCATCACAGGCAGAGAGAAATGCAGAATGAGAGTGAGGGGGAGGGAGGAAAGGAGGGAAGGAGAAAGGGAGTGAGAGAGAGAGGGAGAGAGAGAGAGAGAGAGGTGATTTCAGCCAAAGAGCTGTACCAGATTCTAATAAGGGATACTTAGAGGTCATGCTAAGTGGGGAAGACAGCTCTGCTTTCAGCCTCATGTATGTGCACTGGGGAAAAGAAAGGAAAAGTACTGAATTAAACTGATTTCACAGGCACCCCGCCCCACCCCCATATCTGAATTTAGCATTCAGGTCTGTGGTGCCAAAAGGGCGCACCAAAAGCAGCCAAGCTCTAGCAGATTATGCCAGAGTCTGCAGCACAGAGCAGGCAATCACCCAAGGAGGATGGGGGGAGGGTTAAAACTGAGCAGGGGGAAAGGAGTTGGGGCGGGGGGTGTTGGAATGTCCAGGAAAAGCGGAACTTGATAGGGAGATGAAAGCCTTTTTCTCTATCCCCAGGTTGCTTTGAGGACACTGAGAAGGCCTCCGAGACTGTCTGTGCTCCAGGGCACAATCTTCTTTCCTCTCTCCCTTGGCCAGGCCTATAAAAAGCTAGCATGGCTTCCAGCCTGCTGTCCTGGGGTCTGTCTGGCATGAGGGAATGGGGCGGCTGGATGCCATAGCTGGGCAGGCAACACTTGAGTGTTGGAGGGGCAAAGAGGATTTCTTAATGCCTCTGCCAACATCCATGGGGTGGTAGCTGGAGGCTTTAGTGCATGAGGGGCAGCCAGACACAGAAGGCTTTTAAAGGGGCCTCATATAGGAGACTGAGTTTGATGGGCAGAGAAAAGAGATGACTACTAGGCCTGGCATGAGATTAAAAGACATTAGAATGCGCCTTTCAGGACCCTCCACAATCTCACCATTCAAATCTACTTACCTCCTTTTGCTCCCTAACCCTATGTACTCTAGTTAGGCAGGTCCCTTCAGCCTTCCACAAACTCACCATGCCCATTATAGTCTCTGTGCCTTTCTGCACTTATTCTGTCCGCTTCTTTTCTCTGCCCAATCACACCCTACCCAACTCAAATTTCTCCTTCTCCAAGAAGGCTTCCTTGGCCACTCCATGCCTAATTGAATTTCCCTTGTTCTAAATTCCTCAAGGAGTGATTTCTCTCAGCTCCTTTTTCCTCTTTCTGGCAGTCATCTGTAGGTTTGCACAGTCTCTTTGGGGAAAGAAGACATACACATACAAAACAATTAAACTGTATAGGAAGGTCTCTGAAAAACACCTGGCCTTCCCTACCTTTCACTGGCACTACATCATGCCACCTGCAGTCTCCAAGCTGGACCAACACCAGAAAGTCATTTGTGGGGAGTAGAGGCTTGATCCTTTTTGTTCATCAACTGATTCGCCAGCTTCTCTCAGCAGCCACTTCATTAGCTATTGGTTCAAGCCCTTCAGTGATGAACCAACTATACATGACTGGGAGCCAGCCCCA
Source organism: Gymnobelideus leadbeateri (assembly GCA_011680675.1). NCBI lineage: Eukaryota > Metazoa > Chordata > Mammalia > Diprotodontia > Petauridae > Gymnobelideus > Gymnobelideus leadbeateri. The sequence continues at coordinate 334,621 of WOXC01008685.1, forward strand.
CAGCTCCCAAGGTGTCTTACAGAAACAGGAAAGGCACATCAAACATTTTAACAACTAAAGCACAAAACAGTACATGAAGAGAGGATGATACAAACTGTTAGGGCTATAGGACTAAAGTGACCTGAGGAGACCTGAAGAAGGGGACTTGAGCTGGGCCTTGAAGAACCTAGAAAGGAAGAAATCAATACCACAGAGAATTTGAAGGAAAACACTAAATGTATAGTGCTTTTTAGTTTGAGGAAGAAGGCCTAAAGGTGCTGTGGGGAGTGGTAGTGGGGGTTATCAAGTGATGCAGTCAGGTTAGAAGAGACTTATGGAAGCACATCTTTTCCTAGAAGAGAAGGTCCTAAGAGTCCCTAGAAATGTACCCCCTTAGTGTGCCTAACAAATAAATGTCCCTTTACTTCATGATCTTTCAACACCTTGAAGACAGGGACTATGTCTTATCTAGACTTGTTCATATCTTTTCCAGGGACACAAAATACCTTGTACATAATTCATTATTTAATTTAAGTATACTGAGTTCAAGGCCTGACAGAGACTCTTGTTCTTTATAAAAATGTCTCAATTCTCTCAGGTCATGAAGGGGTCCCTACAGAATGCTTTAACCTCTAGCACTGCTTGGGGCAGATGGGAACAAGAAAGAAATGACATAACATTCTCATTCATTCTCTCTCCCTCTCTTTTTCCCTCTCCCCCTTTCCCTTTCTCTTCCCCCTCTCTTTTTCTTCCTTTTCCTCTTCTTCCTCTCCCCTTTACTTCCTCTTCTCTCTCTTATTCTCCCCTTCTGTTCTCCACTCTCTCAGAATAAAAATAAAGTGCAGCCATTCCATTGAAGGGCAGCTAAGTAGTGCCATGGACAGAGTGGGTGACCCAGAGTCAAGAATACTAGTCTTCCTAAATTAAAATCTGGCCTCAGATACTTTCTAGCTGTGTGACCTGGGCAAGTCACTCAACACCGTTTGCCTCAGTTTCCTCATTTGTAAAATGACCTGGAAAAGGAAATGCTGAACCACTCTAGTATCTTTGCCAAGAAAACCCCCAATTAGATTACAGATAATCAGACAGGACTGAACAGCAGCAACAAATTCCTTTGAATCTTTGTGTAACATGGCTAGTTAATCCATAGTTTGAAATACAATATAACAAACACTTATTGGGTGACTATTATATACTGAGCACACAGTCTCTGTTCTTAAGTAGGGAAATAAAACATCAATGCACCATTAATATAAAATATATAAGTGCATTAGAAAATGGTAACATGGAGGTGCTACATGAGGCTTGAGGATGACAGTTGTTACTAAATAGAAGGATTAGGAAAGGCTTCCTGGAAGAGGCACTATTTGAATTGGGCTTTGAATAATGGGTGTGAGGTCACCAGGTGACAAAGGAAAGAATGAGAAGGGTACTACAGGCTTAGAGAAGAGCAAATATCCTGATCTTTTAAACAGGGAAGAGAGGAGTCAGCAAACTACAGGCTAGTGAGCTTGACTTCAATTCCTGGTTCTTATAGAACATGATATTAAAGAGGTGATTGATTAGTAGAAATGGATACAACAATGGTGAAATAAATAAATGAATAAACAAATACAATTTTTAAAATATATATGCATATATATTTTTAAAATCATGACTTAATTGCAAACAGATAATGTCAAACTACCAGAAGTTTTAATCTAATAGAAGGGAGGGTTCTTGGCCTATTAGAAGGGAGGATGTTGATAAAATTGCCTCTAGTTTAATGAAGAATTCAACAAAACCTCTTAGGATGCTTTTGTGAAAAAATGGGCCAGTTGTATACTAGGTGATGGTAAAGCTAGGTTGATTTGGAATTTGTTGAATGATTGGACCCAAAGATTAGCTATTAAAGACTCAATGTTAACACAGGAAGCCTTTAGTGGAGTGGTCCAGGCATCTGTCCTTGGTCCTATGCTGTTTGACATTTTTTTTCTCATTAATTTCAATAAAATTATAGACAACATGCTTACAGAAGATACATTTGCAAATAATACAAGTCTTGGAGAGATTAAATTAAAGAAGGGATTCAAAATTATCTTTTTTTGTTTTTCTTTTTTTGCTTTTTGTAGAGCAATTGGGATTAAGTGACTTGTCCAAGGTCACACAGCTAGTTTTTGTTTTAAGTGTCTGAGGTCAAATTTGAACTCAGGTCAGACTGACTCCAGGGCTGGTGCTCTATTCACTGTGCCACCTAGCCACCCCGATTCAAAATGATCTTAACTGCTTAGAAGTGTGTGTTGTATTGAAAGATGAAATGTAATAGAGATAAATGTAAAACCTTATCATTCGTTTCAAAAAATCAGTGTCAGAAGTAAAAGATAGGAGAGACATAACTAGATAGCAATTTCTTTGAAAAAAATTAGTAGATTATGAGGTTAAATTGTATCTATTCTGTATGTACTTTGTATATGTCTATTTATGTACATATTCTCTGCCCCTTTAGAGTATAAGTTCCTTGAGGGCAGGGGCAGTTTTTGTTCTTTATTTGTTTCCCCCTTGCTTAGCATAGTGTCTAGCACATAGTGAGGGCTTAAGAAATATTTATTGACCATTCGGGGATTGGTTTCTTCAAATATTTGAAAGGCTACCCCGTGGAAGAGGAATCAGATTCATCTTCACCTCAGAGATCAAAACTTCTGTAGGAGCAATTAATGAAAGGGTGATTTTGATCTCATAAGAAAAACGTCCCATTAATTCTATTGCTATTCAGAAGGATAGACTATCTCAGGGACTTAGAAGTTCCTCCTCACTGAAAGTGGGGCAAACAAAGGTGGCACGCAGACTTCTCAGGGATGTTATAGGGAGGGTTTATATTCAAGAATAACTAGTACAGCCATTTAGAGTATCACATCTATTTTACAGGAATGTTGGGACATAAGCCTAGAAGCATAAGTTAGGCCCAGATTCTGGAAGTCTCTAAATTCTCATGATTAAGAGTTTAGATTTAATGCTGCAGAGAATGAGGAAATATCAAAAGGTTTCTGTGCATCAGAGTAGCTTTGATAGTCTTATACACTTTGGTATAAATGAATGGGTTTGAAGCACTTATAATTTCTGCCAGGGAAATTTGTAGTTTTAGTTTTATCTATAATGATAGGATGAAATTTCTTATTCTAGGTAGAGAGATTTCCAGCATCAAGAAGATTAGTGTGGGTGGGGAGGGTTGACAACAAAGATCTTTGCAATGTATTCTCCTTAAATGTGAGGATTATCTAGATGCTTCTGTAAGAAGGTTTGGGCAAACAGAAATGATCATCTGGGGTCCCTAGGTTTCTGAGGTATGGAGAGGCTAAAAGGAAGAATAGGAGGCCATCTAAAACCAATTTTACCTAGTTCACTAACTTTCTGAAGACTGTCCTAACATGTCTCTGAAGAAAGACATCCTTAAGCCAGTTCATTGAATTCCAGTCAATAAGCAATTATTAAATACTACTATACACCAGGCATTATACTGGCTTTCTAAAGACAAAAAGGAAAAACAAAACAAATCTTGGCCTCAAGAAGTTTATATTGGGACTCATATCTCTATACAGATGAGTAAATACATATTGTTGCAGGTATTCAGTTGCATTTGACTTTACATGACCCCACGGAACTTTACTCCATGGGGTTTTCTTGGTAACGATACTACAGTGGTTTGCCATTTCTTTTCTCCAGTGTGTTCCCATTTTATAGATGACTAACTGAGGCAAATAGAGGTTAAATGACTTGACCAGAATCATATATCTGAGATCAGATTTGAACTCAGATCTTCCTGGCTCCGTACAGTATATACAAAATAGACACAAAGTAATTTTAGTGGTATAATGATTAGAAAACCTGAAACACCACTGGTTGGGGATGGCACTTAGCCTAGAGTGTGGATGCCAGGCACTCTAAATTATCCCACTGGCCATCTGAGGAAAACACATGATGAATTCTGATGGAGTCATTTTAATATACTGCTCCTATGTTCCTCCACCACAGTCCTTCTCCCATGTTTAATCTCAACATTGAAGGGACCCATGTTTGTTGAAGGCCATACCAATGGTGTTCGAGATGTGACTGGTTCTATCAAACTGGAAAGGCTTCAAGTATAGAGATGGAAATGGATAGTATATCAGTCATTGGAGAACTCTCCTGCTAAGTCCCAGAAGACATATTGCTAAGTTGGCCTATGTGGCCTTTATAGACCACGATTAATCTCTGAGACCAACTACTGAGGCTCAAGGGGGTGGCAATATGCATCAGTAGAATGAATGTCTAAATTCATCCCTAAATTATTGACATATTTCTATTGGGGAACAGGAGCACCATGAGCATGGAGACATATCAATCACAATAACAGACCTAGATATAGAAGTAGTTCTGCTGACTGAGGCAAACAGCCTCACTTATGTGCTGTACAGTAAGAGATGCCCTGCCCTAAATGAGGCTGGTGCCTTGGTTAACCCTGGCTTCCTCCCAGCAACATCCTGGAAACTTATGGGGAATTCTGCAGGAAGCAAGGCCTTCAAAGGCACTTCATTAGCTGAGAAGTACTGCCTCTCAGGAAGTCCTGAGGAGAGGAGCAAGAATGATTTTTAAAGGATATTGGCAGGAGACATTACACCAGAATAATGCTACTCTGGGGGTGGCATGGTTGAGTGGAAATTCAAGCAAAGAGAACCAGAAGAAAACCAAATGGTGTCATCTATCATTCAGGAAGGACAAGGAGTACTTACCATGAAAAGCAGGACTAACAGGCAGGGAATGACAGAGGAGAGGGAGAGAAGCAAGAGGGGAGACAGAGAAGAGAGAGAAACAGAGAAGAGAGAAACAGAGAGAATAGACAGCAAGTGGAGAGAGACAGAGAAAAGAGAGGAGAAAGTGAAAAAAGGGAGAGAGAAAGAAAGGAGAGAGAAAAGAGAAAGAGAAGAAAGAGAGGAAAGATAGAAAAGAGAAGAGAGAAAGAGAGGAGAGGGAGAAAGAGGAGAGAGAGGAAAGAGAGCGAAGAAAAAGGGACAGATGAGGCAAAGAGAGTAAGAGGAAAAGAAAGAGAGAGACAAAGAAACGAGAGAAAGAAAGAACTATTGGTCAGAACAAAATCGTAAAATAAAGATCTCTGGAAAAGGAAATTTCGTCCTGTGGATATTTTGGGATAGTGGAAAGAGGTAGGACCAAGAGCTTTGAGACTTAGATCATAAACAGGCTTACTGAATGAACTTGGACAAGTCCTTTAACACATCTCAGGTTCAGTTCGCATCAACAAAATCAAAATAATCAGCCCTGCCCTCCCTTATCATGGGGGTAGCTACAGAGCTCGGTTGAGATAATGGATGTGAAAGTGTTTTGAAAAGTATCCAGGTTTAGGAATAGCAAAAGATTATAATTAATTAGATGGAATGTATAATGAGAAAATAGATCATTTCTTCCACTTTAGGGGTAGGAAGCAGGAAAATTAGTCCCCTTAAGGTTCATCTCTAAGGCTTAGGGTTCAATTCACAAAAGACAGGAGTGTGCTGCTTGGCACTTAACTGAGAGCCTAGGAAGGAGACCCTGGAGTTTATTTCTTATTAAGTAATCAGCAAGTATTTATTGAGGATCTTCTCTGTGCTTGGATCTGGGAGAGGTTTGGTAAGACAGGTAGCAGGAACCAGGGAATGTTTGAGGTGTGTTTAGAGGATATTGGTTAGTAGAGAAGTGGAAGAAAGTAAGACATTTGGGGGAGGCAATGTTTTGTGGGAGAAGCAGCACAGGTTTGAACACCAAGAAAAATCAGGCCCTAGTCCTACCTCTGCCAAGTACTAGTGACATTATTTTCACACACACATACACACATACATACACATACACACTTGCATATGCATACATATACAGATTGTGTATGCTTGTGTTCATATCCCTATATGTGTTCATATTCATATATACATATAAACATTATATACTTGTATATACATACATGCACATATACACAAACATATTTATATACAATACAGGTATATACATTTATATGTATGCATATATATGATATACATTTAATATATGCATACCATATATACATGTGTGTATATTGTCTGATCATATATCATGTGAGTGAATATATACGTATATTGTGCATATCTATATATACATTTATATACATGCTTATGTAAATATATATACATGTGTATATGTATATAAATACATGTACACACATATATATTCTGTCATAAGAGGACTAACCTGACCATGTCCAAAAATTATGATGAGGTTGGTCTCAGAATAACATATATATGGGCCCCAGGAGTTCTCTGAGACCAAATGCTAAGACCCAAGGGGGTTGCAATCTACATCAATAGAATGAGTATCCAAATTCATGCTTAAATCTTTGTTGGACAATGGGAGTAATATAGGCAGAGAGAGATGAATTGATCCGAATGCAAATCTAGTGTGTGTATGTATATATAAATATGTATATGCTATATATATTATATATATACAATAGTAATATTGCTGTATATATGCTTACATAGATTATGGCACTGTAGTATATACACATACCCACAGGCACACACATAGATACATATACTCACGCAAACACCCACAGGCATATCACTTTGCTCTCTGGACTGTTTTTTCATCATAAAAAACAAAGATGTTAAGCTAGATAACTTGTAATATCCCTTCAAGCTCAAAAATGCTGTAATTTTCAGGGCCTAGATTTGGGAGGGTCTTGAATGGTAGGCTTTCAAGTTTGGGACTTTACTTGGTAGGCAATGGGTAGCCATTGAAGATTTTAGATCAGAGAAGGGACATGATCAAAGTGTCATGTTTTAGGATTATTCATCTGACAGTGATGAGTAAAGACATAAGAGGGTATTTGATCATCTGGATGAGTTTCATTGTGCATATATGTTCTGAGAGGGGTGAGTATTGAGAGTTGGTTTAAGGTATCTTTCAGTGGCTCAGGTAGATTGGGATCATATTTCATGGTGCTTAGCATTGAGAAGGCTAAGGATCTGGGAGGCCATAGGAATTTACTGAGTAGAGAGGTATCCTGGTCAAACCTGCTCTTTAAGAAATCCTTTTGAGAGATAAGTGGAGGAGGATGGACAGGAGTGGGAGGAGACTTGAGGCAGGGATACAGTCAGTAGGCTATTGAAATGATGTAGGCCCATGTGGCCTCAAGGACAAGGTTCCCTACCCCTGTAGGGTCTGCACCAGGGTTGGTGTCTGTATGATGGAAGAAAAAGAGAATGGGGTCACAGATTAATTTGAGTACTTTATGTATTGAAATCAATTAAAATATAAATAGCAACTCCATTGTTTGTCTTAATAGTCAATGTACAGTTGATTTTTTTTTTCTTAGATTGGACCTGTGCATTTTTCCTAAAGAGGAAACATCCTGTAAGAGTATAAGTTTCAGGACAGATATACAGCTACAAGTAGTTAATATAACATTTACTTTTAAAATATCAATGGTTTGAAATCTTAGCTAACATTTAATTTCATTGAGGGTCATTGTGAAAACCAGGGATTTGCTGGGACATTTGAAAAAAGAAAACAAATAGGCTTTATGCCAAAGTGGACAGACTTAAAATGTAGGGCTGGGTTTGAAGAGGGCTTATTACTCAGATACCATCCTAGGCTTCATTTATTCGTGCATTTACCAGTTATTGAATAGCTACTAGGTGAAAATAATTTGATTGGAGAAATTACAATAATGAGGAAGATCTTATCTCTGCCTCAAGGAGCTTATAGTCTCCTATTGCAGAAAAATGAGTTTGGTTGGACGCTTGTCTGAGAGCATAGGTAGGTATGACTGGGTTACAATATGTATCATTGGAGGGCACTTCCAAATATATAACTTCATCATGTATTTTTATATTTAAGAGGAGATAAAGGTTAACTTAAAGGAATAAAGTACTTATTATAGAATTTCAGACATAGTGAAGAAATTGTTTTTTTTTTTTAATTTTTTAATTCTTTTGCTTTTTGGAGGGCAATTGGAGTTAAGTGACTTGTCCAAGGTTATGCGGCTAGTTTTTGTGTTAAGTGTCCAAGGCCAGATTTGAGCTCAGGTCCTCCTGACTCCAGGGCTGGTGCTCTATTCGCTATACCATCTAGCCACCCATAGTGAAGAAATTATACTAGAGAAGGCTGGCCTTCCTGCTAACCCTTCAATTAACATCACAGAATAGTCTATAGGCAAGAAGAGTTTATGGATAATGCATATTTTGCTAGCTATTTCTTGTAGCACTTTGGCAATAATGTACCACTGATTGGTCTATGTAGTCATTTATAGGGGTGACTTTAGGCCTATTTCTCTGGTCATAATGCTGATATATGTGTGTCATATAAAGCTGGCTTGGATAATGGATCCTATTTTATTTCTTAATTAAGAATCTGAAAGTACTGCAAATTGCTGCAATTAACATGGATTTTCTCCCCCATTTATTTACTTATTTAGATGGCTGAAATTGCACCCTTTGCTTAAAGCAACCTCAGGGGTCCAAAGCCTGTTAAGAATGGTAATGGGCCACGGAAGTATATAGGGTTCTCTAACAATTCAGGCTAAAGTTTGGAAAAGGTGATGAAATCTACACAGCCAAACTGCTTTGAGAAAACTATGACTGAATTCAAACAACTATATATTTTGCTTACTTGTTTTTAAATGGCCAGTCGGTTGATTAGAATAGCATTTGCATTGCTTAATTCAAATGGTTATTTCAAAATAAATACTTCCTTGGGTTAATTAAACTAGTGGTTTAAAAAAATAACACAGGATAAAAACTGACATTTTTTAAATGGAGTATTAGTATTTACAAAACTTTTTACATACATTATCTATTCTCAGAACCATTGTGTGAAATGGGTACTATGTGTATTTTTATCCCCATTGTATAGATAAGGAAACCAAGTGAGTTTCAGAAATGAGGTGTGACTTAACCATAGTCACACAGCTGGTAAGTGAAAGTTGAGATTTCCTCCCTGATTCCAGGTTCACAACTCTGCACTACATAATTCCATATCTCCATAGATAATGGCTATGGTGGTCAAATGGGACAACTCACCAACTGAAGAGAATAAAAAATTATTGTTGCTTAATTCATCTGGTCACTTTCACTATGGTCTTTGAGTAAAGTTCTTTCTGGTTCAAATTTAAATGAGTGACTGAAACTGTCTTTGTATCTTACTGTTTTAATTTAAATGTTGTTTTTTCCTGTAGTTACAATCTATGACTTGGTAGCAAAAATTAGGAAGAAAAAATGTTTGTGAAATATGAAATCAAATATTATCCCTTTGGACTCATGGACTCTGACTTTCTCTGTCTTTACAGGATAGTTTCCTGTTACTCGGCCTGAACTGGACTACACAGATATTTATGGCAAAATCTCTTCCAGAAACCAGGAAACCCTGTGTGACAGAACACTAATTGTAAGTAGGCTCTTACCAAGACCTATTCTCTCATTTCCTTGTGTTTGCCACCTCAGAAATAATTAATTGTATTAAAGATACTTTTAAAAAATTAATAAGATAGATCTCTCAGGGCTTGAGATTTTGCTCAACTTAGATACAAGAGACAAAGTAAACCATAGAAAGTGCTTCCTTCAAAGCCATGGTGTTTCTTTGATACCATTTACTTTCTTCTCTAGGTAGCAGGAAAGTGTGTCTGGCTTTCTTGAGTGATTCTGAAGGAATGAGTTCTATTTATTTGTGAATGACTGATGATCAGCTGACACGACTGTACACATTTATACGATTCAAAGAGGGGAGGAGAAGGGAGAGACAGAAGATGAAGCTGTTAATAATCTCCACACTTTATTAGTTTTGCTGTCTCATTCTGCCAGGCAGGCCCAGAGATGGGACTTTGGCCTTCCAGCCAGAATGGTGTCTTCTATAATGTAAATGTTACCTTATGGTCACGTGCTTATGAAAACTACTGCATTGCCAAAAGCAAATTCTGAATCTTTTGACAGATGAACCAGCTGCTCTTCACCCCTACAGCTCAAAGGAAGCCATTGATGATTGACAAACTAATGGGAAAGGAAGGCTAAGATTTCATAACTGAAAGAGAATCAGACCAAGTCTGACCTGAAGTGTTGTTGGTTCCATTCATGTGGGAGTTTGTCAGGAGAAATTGTATGGCTTAAAGGTTATTGTTGAGAGAACTAGCATTTTTATCAGAAATTCTAGGAAGTGAGATGCTTTGGGGTAATCTGTCACTCATAGGAAAGTTATCTCCCATTTTCTGGCTCTTTTAAATGATATATTGGTTGACCTCTATGGCTTACAACTTGTGTGGTTTTATAGGGATTAGCATAGATGAGGCCCATAAACAAGGACAGCCCAAGGCTGCAGTGGACTAGGTCTTGTGTTTGGAGATGGAGCCTGGGAAGGAGAGCCCTGTTAGACAGCAACCCAGGGAGGTGTCTCTTAGGGGAGAAGTCACACTGGCTCCCTGGCTAGTGCTGGAATAGTCTAAAGGCTCACATACAAAGTCAAAGGCAGTTGTAACTATAAGAGAAGTTAGAAATCAGTTATTTCAATAAGCAAATCCTTTATCATTATCACCAAGATAAAGGAGTCTAGCTGCTGTCTTTCTAAATTTATATACACATCCCACTACTTTTCTTTTTGATGTTCATTTGATGTTGTGTAATTCCTGTGATGTTCATTTTAACTGGATTTTATCTGTGTAAAAAAAATATCCCCTCATTAGGTGGGATGGGGTGAGACCCAGCAGCTTAACTTGAACCTTTAGGGAAATTTTTTAAAGCAATTGGGGTTAAGTAACTTGCTCAAGGTTACATGGCCAGTCATTATTTATGTGTGGGTGCTCATTTTCTGAGGCCAGATCCGATCCCGGGTCATCCCAACTCTGGGGCCGGCGCTCTTACTCACTGTGCCACCTAGCCTCCCCTTTTAGGGAAATTTTAACCTTCAGGAAGTTGGTATTTGGAAACAGGCAGCCCTGGGATGGGCAGCATTGGATAGAGTACTGGGTTTTCAATCTGCTAAAATCTGGCCTTCAGACATTGTGACCCTGGGCAAGTCACTTAACTCCATTTGCTTAAGTTCCTCCTCTGTAAAATGACCTAGAGAAGAAAATGGCAAATCACTCCAGCATCTTTCCCAAGATAATCCCAAATGGGGTCATGAAGAGTTGGATAAGATGGATATGACTGAACAGCAGCAAGCCCTGGGTTGGTTTGGTTGGTAACCATTTAGTGGACAACTGTCCAAAGCTAGGTGGCAAGATGTGAGGCTTCAAGTGGAAGGGAACTGATTCTCCCCAGGGTGAAAGAGACTCTGGAGCATATGGGGTGTGGAAGAGTATCTCCAAGCCTCTGCTTCCTGGGAGGGGATATTTAAAGTTCATCCCCAATTTCAAGAGGGAGAGTCACTAATGAGTGAAAATATCACCTGAGATGACAAGCCATATTCATTCAGGTACATTAGTATTTGCTTTCACCTCCTTTAAATGCAGAATCACATAACTCAGTATTATAGCAGCCCCTGAAGTCATCTAGACCAATCTCTACCCAAATCGTGAATCTGGTATAGTTTCCCTTGGTGTAGCAATCACCCACCTTCCAAATGAATACTTCAAGCGACAGCAAGCTCTGTTTCCAAAGGCTGCCCATTGCATCTTTGGAAAGCTCTAATTATTAGATTTCTTTTTCTAAAATTGACCTTTCAACTTTCTCCACTAGCTTTTTCCCTTTTCCCCCTTTTTTAGATATTTTCTCAGTGAAATAAGTTGTTTATCCTTTTCATTGGAAGGCTAATTGATCCAACTCTAGGATTTTCATTGGATATTATTATATTTCATTGTATCATATCATATCATATCACATATATTACCTGATAGTCATGGATAATAGGATAAGAAGAATTTATTCCTTTGCTCAGTTTGGTCATTAACTCCTTGTAACTTTAGGCAAATCATTTCTCTTCTGTAGGTCCACCTTTTTTTTCATCAGTTAAAACGGGGATAATTTTCCTCCTTTCCTCCTCTCCTCCCTCTCCCCACTGCCCACCTCACAGGGAGTCAGTGAGCATCAAAGAAGATGATGTATGAAAGTACTTTGGGGAAAAAGTTTGTTTTTAAGCTGTGAGTAAGGGGAGTACCATCACCATTAATATATTTCATAGCTAACTCAACTTTTCCTTTTGTGGAAGAGTCAAGTGACTCCACAGGTGAAGGAGTGAAAGGAACCACACAAGGCTAATTTTTTTCTATGTTCGTTCCTATGTGATTCTTCCAAGCTTTATAAGGTGCTGGGGTTGGTGCTTTTAAACTATTTTAATTACAGTTATATTTAGTGTATTTGCTGCCCAAGGGTATGTGGACAAAGGACATTTTTTTTCAAAATGAACCCAACAGTCTTAAAAAAACTAATACTAATAATAAGAAATGAATTCCCCAAGGCCTATATTAAAGACATCTGGACCTGGCCAGTAAGATTGTGTTTGGTCTTCAGCTCTGGGCTCTGTCCCTTTGGCTTTTAATAAACTACTTGCAGCATTAGAGAAAATAGCACCTTCAGATCTACCAGCAAAGAGAAAAGTTATAAGGGCTATCAGTCATCAAGCTTCAGGCCATAAACTGATAAGCAGCTGGGATCTAAGAGGAAGCTCTCCCTATGACATGAGGTGTTGTAGCAATAGGCAATTTAGAAAAAAAAACAAAAGACATAGAGACAGAGATTACTTCACAGTTGGCCCACCCAGGTACATTGTGGGCCATTTCAGTCCCCCTACAGCATCTCAAACAGGTTCAGCTCACTGTATGGGGCCCAGGAGTAAGCAGGGAACAAGGGCATAAGACCTTGTAGCAGCAAGCACCCCAGCATACCCAGGGTGGCTGCTGACACAGGTTCTTAGATCTGCTTTTCTAAAGGAAAGCAACTCAAAATGGGTTAACAATCTTGCTTTAATCAATCAAACATATCATTTACCTAGTTCAGGGGGAAAAGGTCAGCACCCCAAACTTCAGAGTATACAGACAGAAATATTTCAAGCAGACAGGCCTCCAGCTGTCCAACCATTACATCCATATTTAAATCACAGTTACCAAAGAGGGAAGCATCAACATCTAGGTTTTTCAAAGCCGGAAGGTTCTTAACAGCTGCCCAGAGTTTCATCTGGTCAAATCACACAACACTTGTCAAAGTGAGCCCAAAAACAAAGTCTCACATCAGGGATTATATAGTCTTCTCCTAGGTGGGAGAATGTAACAACCTTCTTGACCCACTGCCCAATCACAAAGCACCAAGGTGTAGGTGTTCCTGAAAAACAAGCCTCCCACCACAGGCTCCAGGTGCACTTAACCTAGGGGCAGGGAAAATCTTAAAAATTTACATTCCTATAACAGACCTGAAGGGTGCATGTCATTCACTGAAAGCATTTAAGGAATCTCATTCAGATAGACTTGTAGAGGGATAAAGAAGAAAAAACACTTAAGAGAGCAGATCCAGAAAAATTAAATATTACTTATTACCTTGACTCCAGAGAGAGGGAAGAAGGGACTTTGAGCTCTCAGCTAGTTGTGGGGTGAGGAGTGGTGCAGAGGAGCACCCATTTTGAGGACAGTAGGAATGGTTGAAACTCCTCTTGTGATTCCACTAGTCAAAGCTAGAAGGGACTTTAATATCAATTTGTAGATGAGGAAAATTGAGGCCCAGAGAGGTAATGACTACAGCTTGTAAGGAGCAGAGACTGCAGGAAATGCCAAGTTTGGGGATCTAGGAGGTCTTTCCACTTTGCTACAAGTACCTGTAAAGTCTTTGGACTTGTATATTCATATGAGTAGATCACGAGTAAAAAATCATATATGTAGATTCCCTATCTAAATTCCCTATAGATTTCTCAGACCTAGAACCCAGAGAGTTTCATCTAGCTGATTGTCAGAACCAAGGTTCAGGTATTAGGGAGCTGCTCAGTATTGGTCCTAACTTGGAGTCAGGAAGACTTCAGTTAAAATCTTGTTTCAGACACTTACTGTGTTCCCCTGGGCAAACTACTTAATTTCTTCCAACCTCAGTTTTCTCATTTATAAAATAGGAATAATGATAGCACCTACCACATGAAGTTATTAGGCAGATAAAATAAAGAACTTTGAAAATTTTAAAGTACCCTATAAATGCTATTGCTATACATACAAACATGCATACATATATAGGCATACTACTATTATAATTAATTATTCCCTGGCAAACCTAAAAGAAAGAAATAAAGAATAATAATCTGAACATTGAAATCAAGACCAAGAATAAGTTATTCTAAGAACAAGCGAATGGGATGTAATTCTCAAGATTAGCCTAAATTCTGGAGATCAGTGATAGGGCAAGGGTACCAATTGTCAAGTCCAAGTTTCATGTTATCTACTTGGGTCAGGCAGTCAACAGAGGTCCAGGAAGTTGTTGACCACCAGCAAAGGAGTATAACAGTAAGTATAAGGACCTCATCATGGAGGGACAGAAGCTTAGGGGCAGAAAGATCTCCACTGAGGAAACTAGGGTGCCAATAGGAAACCTAGTCACTGGAGAACCAGTGGCCAAGTCAGCAATGTAGTCTCTGCAACATTGGAATGTACAGCCAGAACTCACTTATAAAGGAAGTAGAAATTAAAGAGTGGAACCAATCACAAAGATGACAGGGCTCAGCTGATAATAATAACCATATCCAAAGAGGGTCCTTCTATCCCAGCCCTCCACAGCCCCAGCTCTGGGCTTAGACTGGCAGGTAAAGGCGATGTCTCAGCTGGCAGCCTTAAGAGTCAGAGGGCTGGGGAGCAAGCAGATCATTTACAGTGACTTCAAGTAGCTCTTCAGCTCCAGTCTTTTCATTCACCCATATTGTCCTCATCCCCCAGGTATAACAGGATCTGACCATGATTACACATGACCAAGTTTCCAAAGCATCCATGGTCAAGCTTATCTTAATCACTCCTGTAACCACCAAGCTGCCTTCAGTTCTCCACTAATTTCAACTCAATATAGATACCTGGTGTTCTCACCAGGTTAATATCCACCTGCTCTCTTATCTTCCTCTACTATAAAAAGACCTGTTCTGATAAAAGGATTTTAGAAACTCATTTACCCCAAAGTATGAATGATTATAACCATTAGAGTGTGGGTTCTTAACAGGTATTAATATGTATGTATGTGTATGTGTGTATGTATATATATATATATGTATATATGCAAACATATATGTATATGTGTGGGTATTCCTAGCTGCTCTTCAATATAATTTATTTCCTTTGTAGTGCCATGGATTTTGTTTTATGCATTTAAAATATTATTTAGGAGGTATCATTGACTTCACCAAACTGCCAAAGGGGTCCATGATACACATGAAAGAGGTTAAGAGGGGCAGCTAGGTGGCACAGTAAATAGAGCACCAGCCCTGGAGTCAGGAGGACTTGAGTTCAAATTCAGCCTCAGACATTTAACACAAAACTAGATGTGTGGGCAAGTCACTTAAACCCAATTGCCCTGCCCTCCCCCCTCCAAAAAGCAAAAAAAAAAAAAAAGTGGTTAAGAATCTCTATTTCTACTTCAAAGAAGATTTTTTTGCTTAAGAAAAGATCATAAAATCCTATAGTCCCTGAGTTGCAAAGGACCTTGTATGTTATTTAGACAAAGCCCTTGTCCAGTGTATGAATGTCTCCTACCACGTTTCCAGAAGGAGTCACCCCTTTTCTGCTCACACAATTCTATTGACTTATCTTCCTGATTTCTTGGTTTAAAATATATACTTCTATGCCCCCCAAAACTATTAAACTAGGCAGACCCTTTGACCCAGCAATAGTGCTACTAGGTTTATACCCCAAAGAGATCAAACAAAGAGGAAAAGGACACATATGTTCAGAAATATTTATAGCAGCTCTTTTTGTAATGTCAAAAAATTATAAACTGAGGGGATGCGCTCTAATTGGGGAATGGCATATAAGTTTTGGCATATGTCAATTTATAGCATATCAATGTGTTGAATACTGTTTTACTGTAAGAAAAGATGAAGAGGATAGTTTCAGAAAAACTTGGGAAGACTAGAACAATCTATGCAATAATAGCAACATTGTAAAGCCTTGTGGGTGACTTGTGACTCTGATCAACACAATGACCAACTAAAATTCCAAAAGATCCATGATGAATTGTGCCATCTATCTCCAGATAGGGAACTGATGGACTCATATTACAGATCAAACATTTCTTTCTTTCCTTTTCTTTCCTTCTTTCTTTCCTTTTTTCTTTCTTTCACTACTGTGGAAATTTGTTTGGCATGACCATATATATTTGTAATGGGTTTTGTTTTTCTTGACTTCTCAATGGGTAGGGGGAAGGGAGAGACTTTGGAACGAAAAGAAAATAATAAAAAAGTCTCTGAGCTTTTAAAAATAGATGAATGAATAGATCAATGAATGAATATACTGCTAGAAACAAAAACTAATAGAATTTACACAAACTAGACCAACTATTAAGAGCATTTGGAACCTTGCAAAGGCCAAATGACCTATAGAGTCCATAAAATTGTTCTTTATTCCTAACAGAAAATATCACCTATATATTTCTTGTGGAGCTCAGTTTCAACTTCAGAGTCCTATGCAATTGATCAATTAATTAGTCAGTCCAACAGCAAGCACATATTATATATTCCTATTCCCTAGCAGGTTCTAGACTATGTGCTGAGGTTATGAAGACAAAAATGAAATGGGCCCTGACCTCCATGAGTCTACTTAAATTCTGTAAGAATTTGTTTTTACAGAACATGTACCCATGTTCTTGCCTCGGTATAATGAAAAGGATCCCGCCTTTAGAGCCAAAAGACCTGGCTTCAGACCCTATCTCTTCCAATACTAACTAGCTGTGTGACTCTAGGCACAGTAGTTTCTCTTTCTGGGCTTCAGTTCTTTCCTCTATAAAATAAGGGGATTGATTAGACCAGGATCTCAAAGATCTCCAAAAACTGAAGTTATGTGACTTCTGTAGAAAATGCCTCCTTTTTTTCTACTTGATTTTCATTGATTTTAAGCTCAAGAAACATATTTACAATTTCTGACATTGGGGATCTGGTCTGGGATGTGGGAAAAGGGAACTGGGAGAACTCTTTGGGGATGTGACGCCTGGGGAACCCTAACATCACACCACATGTTGAGTGCTTATTTGTCTTATTTGTACCCACATGAAAAGTCCACCTGTGCCCCTGGTTCCCAGACTCTGACAGATATCCTACACAAGCAACAACAAAAAAGCGGGTTTTAATTTCTCCCAACCAAGCCAAATGTAAAACTGAAAGAGCTGGCTAAGTCTACACTGCAGTCTCAGTCACTTGATTCAGTAACAGTATACAGGCACAGGCCCACCCTTTCATGTGCAAAATAGGCAATCACTAGCCAACATTGCCCCAGTTACCAAGGGCACCTGTCTCTGTTTGTCAATTTGAGCAACTTATTTCACTTCTCTCACCTCAATTTACTTATCTGCAAAATGAGTTTGTACCAAGAGAGTTCATGCTACGTGTGAAAAACAGTGTAGCTAGGTCATAGAGTTTTGGAAGTGAGTAAAGTATAAGAATGGTAAGAGGGGAGTGTAAAGGTAAGGTAATTTGAAGATCTTTCCTGCCCCTTAATGGACCTCACTTGGAGCCCAACAAGAGAAGCTTGCTTAGAGGAGGCTTGTTTTTCAGGAAGGCCCACACCTTTTGTTACTTAGTAATTAGGCTATTGGTCAAGAAGGTTGTGATGTCCTCTGACACTGAAGAAGGGTATATAAACTCTGATGTGAGGTTTTGCTTAGGGGCTCACTTGTGGGAAGAGTTGTGTGATTTGGCCAGATGAGACTCTGGGCAGCCATTGAGCCCCCGGCTTTGAAAACCCAGATGCTGGTGCTTCTCTCTCTGGTAACTAACTATGTATTATGTAATAGACAGCTAGAAGCCCTGCCTGTTGATCTGTTGAATTGTGTTACTTTCTCTGTCTATATTTTTTGTCTGCTTGCAATTTCTGTTTGTGTTTTCTGAACTTCAGAGTACTTTTTCCCCTGAACTAAGTGAATTATACACACACACACACACACACACACATGCACACACACACACACACACACACACACACACACACACACTTGATTAAAGTAAGGTTGTTAGCCTCTTTTGAGTTGATTTCCTTCAGAAAAACAGATCAAAGAACCACTGCTAGCAGCCATCCTGGGCATACTAGGGTGCTTGCTGTTACATGAGGTTAAGTGACTTGTCCAGGGCTGATATAGATAGTGCATGTCTGAGCCTGGAATTGAGCTCAGATCTTCCTGACTCTGGGTGAGCACTCTAATACAACACTTGGCTATCTGGGACTCATGTATATAGCTCTCTAGTTAGATCTAGACCTTCAATATGAAATGCTCAGGGAACTCCCTAAGATAACAAATTGTCCATACTCCTATGAAGTTCATATGGAAAATTATTTGTACCGATGCATTCACAGGTACAGTTTCCCCCCCAATCATTCAGATACACAGCTGATCATTAACCCAAGTTGTAAGAGAATTATCCAAAGGACAGAGACATTGAATGAATTGCCCAGGGCCACACAGCTGGTATGTAGCAGTGTAGATACCTGAACCTACGTTTTCTTTCCTCCAAGACTGACACATGATACCCTCTACCATACTGCCTCAGAAATCATATGCAAAAAGAAAGAAAGAAATCATATGCAGTCCATAAATCTCTCCAGTCAATACCAAGAGCCAGTAGGGAAGCTCTGCATTTCCCTTTTCCCTTCCCACACTTCTTCCTCCCCTAAGCTCACCCCCTAGGAAAAACAAGAGAAAGAAAACTCTCATAAGAAACATAAACTTGCATAGTCAAACAAAACAAATTCTCACATTGACTATGTCTAAAAAACATATGTCAGTCTGCAACCTCTCTGTTAGGAGAGATGTTTCCTGCAGTTCTCCTTTGTATCATGTTCCTCCTAACTGAATCCCTCCGCTGAAATTGTAACTAAGGATCTGCACTGAGCAGAGGCCTTCCTTCATCCTTAAAAAGAAAAAAGAAACCTAGATAATATCTCTCACTACTTGACCTACACCCTGAAAGAGCTCAAATAAAGGACACATATGTGCAAAATATTTGTACTAATTAATTTTTGTAGTGACAAAGAAATGGAAAGTAAGGGGTGCCTATCATTTAGGCAATAATTGAATAAATGATGGTATATGAATATAATAGAATATTATTGTGCTGTAAAAAATAGACTTATATGAATTGATACAGAAGGAAGTGAGCAGAAACAGGAAAATAATTTATAGAATAGCAGTAAAATTGTAAAGATGACAACTTTGACAGTCTTAAGAACGCTGAACAAGGCAATGACCAATCACAAATCCAGGAAATTTAGAATGAAACATGCTATTTACCTCCTGACAGAGAAGTTACAGAATGAGACATATGTTTTTTAGACATAGTTAATGTGAATTTGTTTTAACTATGCATGTTTATATTTCTTATAAGAGTTTCCTTTTTCTTTTTGTTTCCCTAGAGGGTAGAGAAAATAGATTTTTGCCAATAAAAAATTAATATGGTTTTAAATATTAATAAACCCCCCAGGGCAGCTAGGTGGCCCAGTGAATAGAGTACCAGCCCTGTAGTCAGGAGGACCTGAGTTCAAATCTGGCCTCAGATGCTTAACACTTATTGTGATCTTGGTCAAGTCACTCAACTCCAATTGCCCTTCCAAAAAGCAAAAAAAAATTAATAATCCCAAAGCAAAGTAATAATAATGATAATAATGATGCACTTTAGAACCTTTCTATTTCTGGCTCTAAAATTCCAAATACACAGCCAAATGAGAATTCAGGAGAATCTGTCTATAGCCAAAGCCTTGTTCCATAAGATTTGGACGGTTATGATCCAAGATAAACCATGATCAGAGACATCTTTGCACCTAGAGTACAAGAGCTCCTTCTTAAAATGTTTAATGCCCTTTAAAATTTTATCTACAAGAGAGAATACCCACCAAGTCCACAAGACCAGAACATTTAAAAGTAATTTATACCCTATAAACATATCAAAGGGTAGTATAAACAAGGTGATATGGCTTAAAAGAATATGAGATAAAAAACATCCTTAGTATTATCTTTAATAAACGTGATGATACAAAATTGCTGCTGGAATCTCTGAGCTATGAAAAACCACCTGTCTTTGGTGTCTGATTTTTCTGACTTTTTCTGCTACATTGATATGAAAATAATTAAACATAAAAGGGTTGGGGATTTTTTATTTTTATTTTTGAAAAGCTATCCTTGATGTTCCTTTTAATGGCAGAGCTGGGAGATATATTAGAGATCAGTGAGTCTACTCCCTCTCCCCCCTTCCTCATTTTTTCAGATTAGATACTAAGACCCAGAAAGAGGGAATTACTTGTACAAGGTCACCCCATGGGGAAGTAAAAGAACTAGGGTCTGAACCTAGGTATTTGGATGCCAAATTCGGTGCCCTTTTGTTGATATCTGCATTTACCCATATAAAAGTATTCAAGTGAGATGGGGATAACAGATTCAGAATTGCTCAGAGTTGTTTACCCTCAGATTGTAGCCATGGACAATTCACAATGCAAAGGTGTCCTGGTCCTTCAGCACCACCCCTCCAGATATAGGCCTGAGGCTGACACCCCTTTAGGATTGGTCCTGAGTCCCACAGCAACTATACAGGTCTGCCCATCCACCCAGATATCATTGATGTGGTTTCATGGACATCAGATTCCTTGACCTCTCACCCAAAACACTTCCACATTCTGCAAATCCAGCTAGCAGTAGTGATCAGGAGTAACATTTCTAACTTACCCTTTTTTGCACATATCATCTGCAATGATATGTTGGAATTGCGTAGTCCCGGTCCTAAATGTAGACAAAGTAGGCAGTCATTTACATGTTGTAATTTGTAATCTGTCAACTCTCCATCCTTCTGAAATATCTCCCACGCTTGCCAGTCACTAGTTGGACTGAAATCCCACCATTAACAATATAGTTTTGTAAATTAAGCATGGGATCCTCTTTCAAAATACCCCCTCTGCCTGGGAGAATATGTCAAATCACTTATACCTTAGTTTGAATTAGTTTACCAGAACTTTCCTCCTTTACAAGAAAGACCCTGCAGAATTATAATATTGGAAACCTGAGGAGAGAGGGACAAATGGCAAAGTGCAGAAAGGAACGATGCTGAGGACAAATTTCACCCATTTTAGTCATTTAACCTAGGGAAGGCACTGAAATGATCATGATTGCCTTACTTTTATATGGTAAAAATATGATCCCTTTGAGGGCCTGAATTGCTTTATTTTTGTCTTTGTAGGTCTCCTGTGATGCTTGTTAGCTGTGGTCATAGGCACATTGTTTAATCTCTACTCAGGGCCTTTGCTGGGACTTACCTAAGTTGAAGTCTGGTTGGGATCAAAATTAAAGTTATCAAGTATTCCCAGTCTCTTGGATACAGTAGGGGCTTAATGGATATATGTTGAAGTGAATGTTGTAATATAGTTAACTGTATATCTTCCATTCAAGGACCTGCCTGGCTACTTATGAGATAGGCCATAGAGAAGTGAAGTGGAGGTTGTATGGAAGGGGAAAAAAGGGACTTCTGCTCATAATGCTCCTTGGCACTTTTTTATGCTTTGAGTCTTATAAAGTGTTTGCTTATGCTACTTGACCTATACAGTAACTTTAAGTTACTTAGTACTTCAAGTACTATTCTTACATTTATTTTTAGGCATGCATATTGGAGTTCAAGGAAGGTAGTGACTTTTGCAGGGTCACACAGCTGGTAAATATCTGAGGCAAGATTCAAATCTAGACCTGTGTGACTTTGGTCAAGTCTCTTAACTTCTCTTGGCCACAGTTCCCTTCTGTGCAAAATGAGTGGAGTTGGACTAGATGCACTGGCACCATGATGCTTTGATCTTACTTCTCTTCTTACTTACTTAGTTCCAAGTTGATTCCTCTAGGTCTCTCTTTATTGATGCATGAACTGTCCACATTCATGAAATCATGAATCCTTGAAACATCGCAATACCTTACACCTATATGATATTTTTAATATTCAAGCACGTTCACAGTCAGCCATCATCATCACCACCATCTTCCCAAGTCACCTATTCACACCTTGCCATTACCCTTGATTCATTGTTCTCACTCCATATCTAACTAGTGACCACAGCCTTGTGTGATCTACCTTCACACTCTCTCTCCTCTCAGTTGCCTTCTTCTTGTTCATGCAGCCATCACACTATTTAAAAGCCCTGACCCTTTGTCTGGACTACTGCACTAGCCTCCTAATTGCTCTCACAGTATGTCCTTAGCTCCAGTACCTCCCATTTCCAACTCATCCTACACACACTTGCCAAAAAGTGATTTTCTTAGACTGTGAGTCTGACCGTGTCAGTCTCTTACTCAATAAACTCTGATACTTCCAGTTCATAAACTTCTCTTTCATTTAAATGCCTTCACAGCTTGGTTCCAAACTACCTTCCACCAATCCCAGCACTTTGGGGTGTAGCTAAACTGGCTTTCTCTCTGTTCCTTACACATAATCCTCCATGTCTGTCTCCAACTCTGTATTGACTTCACCATGACTGAATTGACCCTAAAGTCCTTCAAGCCTTGCCTCTCTCACTACCTTTGGAATGAAGGCTTTCCCAAGACCCACAGCTACTAATGTCCCCTCCTCCTCTCCATTTTATCTTGTATTTATTTTGTATATTTTTATATAGAAACTGTCTCCCACAACAGAACCCCTCACAAGTAGGAATTGTTTCATCAGTTGTCTTTGAATTCCCAGCACCTAGTTCCTAACACATGATAGAGACTTAATAAATGGCTGTTGGTTGATTGCTTGACTGTTCCATTATATCATTAAACAGTGTAAGAAAGTCAGGAAAGGAAGGGGGGAAAGTGCTGTCCCCACTTGACAGATGAAAAGACAGAGACCAAAGAGTTTTAATGCCATTTTCAGAGCCACACAGAACTAGAACAGGTCTATGGGTTCAAGCTGACAGGTCTAGGCTTTTCCCAGTGAAAACTTTCCACTGCAGCCTCTCTTCTCCTAGGCAGCTCAAAGCTGCAAGAGTCTTTAATGGTCCTTTCTGATGCAGTGCTCAGCATGTGGGAGAAAGAATTCGAGGGGTGGTGAGAATATATCCAGGTTATGCCAAGAGAAGGGAGATGGAGTATCATTAGAAAGTTAATAACCAATGGCTTGTGCTTCAGTGGTTGGGAGAGAAACCAGAGAGAAGCAGGGGTATGTAGCAAAACAGAACTGACAGCTCTGAAAATTACTTTGCCTTTACCATCCTTCTTCAGTGTTTGATAAAGGATGGAGAAGGGGCAGTCATCCCAACAAACCAAGTCATTCTGGGTTATGACCAGAAAGCACAGGAGAAATTCACTGGACCATGAGGTAAGTTCTGGTTTTGCCACCGATGAGCTCTGTGGTCTTGAGGAAGTCCCTTCTCTTATCTTGGCTTTATTTTCCTCATAGATAAAATGAGGAATGTTAAACTAGATACTCCC
Organism: Gymnobelideus leadbeateri; assembly: GCA_011680675.1. Taxonomy (NCBI): domain Eukaryota; kingdom Metazoa; phylum Chordata; class Mammalia; order Diprotodontia; family Petauridae; genus Gymnobelideus; species Gymnobelideus leadbeateri. The sequence goes on from WOXC01008685.1 coordinate 358,155, forward strand.
TAAAGTCCCTGCCAGTGTTAACATTCTATGATTCTTTGATCACTGGCATCAGAGAGTCATGAGGAGGATTGCTCTTGGCCTCCAGACCCCTGAGAACATTTCTGTTCTTTCCTTGCCCTAATTAACACAGCTTTGCAGTGGTACCTCTCAAAGAAACACTTAACTTCTCTCTGACACAATCCATTCTTAAGATATGGAAACCTTTCAACAAGTTTCACCTCCTATCAGAAATTCTCATAGATTTTTATAGCTTTAAACTCACCTCTGATAGGATACTATTCACACCCTCCTTCTCCATCCCACTAGGTTGTATTATCATAAGATAACCTCTCCACTCATAGGATATTAAAGCTAGAAAGGACCTTCCAGACCATTTAAGTTGGGTTTTCATTTACAGTTGAGGAAATTAAGATGCAGAGAAAGAAGGTAAACTGACTTTACCAAGATCACATAGCTATTTAGTAGTAGAGCCAAGATTGTCAATTTTAAAACTGGAAGGACCTTAGAGGTCAGGTTCAACTCCTTCATTTTCAGATAAAGAAACTAATTCTCAGAAAATTGAGGTGACTTGTCCAGGATCCTATAACTAATAAGTATCTGAGGTGGGATTCATATCTAAGGTGTCATGTCCAATACCCTATCCCCTACACCATGCTCCCTTCAACTCAGGACTAGACTTGTCTCCTAACACCAGCTCCATAATATTTCACATTTTCCTCATTGGTTACTTTGTAGTTATTTCTGGAGGTTATTTTATTTTTTTATTAAAAATGTATTGTCATCCTTTTTTAAAAACTCTATATACCCCCACCTATAGAGCCTTCTCTTATAACAAAATAAATCTAGCCTACGTAAGCAAAACTAACCAGTACATTGACCACATCTGACAGTGTGTACAATGTTCTGCACCAAGGAAAGAGGAAGGAGGATTTACTCATCTTTTCTCTGGTACTAATATCATACATTTCAGTGACTCAGTTTCCAGCTCCATTTTAGTGTTATTTCCATTTACGTGATTTTAGTCACAGTGTCTATTGTTTCCTCAGTTTAGCTGCTCTCGTTCCATGTCAACTCATATCATTCTTTTTGTGTGTGTTTCTCCCCATTTCTCATATTGTTTGTTTCTTATGAAACAGTGTCTACAATTGGTTTTTGTCTTTCTCTTGTCCCCTCAACTAGAGCATAGGTGGGCAGAGAAGGCAGAAACTATGTTTTCAAATACTTGATCTTGTTGCTTGAGCATAAAGCTTTGATTGGATTTAATTCCAGCCAAAATGGTATCCATTCAAGGAGTGAATACATATATCAAAACTTATTTGAATTCATGCAGCCACCTGAATGGAAAGCAGTACCAAAACCCAAGTGTGTTGACAGTAAGGCACTGTTCAGGGAAATTCTGTATGCACTTTTGTCTTTTTAATGATGCTCTGAATAGAGCTCAAAAGACTTCTTTCCCATCCTGCACCTCCCTATCTGTGGGGGCATCTTTAAGAAGGGCTATTACATAGTTTATCATGTATAGAACCAGACAGTCACTAGGGAAGGAAGGAAGGAAAGGGAGGAAGGGAGAGAAAAGATGAGGTGGGAAAGGAAGGAAAGGATAAAGGAACAAATCCAAGAAAGAGAGATAAATTAAATATTTGTCCTTGTGGAGGCCTCATCAATGGTCTTTTGAGCCCCTAATTGCCTGCTTGTTTCAAACCAAAGTAGTTTATGCAGCATTCTCTCCTAAGGCATCTCCCAGTCGGAGTAACATGAGCCTGGCCACCATTTAGAAGAGGAATGGGATTCCTGTAGAGGAATCAGAAGGTCAGTGACCAGACGAAAGAAAGTGACCTGGAACAGTCTTTGGGATTGCCGAGCAGCACATGTTACTTTTGTAATAACTACAGGCTACTGGGACAGAGAATGGCATGCAAATTTATTAAAATGAGCGATTACCACTGGCAAGCATTAGACAGCCCCATTTCTTCTCCAATCCTCTCCAGGACACCCTTAGAAATTCTCTTTCATGAATAGTTTGGCTCTGTTGCTTGAGTGATGTGGATTCCCAAGAACATACATAAGAGATGTCAAATCAAATTTCATGGCTGGACTAGTAGTGTAATTAGTATTATAAACGTGGGATGACAGGGCTCTGGGAAGAGGGTGGAAAGGATGTGTGATCCTCCTTAGTATTTATAGATGTCTCAGTCCAGTGAGTATCATTCAAGCTAATGCCAAGTTTCCTGAGCACTGTGGGACTCCCCTCAGGAAAAGTTCTTGGTCAGAGTTTCAGTAAAGAAGTCAATGGGTTGTTGCATGTTGTGTGTGCTAGGCAGAGGGAGAAACCAATTCAAAGGACAAAGTTGGGCTCTTTTATTTAAAATACACTTGCTACTGTCACATTGTTTTCAAAGTATTGGCTTGGAATTGGTCAACGAGATCTTCTGGATCACCTACTATATACCCAAATCTTTGCTTGAAGGAAATAAAACAGAAATAAAAACACAGAAATGAAAGGCATAGCCCCTCCCTGAAGGAGCTTATCAAATAAAGGGGAGAGAAAGCTTACATTAAATAATTAGTGTGATAAAATTCAACACAGAATCGAGTGCTAAATTGGGTAGGACAGTCAAGACTGAAACAAATGAAAAAGCATTTTTATTAAGAACTTACTCTGTGTTGAGCATTGTGCTAGGTTCTAGGGGCACAAATACAAAATAGAGAGATGATCCCTACCCTTTAATTTAGCATCTTATATCCTAATAGGGGTGAACAACATCTGTAGGATACTGGTGGATAGGGAAAGGAGTTTGGTGTGGGATATCACAGGCATAGTGAGTGGAACCATAGGGCAATTGATTGACATTCCCTTTCCTGAAGTGACAGTAGCTTGATTTGATTACAGTTCTCAGAACAAGAGAGAGAAAACGAGGATATAGGTGGTGCCAAATGTCAGGGACATGCCTGGAAGTGATCAGAGAAGGGCAAGACTCAAGGCTGAGGCAACCAAACTGAGGCTTTGTGGAGGGTATGGCACTTAAGCTTGACCCTAGAGCAGGGAATAATTTTTTTTGTCTTGGACCCCTTTGGCAGGCTGGTGAGATCTAAGAACCTCTTCTCACAATAAGTTTTTTAGTGCATAAAATAAAATTAAAAACAGGATTACCAAGGAAACCAATGACATTGAAAGAGTTCTCAAAATATTAAAACAGACAGATGAAAAGATCAAGTTTCTGGACACCCAGTTAAGAAGTCAGATTTTTAGGGTTTGAAGGGTGAGGAAGTGATAAGGAAGTGAAAGCAATGGATTTATAATATTTTCTCTAAAATTTAGCTCTGAAAGGGACAAGAGATATAGGATAGTCATTTGAGGGGATGGTAAGGTCAGAGGGGTATTTTTGTTTGTTTGTTTAATATAGGGGAAACCGGGGAATATTTGTATGCATCAGGGAAGGTACCAGTGGAGAAGTAGTGATTAGAGATGAGAGGAAGGAGGTAAATGATTGAAACCACAGGACAGGGGGAGAAGATGGGATCAAGGGCACAAGTAAAGGGTTTCACCTTGATGCCTTTCTCTCAGAGAGAGGAACAAAGGAGGAGAGAATAGGGAACAATTTAGGGGGGTTGGAAGTGTGGAAGAGGGAAGGATTCATGAAGAATGGCCTCCAATTTCTTTTTTAAAATCTTTATCAATATCTTTTGTCTTTCTATTACCTCCATTTCTGAATATATTCTTTTCTACTCCCCTACCTAGAGAATACTTTGTGACATATCATATTTTAAAAGTTAAAAACCAATAGTTCCACAAAACCAACCAACATACTGACAGTTATGCAAAATGTTTCACACCCATAGTCACTCACCTCTGCTAAAAAGGGAGGGAGGTACATTTTTTTATCTCTTCTTTGGTAACAAGTTTATTCATTATAATTATATTTTCATATTTATTTGTTCTTTCCATTTATGCTGTTGTAGTCATTTTGTATAGACTGATTGAAAAAAAGTATCTATTAAGCTCTTATTACATGTCAGGCATTGCAATGTGCTGAGGATACAACTCTAAGCAAACAAAACAGTTTCTGACATCAAGAAGCTTATGTTTGAATTGGAAAAGAAAACACATAAGGGAAACTGGAAAGGGGAAGCTGCCATCATGTTTTCATGTTATAGAAGGGGTCAGAAAATGATGTGGAGCCTAGTTTCAGGAAAGATAATACAAAACAAACAAACACTATCAGAGCCCAGGATCCCAGCGACTAGAGTCCAAGGTTCCAGAAGGAAGGAAATAGGAATGATAGTTTCTTTGGTTCTACTTACATTTCTTTGCATCAGTTGATATATCTCTCCATGTTTCTCTGAATTCTTCATAGTAATCATTTTTTACAGCATAGTAATATCTCATTGCTTGCACATGTATGAGTGGAATCTCTCTGACAGGGAGAAATATCATAAAGGATTTTGAAACTGTGAAGTTCAAAACAGAACCTCACCTAATTGAGATTAAATGGCTTGGATCTATAGTGGACCAATCAGCACAGTTGTGTAAATGGACATTCAGCTTTACTCAAGTAGTATCAGAGCAAGTGTTTGGTGAGGTTGACCCAGGGTTGGATTTTAGTTAGACATGAGCAGCAGAAAGAGTAGAATACAGTGTATATATAGTCAAACTGGTTAGCCATAGCATGCAAGTGGTAAAATACGAAAAATAAGGCCAGAATAGGGGTGGCCGCCTGAAAGAACAGAAGTGGGACATCGTGGTGAAGGCCAAGAATAGGCCAAGAGCAAGATCAAAGCAGAAAATGTTAGTCATGGAAGAATATTAGATTTTTAGACCATGGAGGTAGAGCAGTCATAAGTGATGATGAGATAGGACATGACCATCTCTGGGTAGTTTTAGTGAATGAATAAAATATACAATGATGGAGCCTCCAGGTAGCTATATGGTAGAGAATGACAGAATCACAAGAATTAGGAAGGGAAAAAATGAAAATTAATTAATCATAGAATAAGGCTTTTACTTTCTAGGGTCTTGTGATGAAGGGTAGTGTGAATGTGTTTTCCCTTCAAAAACTGAGGAGAAAGGTATTGAGCCAATGGGAAATCAAGGGATGTAGCATTCAGTCCTATCTCTGCTATCAACTAGCTATGTGAAATTGCATCAATCATTTAACTCCCCAGGGACAAGGTTTCTCCATCTGTCAGATGGGAATGACAATAGCTATTCATTTTATTTCATGGGGCTCTTTGTGAGTATTAAATAAGATGAATGAGTGGACGTTTAAGAGTATAAAGCGTAGGATTTATTTCTCTCTATGTTCATTAAGTGACCTCTGTTGGACTCAACAGTGAGATTCCAGCTCCGAGGCCCTACCATGCTGACTTGACTGAGACATTCCTTAAAAATGCCATTGGAATTCCATTAAAACCACATTAAATGTAAGTGAGGTAATCATGGATAATATCATTACATGGAGAAGCAAAGAAATTAATAATGATTAGCTAGTGTTTTTTCTTTAAAGAAGAAAAGAAAACAAGAGTAAGGGAGAGGGAGTACCCTTTGTAATAGGAATGATAATTCCCCAGGCATTTGGCTCATTTTCACCCAGAGAAGCCACAGTGAATGGCAGCAACCAACCTTGGGGGGCTGAGGTTACTAAGCAGCTTCAGCGAAAGGCTGGGTTTAGAGGAGCCTGGAAATATTTTCAACTCGAAATTCATGCCTTTTTCTTTCTTTCTCGGGGGCTTCTGGCTGTCTTTGTCCCAGTAAGGCTTTGTAAGTATTACGAGGCTTCTCATCTAGGACTATTCTGCTTCTCTGACTATTTGATCTCCTTCAGGGCTGGGACTTTGCCCCCTTATTTTTCTGTCACCCTCTGCTCTCCTCATAGTCCTTACAATTATTTAGCCCAAGGCTCCAGAAGTAATGGGTAAATGGTGGAGATTGCTACTTGATTGCCAGATCCATTGGATGACCAGAGATGGATCAAGAGTTTTATCTTTGGCCTCTTTCCCTTGGTCTCTGGTTTCTGAAAGAAAAACAGATACCCTAGTCTCAGTTCCACACTAAACCAGGTTATTCAAGATGAAGCTTTCTCCTATGATCTGTAGGCTCTGCTTGGTCCAGAACTTATGATTCACAGAAAAAGTCAGCTCAGTGTATTTTGGGGATCTTAAAGAGGAAAATTTAATTTTAAGATCCCTTCTATCTCTAAATTCTGTGATTCTATCATCCTTTGCTTGTTTTGAGGGGGAGAGGAGAAAAGGGTTACAAAAGGCATAGCCCTGTACAGTGACAGCCAAGGGGTCTTCCACCAGCCATTGCCCACAAATTAAGGCCTACACCAGAATACTTAATGGCCTCTTGAGGGCACCTGATCACTCTCCAACAAAATATTAGAAGAGTTGAGGGAGGAGAAGGAAAAAATATCTCTCTTGATATTATTGAGAGAGGCAGCATGACAAAAGACCAGGCTCAAAGTCAGGAGATGTGAGTTCCAGATACAATGTACACTAATAATTTTGATGCCAGAGAGAGTTGGCTAAGTACAGAATGGAGATCCAGGTGCAATGCTGGGAGATTTGAGAAGGAAAGGGTGCTTTCACTTTAGGGAATTACTGAAGTTGAGAATGAGTCAGGTCTTAAAGGAAAGGAGAGATTTCGATAGAGATAGAGGAACAGGTTGTAATCTATTCTAGGCATGAACAAAGGTGAAGAGAAGGAATGATAGGGCTGAGAACAAAGAAAAGTTAGAATCCTATTATAGAAGAAATGAAAAATATGTGAACAGGATGATTATGAGTCTAGAAAGGTCTACTAGAGTTAGATTTTAGAAGACTTTGTCTAGAATAGGGGTTTTTACTTTATTCAGTAGGTAATATAAACTAATTAGTAATGAGGAAGATTACTAGGGTAGCAGTTAAAAGGAAGGTGAAGAAAGAGATTAGGTGTAAGAACAGAATTAGCATAATAGTCCAGGAAAGAGATAACTAGGACCTGTACTATGGTGGTTTCAGAAAGGGAACAGATACAAGAAGAACTGCCAGAGTAGAAGTGGGATTTGGCAGTTGAGTAAATGAGGGTGGTGAATGAGTGAATGACTTAAAGAATGAAGGAATGAAGCTATTCTGTATTTCCATGTACCTGCCAAGCCATGTTCTAAGCCCTGAGACTCTAAATGGGAAAGTAAGGCAGTATCTGTTCTCACGGAACTTGCCTTTTAACAGGGGGAGACAACATATATATGAGACTTAAACTGCAAATCAGATAGAAAGTCCCAGTAGAGCTTAGGATGCAACAACAAGATAGATTATATTGCGTATTCTTTAGTGTCATTTCCATTAATAAAACAATACAAGTTTCTTATGTTGAAACCTTTGATGATACCAAGAACTTTGGCTTCAATGATTTTTTTCTTTGATTTTTCAGTAGTGGTGACTATAAGAAGGTAGGGCTTACAGAGCCTGTAGGGGGAGTTGTCAGGTCACTTCTCCAAAGGGGTTGTATCTCCCAGAGGAAGGTTATGGAAATAAAGTCTATGGCTAGGTTTGGCATTGCTTTACCCTAGACTCTTAAGCTTACTGATCTGTTACTGGCAGTTAGTAAGCACTTAGTTTGGGTGCTGGCAGATCCCTTCTGCCCAAGGATTGCTCTTCTGTATGATGGCTATGGTAGCTGGACTTGAGCAAATTTAGTGTTCTGGTGAGCACTGGTCTTTCCAGGGAACTTGAGCTACTTGCTAGCATATGAGATAAGAGACAGAGAGTCAAAAATAAGATTATGAGGCTGGATGATAAGGAGGATGCCTATATTATCAACAGAAATAAAGAAGTTGGGAAAATGGGTGAAGTTGAAGACTGGGAAATAAGCAGTTCAGTGTGGAGAATGTTGAGTTTGAGGTGCTAACAGGACATCCAGGTGGACTGTAACAGGAAATTGGAAGTAATGGGAGTGAAACTCTAGGGAGACATTAAGGATAGAGATACAGATTTAAGAATTACTTTGATAGAGCTTATAATTGAAACCATGTGCATTGAAGAGTTCCCAGAGGATGTAAGTATAAAGGAGAAAAGGAGGCCAAATACAGAACTTGAAGGGACTCAACATTTAAGTAGTAGCAAGAGAATATGGGAAAAGAGCAGTAATAGTTAGGAAAGTCATGAGAGTTCTGGGTAACAGAAACCAGAGGAGGAAACAGTATCAAGAAGAAATAGTCAGCAATGTCAAAAGACTTGAGGAAGTCAGGGAGTATGTGGACTGAGAAATGGGGATTGGATTTGGATATATGGATTATGCCATAAGGATATCATTAATGACCTTGTAGCCATTCTACAGATCTAAGCCAAATTGCAATTGGTAAGGAATAAATAGTGAAAAAGTAGAGAAAAGTGAAGATAATTCTTCTAAAAATGGAGTTCTGATAGGAAGGACAATGATATAAAACAATAAATTAAGTGGATTTTAGGATCAAGGAAAGTTTGGGGGGTTGTTTTATTTAGAACATTTGAATACATTTATAGATTAAAAGGGACAAAAAGTCAGTGATTGAAGATTTATGTAAGAGAAGATGATTCACTGAATGAAGCAGATGTTTTGTCAATACAATAAAAGGCAAGGTCATGGGGCAGCTAGGTGGGGAAGTGAATAGAGCACCAGCCCTGGAGTCAAGAGGACCCAAGTTCAAATCTGCCCTCAGACACTTAACACTTACTAGCCATGTGACCTCGGGCAAGTCATTTAACCCCAACTGCCCTCCAAAAAAAAAAAAAGAAGGCAAGGTCATCTGTGGAATGGAGATGTAGAGGATGAGAAGAGAAGTTAATAGTCAATTGAGCAGTGGGTGATATTCAGTTAAGGCTATGTTATATATTTGCTACATTCATCTTGATTTTTTTCTTTATTTATTTCCCCTATTCCCATAGCACCCAGCGCTGGGTTAAGCACAGGAAAGGTGCTGAATGCATATTTCTATAAATACTTTGAAAAGAAATAAGAGAAATGATGTTCTCCTAATGTTGTGGGAATTCTGTTTTCTCTGTGGGCAGGGCATCTTTTTATTTCTGGAGGTCTGGTTTCTTGTTCTTGCAACTTCCAAACTCGTCACTAATACTGTGTAACCATGCCAAGGCAGAAATCACAGAACCTGAGTGGCAAGAGAAAATCTTTACCTGGTCTATATTCTCAATCATCAGTAACTGTCTCTCATAAAGAACGTGGAAAAGGCTTATTAGTTCAGGTGGCTGAAGGAATGCTTTTCCTGAATCTCCCCCCTTCCTTTCAACACACATGCCAGGATATCATTGGATCTTAGCTCCTGACAAAGGACTCAGTGCCAAGTAAATCATAAATGTGACCAAGAACTAGAAACCTAGAATTAAGCTTTAATTCTTAGATGTTAAGAGTTGGAAGAAACCTCAGACAACATCTACTTCAACCCTGTTATTATATCTTCAAGGAAGGCGTGACCCAAAAAGTCATGGTCCTAGATCATTAAAGGGACTTCAGCCATCATCTAGCTCAAAGGTTCTTAACCTTTTTCTGTCATGGTAGTCTGGTGAATCCTATGCATTCTTTCTTAGAGTAATATTTTTAAATATATAAAAATAAAATACATAGTATTACAGAGGAAACATACTAAGTACAATTGTCAGAATGTTTTTAAAATAAGTCCAGATTAAGAATCTTTGATCTGTCTAAATCCTCTATCTTTTTTATAGATATTTAAATATTTATTTTATAGATTAAGAAAGAAAGATACAAAAGAATTGAAAGTCTTCATCAAGGTCAGATAGAGTTGGTGGAAAAGCTGGAAGTAGAATCCCAGGTCTCCTGATTCCTAAGGATCAGACCCCTTCCATCAGACCACACTGCCTCCCACATGAGACTACCCCTCTGAACTAGCCATAAACATAGAGTGTGCATTGAATCTGGGAGGGATCTTACCCAGCTATAAATAACACATGGAAATATAATTGAAATAAATTTGAATCAAAACAACATCAAAATTAAACATTTAGATCACTATCATTTGGCTTGCTTCAGGCTTTTCGAGGGATGGCTGGAATGACCACAGTCTTTTTAAAAGATCTTCAGGGAAGTTTCTTTTTTTTCCCTTTGATAAATTTTCCTATAACAAAGAGAAGCATTCAAAATATTTTATCTCACTGACCATTCTTTTTTAAAAATACATGGGATCCTGTAGGCTAGAAGGAGCAATACACCAGGGGTCTGGGGTCTATCTATAGCTCTACGAGTGACCATCTCAGGATTCAGTGACCCTCTCTGAAAACCTCAGTTTTCTCGTCTGCAAAATGGAAATCTTGGTCTCCGAATTCCATTCAGTATTCTCTAAGTTAAACATGAAAGGAGAAAGGAAGATAAACCACAAAATATGCAGTGTAAGAGTTGAATGGAGGGAGCAGGGTGGGAGGGGGAACACTAGCTCTTTGACTGCTGATAATGGGAGAAGTTATAGACTTAGTGTATGCCTGCTTCAGATCTCTTTTTTAATGCACTAGCTGGCAGAGCTCCCTTCTCCCCACTCCTGCTGGCTCGCTGAGACATGGGGGACTCTGCTGAAGAAACAATTCAAAATCACTGGGAAGTGAAGTATAGGTGTTCATTGGGCTGCACAGAATGAGGGGAACAGGAACACAATGCTTGGGAAAGTGGAAACTTCCTGTCCCTCTGTAAATGAAGAACTCTTAGAAGAAGAGCAATGGGCCAGTAATTAGATGATCACTAAGGTCCCTTTTGGCCTTAAGATTCTGTGACTAAATGAGTCATAAGACCTTGTCTATTCTACTACTAACTAGGTGTGTGACCTTTAACGGATCACTTCTGCTTCCTAGACCTTAGTTTCCCCACCTTAAAAAAGAGGTGATAGGTAGTGCAGTGGATAAAGTGCCAGGCCTAGAGTCAGGAAGAATCATCTTCATGAGTTCAAATCTGGTCTCAGACACTTACTAGCTATATGGCCCCAGATTAGTCACTCAACCCTCTTTGCCTCAGTTTCCTCATCTGTAAAATGAGCTGCAGAAGGAAATAGCAAACTACTCCAGTCTCTCTGTTGAGAAAACTCCAAATGGGGCCACAAAGAGTCAGACACAATTGAAGCAACTCAACAATGAAAAATGAGGTGACTGAATTAAATGACTTTCAGGATCCCTTCCAGCTTTCATGTTCTGGGAGCCAAAAAGTCTATCAGCCCAACAAGTCCATTGATCCATCCATCTGCTTCAGACAAATGATCACCTAAACAAAACAAGTCAGGTCAATTGGTCAATGAATCATGTATTAGGTGCTTATCTGTGCCAGGCACCATGCTAGATGATAGAGACACAAAGACAAGGAATAAAGCAATCCCTGATCTCAAGAATGTTCTCTCCTTGCAAGGAAAAGCAATATATGCACATATAAATAAATGCAAAATCTATGCTCATTAAATACAAAGTACTTGGGAGTAGAGCAAGCATTAGACATGGGGGGGAGATGAGGGAAGGTCTCATATTGGGGGCAGCACTTAAGTGATAGGCCTAGCCAATGTCCAGTTTGGAGAATTCTTTAAGTTTATGGATGATAACACTTCAAAGATATAGAATTTGGCTAGTGGGGTTCCTGTTTTCAATGACATGGATATTAGACCCTTTTTATAAACCCACCCCATCCCTTTAATAGAAGGTGTCTAGAGCTGTTTGGCCCAAAATGTTCTTCCACTTGAGGTTTACCTAGAGATGATTCTTTTTGAATGGCATGACAGCAGTCCCACAGTCCATCACAAGACCCATACCCAAAGCTATCCCAAGTTGGTTGATAGGATTTCTTAGGGTCTTCACTGCACTGGTATAAGCTCTGAGGATCCAGAATAATCTCTATGCCAGGAGGCAACAAAGTTAGGACTAATTGAACTGATAATAAATTTCTAAAAAGAAATTATCTATAGCTCACATTTGCTGTTTGTTTTTCCAAACTGTCACCAAATAGTCCTTGCATCAGTACTAAATTCCATCTCATGGGTTGGTTTATTTGCAGATCTTATATTATCTTCAATAAGCTGTGAGCTTTATTATTTCCCCCTTCTTCTTCTTTCTTCTTTCTATTTCTTGTCCAAAATTACTGATGATATCTTAATTGACAAACTGAATGGCCTTTTCTCAGTCCCCATTCTTTTTGAATACTTTATAGTCTCTGATACTGTTGATCACCGTCTTCTCCCTGGTACTCTCTGCTCTCTAGATTTTTATGACTCTGTTCTACCCTGGTCTTATCCTTATTTTTTTTCTTTTTGGAAGGCAATAGGGGTTAAGTAACTTGCTCAAGGTCTCACGGGTAGGTTTTTGTTTGTGTGTGCATTAAGTGTCTGAGGCCAGATCCGAACTCAGGTCCTTCTGACTCCAGGGCCGGTGGTCTACTCACTGTGCCACCTGGCCGCCCCTTCTCCTATCTTTCTGATACCACCTTCTGAGTCTCCTTTGCTGGATCTTCCTCCAGGTCATTCCTATTAACCCTAAGTATCCCCCAAGGTTCTATTCTGGTCCCTTTTCTCTAACCCTCTCTGCTATTTCACTTGGTGACCTCAACAGGTCCCATTAATTCAGCAATTATCCCTATACAGATGATTCTCAGATTCATTTGTCCAATCCTAGCATTGTTCCTGACTTCTACCTTCGCATCTCTTATTGGACATTCTGAACTGTGTGTCCTCAACATGTCATCAATCAGACCCTTCCCTATTCCTATGGAGAGTGCCACCATCCTCCCAGTCACAGGGGCTGACAACCTAGGCGTCCTCTTCAACTCCTCACTGTGTCTCATCCCAGCCCTGCCCCACATCCAATCAGTCACCACGTCTTGTTATTTCTACCCTCATAATGTCTGTTCTATGTGTCCTCTTCTCTCCTCATCCATTGCCGCCATTGTGGTGTAGGACCTCATTTATCTTTTACAAGAATCTTTTCCTGATTCACCTTAATCCTGATGCTTTCTATCTTTACCTCATATGTATCTGGTTTGTACACAGTTATTTGCATATTCTCTCTTCCCCCTCCTCTTTTTTTTGGACTGTGAGCATCTCAAGAGCAGGGACTGTTTTTGTCTTTGTGTCCCATCACTGAACATAGTGCCTGGCACATAGTAGGTGATTAATAAATATTTGTTGACTTGCCTACCATGTGCTCTCTATTGTTCTGGCAATAGATGTACCTGGGTGCAGAGATGTTTTGCTCCATCCCCTGAGGGAACTTAGAAGACAATGGGAATAATAGGTGCAAATCAATGTTTATAATACAAAAGAGAAGCTGACATGGGTCCAAAAGAGGCACAATGTAGTAATGTCAGAGGAGAAAAATCACTTTCAACTGCCTGATCACTGATCAGGTAAGGCTTCCTGGAGGAGACTGCACTATTACTGCTGTTCCTTTAAGACTTGGTCTCCCCCTTCCCTCTCCCACCTCCCTCTGGTGAAGTGTCTTGTATTCTTCCTTTATAACTAGCTCTAATCCAAACACTTTACTGAGACAAGCAGGCAGCTCAGTGAATACTGAGCAGGCTATCACACACCCCCACCCATTTTCCCCCCCATAGATGAACCAAGCCATGCTCTGTAACTTCATTTAGTAGCCTGCTTCCCTTTAATCATCCTTAAGCTTCAGAATCCCTTTCTTTTCTCTACTCTCTTATTCCTTCCACACCCTTTCACAAAGACTTTTCATCTGCACAGTAGGAAGACTAGGTATAATTATCCCCATATTACAGATGGAAAAGTAGAGGCTCATCACAAGGATATGATTTCTTTCAACTCATACAGATAAATGAAAGATAGAATTGGAACCCAGGTCTCTTTACTCCTGGTCTACTGTTCTTCCTTTCTCTTGCCTGAGTACAGTTTAGCTGTAGCTTAAACCAACTTCCTCTTTTTTTCTGATTTTTTATTTTTAAAGAGGAGGAGACAAACTGGTGTGCCTGTAGCTGGAGCAGGGATATGCTGTCTTTGTTTTCATCCCCGTGAAAGTCCACATCCCTTGGAATGTACCCATGGTTCCAGCTGTGGCTACAGCTTGTGGTTTGGGAGATTTTTACTTGTTTATTTTCTTTGAAAGATCCTATCTCAATTCCAGCAAACTTCCCAGCAAACAGAACCTTGAGGCAGCTGGGAAAGAGAGGACTAAACTTTCCCTGTAATGTGTCCTTAAAATAGCGGGATGTGAGGCAAACCTTCAGGGTTTGCATCAGTTCCCATTATGAATTGGCTAATCATAAAAGGTTCATTGGCTCCTGAGTTCCAAGTGATATGGTAATGAATTGCCAATGAGCCATTACCCAAACTGCAGCCATATGGTGAGGGAAAGGACCCGGGCACATTGTAGCTATAATGCAGGCTTTTCTATTTAATTGTTCCCGGCAAGCAGGCTTCTTATGTCTTATGACCATTAATTAATGTCCTGTTTACACTTGTGTTGTCAAGGATAATCATTTATTTGTTTTAAGTGAGCCAGGTCTGTCTTCATTCAACTCAGTAGTTGCCATGAAGGAATGAATAGGTGTTTGAATTTATAATACCATGTTTTACTTTTACAACTTGCACTTCGAGACAGGAACCCAGCCCTCTGAAAAGCTGTCATGTGCTGATAACTCTAATCAATGCTTGAGATCTTATTGGAACTAACAAATAATCATGCTTTATCATAGAAATGTATACTGGATCCTAATTTATGATAACAGTAATTTTTTCTGCTTTGCTTTTGACAGCCTGCTGGACCTTTAATTTAGTCCCCAAATCTATATTTTTTAAATGGGAGTTGGAGAGGTGAAAAGATTCATTTCTGGAAATAAGACACCTTTTTAATGCATAATTCCCCTTTGATTTGTTGGGATGGAGAGATTGTAAAGCATGATTCTTTGGTATTTAATCACTATTGCATTCTCTCAAGTTTCACTGGCAATGTGCCACTTGGATATTACCCAATTGTTGGCACTTCCATTAAAGTCAAGACCAATTAAGGGTTTGCTTTCAACTGTTTTGTTGACTCTCTCACCTCCTCTGTTGACTGATGTAGCCCAGTTAAGATGTGGAAAAGATAGCACAGTTTGAAAGAAATTGGATTGTGGTGGCATCTCCCCTTCCTCCTGAGATATCATTGGTTTAAGGAGCTCTTGGTGAGTAAACTCCCTTTACTGATACAACACAGTCTCTGAAACATTCAGTCTTAGAGTTGCTGTTTACATCGTCCTCCCAGTCAAAATCCTGGTATCTGTTGTCTTCAGACTCCCCCAGTCACTCTGTCCCTCAGTGAGACTGATAACTGGTTTAAAATGCTTCTCCTCCACAACTTTTGCCCTCATTCTAGGGCACTTCAGTATACACCTCCCACAAAAACCTTGAGCAATTAGTTCCTCAACTTACTCACTTCCCCACAACCTACTCCTTGACCTCACCTCAGCTATACACAATGATGGTCATGCCTTTGATCTTGCCGTGCCTCACAAAGGTACACCTTTATGTTCAAGACTTCTCAAATCCCCCTATCGAACCATAGTCTATTGGCTTTTCACCTCTCACTCTTTGTTCCCTTACAAAACCATAGGGTTTCTTTATCCCCACCATGACTTCCAATCCCTTGAATCCTCAATTCTCTCAAAGGCTGTGTCTCTTGTACTTTTTTGTTAAACCCTTCCCACCTTCTACATTCTTGAGATGCACCTCAGCTCTGGGCACTGACCATCCCTCATACCTGGAATATTCTCCCTCCCCTGCTCTGCCTACTGTCTTCCCTGGCTTCCTTTTAAGTACCAGGTAAAATCCCTTCTTTTAGTCATTATCAGTCCTGTCCAATTCTTTGTGACCCCATTTGGTTTTTTCTTAGCAAAGATACTATAGTGGTTTGCCCTTTCCTTCTCCAACTTATTTTGCAGATGAGGAAACTGAGCAAATAAGATTAAGTGACTTGTCCAGGGTCACACAGCTAGTAAGTGTCTGAGGCCAGATTTGAACTCAGGAAGATGAGTCTTCCTGACTCCAGGCCCAGTACTCTATCCACTGTGCCACCTAGCTGCCTCTTAATTCTAGCCCTTTCCAACTATTAATTACATAGCTTATTTTGTATATGTAAAGTTTTTATATTGTATCCCCCTTTGCAGTATAATATAAGCTCCTTGAAGGCAGGGACTTACTTTTGCCTGTGTTTGTATCCTCCAAAGCTTAGTATGTTGCCTGGAACATATGTGCCAAATAAATGTTTATTGATCATGTAATTGATTGGAGGTATCATAGGACAGCTTTGATGAAATGCTGTGAATCCCTAGGACATCAGACACACTCTGTTCTCAGGAATACACCCAGATGCACTAGAGAACCAAAGAGAAAAAATGTCTGTGTAGTTTATTAATAACAGTAATAATAACTAGCACTTATGCAGTACCTACTATGTGCAGGCACTTTGCTAAATCCTTTACAAATATTATCTCATTTGCTTCTCACAACAACCTTGGGAGGAAGCATGTGATCTTATTATTCTCATTTTGTAGTCAAGGAAACCAAGGTAAACAGAAGTTAAGGGATTTGCCCAAGCTCACACGGCAAGTACATTAGGTTGGATTTTAACTCAGGTCTTCCTGAACTAGGTGGTGCACTGGAAAGAGTACCAGGCCTGGAGTCAGAAAGACTCATTCATCTTCATGAGTTCAAATCTGACCCCAGACATTTATTAGCTACATGACCCTGAGCAAGTCACTTAACCCTGTTTGCCTCAGGAAATGGCAAACCACCCAGTTTCTTTGCCAAGAAAACCCCAAATGGACTCACAAGGAATTGGACATGACTGAACAGGAACAGCTTCCTGACTCAAGCTATCTAGATTCTTCTCCCCTTGTTTGGATAATCAAAAGTTTACTTGAAAACTGTTGTTTCCTCCTTTTCTATATCAAGAAGTAGGGCAAGGCTCTGAAAAAAATTGTGACAGTCTGGTTTTCTGTGCAATTCTCACAATTTCTCCCTTTCTGTGTCCCTCCCCTCCCCACCCATCGGGCACTTTCTTTCTCTACTTATGAAACAGTGAGGGAATATGAATAATACTCACAAACTGTAAAATATTAGGCAATGCCAGGAATAATGCCTGCTGTCATTAAAAACTAAGCTGTTCCACTGAGTTCAGGCCCCTTATCACTTCTGCCATCCCACGGGTACTCTGAAGAGAATTCATAGACCACTGGGACTACCTGCGAAAGTGTGGTTTCCCATATATGGGGAAGAAGGGGAGAGGAAGTACACCTTCGTGCCTTGGAGCCCTGCTGGCTGAGCCTACAGCTGGGGTGTGAAGGGGGAAAAGCCCTGAGAGCAGTTAGAAAAATAACCTGGTTGCCAAAGTTTCATTAGTGGCAAGTAAAGGAATAAACCCAGTCTTTTTCATAAGCTTGGTTAGGAATCAGGGCCAACCTTATGTGGAGGGGAGAGGAGGGGTTAAAAGCCCCTTGGGCTGTGGGAAGGAGAAGGAAGACAGAAGGGATGGGGCATGAGAGGAAGTATGGAGTAATGGTTAGTGCTCTAAACCTAGAAACAGAAAGATTTGAATTTAAATTCCACCTTTGACACTTACTACCTATGTGACACTGGGCCTTTGTTTCTTGATTTGGAAAACGAGGAAGTTAGTTAAGAACTCTGATTAATGCAGTTACCTCTGACCATTGATGAACTACCCTACCCACCTCCTGAATTCGAGGTTCAGAATGAGATGTTATTTTGGATGAGGGAAATGTGTGAATTTGCTTTGCTTGACTTTACATATTTGTTACAAAGGTTTTTAATTGGTTTTTTCTTTCTTTTCAATGGGGAAAGGAGAAGAGGAGAAAATAAATACTTCTTAATTGAAAATTATTTTTTTTTAATGAGGAGGTTAGATTCAATGGCCTCTAAGGTGTTTTCCATCTCTGAATTTCTGCTCTTCTCCAAAAAGATTTCTTTTGGAACTGGGAATTGGAATCCCACTTGCAAAGCAGCATAGCAGAGTTAATGCTAATGCTGGTCTAGAAGTTGGAAGAACTAAGTTCAAATCCTCACTCTGAAATTTACTTTCTGTTTGATGTTTGTGAAGTTCTTTTTTCTTCTTTGCATCTCACCCCACCTCACCTAGAAAATACGGATGATAGTAGTACCACTTTCTGGATGGAGTATAGTAGTGAAAATACCTTGTAAACTTTAAAGCACTATATTAATATGAGATTTTCTGATTGTTGTAATTTTCTGGGGCCCCAGGGCAAACCCATAAGCCCAGGGAAAGGAAATGATTGTCTGTTAGAAACAGAGCCTTCTCTGTTGTATAGCAAATTGGAGCAATTATCCATGGCCCACTGTGTGTGTGTGTGTGTGTGTGTGTGTGTGTGTGTGTGTGTGTGTGTGTGTGGCAGGGGGTGAGTCCTGTGCCACTCTGGGGACTTGGCACAGACAGTGGCTTAAAAGGCTTAATCAGATGAACAGCAATGCAAAGAAGCTATTGTGGGAAAAGGAAGTGTCCATGTCAGCTTGTACTAAGGAAAAACTAGAGGCTCCTAAAGTTAGTGGCACATTGGCTAGAAAGCTGGCAAGGGGTCAGGAAGACCTGAGTTCAAGTCTTGCCTCAGGTACCTACTAGTTGTATGACTCAGGGCAAATCCCTTAACCTGTCTCAGCCTCAGTTTCTCCATCTGTATACTTAGATGGCTGAAGGACTCCTTGGTCTCTAAGGTCTGTTCCAGTTGTAAGTCTACAATCCTATAACCAGCAGTTCACCATCAATCCCAGCACCAGCCTCAAGTCAAAGCAGGTAAAACTGCCTCCCATCCCTACTTCTGCACAACCTCCTCAGGTTACTTTTCTGGGGTACCTTCTCCCTTTAAAGCCTGACCTTGCAGTTGATTTTTCCATACTGTCACCCATATTCTAATAGGGTACAAAAGGGTTGAGAAAGGGAAAAATGTGGTCTGGAATGGCCCAGAGCTCACATTCCTCAAAGGGACAGCCTTGTTGGCACCATTCCCCCTTTCCAATAATATTTCAGTTTGCCTCTTTTCCATGCTATCCCCCAGAAACAGGCTACGTGTGAATTACAAGGTCAGGCTAATGTCTTTCATGGCATCTGGGATGTGGCATCACACAAACATATTTCCATATGCAGGCCCCCTCGGGTTCCATCTCTGGCCCCCTGTGCATCTAGACCACGTGAGAGTCTCGGCTTCTTAGGAGACATTGACATTTTAATTGGAAGCATCTGTTGCCTTTTCTGTTATTTTTGGCCAGGTTTGGTTTATTTGTATGAGCTGATGTTTGTGTACAGACCCGCCTACGTGTTTCACGGGAGGCAGAACTCAAAGCCTGTTATTGCCTCGTCTCTTATTTTTTTCTCAAGGAGTGGCCTGGGACATGTGAGGGGACTAACTTGCCTCCCCCAGCGTCTTTTTGTGGAGTGAGTGGATTGTGCTTGGCAGAATAGGAAAGAATCAGGGCTGAAGAGGATCAGACTGAGGACAGAGAAATGCTTCTCAGAGCTTCCTTCCACCTGGTATCAAAAATCCCCTTTTAGCCTCACAAATAGGTGGTCCCAGGATACAGAGAGTCCCCTCTCCTCAGCTTATTACAAAGTCAGGGTACCCTGGTTTTAACTGGCAGCTTCAGCTGAACTAGTGTTCCTCCTACTCCCTGTTCAGGATTTGCTCCTTTCTGCCACTAAGACTTATTTTTCCTTTCTCTCCATCAGTCTATATTCTTTGCTTCTTTCTAAATTCTCCAGAAACCTTGATTTCTCCATGAACCTTCTAATACTAAGCCTATCTGTCCTAGGACATCAGCACTAACTGTATTATTATCAACTATTAAGTATTACTGAACATCTGCTTTGTGCCCAACATGGCATGAAGGTTTATGTGGAGTATGTATATATGCATGCATGTGTATGTACCCACATATATGTGCATATGCATATGTGTGTATATATGTGAATACATGTGTATATGCATGCCTAAATGCATATACATACATACACACATGCATATGTATACCAATTGCCTTTTCCTTTTAGAAAGACTAGCCATATTCATATGGATATACACATACACACATATATATACACATATACATTTCTCTGACATACACATATACATATAAAAAGGAAAAAGAAGACATGTATAAGCAAAGACTAGATAGGCACAATGATGACTTAAGAGGTGGAGATTCAGTACCACATGCCACAGGGACTATGGGGTTACTGTAAGAGAAAGTTTAAAAAAAAATAGAAGCCACACATGATTAGGGAAGACTTCATGGGGTAATAAAATTTGAGGGAGACCACTATTGACAGGAGTGCCTTTCCACACATGGAGTGATCTTCCTTTGCTTCTGCCTCAGTTTCCCTGGTTTCAGGATTCAACTCAAATGTTACCATCTATAGAAGGCCCTTCTAGGTAACTCATCTGCTAATGCCTTCCTCTCTCAGATTATCTTCCATTTACTCTGTATCTTGTATATACTTAGTTATTTACATGTAATATCTGCCCAATAAAATGTAAGCTCCTTGAGGGTGGGAATTATGCTTTGGCCTTTCTTTGAATCCCCATTGCTAAGCACAGTGTCTGGCACAGAGTAAGAAATTAATAAATACTTACTGACTGATTGATTGACTCAAGGTCATCAGTATAACTTTTTGCAACTTCAATTCTCAGGAGTAAGTGCAAAAGACCTATAAAATGACAAACAATTGTCACAAAGTCCATGTACTTCACTCCAATGGGGAAAGGCAGAACAGCCTTGGGGGTCTCACCTTGGTAAAAACAACGACAAACTATATGTAAACAAACAGCAGAATCAAACTCATAATAAAAATGGCAGTGTCCGGTAGTGATATCTAACAATCAAAGAGGGGACAGCAAAGTAAACACCAGTTAGAGAAGCCCAGCAGCATAGAGCCATCAGTGTAGGGGCAAACCATCCTCCTTGCATCAGTGCCCTCCATTATATAAACTCCACCTTGATAATTATGCTCATATTGGTGACATTGAGTCCAGAAAATATTAAATCCCATTCAGACTATTTGTAATACATTTTAGCACTCAAAGGTGCCAGCTTCAATTATTGTTTTGCATGCCTGCCGCTGGGCAGGATAGTGGGAGTAAGCTCACTGGGTAGGCCAGCAGGGCTAAACCAATCTAGAACCTCACTTTGATCATTAATAACATCCTATTTCTGGGGTAAATCTTGCACAAGCCCTAGAGTTGCAATGTCTCTGGGCTGACTAAAACACCTGTCAACATCTGCACTCATCACGATGATGGCATAAGAGGAGGAGATTCCAGACCACATACCACAGAGACTAGCCCATGCTACCCAACACTCACTTTATTTTCTCTTACCACATATTCTTTTTTCACCAAATAAAGGCTGGTTCCTTCCAAGGCACACTAATCCCCTTGGATTACTTAAATTTTTCAACAGTGGTGGATTGGGTAGGGGGTGAAGGGTGGTGACTCAGTTAGCTTCCAAGAACTTCAGCCAGTCATGAGGATTCCATGGCCTAAGTATAGGGGGAATCTCCCAAGGACCCAGAAGGAGACTCACCAGGAGTCAGAACCACAGAATTTAAAAGTTAGAAGGGACCTAAGAGGTTGTCTAATGCAGCCTATACCTGAATGAGAAAATCCTGCACAACTGTGTTGTCGAAACAAGTAGAGAGATGGATCCCTACAGGAAGATGTTGACTTAGAAAAACCATAAATTAGCATTCTCTATGTTGCATTATATTTGTATTTAGACCATTCCCCAATCACATTTTAATCTGGTTGAGGTTGTACTCAAAAGTTTTGTATCACAGCCACAAATCTGACATCTTTCCCAGGAGGTCTGACAAGTGGTTCCCTGGGCTTTGCTTGAACAAAGACTTCCTGAGGCTGTTCATCCAATCCTGGAGAGTTCTAATTGTTAAGAAATTATTTTTTGGCTCATCTTTCCCCCTGACATCAAACCTAAATTCATTTCTTTGCAACTTCTCCCCATTGCTTCTCATGAAACCCCTCTTCCATGTGAAAACTCTTCACATACCTGAGGGTAGCCATCATAGCATGTGAGCTTGAGACCCTTCACTATCCTGGTTTTTCACCTTTTAACACTGTTATTTCACATTCTTCTTAAAATGTCTTCAAAATGGAACCAAATATTCCATATGGGATGTGACCAGGACAAAATACAGACAGAACATCATTTCCCTACTTCTGGAAAGTATCATCCCAGATTGACAAAGACACCTAGGAAGCCTGAGATCCCCAAAGCATTTCTTTTTTGGTTCTGCCATTACTGGTGATTCAAAAGTTAGCGTCAACTAAAAATCCCAGACCTTTTTCAGGTGAACTGTTTGCTGTCCAGCCACACTGTCCCTACTGTCTGCTTGTGAGGTTTATTTTTTTAAGCTACCACTTTTCTGCTTATGTACCTCCAGGTGCCATATGCTCCTTACCGGGCTGATCAAGATTGGAAAAACTGGCTATGTGGAGCCCCATTCTGAAATATACAACTCAAGTAGACCTCTAAGTTCATTGTTTTAGGAGTTCCCTCCAAGCCATCATGGCTGTGCATCTGTGTGACTCTAGTCCACAATCTCCCAAAAGTTCACTGTGTGTTGCTTGCTTTCCCCCAATACTGTAAGAGGAACAGTGGAGTGCTATGGCTATCCATGCATCATCCCTCACACTCATCATTGGACATTTCACATTTAGAGTACCAGCAGTTGAATGAAAGTCTTCATGGTCTAAAAACTGCAATTCTAAGCCATTCTAAGGCCCCTTTCCTAACAATCTGCCATCATCGTTGAAGAAACATAAGGGAGCCACACAAGACTGAGTCGTCTCTTTTTTTTTCTTTTTTTCACTGATTATGACCAAAAAAGTTTTATCATTAGTTGGCCAGACTACTGACCATTCTTAGCCAACCTATCATTTGGTAAACTGATCCTAAAAAAAGAAAGTCCATCTGATCCCAGGGCCAAGCTTTTCCAACATGGTAGAGCCTGCCAGAGCTGGTATTCTGTTGACACAGCCTTTGAGAACCCCAGGTCACCTCTGCACCATGATGAGGCATCAGTGTAGGATATTTTGGGTTTCTGCCAGATAAACAAAGTTCCACTGTATTGTTTATATTCTTTAATTGTGCAACCACTCTGTGTTTCATGTGGGATTTTGCAATATTCCATTTTAGACTTCACAAGGGAATGTGAACCCATTGAAATCAAGAAGTGTCTGTGCTGTGGGAAAGAATGATGTGTTTGGAGTGAGAGGACCTGAGTGAGGATCTTGGCTCTGATATTTATTACCTGTATTGACTTGGGCAAGCTAGTCAGCCTTTTTGGCCTCAGTTTCTTCATCTATAAAATGTGGACCAGATGACCGCTAAAATCCCTTCCAGCTGTAAATCTAAAATTCTGTGGTCTTCTGTTCCCTTTGCTCTCATCACAGGCTTTGTATACAATTAAGTATATGTTATTTGACAAACTGACTCATCTTTCTGCTATCCAAACCTCTCCCATTAACCACCAATATAGCTAATACTTATTCATCTGGGCATCTATGCATCTAACCACCAGATGTGTTCCATCCATTCATTAGTGATCAAAACTTAATTGAAAAATATAAACTGAATCAATCCACCAACATACAAATTATTATTGAGTACCTCCTCTGTGACAAGACTGAAATGACTCAACAACCTGCTCTGTGAAAGGCATCATGTGAGATAGTAAAGGAGGCACAAAGAATCTATAATCTATAATCTATAGTCCCAGCCCTCATGGAGCCCACAGTCTGGTTGGGGAGGATAAGACAAATACAGGAAAACAGAAACAGATCCAGAGTTATGTGTGGTAAAATAGAATGAGCAGTAGATATGAAGATAGAAGACCTGGTTTCAAATCTTGACTCTGCCACTTGCTATCTACATGATCTAAGGTAAGTGACTTTTCCCCTTGAACCTCAATTTCCTCATCTACAAAATGGAGATGATTGTGAGGTGTTGTACTTGATGATGATGACAGTACTTGATGATATTGATAATGATGATGATAGCCACCTGACTCGCTATATTATTGTGAGGAAAACCTTTCAGGAAGGCTAAAATGTTTTGGAAATGTGATTGGGGGGGTGGCTAGGTGGCACAGTGAATAGAGCACCATTCCTGGAGTCAGGAGGACCTGAGTTCAAACCCGGCCTCAGATACTTGACACTTATTAGCTGTGTGACCTTGGGCAAGTCACTTAACCCCAATTGCCCTTCCTTCCCCCCTCCAAAAAGCAAAAAAAAAAGAAAAGAAAAGAAAAAAAGGAAGGGAGAAAGAAAGAGAGAAAGAAAGAAAGAAAGAAAGAAAGAAAGAAAGAAAGAAAGAAAGAAAGAAAGAAAGAAAGAAAGAAAGAAAGAAAGACATGTGATCGGTTGTTATTTGGTCAAGTTCATGGATGATGGAGCTATGACTCAGGGCCAAGGGGAATTAAGGAGGTTGGAGGAATAAAAGTGATCTTTGAGATTTATATCATTGAGGACAACTATGTTCTCCCCACAAATGTCCTTCTGTAACTCCATTAGAGATGCATCCAGGGTAGGAGACCATGAGGCTGACCTGGGCAAAGGCAAGCATTTTAACTGTGTCTTGGCTACTCTGGTATGAATGACCTTGAGTTATCTTTGGAACTCTCTTCTGCCCTAGAGGAGGGGAAGGTGGTATGAAAACGTGAAGACTCTGTGCTTCATATCTTTGAATAACTGGACAGGTTTTTACTAATTAGTCTGTGGAACATGACAGTTTTCATTGTATCTTTCTTCTTTTTAGCCAGGGAGAAAGGATCAGTCCCTCAGTCATTGTTCTTATCTCGGCCACTGTCTTTCTACTGTCTCTTTGCTACTTTCTCGCTGTCTGTTTCTCTTCTTTGTCTCTGTCTCTGTCTCTTGCCCTCTCTCACAGACACATAAAGACACATACAATTATATTTTTCTGGTAAACCAACTACCCTTGTCACCCACAGAAAGCCTTAGTTCCAGTTTATTAGCATTGTAGAGATAAAAGTTTAAAAGCAGAGGGAAAGACATTTACAGGAAAGTTAAGATAAGGTTGTGACTGGATTTCAGGTCAGCACAGGGACAGCTGAGAGGAAAAAATATAAATTAGACATAATGGAAAAGTTAAAACCAAGAAAGCAAGGCTGCCTCATGGCAGTGATCTGCCACTCTAATGGACATAGTTCTTGCCAGCCTTGGGTCCTGTCTCCTGCTTCCTCGTTGATTTTTCTTTGATAAAGGTTGCCCTGAACAAAGGTTAGGGCAGAGGGCAAATCTGACTTTCAGGTTCAATTCTGTTCAGAGAATAGTATTGCTGAAGCTGGGAGGCCACTTTACTGGCTGTCAAGAAAAATGCACAGGGATGTATGTCCTGGTTGGGTCTTCACCCAGGAGAGGTAGAGAGGTCAATAGGAAGAGTCATGGTGTTGCTAATCTGATGCAACCCCCTCATTTTACTCATGAGGAACTTGTTGAAGGTCATACAGCTGGTTAGTGGCAAGCTAATAAGCACCTTGTTTGGCTTCTATTTGGTGTTCTTTTCCTGCACCTTGCCATACTAACTAGGTCTTAGCTTTCTCTACAGGCTTGAAATGGATGATTTTAGGCATGCTAATTAGCTTCCTTGCCCTTTGGTTTCTTACTTGTAGACAAAATTACTGTTTTTGCCACTTTCCTTTCTCAAAGACCATTTCTAGCAGGTGACCTTTCCTGGTCCCACCTGCAGCTGACACCTTCCCCTCCAAAGTTAACTTTTATCTACTTTGTATGCATATTTTATGTACTTATTTATGTACATATTCTCTTCCTATTAGAATGGAAGCCCCTTAGGGCAAGGACTGTTTTCTCTCTTTGTTTGTTTGTATCCGGAGCATTGTTTGACCCTGTAAGCCTATAACCTGCTTCTTAATGATGCTGATGTTTGAAATACATTGTGTGTAGGAATGTTTTCCTTTTCAGCACTCCAGAAGGCAGTGCTCTAATTCCAACAATACTGCCAAGTTGCTCCAAACACCTTAAGAATTCCTCCATGGGAATGTCCTTTAGAGCTTGTGCTACATTCTTTCAAATATCCCTCATGGTAACAAGTATTCCAGTTCAGTTCTGTGACTTTTGTGAAATGCCTACTATGTTAGGTGTCTGGCACTGTCCTAGGTGCTAGGCACAGAGACAAAAATAAAAGTTTCTGTGCTACAGGAAGGGCATTTATACATTTATATGGATAAATCAATAGAAATCTTTTTTTCCTCCCTTAAAAAGTAGATTTACTTTTTTGGTAACAGCCAAAAGTTACCAGAGCCAAGTGTTGTGAAAGACTGAGCCAGAGAATCCCATTCTTGCTGAACAATTATTGCTATAAAGGAGCAAGACCGCTTTTCTCCCAGGCTATATAAACTGATTCTGAAATCAGTTCCCAAACATGAAAACAAATGCATTGTAGGGCAATGGCAACATCTCTGGAGTAAGAGCAGACTCCTGAGGGGCTACTTAAAGAGGGCAAAGGTCAATGTGATAAAGTAATCTTTATAGACTTACCAAGTAAGGGTCTTGGTTTATATCCAAGCAGCCTCAGCCTGGAGTTGGGGGGTTCAAAATGAGTCTGAATGAATTACCTGACGCACATCCACATCCCATCCAGAGGTGATAAAGTTCAAACCATTACACCATAATATCACTATTGGGGCACCTAGATTGGAGGACCATCCTGGGAGACAATATAGATCCATTAAGTGTTTTTGAGAAGGAAACATGACCCTGCAAAGTCAAGCACAACCAGCTTCCAGAGGATTGCTGTTATGAACACCTTTCAAGGTTCTGATTACATAGTATAATAAACTCTATTTATTCAGTAACAAATTAAGACAAAACATTCAAAGAAAATCAAGGTATAGCATTCACAATGTTACAACTTATCACTAAAATATCCACATAATTTTCACCAAAGTACAAAGGCCATCTACCCCTAGGTAACAAGTAAGTTACAATTTCATCAATCAGCATTAAATATCCAAGGAGAGGTCTTTTTATCTTTACTCCAGGCAGGTTTTCAGCTTCCGTGGTTCCTCTTCCATGCCTGAATCTAACCAACTGCCAACTGAGTTCAAAGGCAGATAGCTCCCAGTTCTTTGTCCAGCTCTCCATGCAGTTCCTGTTCCATATTGAAGCTCACAGTGTCTAGTCCACCTCAAGTTCCTTATTCAAATACCAGGAAAGTGAGTCCCTGAACGAGAAAGTCAAAATCATTACAGTAATCACAAAGTTGGTATACATGGTTAATCCAATGAACCTTCCCCAGCCTTCACAATAGAACAGGTTCTCTCTCACTCATGGTAGCTCCTTAGCAGAAATTCTGGCTGGTTCTCAGAAGAAGTTCCACCACCACAAGTTCTGTTCTCAAAATCAAAATCACTTTCTCCTACCTGGGCCTCTCCTCCTCAGCCTCCATGTGGCTTACTCCAAAAAGTTCTGCCTCAGTTCTCAGTTTTCTTCTCAGTTCTTCTCAATTCTCAGTTCAGTCTTCATCCAACAGTAGCAGCTCAGTTTCCAGATGCTTGCTGAGAGAAATTCTGGCCTCTCCCATCTTGGACTTTTCCTTATATAAGGTATAAGCTCCTCCCTGTTTTGCCCCTTCCTATTACAACAAGAAGTTCTTCCCAGTAAGTTCTGGAAAGTAATTCTTTTTTTTTTAATTTATTTATTAGTTTAGTTTCAGTTAACAAGATTCAATTCCATAGTTCCTTGATTTTCAAATTTCCTTTACTTCCCTCTCCCCACCCCCCATGACAGCATATAGTCCAGTATAGGATCTGAAAATTCATTCATATTAGACATTAGTCCAATTACAAAGGCTAATTGTACTAGGTGGGATGGAAAATGATAAAGAAGAAATAAAACCAAACAATGAAAAGAAAAAGATCAATTAGTTTGCTTCCATCAGGATTCAGGCTCAGTTCTTTCTAGTTATATCTCTGGATATCGCATTTCTCTCTTTCATGAGTCTTTCGGGATTGACTTATATCACTGCATTGCTGAAAAGAGATCAGTCTGTCATAGTTGGTCATCACACATATGATGTATCTGTGATTGTATAAAAATTTCTTCTGATTCTACTCTTCTCACTTAGCATCATTGTATAAGCCTCTCCAGGTAAATATGAAATCCGTCTCCTCATTTCTTATAGCACAATAATATTCCATTACATTCATATACTACAACTTGTTTAGCCATTCCCCAATTGATGGGTACCCCTTAGTTTCCAATTCTTTGCAACCACGAAAAGAGCTGCTATAAATATTTTGATACATTTGTGTCTTCCTCCCATTTCTATGATCTCTTTGGGATATAATCCTAGAAGTGGCATTGCTGGATCAAAGGGTATGAAATTATTTATAGTCCTTTGGGCATAGTTCCAGATTGCTCTCCAGAATGGTTGGATAAGTTCACAGCTCCACCAGTGGTGCATTAGTGTTCCAATTTGCCCACATCCTCTCCAGCATTTGTCATTTTCTTGTTTTGTAATCTTAGCCAATCTGACTGGAGAGATATGGTATGTCAGAGTTGTTTTGATTTGCATTTCTCTAATCAATAGTGATTTAGAGCATTTCTTCATATGCTTATAGATATCTTTAATTTCTTTCTCTGAAAACTGCCTGTTCATATCCTTTGACCATTTATCAATTGGGGAATGACTTGTATTCATATAGATTTGACTCAATTCTCTGTAAATTTTAGAAATGAGTCCTTTATCAGAGACATAGGTTGTAAAAATTCTTTCCCAATTTCCCACCTCCCTCTTGATCTTGGTTACATTGGCTTTGTTTGTACAGAAGCTTTTCAATTTAATGTAATCAAAATTATCCATTTTGCATTTTATAATGCTCTCTAATTCTTGTTTGGTCCTAAAGTCTTCCGCTCTCCACAAATCTGTCAGGTAAACTATTCCTTGCTTTCCCAGATTGCTTACAGTATCATCCTTTATACCTAGATCATGCACCCATTTAGACTTGATTTTGGTATATGGTGTTAGATAATGATCTATTCCCAGTTTCTGCCATACTGTATTCCAGTTTTCCCAGCAGTTTTTGTCAAATAGTGCATTCTTATCCCAAAAACTGGGGTCTTTGGATTTATCAAACAATAGATTACTGTATTCATTAACTGTTGGGTCTCCTGTGCCCAATCTATTCCATTGATCCACTACTCTACTCCCCTGCCAGTACCAAGCAGTTTTGATGACTGCTGCTGTATAATACAGATTAAAATCTGTCATGGCTAGTCCACCTTCCCTAGCATTTCTTTTCAATAATTCCCTTGATATTCTAGACCGTTTATTTTTGCAAATAAATTTTGTTATTATTTTGTCTAACTCTAAAAAGTAGTTTTTTGATAAATTGATTGGTATGGCACTAAATATATAGTTTAGTTTGGGTAAAATTGTCATTTTTATTATATTAGCTCAACCCAGCCATGAGCAATTGATATTTTTCCAATTATTTAGATCTGATTTTATTTGTGTGAGAAGTGTTTTGTAGTTGTGATCATATAGATTCTGGGTTTGTTTTGGCAGGTAGATTCCCAAATATTTTATAATGTCTACAGTGACTTTAAATGGGATTTCTCTTTCTATCTCTTGCTGTTGAATTTCATTAGAGATATACAGGAATGCTGAGGATTTATGTGGGTTTATTTTATATCCTGCAACTTTCTGGCAAGTAATTCTTGATACAATCACACTTGAAACAAGGTGCTAAGTGCTTGCCAATACAAGGGGATCTTCAAATTACATTACTATTACAGACCTCCCCCCTCCCAGTCCTACCAAAAGGGGAAAAGAGAACAATAGTGATAAAAATTTTAAAATGCTAACTATTCACATTTCTGAAGTGCTTTACAATATCAAAAAAAAATCTCTTCTTCCCATTAACAATGAAAAGTAGGTGATACAGGTATTCTTATACCCATTTCACATAAATAATTCTTTCATATAAACTGAGTCTTCCAGCTGCAATGTAATTTGCCTCCAGTCACATATATAGTATGCACTGGAAGTCAGATCTTTTGACTCTGAGTAGAATAAGCCTCTTCTACTCTGCCACACCACAGAAGCAGGCAACATTGCTCTGGGGAAGAAGAATGACCCTCATCTGTTTTAAACACTGGACTAAATAAGTTTTCCTCTTCTCAGGCTACACTCTGTGCTAAGTGAATGTTGGTAAGTTATAGGGTCTGGTTAATTTGAAGTTAAGAGTTTTGCAAAGTTCCCCTCTCTCACACTAATCTCCCCTAACCACATATATCTTTGATTAGTGGAGAACTGGAAATCATTACAGCATCAATTGCCTTCTCAGTTCCACCTCCCTATTTTGAAGAAGAAAACCTTTTGCAAAGTTACAGTCCAGTGGTCCCCTTTCCCTTCTCACCATCCTTGTGCATGCCATATATCAGCATTGCCTACTGACATTTTGCAAAGGCCATGCCTTCCTCTTTGGATTCAAGATACATTTTCTTATCAGTCCAGACTAAGTATGCTGAGTTCCTGGATCTGTACTGGTACACATTGGTTGAACCACACATATACATATGTTCACAAACACACACATGTACATGAACACCCCTCTTATGATTGCTAGGCATTTCATTTCTCGTCACTCCTTCTTCTACCTATATGCCCTCAGCATGAAAATGGAGTGAGAAGTTCAATAGTGAGATTATTAATTTTGAAACAATAAAGAACCTATGATCAGATGCCAGCTACTGGTAGGAGTATATGTAATCCAAAGGATATCTAGGAGTAATGATGCCCATGGGGCCACTATGAGGATCTAGAAAAGTAGGCAAAGAAGTGAGGTATTGTGGAATATTGGACACTATTGGACTTACAGCCCTGAGACCCTGGGTGTGTTCCTCACCTTAAAAATGAGAATGATAAAGCCTATGGCACCTGCCTCACATTGAAATTTACAAAGCAATATATGAATGTCAATTAAAATAAAAAGTCACGGTCACTTAAAAGAGTGACATAGAATTTGACAATTGCAAAGGACTTTCCTCATCTCATTTTTATCCTTACAACAATCTTGTGAGATAAGGAGCACAAATATTATCCCCAAGTTAGAAAGAAACTGAGACTGATCAGTAAAGTTAAAGAGCCCAGGTCTTCTGACCCTTACCTGTATGTTATACTGCTGTTGGCAGAATTAGCCCTAACATCTGGCCAGGTTGCTTCAGGTAAACCAAATGGGACAGAGAAAAAAATTAAAGGAAATAATTGGATTTCTAGGACCAGGAACCAGAAAGCCTTCTTGCAAGGGTAAGGAAGTAGTGACAAGAGTAACACAGAATGGCCCGAGTTCCAGTGAAAGACTATTTGGGGGCCAGATAGAGAACTTCCTCGGGGTGGGGGGGGATCAAGGGTCAGAATGAGTAAGAAGGCCAGAGTAGTTGCAAAATGCATACAACTCAAAGCCCAGGAGCAGAGAAGACAACTTAGAGATGCTTACCTGGAAAGGAAGAGGAGGAGAAGGAGGAGAGGGAGAAGAAGGAGGAGGGGGAGGAGGAGGAAGAGATGATTCTAGAAGAAGCTAAGACCCAGCAGCTGTGCAAGCCCAAATGTACCTTAGGTTGGGTACTTAGGGAGCTTGTTTTAGTGTCTAAATCAGACAGTACTTAGTAATACAGAATAAGCCTTGTTAGAGTTCAAAAAAAAGATGAGCCACTATGACATAAGTAGTCAGGGAAGTCTTCTTGGAGGTGGGCCTTGAAGGATGCATCAGATTTATAGGATTCACACCTCTAGGTTATGTAGTTGAACTGTTAGTAACTGGCAACTACTGGCTTCAAGCCACCTTTAAAGTGCTGCATGGGATATTGGGTGTTTAGAAATGTTGGATATTTATAGTCCTCAGAAGGCACTATTCTAACTCTTCTACTTTTTTTTTTAGCAATGACAATTCTCTCCATTGGTTTCCATTTACTTTCTAGCTTCTAAGATGATGAAATCACAGGATCTGGCGCTAATGGGGACCTAGTTCAACATTATTATTTGAAAAATGAGAAAATAAGGCCAAGAGATGGGGAAGTGTTCCACTTAGGTTTCCCCTTTCTATGTCCTTTCTCCTTCTCTCAGAGTCTCCCTGCTTCTACCTTCATGCCATTCAGTGTCTCCTCTCAAAGGAAACAACTGACTATCTCATTCACAACAAGTGACTTAATATGCTACCCCTATCATGGATACTCCCAAATAAAATTTCTAATGGTGACATTTCAGGCATCCCTTAGGGAGATATTTTTAGATAAGGTGTCCTCAAATCACCCTAATAGGTTACTACCCGTTCTGCCTATACATTAAGGAAGCTCTGCCTTCTGGAATCTTCGGACTTGTACCAAGTGAAGAGTACAGTTTCCTATTTAAGCTATAGTTTGTTATCAAGAAAAAAATGACTTTGTAATACAAGGTGAGCAAGAAAGAATAATAAATATCATTTGGATGCTCCATCATTGATAAGGTTAAGAGGTTTTCTCCCACATTATGTTTCCCAGCTCCCAATCAGATATCACCTGGGACACAAGATTTCCATGCACAAAGCTCATTGACCTTTCAAAGCTAGGCCTGGAAGAGAAGTTCATCAAGGTACCACTGGAGATGATGGTGATGTTTGCTGAGGGGTAGGAGGTTAGTGAGGGGAGAGATGCTGAGGCATAGTTCATCAATGCAGGGACTATGTATTTTCTCTCAGTTCCAACACTCTCTAACAGGGGACTAAGGGATTTAACTTATTTTCATTTGGCACAATATAAAATAATATGACATGGGGACAGAAGACTTATTTGGAAAAATATAATCCTTTGTGTTCTTTACCTCCTTTCCTGGCATTTACTCATCTTCCCAACCTTCGTCTTATGCTTCATTCAACCCATTTTCCTGGGGAGAAGGGGAGACTTTAAGCCTTACTCTCAGAAATATCTGTCATTAATAGCTCCAAGCAACCTGTTCACAGTCAGGGTACAGGGGAAAGAACACTTTTTGAAGTCAAATGGCCTGGGTTCAATTCCCATATTAACTTGGTCCAGTCACCTCCTCTCTGGTCCTGTTTCCTCATCTATAAAGCATGTGGCTTAGCCTAGATGACCTTTGAAGGTTCTTTTTAGATTTACCATTTTAAGATTTCTGTGACTTTTGTTTGAAGCTTGATTTTGTTTAACTCCACTTTTAGATTTCTTATAAGCCTAGCGCAGGAAAAATATTTTTGTTTTCAAAGCTATCTCTTCCTATTTTCTAGAGTACAGTGAGTCTTCAAGTATTACTGTATCAAAGTGCATTCTGTCCTCTGGTAAATGCTCTCAAAGTTCTGCTTCTTAAAACAGGAACCCAGTACTGTATCTGGACAGGAAAGAATAGAATTTAGTTTACTTGGTACTTCCTGAATGGCTACTCTCCACTCACTCCTACATTCATTTGCTGGTCATGTCAAAAGCATTCAGTTAGGTGCTATGAAAAACATAAAAGAGCCAGCATGGTCCTTTCCCTTGAGGCAAACACAATTTGTCATGGAAGACAAGATTGAAATATCTTCTAAAAATGAATTTATAAGGTAATGTAGATAGTTCCCTCATCAGTAAAATGGAGTAGCTAAATTAGGTGATTTCTAAAGTCCCTTCTAAATTTGTCATGGATAGGGAGATGGCCTTGGGGTCAAGAATATCTGGTTTCAGGTTCTACCTCTGATATGTACTAGCTGTGTGACTCTGGGAGAAATTCAGTGTTGAAGTTCCCTGAAACAGCCCTCTACAACTCATAGAAGAGTGGCAATTTGTATTATTAGTAAGGGGTTTTCAGCACAATAGGCACTTTATCTCAATGGAATCACAGGTCTAGAAAAAAAAGGAGTGCTTTATAAATGAGGTTGGTAACACAAGTATTATTTTCCATTTGCAGATGAAAAAACTAAGATTCTGAAGGTTGTCGTGGCAATGTTCATGCAGAGAAGTCTAATGACCTTATAACATGATTCTATAGTAGTTGAGTTGAGACAAAAAGAGATGAGTTTGGAGTCAAGCATGGAAGAGAAGATGGGACTTAAATGTGACCTTGAAAGATGTGTAGGATTCAGAGAAGCAGAAGAGAGCAAGGCAATCCAGAGAATGACTGGAGTGAATGGGTAGAGACACTGGTATAGGGATTGTGTCAGGACCAGGGGACACTCCCCTTCAGTGAACAGATCTCATCTAAAAATGGCAAGGGCAGTGTCCTATTCTTTTTTATTCAGCTGACTTTGCTGAGCTTGAGAAAGGCTGGTGAATAAACAGAGGAGCAGTTGGATTGCCCTTTTTAAGCAAACTCTCCTAAGACCCAGTATTGTGTGAGTTCATTTGGCTGAGATTCTAAGACATTCCAACATCCAGGAATAAAGACAGGACCTCACCCGGTCTGGTGACCTCAGTTTCCCAGCTCCCAATCAGATAATCCCACCTTATCTAATATTTGAGATGTCTCCCAAACAAGTTCTGAGGATGATAACCCTGGGAAATGACAAGCTGTTTTCTGAACTTGAATTATTGGTTCTGGAGTGGCCCCAAAAAAAATCCACAGAAGAGAGAGCGAGGGAGGCGGGGGAGGGAAGGGAAGATTGATTTAATAATGGCATTAAATCTCAGATTTCCATTGCATATATTATCATCCCTTCCTCCAAAAAATATGCAAAAATATGCCTTTTCTGACTATGTTTGTGTGGCCAAGTAGACATCTGAGGATTATGAAGATGATCAAGAAGACCCCAATGCCCCTCTCCTACTCAGAATACTTTTCCCCTTCCTGGAACTGACATTCCAAACTTTACTCTTGGCTTAAGGCTAGTGACTAGTTGTTCTTGGGATAGGTGAGACACTCAGCCCATTGTGGGTTGAACACCACCTCAGCTGTGGATGAGATTGGCCTGAGAAGAGGTTTGTGGAGTAGGGAAGAAAGGACTGAAAAATCAGTCTTTGGCAAAATTGCTTGCTTCATGCTCATAAATCCCTCTTTGTATCTTGCAGATTTAATTTGGGGCATTTTTATTTGTGTTGTAATCTGTTTTGCTTAAGATTTAAGGCAAACGTCTTTCAAAACCCAGTGCTTATGCTGCTGGTTATTTATTATTATTACTGTAGTTCTTCAGGTTTATAAAATGTTCTAACTACTTTTTCCCAAGGTTCCCACACCTAATAATAACTCATTTTATAGCACATTAATGTTTGTACTGCCTACCTCACAGGGTTGTTGTGGGTGAAAATCTTTCAAAATTACATTCATATTTTACAAATGAGAAAATAAAGCTCAGAGACATTATCTATCTTGCCTATGGTCACACTTTTACAGGCTACATCCAGGATTTAAATTCAAGTCTCTTGATTCCAAGTATATCATGGCACACTATCTCCTGTTTCAATAGATAGAGCACAGGTCCTGGAGTTGGGAAGATCTGAATTCAAATCCAGCCTCAGACAATTACTAGCTGTGTGACCTTGGCCAAGTCACTTAACCACTGTCTCAGTTTCCTTAATTGTAAAATGTGAATGATAATAAAGATAAAATAACTATCTCACAGGGTTATTATGAAGAATAATTTATATCCACTGATATATTGGTAAAGCACTTAGCACAGTAGACCCTTAGCACATGGTAGACCCTTAATAAATGCCTGTTACCTGTCCCCCTTCCCTCAAGGGACTTAAATTTGAGTTGAAGAGTCAAGACACATACATACAAAAATACCCTCAAATTTATAAGCAAATTGCACAAGTCCAAGTTCATTGTTTGGAACTAGGGAGGATTTTTTTTTTTTTGCTACAGAGCATTATAAAATAACTAAGCCACTAACAAGTAATAATAATTTTAAAATCCTATTTCCCTAGCACTTTAAAGAACTTTCCTCAGAATAGTCCCATGAGATAGATGTTTGTCATCTCCATTTTTCAGCTAAGGAAACTGAGGCTCAGAAAGGTTTTGTTACTTGTCCATGATTACACACCTTAAAAATATTGACATCTTCTTTAGTCTACTCGGAAGCAAAATTTACTTTAATTATACTCTAGAACCACAGAGCCTGACTGGGGCACTCTTCAGAATTCAGAGTGTACATAGGAGCTGGGAGGAGCAAGTATATAAGCTTTGGGACTTTATGGGGAAATCCATTCAAAGTTCCAACTTGGAATGCCAGTAATATAAGTTCCTTTCCTTCCCCGGGCCTCAGTTTTCTCATTTGAAAATAAGAAGGTTGGCCTGGATGATCTCTAGGGTCCTTTCCAAGTTAAAAACTTATAAGCCTATGATATCCTGACTTTCTCCACTGCTAATCCTATTGTGGCTGAAGTACACCACTCATTTGTTTCTTTCATAAAAATATAGAAATTTAAGGCAACTGAAGCTTTAAAAACACACGCACTCACACAATTTTCCACCTCTTTTCTTGGCAAGCATAACAAGAGAACCTCAGAGTATCGGTATGGCCCCTTCCATAAAGTGTCACCTTTAACTCTAGCCCATCAGAGTGAAGAAAGTGGGCCAACAAACTGCCTTGCACAGGTGTGAGGGAGAACAAGCTCTGTCCGCCCTGTCTCCGGCAGGCTAAGATCCCCAGATGGCACGGGGCCAACTCAGTGGCATGCGAGTAATATAATACACAATCTAAATGCAAACATTTGGGGCCTGTTTGGGGAATCAATTAACAATAAGCATATACATCCATTTACAAAATAGCAGTGTGCTAAAGCATACCCGCATTGTAATTGGAAACTAAAATAATACCAGGAGGAATAATCATTAAAAAAAAATCCTCACCAAAAAGCCAAGAATAATATTAAGAAAATAAAATAAAAAAATTCATCCATCTGCAGAGTTCTATCCTTAGGGGAACACTGCAGACTACACTAACAAGCAACCGAACCCGTGTATAAATGAACAGAAATCTGTGAAAGCAACAAAAAAGGATGGGGGGGGAGTTTGAAAAATTTCCCTTGCAGATCAGTTAGCCCTGAACTGAATATAGCTCCTTCCATTTGATCATTTTTTGCAGGAGATAAAAATCTTGTGAAGCTACATAGAATCCTCAGAGGAGGTCCTTCTTTATCTATCTTTTTGGAGAGTTCTGCTGGGTCAGTTTCAGGATAGGAACCTTCCTCTCACCTAACCCCATTCTGTCCCTTGGGTAGAATTCCAGGCATAGTCTTCAGGCAGCTATTAAGAATTTCTGACTTCAGACAGGGCATGAATTAGGAAAACTGTCCCTAAGATCACTTTCCTCTGACACCCCCAGTGACTAAGAGGACTTTGCCCTCTTTTGATAGAAAAATCTGAGATTCAGCCAAATCCCAATTCAGGGAAATAAGTATGGCCTTGTCCCCACTGACCTGTGTGATCTGTTCATCCCCATAGCCCTATTCCTGTTGTTTTGCTGCAGTCTAGCTGTGGAACAGCTTTAGGATGCTACCCCTGACTAGGTCTCTGAGAGAAGCCATAGAATTGAAGATGCACTGGGCTAAATGTTAACAGCCTGGAGTTCCAATCCTGACTGAGTTTCTGACTCAGTGTGTATTATTGAATTTTTCTAGACTCAGGGTTGTCCTGAGTCCCAGGAGGGAGATATCATAAATGAAACCATCCCTGCCTCTCAGGCAGAAATATAACTAGGATCTTCCTTATTGTGCCAACTAACTGACATACTAAGAGTGTCCTTCCTCTCCATGACAGGGTGCAGCCATCCCTATTTTCTCATCTAGCCCTAAGTCACCACCCACAAGGGTGGTGTAGCCATGGCACCCCTCCCTTTCCAAGACCTTTGTTCTTCAGTGCTAGACCCTCTGCCTGACTCTTCCTGGGGATAGCATTTGTGAGCCATGCTTTCCTCTCAATAGCATTTGCCTGGAACATCAAAATTCACTTTTCCTGCTTTGTTCCCAGGAATCACTTCTTTGGGTGCTTAGAGATTCTTGACTGGCATTGTTCCTCTACCTATCTCATAAGATCCTTGAGATCAAAGACTGTTTGTTCTGCTCTTTTAGTTCCTATAACACCTGACCCAATGGACACAATAGAAATCACTAAGTATTTTTGATTAAGTAAGTGAATTCAATGTACATTGTTGTTGTTCTTGTTGATAAGAAGATCTTCAACTTAGCTCCGTGTGCTCAGTGCCGCACACAACATACTTAGGGCATGGTCCTTGTGGGGGCTTACTTGCAAAGGAGACACGGTATGTTGCATGTACATGTTCTATTCTGAGATAGGAGCTTGAGAAAGGAAGCATGGAATAACAGTATGGCCTAGCAGAAAGAGCACTGGACCCAGGAGTCAAGGTTGAAATCTTTAAAAGCTCTGTGTGTGTGTGTGTGTGTGTGCGTGCACATGTTTGCATGTGCTCATATGAGCATGTATTTTTCTGCGCTCTTTCTGTGTTAAAAGAGATATACTTGTTTCTCTTCTGGAGATACAAACCCGGACCATGGTTTCCTCCCCACATGGTGTTGCTTACACTATTCCATATTCCAACAATGCCTGCCTCCATCTCTACCTGCTGGCATCCTTTTCATCCAGATCAATTACAGTTTCCTTTTATATAGTCTACTTCAGTTCTCCAGCATGAAGGCATCTATACATCATCTCATCTCATAACACTTTCCAGTCTTTCCGGTCTTCTACTTTATTCCCTCCCATGTTCTCTACAACCCTGTGACACTGACCTTGCTGGGACATTCCATCGCCTTGCTTTTGCACTGACTGTTCCCCATTCCTGGAATGTTCTCTCTCTTCACCTCTGCCTACTGACTTCCTTGATTTCCTTTCAACACTCAGCTCAAAGCAGGTTTCTCCCTCCTCTAACAGAAAGACTAAGCTCAGAGCATCCTAGATAGATAGATAGATAGATAGATAGATAGATAGATAGATAGATGGATGGATGGATGGAGGGTA
This sequence comes from Gymnobelideus leadbeateri, assembly GCA_011680675.1. Classification (NCBI taxonomy): domain Eukaryota; kingdom Metazoa; phylum Chordata; class Mammalia; order Diprotodontia; family Petauridae; genus Gymnobelideus; species Gymnobelideus leadbeateri. Next base: position 397,127 of record WOXC01008685.1, read on the forward strand.
GATTGAAAGATAAGAGTTAAAAGATAGATATATAGAGCATAGATTGAAAGATGATAGATAAATGATAGAGAATAGATAGATACATAGAGGATAGATTGAAGGATGATAGATAAATGATAGATGATAGCTAGACAGACACTGATTTATACAAACAATTCTAAGTAGATTGTAAGTGTCTTGAACGTAGAGATAGTAATGGATGCAGAGTTGGCCTCAGAGCTGGGAAGGCCTGGGTTCAAGTTTAACCTCTAATGCCGGGTACATGACCTTTTACAGGTCACTTAGCTTTTCAGTGCTCTGGGAAAGTCTCCAAAGCTCTGAGCTGCAGAGAAGGTGTCCACATGAATTGACAGTGGGCATTTCCTCATCCAAGATTTCCCCATATGAAGGAAATCACAGGTCTTCCTCAGGCCTTCTCATAGTGCCTCACACATAGTAGATGTACTTAATAAATCTTCATCGAGGTCTGTTGTGCTTCCTGCCGGACCACACCTGAAGCATAAGCAGCATGACCTTAAGAGAAGGGCATTTGGCCTGGTACAGCAGGACAGTTTCTGGGATGCAGTGATAAAGCTGGGAAAGTGTCACCAATTGTTTTTCTGTGCAATCACAGACCAGGATGCACCTTAACCCTATGACATCTCTAAAGTGACAGCTTCTTGTCTACCTTCCTCTGTCACTGTCTCTCTTCATTCTTCAGATAGCCCTTGATGCTGTATTTGGTCTTTACAAAAAAATGCAGATACTGTCAAGAATACCTAATTCTACTCCCAAAAGAATATTCTGGTAACTAGGTGATCTTTTTTCTGAAACAAGCAATGGTTTGAATGTTATTCATCTATTCAAATGACCTCCAGGCACACCTTTCCCCATTTCCCTCATATGTCCCATGACATTATATAAATAGCTATTTGGCATCTAAAGGTCTTTACAACCTTGCTTAGTATCTTTCCAGTCTTCTACTTTACTCCCTCCCATGCTCTCTACAACCCAGTGACATTGACTTCTTGCTGTGACATTCCATCGCCTTGCTTTTGCACTTACTGTTCCCTATTCCTGGAAAGTTCTCCCTGTTCACCTCTGCCTACTGATTTCCCTGATCTCCTTTCGACACTGAGTTCAAATCCCACCTTCTGCAGTAGATCTCTCCCTCCTCCAATAAAAAAACTAAGCTCAAGGGGCGGCTAGGTGGCGCAGTGAATAGAGCACCGGCCCTGGAATCAGAAGGACCTGAGTTCGGAGCCGGCCTCTGACACTTAATCCAAACAAACAAAAACCTAGCCGTGTAACCTTGGGCAAGTTACTTAACCCCAATTGCCCTAAAGGGGCGACTAGGTGGCGCAGTGAGTGAGAGTGCCGGCCTCAGAGTTGGGATGACCCGAGATCAGATCCGGCCTCAGAAAATGAGCACCCATGCATAAATAATGACTATCCGTGTAACCTTGAGCAAGTTACTTAACCCCAATTGCTTAAAAAAAAAAAATTGTAAAAAAAAAAACTAAGCTCAGACCATCCCTGAGAACAAGGAGCCCATAACAACAGCTAGTTACTTAGGAAATCTTTATTAAGCACCTACTACATACCAGACAGTGTGCGCAGTTCTGGAGATATAGATTATTCATTTATAGATATATGATTCATCTCTAGCAAGCTGGGTCAGCGATATAGCTGGGAGTTGGAGGACGTCCCAGAAGATTTCCTTTAACAAATGTGACTTGATTGGATTTTGAAAGTTAGATAAGATTTGTGTAGCCAGAAAAGGCATTCCAGGTGAAAGCAATATTGTGAGCCACTATGCTGAGTGTGGAATGAATACATGTGATTTACTTGAGGAGGCCTGACTTTAGCACAGAGGACATGGAATCATCATGGGATAAATGGCTGGATATAAACATGTAGACTCACCCAGGGTGAGTAAGGATGTATGTTAGGAATGCAGAAACACTTATAACCCCTTGGTCATTTCTTTTTTCTTTTTTTGCTTTTTGGAGAGCAATTGGAGTTAAGTGACTTGCCCAAGGTCACACGGCTAATTTTTGTGTTAAGTGTCTGAGGCTGGATTTGAACTCAGGTCCTCCTGACTCCAGGGTCCATGCTCTATTCACTGTGCCACCTAGCTACCTGCCCTTGGTCATTTCTTACCAATTGCAGTGGCAGCAAAGAAAACCAATTGGCAAAACATTTCAGTAGAACATTTATATTCATTACTCAAAGTCATAAATGAATACTGTGTAAATTATTTCCTAGTAAAAAGACTAGAAGTTAGAAGACCTACATTATAATCTGAACCCTAGGACTAACCAGATGACAAGTTACTTGGTCCTTCTAGGCCTCATTCTTATAAAAAAAAGACTCATCTTATAAAATTAAAGTGTATGATCCTTAAGGGTAATAATTATTTTGCTTTTGTCTTTGTGACCCCAGCACCTAGCATAGTATCTGCCACTTAGTAGGCATGAATAAACACCAAATTAATGTGAAGGGAGATGTTTGAATCTAAAAATCCCTTCCACCATTGACAATTCTATGATTCTAACTGACACAATTCAGTAACTTCTCTTTAAAACCATCAAACACACACAATGTGTTTGTGCACATATGTATATATTTATATACACACACATATACATATAAATATGTACATGCACATGTGAGGACAATAACCAAAACAATGGCCAATTGGATTTTGATGATAGAATTAATCAGGTTAGCACATGGACAATGTGACAAAAGACAGTCTAAGGGATGAACAGTGACATACGCTTGCAGGCTAGCCCTACTCAGAACCATTGTGATACGAAGTTTGGCATCATGGCTCTCCTATCAAAAGAAGGAGAGAGAAACCAGAAAAAAAGATTGCAAATACCAATATCCCCAATTTCTGGAAATGTTTCTAGACAGGTGCATAGTGATCCATTAACGTGGATCTAAAGGTATAAATGCTTTTGTTATACACTATTAAATATAACAAAACTGGAAATGAATCTTACAATTTATAGGCAAAGAAGTCATACTTCTTTTTGTCAGTATTTTAAGCTCCAAGTTACACAATCATGTACTGCAGATCAATGCTAGGAATTTATAAGAAAGAGCTTAATTCCTAAACCCAGGTCACATGATGTTAAGATCAAAACTTGAGGAGTCACTTAAATCTGAAGAAAAAAAATTCCTGAAGCATCCTGAAGGTACTGAAAATGTACATTTAATGCAAAATTGAATTATGATATCTGATAGTGAAATGATGATAAAAATATGTTCATGTCTTAAAAGATTTTAAGGAGATGGGCATACTTAGATTAGAATATTAAAGCCCTCTTTTTGACATTAATTCAACTAATAAATTGAATATATCAAAAAAGGTAATTCTTAAAAATTAGTATGTTTTTTATAATTAGCATGAATGAACACATTGTCCCACAATGCTTGATGGGATATAAAAGCATTTGAAAACATGAATCCATCAGCATGCACAATTTTGGTTGTTATAGTAAGACCCATAGGAAGAAAGGTGGCAATGTCAAAAGAATATTCCTAAGAACAGTCGCCAAAGACCACCATGGTAAAAATGGCTTGAGAGAACAATTGTGGAAATTCATTGAAAGGTTACATCAAAACTATCTGATATGTACAATAGAAAACTCAAACACTGTATTGTCTGATTAAAATTAATAAAAAGAAAGCAGGCATAAAGGAATCTGGAAAATAGTAACTCAAAATCTAGAGGAAATGAATGATGTAAAACAGAAGTTAATAAAGCATTTGTTTAAAAAAATAAAAAAGAAATATATGAGAAATTATTGATACCTTTAACTGACAATTGAATGCAAATGCCAATACAAGAGGTTAAAGCAATGTAAAGAATAAAATAAATAATCCAATACCTATCAAAAGCTATATTATTGAAGCTTGAGCAGAAAAATTAGAAGAAAGAATCCACCAAAGGCTATGGAAAAATTTTAGTTATCTAAAGAAATACAGAAAAATAAAAGTCCAAGTTGGATTAATACAAAAAGTCAATTAACCAACAATTGTTTATTAATGGCCTACTATATGCCAGATACTGTGGTAAACAATGGAAATATAAAAATAAAAAAGAAACTTTTGTTTTCAAAAAGTTTATATTATTTCAAGAAAAATGACACTAATAAGTTTATATACACATACATATATGTATTATTATATATGTGTATGTATGTATACACAGAATAAATACAAATTAACTAAGGATAGAGGACCATGGAGATGGAAAATTGAATATCATGTGTGAGGAACAGAAGAAAAGACTAATTTAGCTGAACCTTAGTATGTTAGAAGGGGAGTAACAAATATAAAATGGGTGTGAAAAATTAGAATGGGGTTAGGTTGTGAAAATATGTAAAAGTCCAACAGGGGAGTTTGGTCTATCCTAGAAGCAATAAATAAAACAGAAAGCTCACTCCTTGTTAATGGAATGAATGTCCAGGTAACTGAAACTAAGGCATCTCTGTAAAACTGGAAGGTGGGAGCCCAAAGGAGACTGGTAACTACTGGCTTAAGTACTTCACAAGAAATGGTATTTGCTAGCAAACATAATTTCACCCTACCACCTTACCAGCTTCCTCTTAGGTAAAAGGCTGATTCCATCTTACTTAATAGAAAGACATTAAATATTTATTGCAAAAAGCTAAGAATAGCAGTGACCTCTACAAATACATTTCAGTCACATGTTTATGTACTGTATTTCTTAAAGAATGTTTTTTCTCAATTACATGTAATACAATTTTTCACATTTTTATAATTTTTGAGTTCTAAATTCCTTCCTTCTTCTCCTCTCTCTTCCTTGAGAAGGCAAGTACTTTGATATAGATTATACATGCACAATCATGCAAAACATTTCCCTATTAGCCATGTTGCAAAAAAGAACACAAACCCCCCCAAAAAAAGAAAATTTTAAAAAGTTTTAAAGAGTATTCTTTAATCTGTATTTAGACTCTACAGTTCTTTCGCTGGATGTGGATAGCATTTCCCATTGTGAATCTTTTGGAATTATCTTAGATCCTTGAATTACTGAGAAAAGCTGTGTCAATCATAGCTGATCATCATACAATTGTTGTTTATGTGTACAGTGTTTTCCTGGCTCCACTTACTTCACTTTATATCAGTTCATCTAAATCCTCCCAGGTTTTTCTGAAATGGTTCTACTCATTGTTTCTTATAATACATTAGTATTCCACCACACTCATATGTTGCAACTTGTCTAGTCATTCCCCAGTTGATGGGCATCCTCTCAACTAATAATTCTTTGCCACCTCAAAAAAAGAGCTGCTATAAATATTTTTGTACAAATAGGACCTTTTTTCTCTTTCTTTGATCTCTTTGGGATACAGATATAGAAGTGAGATTGTTGGGTCAAAGGGTATGCACAGCTTTAGAGTCCTTTGGGCTTACAATATTTCTAATTTGCTCTCCACAATGATTGGATCAGTGTACAACTCCACCAACAGTGCATTAGTGTCCCTATTTTTTCATATCCCCTGCAACATTTGTTGTTTTCCTTTTCTGTCATATTAACCAATGTGATAGGTGTGAGGTACTACCTCTGAGTTGTTTTAATTTGCATTTCTCTAATCAATAGTGATTTAGAGCATTTTTTATATGACTAGATAGTTTTGATGTTTTTCTTCTGAAAACTGCATGTTCATATCCTTTAACCATTTATCAATTGGGGATTGACTTATATTTCTATAATTTTTTCTCAGTTCTCTATATATCTGAGAAATGAGGTCTTTATCAAAGGAATTTGCTGTAAAATTTTTCACCAGTTTCCTGCTTTTTTTCTAATCTTGGCTGCATTTTTTTTGCACAAAACCTTTTTAATTTAATGTAACCAAAATTATCCATTTTCTATCCCAGAATGCTCTCCATCTCTTGTTTGGTTATTCATTCTTCCCTTATCCATAGATTTAACAAGTAAAGTATTCCATGTTCCCCTAATTTGCTTATGAGATTCCACCTTTATTTTTAAATCATGTACCCATTTTGACCTTTTCTTGGTATATGGTATGAGATGTTGATCTATACCTAGTTTCTGCCAGTACTTATGTACTTTAAAACAAGTTTTCACAGGCTTGTATCACTTTTTAAAAATTTATAAGCACAGAAAATCAATATTTTTGGTGAGTATCCAAAAGGATGTGGTAATAAATCCCAGAGTTGTAAAGACCAATTCATTAGCAATGAAGCCACCTGAAGATATTTTATCATTTATAAAACTTTTATTATCACTTAATCCTTGATATAGTTCTGAACTCATGGCTTAGTCATATATTGCAAATAATAAAATAGATCCTAGCAAGAATGCTACAGATTTTGGAAATACACATGGAAAATAGTTCCCTAAATAAAACATACCAGTAACACAATAATGTCAAGAGCTATTTCTATAAAATATGGCATAGTTCATTTAAATCTATTAGAGTTCTGTCTATCCTTAAATCTATTATCATCTCTCCCAAATAGATTTAAATATGGTTTCCAAATTAAAGATAAGTCAACAAAAATACATTGAGGTACATGAATAATATCAATATGGCTATCTGTATGCACCATTAGTTATGTGGAATCTTTCTCCAGTGACTTTAAAATGTTATTTGTACTTAATAAGAGTAAAATGTTTAATGTATTCCAAGGAAGGATAGGGAGAAAAAAGTTTTAAGCTGAATCCACAGGTCAAATTGAACAAATGGCCAAAGGAGATACTTACACATGCTTTGGTCTCCTCCAGACAAGACACATCAAATATAAACCTATTAAGGGGAAAGCTGAGACTGAATCAATAAAAAGACTTGCTGGCTTTCTGAAATCAAGCTGAATGGAGATGAACATGTTTAAAGCAATTAACACCTACACACCATCTGTCTTAATGTACACCTTCAGAACTGTAAAATGAATCATAGCGGATTGGGGAAGTATCTTGTATGATATTAACATAACAAAAGGCTCATCACCCTAAGACAGCTATAGAAAGATTAACACTTCCTCACCAAAAAGGACAAGGATTGATAGACAGTTTTATAGCACATGATAAACATTTGATAAACAGGCTTGAAAGAAAACCTTACAGAAATGCTTTTGGAAAAAGTCAGCCTCACTTACCTGACAGCTAAAGGTTGATAACAGATATACATCATGGAATTTTTCAGATGCAACCAAAATTGATTTATCTTGGTGAAACCTAAAAAATGGCTCAGCTCAAAGAATGGAATCAAAAGGTCCTTCATGGGCAATATCTATATGAACTCAGCCAGCATTATGTAAACAAAAGCATGTTGAATAAATGAATGTCTTACAGGTTTATTTGCAGAAATGAGGGAGGGGGCTTATGATAGCAATTCAAGACAAGGTTATTGCCCCCAGAAATTATACAATGGTTATCAGAAAAAGAGGTATTCCACTCCTACCAAGTGTCTGTATACAATCAAAGGAACATGGAAACAATAACTGATCAGTAGAGGCCATTTTTCAGATAAGACATATGAGTTTCTCTATTTATACAATTGTGAGAAAACTCCCTACATCAATCTTTAGATCTAACTCAGTTTCTGGTCAGCATAATCTAGGTCTTTAGTAAGGGTTACTTAGGTTATCTAAACAGCAGGCAGGGGTAGTCCACCTTCCAAGCCAAGCATGGCTAAGTTTGAACAGTATAATGAGGTTTTCTCCCAATTCCCAGAATTGAACAAAATTTTCTTACAAGACAGAAGTTAGACTAGCTGAATTGACCATAAGTGAACAGAAAGAGAGCTGATCTAGTTCCTGAATTGAATCACAAGATGGAGTTGATGTGGTTCACTTAATTCCCACTACAACTTGCTGCTCCAATCCCCTTGATTCCCTCACCCTACCACCACCTTTCTATTCTTTTTATATCTTACTCCCTAACATATGCTCTTTGATCCAGTGACATTGGACTCTTTGCTATTCCACATACTTCTCTTGGCTCCTAGAATTTTCTCTGACTGTCCCCCATGGGGGGAATGCTCTCTCACTATATCTCATTTGGTCTTAGGAATATGAAATGACAATTTTAGAGCAGGAAGGAGCCTTAGAGCTGTATTCCTCACTCTGTGAAATCCCAAACTTCTGTAATCTTTATTAAGAGGCCAAATTTCCTTCAAATCTGGAAAGCTAAGAATGTAAGACCAATTTTAAAGCTTTTAGCTGCCATTTTGTTTTCAAGTCTATTCATAAATTGAACCATAAATTGAACTTAAATTGCAACTCACTATTTTTCAGTAGTATATTATTTGAATTCACTTTGAGAAATATGTATTCCATGCCTACTGTGTGTAAGGCATGTGGGCAATGAGATATAACAGATAAAGATCTGAGCTTGTATTCACCCCCCACCTTTGACATTAAAGGTGTGATCATCAGTAACTATGAGAAGAATCACTTAACCTCCTTGTGCTTTAGGCTACTCCCTAGGATCCACCTACTAAAATCCTTCTAAGCTTGCCTTCCAAAGTACTTCTAAAGGCTTATTATAAAATTTCCCCCTTTACAAACACTAATGTCCAGCCATATCGGTCTTCTTGCTGATCTTCACTTATGATAATCCATCTCCAGCCTGCTTGCTTTTGCACAGACTGCCCTCTCCCCTATGCCTGAAATTTGTTTCCTGCTTCCTCTGCCTCTTAGAAACCTACTTTTCCTTCAAAGTTTAACTGAAATGCCACCTCCTACATAGACTTTCCCTGATAGCCTCAGCTGCTAGTGTCTTCCCACTGAAATTGCCATTTAATGAATATATTTTGCATATATTTGCATGTATACTGATTAGGTACTTAGATGTGTGCTAACTTGCATTTCAGTTTCTTGAGGGCAAGAAAACGTTTCATTGCTGTTTTTATATCCCTATCACCTAGCACAATAGTGGGCATATAGTAGATACCTAATAAGTGCTTATTCATTGATTGACAGATCACTTGAGATCTTCATTTATGAAAAGAGCTTCCATACCCAAAATTTCCTTCACTAACAGAATTATGGCCACTTTGCATATCTATATATCTATATCTGTATGTATGTATGTATGTGCAAAGTCCTAGAGATAAAAAAACAAAAATAAAAACTTCATTCCTAGTCCTTGGTATTCTGATTGGTACCATGGAGAGAAGCAAGTTGAAAAGAGTTTTGGACTGAGTTATGAACAAGGTCCAAGTCCTGGGCTTTCCCATGAACTATCTGTATGAACATAAGCAAGTCACTTTGCCTTTGGAGAATGTAGTTTCCTCACCTGCATAGGCAGGGAATTGGATACAATGATCTCTATAATACCATAAAATGTATTAGTCAAATAAACATAATATAAGGTAAAAGCCGATCAAGACAAAGGAAAATACCAAAGTGCTATGATGAAACTAGAGAGGGATTTAACTTTGAGCTAAGAGATATAGAATGCTTCAGGGAGTAGGTGTCCTCTAAGCTAGACTTGGGAAGAGAAAGTTTTCATCATGCAAAGAAGGGTAGGCACTTTAGAAATGGCGAAAAGGAGCCTGCATAAATTCAGGGAGGCCAGAAAGTGCAGGATGAGATGGGAGAACAGCTAATGGTCCAAGTTGTCTGGGAACAGAAAGTACATAAAAGTGACTGATATGAAATGAGGCTGGAAAATTAGGCTAAAATTAGATTATGGAAGACTGTAAATCTCAGGATAAGGCAGTTACATAGACAAAAGGGGTATTTTTTGAGGTAGGGAGTAATATGATCAGATCTATAAATTGGGAACTTTTTTTAGCAATTGTGTAAATGATCAGAGAGGGCACAGACAATTACAGAGTGCCGGTGAAAAGCAATGAATACCAGAACTGTCTGTGGTAGTATCAAGAGAAGAGGACAATGGGAGCTAATTAAACATGGGTGAGAAGACTAAATTACAGATGATTAAGGTTTTGAGCCCTGGTCACTGGGAGGATAATGGGAGAAAGTTTTAGGAGGAAGATGATCACAGAATCACAGAGTTGGGAGGGATGTCTGAGGTCACTTAGTCCAAGTTGTAACTGAACAATGTCTTCTACAACTTCCCCAAGTGACCATCCACTCTCTACTTGAACACTCCAGTGATGGGAAACTCACTACTTCTTAAGGCAGTTTATTCCTCCTTGGAATAACTAAATGTTATTTCTTTAAAAGAAGTTGAAATCTGTCTCTTTCCAACTGCAACTGATTGTCCTTAGATTTGCCCTCTTCAGTAAATCAGAACAAATACATAGTGGCCCAAAAATATTTTTTAAAAAAAGTTTGATAGCTTAAAACTGGACTAAAACTTTTAGGACATCCTATATAAACCTTGAACATCAGTATCACATTCCCACCAAGACTTCTCTTTGCTAACCTAAAATTCTCACTTTCTTGAAGCAGTTCTTTGGATCTCTGGTCCCCTCACCATCTTGTCCTCACTCCTCCATTCTGGGGCATGTAAATAGGATCTCTAGGTAGAGATATCCAGATGGAAATATAGACAGTTGGCAATGCAATATTTGCACCCAGGAGAGGGATCATAGTTAGAGATGGAAACTGGATAGATACAAAAAAACAGCAGTAAGCCTCAAAGTGTATCATGAAACACATTCAAAATGACAGCTGACTGAGTTGAAAGAGTGTCCTCACTTTGTTCAGTTAATGGAGACATAGGGTATGGAAGCAGAGGCACAGCTCCTCTCCCATGAACCAGTTTAAGGAGAATTTAATTGTTGCAAGAGGAATTTGGGTCAGAGAATGAGGAAGCTTATGTTTCAGCACTTCACTGAATCCATCATCTCATGAATGTGGAGATTTCTTTCACTGGTTTAAGTTTCAGCCCATTCACACTATCTCATATTGCACAATTCTTGTATGTTTCCCCAAATTCTCCTGAGTCTATCTCCCCAATACCACTGAAGGCCTTCATCTGGTTAATACAATTGCTTGTGGTCCATCAGCACCAAACTCAGGCTCTCCATCTGTCATCCCCCACTTTCTCTAGAAAGAAAGTTGGCCCACCTTCTTTCCTGGAAGATTGTTGGCTACTTTGAAGCAATTACCAAGAAAGTCTGTGCAGTTTCTTAGTGAAATGATGGGACAGGGTACACAAATTACATCACCTTCCCCACAGAGTGGGGCCCTTTGTGGTCTGTAGTCACTGTGGCTTCTCATCCAATCAGATCAAAAAGTACTCCCTTTCCCCACCTCTTGGAGCCTTCAAGAGATCCATGTGTGACTCAGCTGGAAGCCATCTTCATCATGGTTCACTGCTGCCACATTCTGCCTTTAATTACAAGGATATTGAAGTGAGTTCTTCTTATTGGGTCCCTGGTACACTGGAACTGTCAGCACTTGAAACCAGGCAACACATATCTACTAAATGTGTTAGGCCTCATGAAGAACCTAGAATTCTTATATGTTCTCTCCTTTCAAGGAGTTACAACCTAGTTGCATAGGTAAGACTATATACATGAGAAGACCAATAACTGGTGTCAGATCAGTGGTCTGGACGGTATATACTACGTTTCTCAGTATTTTGGCTAAGATGATGTCTAAATAAATACAGAGGATGTAAAAAGATCTATAAGAAATGATGAGTTCGGGGTGGCTAGGTGGCGCAGTGAATAGAGCGCTGGCCCTGGAGTCAGAAGAACCTGAGTTCGGAGCCGGCCTCTGACACTTAATCCACACAAACAAAAAGCTAGCCATGTAACCTTGGGCAAGTTACTTAAACCCAATTGCCCTAAAGGGGCGGCTAGGTGTCACAGTGAGTGAGAGAGCTGGCCTCGGAGTTGGGATGACCCGAGATCAAATCCAGCCTCAGAAAATGAGCACCCACACATAAATAATGACTGGCCGTGTAACCTTGAGCAAGTTACTTAACCCCAATTGCTTTAAAAAAAAAAAAGAAAAGAAAAGAAATGATGAGTTCAATAATTTAGAAAATCATGGGAAGACTTGTATGAAATAATGAAGAGTGAAATGAACAGAACCAAGATAACACTGTAATCAGTTTCAACAATATTGTTTTATCAATGACTTTGAGCAAATAAGTCATTTTGACTATTATAAATACCCAAACTAACTATAAAGGGCATGTGAAGAAAGATTCTATCTGTATCCAGAGAAAGAACTGATCATTAGAAAAGTACATATAGGAGCCAAGATGGCAGAGTAGAAACAGCGCATCCAATCCACTCTGCCCCCAGATCACCTCCACACTATGTAAAAGGGGACTCTGAACAACTTCTGGAGCCCAGCACCCACAGAACAACACAGAGAAGCTAACCTCCCGCTGAGGACAGCCCAGCAGCCCTGCAGGAAGGACCAGCACAGCGCTCTGGGAGCCAGCAGCGCAGTGCACAAAGCGTGGGGAGCTGAGCGGGGAGCCGAGCACAGCCGAGTGCCTGAGTTGTGGTTTTAGCCCTAAGGCGGCAGGGCCAGCAGCCTGCTGGAGGGACTCCAGAACACCAGCAGTTGTGGTGATTCCAGAATTATCAACATAGACATGCCTAGGACAAAGTGAGAGATAAGTGCCCTATGGAATTTGGGACCAGTATTTGGGGAATGCGTCAGCTTCCTCCCCTGGGGGCTAAAAGCTGCTAAGGACACATGCCATTTTGCAGTTTTCAGAGGCAGCTCCAGCTCCCAGCCTGCAAACTGTAGGGAGATCCAGCGATCAGTCTTAGGGGGTAATCGCTCTTGCTTTAACCTCCCTGGATCTGAATTGTGATCTGGAGTGGAGGTCGTGGGAGGGTTTCCAGCTTTCCAGAAACGGAAGTTGCCCCCCACATGTTCTGGACGAAAATTCCTCTATATGGCCTTAAAGCCATACTGTGTCAACAAGCCCAAAATCAAGTAATTAAATAGCAACATGCCAAGACAAAGGAAACAAATTAAAGAGAAAAATGAAACCCTAGACTCCTACTTTGGGGGCAAAGAGGGTCGAAGCATAGGGGAAGAGGACTGTGAGGTCAGAAGTCCTGCTCCAAAAGCCCCAGGGGAAAACATGAGTGGGTTGCAGGCCATAGAGGACCTTAAGAAGGACTTTAAAAATCAAATAAGAGAAGTGGAGGAAAAATTGGAAAAAGAAATGAGAAGGCTGCAGGAAAAGTATGAAATGAGGGTCAACAGCCTGAGGAAAACAACGCCTTAAAAATAGACTAACTCAAATGGCAAAGGAGGCCCAAAAGGACAATGAGGAGAAGAATGCCTTGAAAAGTCGAATTTGCCAGATGGAAAAAGAATCTCAAAAGTTCACTGAGGAGATTCATTCCTTCAGAGTTAGACTGGAGCAAATGGAAGCTAATGACTTTATGAGAAATCAAGATGCTGTTAAGCAGATCCAAACAAATGAAAGATTAGAAGGCAATGTGAAATATCTCATGGGAAAAACCACTGACCTGGAAAATAGATCCAGGAGAGACAATTTAAAAATTATTGGACTACCTGAAAGCCATGATCAAAGAAAGAACCTAGAAATCACCCTCCAAGAAATTCTCAAGGAAAATTGCCCTGATGTATTAGATCCAGAGGGCAAAATAGAGGTTGAAAGAATCCACCAATCACCTCCTGAAAAAGATCCCAAAAAGAAAACTCCCAGGAATATTATAGCCAGGTTCCAGAATCCCCAGATCAAGGAGAAAATACTACAAGCAGCCAGGAAGAAACAATTTCAATATTGTGGAAATACAATCAGAATAGCACAGGACCTGGCAGCTTCTACACTGAGGGATTAAAGGGCATGGAATATGATATTCCAGAGGGCAAAAGAGCTGGGAATGAACCCAAGGGTCACCTACCCAGCAAAACTGAGTATTTTGTTTCAGGGGAAAATATGGTCATTCAGTGGAATAGAGGACTTTCAAGCATTCTTGAGGAAAAAACCAGAGTTGAATAGAAAATTTGACATCCAGACACAAGAAGCAAGAGATGCCTGAGAAGGTAATCAGGGAAAAGAAATCAAAAGGAACTTATCAAAGTTGAACTATTTACATTCCTACATGGAGAAACAATAATTGTGACTGATGAAACCCCTCTCAGTATGAAAATAATGGAAGAAGGGTGTATGGTCATTTGAATACATATGTGAATGGGTGTATATATATTTACAGTTATACATGGATAGAGGGCATAGATTGAATTTGTTGGGAAGGGATGATACTTAAGGGGTGAAATTATGAGGTGAGAGAGGCAAGTGGCAAGAGGAGATGGGGAGAGACAGGGTAGGGCAAACTATCTCATGTAGAAGAAGCAAGGGGAAGTGGCTGCAGGGGAGGGGAAGAATAGGAAGGCAAAAAGGCAAAACCACATTCTCATTGAATTTGGTTCAGGGAGAGAATGACATACATACTAAATGGGATATCTCAACCTATAGCAGAATAGGGGGAAGGGGGATGAGAGGAGGGATGATGGATGGGAGGGCATCCTTGGGGGGAGGGGAGGTTGGAAGTACCCACTATAGAAGAGGGACAGGATCAAGTAGGGAATGGATCAGGTGGGGGGTGGGATGAGTGGGAGGGAATTATAAGCAGCCTTGTACAATATATCTACTATGGTAATGTTTTGCATAGCTAGACATGTACAACATATACTGAATTACTTATCTTCCCAGAGGGAATGGGTGACAAGGGAGGAAGGGAATGGATCTGAAATTAGAGGTCTTAAAATTAAATGTTTCAAATATATATAAATACTATTATTAATACTCTTTTGCTTGTAATTGGGAGATAAGATGTGCAGGCATTGGGGCACAGAGATTCACCTTGCTCTAATGGAAAAGTCGAAGGGGGTATGGGAGAAGATATGGGAGAGAGCAGATTGTAGGAAGTGATATCTTGTGGGACTGCTATTCTGGGATGATGGGTAGGGGAAAAACGGGGGGAAAAATTGTAACTCAAAATCTGGCGGAAATGAATGATGTAAAACAGAAGTTAAAAAAGCATTTGTTTAATAATAAAAAATTTAAATATGAAAAAACCCACCAGAACTCACAAAAAAGTACATATAGAATAATTTTATATACATATTATACACATACATACACATGCATGTATTTGTGTCTAATGGTAGCCATCTCAGAGGTAGGGGAGAAAAGGAACGAAAAAAAGGGGAAAAAAGAAATTTACATGATAGCATTATACGTGTAAAAGGAATAGCAAGTTGTGTATAAGGCAGCTTCATGTACAACCATCTTTTTTAGTATACCATGTTATGTAAATGCTTGTTTTATTCCATAATTTTTTAATTAAGTAAAAATAAAAAAGAAAGATCAGGACAAGATTGTAGAAGGCCTAAGAAGCCATGCAGATGACAGAAATTTAGTACATTTATCACAATCCAGATGAAAAGATAGTGGATCCTTTGAGAGGAGGAGGGGGTGGGTGTATAAGAGGGGATTCAAGTCCAGTAAATTGCCAAAGGCCAGAGTAAATGAAGTGCTGCTCTCCAGCAAACTCCTGATGAAGATTAGGGACACCTTTGTAGAGAACAGGAGGATTCAACATCTGTTGAAGTCAAGAGCCCCAAGACAAGAGAAAGAATTCAAAGGTGGAAAGTTACAATGTAAAGAAGGACAATAACAAAAAATAATTAGATGGATATATAATGGGTTCTATGGGGAAAGGTTAAAGTGATTGGGGTGTTTGACCCAGGCATAACTTGGATGCCATCTTCAAACTTAAGAAAGGTTTGTGGAGGGGCATTCTGAATTAATATAATTGAGTATAATAATTTAAATTTGGTTCTCCAATCTTGAAACCAGAGAATTTCAGTTTATATACCATTTACTGTTTTTATCCTTACCTAAATTCCATACCTGAGATAAGAATCTTTTAAAAATTTATGGGGGCCCAACTATAAAATTAGTTCATCTGCCTTTTAAAATTATCAGACAGACACTTTAAAATTGGAGAATAATTTCATTTCTTCACCATTATCAATATAATTCATGTGTAAAACCTTTGATCCAGTTTTGAGAAATTATTACTAAAACATACTCAAAGCCTGGATTTCCATGACAGATAAATTTGGAAGCTAGTCATATACATGTGTACATAGTTCTTAGAGAAAAAAAGCTAATCCTATTATTTCCTTAAAATTTACCATTCCATTTATTTAGAAAACTCTTTACATTACATTTTTGTCTTATTACTTTGTCTAATCATTCCCTGCCCCCTTAGGAGGATATTATCCTTATATTTATGTGACCACAGAAGTAGGTTAAAATTTTAAGATATTCATGCTTAGTGCACAATATTATTCCATTTTATTCATATACCACAGCTTGTTCAGTCATGATAGGCATCCCCCTCAATTTCCAATATTTTGTCACCATGCAAAGGGCTGCTATAAATATTTTTGTATGCGTAGGTCCTTTTCCCTAAAATACCTATTTTTATCACATCCTTTTAAAAGTCCTATTCATATGCAACGGCATCCAGATTAAAAAGTTGTTTTTTCTAACAGCATTTCTATTACTATGGTCTCTCAAAATTCACAGTATAAAAGAATTTACAAATTTAATAATAACATAAACAATATCATGTAATTTCAGATGACATCAATTGCATTTCTAGATTATCCCATTATAAAAATCATTAATCCTATTACCATTAAGATTTTAAACTCATTTTAGAGGTATCAGGCATAGAACAATTACATTTAATTAAAGAAATAATCGTAGGGGCGGCTAGGTGGCGCAGTGAATAGAGTGTCGGCCCCGGAGTCAGAAGGACCTGAGTTCGGAGCCGGCCTCTGACACTTAATCCACACAAACAAAAAGCTAGCCATGTAACCTTGGGCAAGTTACTTAACCCCAATTGCCCTAAAGGGGAGGCTAGGTGGCACAGTGAGTAAGAGTGCCGGCCTCGGAGTTGGGATGACCCGAGATCACATCCGGCCTCAGAAAATGAGCACCCACGCATAAATAATGACTAGCCGTGTAACCTTGAGCAAGTTACTTAACCCCAATTGCTTAAAAAAAAAAAAAAGAAATAATCGTAATAATGTAGTGCTTATCATATGCCAGTCACTATGTTAAGCATTTTACAGCCATTATATTATTTTGATCCTCACAACAACCTTGGGAGATGGGTGCCAATATTATTTTTCTCTTTGTAGATCAGGAAACTGGGGCAAACAGAGATTAAATAACTTGCTTAAGATTACACAACTAATAAATTTCTGCTACCCAAAAGTAATTCATTTCCCTACATTTTTTCCACCATTTTTTACACCTTTATTTGGGAACCTGATTCAAGATGAGAGGGGTTAACAGGGAGAAGGAGAGGGTCTCTGAACTGGAGAATCATAGGGGATTTCTGGTTTAAATAATCATTTCTCTTTTCATGGTCAAGGAAGCATTAACAAGAGGTACAAACTGTTTACCTATTTTTTTTCTTTCTTCACTCTGGGATTACTTCCAAATTAGTTGCCTTCCTTCATTGCCCTAGAAGAAGAAGCTATTAATCTTGCCATTTACTTTTAAAACTTTTAGAATTCAATTTTTATTTTTCCTTAAAACAAATTCTACACAGTGGTACCCCAAAACTTACTAAGATATTTCAGAAGGTAGTGAGTTCTGGGAATTACCCCAAATCACAGGAGTTCTCTGCGATCTTAAAATGACAAATATCCAAACCTCCAAGATCTGTTAAGATGTTTTTAGCAGTTTGACAAACTTTGATTATCTGATTTTATTTCTGTAATTCCACCATTATTACCCTTTCTCAACTGAAATGATGGTGGGGGGAGGAGTTTTACAATTTTTCTTTTTCTTATAACCTAATCTCCCATGGAAAGCCTAAAGTAGAAGTTAGTCCTCCTTACTGGGACAATTGCTTCAAGTATGTAAGTTCATTAGTCTTTCCCAGTGTTCTAAACTCTTTAGCTATAGCCCTTAAAAGTTTTCTGGCTGACTGAATTTTGATTCTTTCAAGATAACAGAATCTACAAACAGAATTAACATGACATGGGCATTTTACATTTTATAAAGACACAAATATAGACAAGATAGATGCAAATGGACAAAAAGCATGCAGTTACAGTCCATAGCTAGGCATGCATGTACAAGTCTAATAAAGGCACAGAGAAGGACCAGTTAACAGAGGTGTGCAGTTTAAGAAAGGCTATCTTTAGCAGAGTGATCTGATATGAATCAGGTAACTGGTGGGCCCTGGAGTTTTCTTCACAAAGAATGATGAGCTCAACCAAGGTGGAGCTTGGGCATTGCAACAGGAAGAAGGATGGAGGAATCACCAGACATGGTGGGGGTTGTGATAGGGTTAGACTACAAAAAAATAAATTTCTGGCGGCACCTAGTCCATTTCCTCTGGTACTTGAGAGTCCAATAGCCCAGTTTTGTGTCCAGTCCCACTTCTGACACAAATTAATGTCAACAGGACTGAACCAGCCTCTAAGCTGTCTATGGCAGCTAAACGGAGCAGGCTAGAGATAGGAGAGTCAGGAATCAAACAAAATGTTTAATTTCAAAGTGAGGGAAATGGCTTGCAAACAGGGAGGGAGATTAGACACATGTGCCATACCTACCACCACTGTAGGAAAACCTGAGGCAGTGGGGATATGTCTCAATACTTATACCAATGGCTATACAGTGAGCGGTAGCCCTGACAATGAGAGGTAACAGAACAACATGACAAGCTTAATTCATAGAAAGACTTCATGACCAGAGTGTGAATGCAACAGATGCTGCTCTGAGCTCAGAGAACACCCAGTGCTGGTCAAAGCAATACAAAAATTATATGAAACAATTCTGGGATTTTGCTGTGGCTAAGATCATCCAGAGGGTGAATGCAAAGGCTTGTTGTTATACCAAGCTCAGGGCACCACTTGTTTATTGGACCTGAGCTCTGGAAAACAGTGTGTCTCCTAATATCTTGACATTATGTAGAGAAACATGGATTCAAATGAGAATACATGTAGGATAACTATTCTTTTGCCTAGCAGTTTGACAGGATCAGAAGGAGGGACTGCTTGAGAGCATCCAAGGACAATTTCAGTCTTCTTATGTAGAAGATTCCCCCATTACCCTCTTGTCTCCACCCATCCCATCTGCATCCATGGGTCAGCTAGATGGTGCAGTTGAGAGAGCCACAGGCCTGGATTCAGGAAGACTTGAGTCCAAATTCAGCTTCAGACACTAAATAACTGTGTGACCCAGGGCAAGTTATTTAACCTCTTTTAGCCTCAGTTTCCTCATCTATAAAATGGGAGAAATAATAGTACTTTTCTCCCAGGGTTGTTTTGAGGATGAAATGGGATGGCTATAAAAGTGCTTAGGACAGTGCATGCAAATGTTAGCTAATATCATTACAATTATTATCTGCCAAATACAGCTACATCATGGAATGCTCACAAATGTCCTAGAATACTCTTTTCATAACCAAATTCTGCTGCTCTCACATAGCATAGCACAGCCTAGCATAGCCCCTACCTTGTCTCCAAATTACAAGGATGGGTAATGACAACAATGTAATACAGCATAATCTAACATTCTCCTGAGGCATGTAATATCTACCAACATGATTTGCTAGGGGGGAATAAGCCTTACATTATGAATATTCATATTGAAAATCTTGACAGTAAAAAAAAATGTCCCATTGCTACATTTGATAACAGTGACAAAAACACCTGACTGAAAAGAATGCACGAAAACAATGTCACACTGAAATAACTACAACAGTCATCATTGTTATTGTTGCTATTGCTGTTATCATTACATGAATCACAAAAATATCATTCCTAAATTCTAGGAATCTTTTTCCTTTGCAGGAAGACACTGTTGGGGGCAGGGTAGCAGTTGGGGAAAAGCATGAGCAGAAAGTGCCAATTTATTCCCTCTTGCCCTCTCTCTACTCTTCCAAAAAAAAAAAAAAACCAATATGTCTGTGGAAAAGTTGAATTCTCTATGGGAAAAGAAAATAGGATAAATTCCTGCCAGTGAAATGCTTTTGCTTGAACTAGGTCCAAGACCCATTTGAACTTTTTCATAACAAAACACTGCTTTG
This sequence comes from Gymnobelideus leadbeateri, assembly GCA_011680675.1. Lineage (NCBI taxonomy): Eukaryota > Metazoa > Chordata > Mammalia > Diprotodontia > Petauridae > Gymnobelideus > Gymnobelideus leadbeateri. Next base: position 417,157 of record WOXC01008685.1, read on the forward strand.
TCTTAGACTGAGAAGTTTCTTTTCATTCTCCAAACTTGCTCAAAATTAAACTTCTCCAAAGAACCTCTCCTCAGGAGTAGCCATTTACATTCATATAGTGCATTTACATCCATTAGCTCCTTAGAGTTTAACTATACTTTCAGGCAGACAAGGTAAACACTTTTATAAAAGAGCAAATTGAGGCCCAGAGAGGCAAAGGTACTTTCCAAAGTCAAAAGGCTTGTTAGTAGAGCCAGTAGGTGCTGTGATTAATAGAGTGCTGGGCGAGAAGTCCTGAGTTCAAATGGAACCTTAGACACTTAGCAGCTGTGAGATCTGGGCAAGTCACTTAACCTCTGTTTGCCTCAGTTTCTTTTTCTGTAAAATGGGAATCATAATTGCATCTGCCTCCCAGGATTATGGTGAGGATGAATTGAGATAAAAATTGTAAAGTACTTAGCACAGAGCCTGACACATAGTAAGTGCTATAAAAATGTTAGCTATACTTATTAGTAATAGTGGCAGAACCTAAGTCTATTAAATTCTTCCCACCATCTCTCAATGCCCCCATTCCTCCATCTTTAAATTCAGTGTCTTCCAGTGTGTGGATTCACACTTGTTGCTTTTTATGATTCATATGTGAAGTATATGTGGATGTTTCACATAAGTGAGCAACTTGACTTCCACTAACTCCTTGTGTGACCCTGGGCCTAAGTTTGCTTATCTGTCAGATGAAGGAGAAGAACCTAATGGCATCTCAAGAATCTTCTAGCACCTTCTCTGACTCAATAGTGATGATGGCTAGATACTGACAGAACCAGGATTGGAACCACGGTGTCCTGACTCCCAGACCAACACACTTTCACTGTACCATATCACTTTCCTTTGAATGACTGAGATACTATCTACATATGATGCTCAACCTTGACTAAGTTTTAACTACTGCTTGGCAATCCTTCTCAAGAATAAATTAATTTCTTATCTCATTGCCCACAGGGATTACCCCAAAGACCTCCATCCCTCTTCAAGCCTCTACTTGCACCAATAGATAATGGTAAGAAGTAGATTGCACTACTATTCCAACATTTTCAATTCCACACACACACACACACACACACACACACACACACACACACACACCCCTCTATAGCAGTTGACATAGCCTCCTACTTTACTGAGGAAATCTGAAGTGCTTCTCCAATTCTCTCTCTCTACTTCTCAGACCTTATTAGCGTCACGGCCCTCTCTCCTTCCTCCTTCTCTCCTAAGAAAGGCATAGTCTTACTCTTTGGTAAAGCCAATCCTTCTGCATGCACCCTTGATTCCATCCCCTCCTACCTCCTCTAGGATGTTGAGACATCAATATCGCCTTTCTCGTGTCTCCAATCTCTCCCTTATATCTGTCTCATTTCTACTTCCTTACAAACACAAGCATGTCCCCCCCAGTCACTAAAAATATCCTTTTTATTGGATCTAACTACCTTATCCAGCTCCCATTCCATCTCTACTTTGCTGATACGTCTTGTGCCCTTCCCAGGGTTTAGCATGAGGACAGTGAAGGTGCATTAGCTTTATTGGGAAGAAGAAAGGTAGAGCAGGAATGAAGAGTATAAGGAAATACTGGGGCATGGAAAAGGGGATTTCACCAGAGACAAAATGCCACTTATTTTTTAAATTTTATTTTGTTTTAAAGAAATAAATTTTATTTTAAATAAATAAATGAAACAAGCATTCCCAAAGCATAGCATAATAAAAAAAAGGTTATTGCACACAAAACTGCAAATCTATTATGTACAACTTGCTATTCCTTCTAAATATATAGTAGTTATCATGTAATTTTCTTTTTATTCCTTTTTTTCTCCTCTCTGTCACCCATAAAAATGCCACTTATTTACTACCCCCTCACTCCTCAATCCCCTTCAGTAAATGACAGTGGATAGAATGTTAAACTAGGATCCAGGAGGAACTGAGTGAATGGTGTGGCCCTTAGGCCAATCACCTATCACTGCTGGGGTCTGAAAAATAAGGGAGTGGGCTTCAGGGGTCTCTGAGGTCCCTTCTAGGTCTAAATCTATGCCCTGTGTTCCTGTGTTTTCTGTAGTGATCCTTCTACTAAAAATTCATTTGTCTGGGGCTTTTTCTCCCAATTTCACTAATGGTTTCCTAATCATCCAGTGATGAGTCTTCAATTGTCCTGTAGCCTGGTCTCTTTTGCAATATTTTATTACATTGACCTCTCACCTCCTTCTGGATGCCCTTCCCTCCTTGGGCTCAGAGAAATTGTACTTTCCTCCATTCTTCTTTTCCCTTTTAACCAATCCTGTGATCAGGGAAGGCTTCATGAAGGAGATGGAGTGGGGGAGGGGAGTGGCAGTAGTAAGTCAAGAAACTTAGAGCATCATATTGTGAGGAAACCTGAGGCACCTAGAAGGCAAGAAGTGGCCAAACCAGGAATAAAAAACAATCAACAAGCATTTATTAAATGCCTACTATGTTCCAGGAACTATACTAGGTACATTGTGAATACAAGTAAAAGGAGTGAAATTCTCCAGGAGCTAATAATAACAATAATAAATGGAATTTTAAAATACAAGTTGTTCCAAAAGTCTTAATGTTGTTTTAAGTCTTAGTAGCTTAAAACTTTACTAAGACTTCTGGAACATCTTGGATAAAAGCAAAAATTAAGAGAGTGACTTTTCCTAGGACCTTTTCTAACAGAACCTCATTAAAAAAAAAGTGAAAGATTAGATGATGATTATATGATATATATCACTTTAAAGTTTGAAAAGATTTGATGTGTTTTATTTCATTTGATCCTCAAAGTAGTCCTGCAGAATATCCATTCACTTAATAAGCATTTATTAATCATCTATTATGTTTTAAGTATGGTGCTAGGTACCATTTGCTGCCCTGAGGAAGGATCTTTAGGGGCCCACAATATCAGTTTAGATCCACAACTTATCCTGGCCTTGAATAGCCCTGATGGAGTTGGAAAAGAGGCCCACTGGCTCCCTAAGTGGAGGCAGCTGTGAAATGTTGCTACCCCTCACAGGCCTATTCCCTTCTCCCCAAATGGTGTCATTCCTAAATATGTTTCATTCAAATAGATTTGGGATCTTTTAATTATGTGTGATGAAACTTTACTGTTGCTGAAATTCAGCAGCCTGTATGGACAATTTATAGGCCTTGGTCTCAACAAGCACAGAGTAATAAATAATGTGAAATGGACCTTTTAGACTTGGGAACCTCAGAGCTTTCCTCTAAACTATGAAGAAGGAAAGGAGTGAGGGAGGGAGGAAGGGAAGGAAGAAAGGAAAGAAAGAAGGAAGGAGGAGAGAAAGGTAAGGGAGGGAGGGAAGGAAGAGTGAAAGACAGGAAGGGAAGGTGGTAGATAACCAATAATAACCCTGCTCATGTGTATGAAACACAGTTATGTGTGACCATTAGTGTGAATTATATATGTGGTGCTTGTCTAATAGCTAACTCATGGAATTTTATCTCTGCTACCACATAATGACAATTTTCCTTTAAAAGAAAATTGTGGTGGTGGTGTTTGTTTGTTTTTTAATGGGAAACTCCATACCTAGCAAGATAATCTGTTAAAGGCAGAGCTTCAGTATACCAAGATAAGGTCTGAAGAAGCATGTGATTTAGATATCAAGGGCAAATTAGGGGAGCATGGAAGGTCTTACCTGTCAGATTTATGGATAAAGGAAGAAATTGTGACCAAATGAGAGATGGTGACCATTATGAGTATAAAATGGATCATTTTGATTACATTAAATTGAAATTAAATTTGCACAAACAAAATTAATACAGCCAAGATTAGAAGGAAAGCAAGAAACTAGGGGAAAATTTTACAGCAAGTTTCTCTGATAAAGGTCTCATTTCTCAAATATATAGAAAACTGAATCAAATTTATAAGAATATGAGTCATTCCCCACTTGATAAACACTCAAAGGATATGAACAGGTAGTTTTCAGAAGAAAAATTCAAAACTATATTTAGTCATATGAAAATATTCCAAATCATTATGGATTAGAGAAATGCAAATTAAAATATATCTGAGCTACCACCTCACACCTATCAGTCTGACTAATATGACAGAAAATGCAAACAAATGTTAATAGGAATGTGGAAAAATAGGAACACTAATGCATTGTGGGTGGAGTTGTGAACTGATCCAACCATTTTGGCTAGTAGTTTGGAAATACTGTATTTTCAAAGGGCTGTAAAGCTATGCATGCCCTTTGATTCATCAATACCATTATTAGGTCTGTATCCCAAAGATATCAAAGAAAAATGAAAAGGGAGCTATTTGTACAAAAACATTTATAGCAGTTCGTTTTGTGGTGGGAAAGAATTGTTAATTGAGGGAATGCCCATCAATTAGGGAATGGCTGAACAAGTTGTGATATATGATTGTAATGGAGTATTATTGTGCTATATAGAGCAGGATGGTTTCAGAAAAGAAATCTGTGAAGACTTATATGAATTTATGTAAAGTGAATTGAGCAGAACTAGAAGAATATTGTACACAGTAATAGCAATATTTTAAGATAATAGACTGTGAATGATTTAACTATTCTCAGCAGTACAATGATCCAAGACTTTTGATGAAAAAATGCTATCTACTTCCAGAGAAAAAACTGATGGGATCTGAATGCAGAGTAAAGCATAATTTTTTTCACTTTATTTTTCTCATTTTTTTTTTCTTTCTTCCCTCCTTCCTTCCTTCTTTCCTTCCTTCCTTCCTTCCTTCCTTCCTGTAGCAGCAAGCACCCCAATATCCCCAGGGTAGCTGCCAACACAGGTTCTTAGATCTGCTTTTGTAAAGGAAAGCAACTCAAAATGGGTTAACAAGCTTACTTTAATCAAACAAACATACATTACCTAGTTCAGGGGAAAAGGTCAGCACCCCAAACTTCAGAGTTACAGAATTTACAGATCAAGCAGACAGGCTTCCAAACTGTCCAAACATCATATCAATATCAAATCACAGTTACCAGAGAGGGAAGCATCAACATCTGGGTTTTCAAAGCCGGGGGGCTCTCAACAACGGCTTCCCAGAGTCTCATCTGGTCAAATCACACAATACTTCTCAAAGTGAGCCCCAAAGCAAAGCCTCTCCTCAGGGCTTATATAGCCTTCTCTTGGCTCAGAGAATGTAACAACCTTCTGGACCCACTGCCCAATCACAAAGTATCAAGATATGGGCTTTCCTGAAAAACAAGCCTCCCACCACAGGCTCCAGGTGCACTTAAGCTAGGGGCAGGGAAGATCTTTAAATCTGCATTTCCATTACACTTCCTTCCTTCCTTCTTTCCTTTCTTTCTTCCACAACATGGCTAACACGGAAATCTTGTTTCATACAATTTCACATGCATAATTAATATCACATTTCTTGTCTTCACAATTGGCGCATGAGGGGTGGGAAGAAGGGAAAGAATGTGGAATTCAAAAATGTTTAAAATGAATGCTAAAGATAAATGACAAAAAAAATTAAGTCAGGGTAAATAGGCACAACCATTTTCCTTGCACGTTTTCAGTAATGGGTAACAGGATCTAGTTCTGGGAAGAATCTTTGAGAGCATCATCCAACTTCATCATTTTAATGGGGAAGCAACTGAGGCAAAGATAGGTGCTTTCCCCAAGGTCAAACAAATAATAAATAGTAAAACTAAGTTGCAAACCCAGGTCTCCTGATTCCCTTTCTCATGCTTCTGTTGTTATATCATAGCATTATGGGGAAGGAAAAAAACATACCTTCTACTCCAACCACTTAGTCTTTTCAGGTACTATATATATAGATACTTCTTGCTTTGATTCAGGCTACTCCCACAACCTAGCCTTTCCTTTCCCACATCACCAAATGTCCTTTGGATGCTTCTTACTTCTCCTACCCTTGTACAGACCCTCATCACCTCTCATCTGGATTATTGCAATAGCCTTCTAATCGATCTCCCTGCCTCCAGTCCCTTCCCTCTCCAATTCATCCTCCACTGAGCTGCCAGTGTGCTTTTGCTAAAGTGGAGGTCTGACCGTGTCATTTCTCAGCACAATAAATTTCTTACTACATCAAGGATAAATGCAAACTCCTCCTCTTGCCCTTTAAAGTCTTTCCCAGTCTGGCTCTAGCCTCCCTTTTCTAGTTTATTAGACATGACCCTTTATCAAGCCCTCTTAAGTTCCTGTCAAACTGGCCTATTCACTTTTCCCTCTACCCAACATTCTCTCACACAGCCTCTGTACCTTCCCAAAGGCTGTCTCTGTGGCCCGAAGTGCCTTCTCTCTTCATCTCTCATTCCCTTTGAAGTACAGGTCAAGAGCTACCTGCCTCCCGAGGCCTTTGCTGATTCCACCTCCCCTCAGTCTGTTAATATCCCATCCATTTACTTTGTATTTGCCATATATATGCTCTAGATTTACTTGTATTTATAGGTGTTATTTCTTCCCAATAGAATGTAAGATCCTCAAAAGCAATAAATGTTTCATTTCTGTTCCTCTTTGCTCAGCACCTAGCATATTGTATGTTGGCACAGAAGTACTTAAATGCTTGTTGGTTGATTGTCTGCCTTCAAGGAGCCTCCTTTCTAGTAAGAATAGACTACAGAAGTTCAGAATTGAAAGGCACCTCAGAGGTGACCTAGATTCAACCTGGACCTGAATAAGAATTCCCTATAATAAGCATTCCTGAAATGTGATCGGTCCAAAGATATAAATACAAATACCTTCTCCCTCTCCATTTGTCTATGCCTTTTCCTCTTTTTTCCCCTCTCTTCTCCATTTCTCCTCACTGTTTGCTTCCTTCTCTCTCTCTCTCTCTCTCTCTCTCTCTCTCTCTCTCTCTCTCTCTCCATGGCATGAATCTGGAGGTTTTTGATTAGAATTTGCTTTGGGGCTCACTTTGAGAAGTGTTGTGTGATTTGACCAGACAAGACTCTGGGCAGCCGTTGAGCCCCCCGGCTTTGAAAGCCCATATGTTGATGCTTCCCTCTCTGGTAACTGTGACTAGGTATAGATATATAGCAGATAGCTGGAGGCAGAGTCAAGTGGCCCTCTTTGGCATGGGACCCATGATTATGACCTCTTTGATCATACAATAATACACTGAGTAAACTAGCCTGGGATTCCTGGCTTCTAAACTAGCTTTCTATACACACATAACCATGTAGCCTCTCTTGTTTCTCATAATTGTTCTCAATATATATGTTTATCACGTGATCTTTGTTTCAAATTTCTCTCCAAAGAGCTAAGCAACCCTTTTGTTTTAAAGATGGGGAGAAGCCCAGAGAGATTAAGTAGAAAGATTAAGTGTGCAGAAGGGATTCTTGCCACAGAGAGGAAGATTAGAATAGATAATTTCTACCAAAGATCTTTGAACAGCTGAATACAATGGCTTTTTCTGAGATTTTATCCTTTTTTAAAATCTCTTTACAATTCTGATAGCTGATACCCTCTTCTCTGACATTCTTCTCCCTTGGTTTTCCATGACATCCTTGGTCTCCAAACTTTCTGATTGCTTCTTGGGCTCTTTTTTTGGATCATCATCCATACTCTACCCCTTTTAAATGACTGTGCTCTTGATCTCTGTCCTGGGCCCTCTGTTCTCCTTTCTCCATAATATTTTTTTCTTGGAATTCTCATCAACTGCTGTGGATTCAAATATCATCTTGTTGCAGCAAGCACCCCAGCATCCCCAGGGTGGCTGCCAACACAGGTTCTTAGATCTGTTTTCCTAAAGGAAAGCAACTCAAAATGGATTAACAGTCTTGCTTTAATCAATCATATGTCATTTACCTAGTTCAGGGGAAAAAGTCCGCACCCTGAACTTCAGAGTATACAGACAGAAGTTACAAGCAGAAGTTACAAGAAGACAGAGAAACGTTTCAAGCAGACAGGCCTCCAACTGTCTGCTATACATCTATACCTAGTCAGAGTTACCAAAGAGAGAAGCATCAATATCTGGATTTTCAAAGCCAGGGGGCTCAATGGCTGCCCAGAGTCTTGTCTGGTCAAATCACACAACACTTCTCAAAGTGAGCCCCAAAACAAAGCTTCACATCAGAGTTTATATAGCCTTCTCCTGGCTTAGAGAATGTAACAACCTTCTTGACCCACTGCCCAATCAAAAAGCATTCTACAGGCTCTAGGTACACTTAAGTCTATCAAAGGACCTAGGGGAAGGGTTATTTTAAGGGTAACACCATCCTTTTAGTTACTCAGGATGCCTACCTAAGAGTCATCCTTATCTTACCTCCCCAACCCATATGCAATCAGTTGCTCATTATATGATTTCTACTTCTAAATTGTAAGTTCCTTGAGGGCAGGGACTGTCTTTTATCTCTATTTGTATCCCCAGTGCTTAGCATAGGTCCTGGCACATAGTAGACACTTAATAAATGTTTATTAACTGACTAGTTCCACAATATCATTCACTTCTGTCCCCTTTTCCCCGTTCCCTTAATAATCATTCTATTTCAAGCTCTCATCCTCTCTTGTCTGGGATGATAAAATGAGTCTTCTGCTTTCAGCATTTGACTTCCCTCTTCTATCCTTCATATAATGGGTGATATAATCTCTCCAAGGTATTGCTTTGACCATGTCACTCCCTTGCTCCAGAATCTTCAATGGCTTCCCATTGTTTGTAGGCTAAAATATTACTCTTTGACTATGCCAAAATCCCTCCATAATTCAGCTCCCAAAAGCCTTTTCAGCCTTTTAAAAAAATTCTATTCCCGTCTCCCCTTATCTCTTTCCTATCATCATTCACTCCAAGTTACAGCTAACCTACTAGCTATTTCTGTACTCCACACTCCATTTCTGACCTCTGAGCATTTGCATAGGCAGCCCCCATTCCCAGGATGCATTCCTTCCTTATCTTTACCTCTCAGATACCTTGATTTCCTTCAAATCTCAGCTTAGGAGCAGCCTTCTGTGTGAAACCTTCCCTGATCCCACTCTATTCTGTTGGTTTTCTCTCCTTTCTCAGTTTTCCTTGCATGATACTCAACTTATATATTCTGTAGCACCCAGTAAAATAGATGCCCCTTGAGGTCAGGAACTCTTTCACTTTTGTCTTTTTGCCTCATATAGTTGACACTTAATAACTATGGAATTGAACTGCATTCCTAAAGCACCTTCCCTGCTTTAAAATGTCCTTATACTGTGACCATTGCCAAGGTAGAATCACAGAATCTCAAAGCTGAAAAGGATCTTGTAGCTTATCTAGTCCACCCTGTGCAAGAGTAGGGATTCTCCCTATTTAATCCCTAAGATGGGGTTATTTAGCCTTCTTTTGAAGGCTTCTAGTGAGGAGTTTGGCAACTCCACAAAGCTTCTCCTGGCCACAACAGGGGCATTCCTTTTCTTTATTCTCCTGTAGTTAATATTCATATGCTTTATTCAGCACTTATCAATCAGACATCACACATTTGCTTTTCTTCAGCCTATTTAGATTACAAGCTTTAAAAGGGCAAGAACTATGTTTTATAACTTTATATCCTCTAGAATTATGTCTTTCCCATTTTATTTCTGATTTTTTTCTGAAAGGCAAGGGCTGTAAACACTGCCAAATTTCTCCCCTATAGCATACTCCCTCTCTCTGAAGAAGATTTTGATCTGGACTTTCAGGGAGTCAACACATATCTATTACGTACTTACTATGTGTCAAGATAGAGATACAAAGAAAGACAAAAATGTGATCACCGCCCTCACAGTCTTTCAGAATCATTTGTTTTTGTAATATTGATATTATAATATAGATTCTGTTCACTTTACTCTGCATCACTTCATATAAGTCTTCCAAGGTGTCTCTGAAGCCATTTTTTTCTTCATTTTTTTTTTTTGGAGGGTGGAAGGCAGGGCAATTGGAGTTGAGTGACTTGCCCAAGGTCACACACTCACAGCTAGTAAGTGTGTCAAGTATCTGAGGCCAAATTTGAACTCAGGTCCTACTGACTCTAGGGCTGGTGCTCTAGTCATTGTGCCGCCTAGCCTCTTCATTCTTATAGCACGATAATATCACTACTAGGTCTATACCCCAAAGGAATTGAAGAGGAAAAAATCCTAGATGTGAAAAATATTAATTAATTAATTGATTGATTGATTATTTTTTGCTTTTGGAGGGGGGGCAGGGCAATTGGGGTTAAGTGACTTCCCCAAGGTCACACAGCTAGTTAAGTGTTAAGTGTCTGAGACCGGATTTGAACACAGATCCTCCTGACTCCAGGGCTGGTACTCTATTCACTGTGTCACCTAGCTGCCCCGAAAAATATGTGTAATAGCTCTTTGGTGATGGCAAAGAATTAGACACTAAGAGAGTTCCCATCAAATGAGAAATGAATGAACAAATTTTGGCAAGTGAATGTAATGGAATACTACTATGATTTTTTTTGTAAAAGGCTATTGAGGAATCTCCCTTTACCAGTTGAGCACCTGTCCTGAATCTTAGTCTTAGAAAGTTTCCCAGGGCAATTAGCAGTTAGATTACTTCCCCAGTCAATATGTGACTTTCAAAACTTGAACTCAAGCCTTACTGATCTTCAGGCTGGCTCTCTATCCACTCTCCACAGCTGTCTCTCCTAATATTTCTTCTTGGTATACTTCTGTGCTGAACAGAGGCAACTCGAGGCCCAACTCCTCCTGACATGAAACCAACACTTGTATCTTTTCAGCTAAACAAAAAAAGAAAAAAAGATAAAATGGCTATTGATTTTGGCTTAAGAGAGATGAGCCTCTTCTCTTTTGAGTTCCACTGGGTTTAGCAAGTCATTATTTTGTAAGGCAGACTCCCTGAGTGGTGAAGCATTGAATGCTTTAATGTGTTGTCTCCAAAATTTTTCGGAGTGATTTCCAAAGGGTAACTTTTGGTTCCAGGGCTAGGGAGAGGTAGCACAACTTCTGGATCTGTGCCTCCCCGGCAGCCTCGACTTCAGCTGTGCAGACGTGGCTTCCCTAGCCCAAAGATGGGGAGAAGCTGTGTGTTCTGGAGAGGTGTGATGTCAGCCCCAGTGCTGAGAGAAGGCAGCTCTTACCACTCCAGACTAAACGTGGTCATCATAGTGATAACAATGGCCAGCCTTGATGTGGTGACTGCCATGTGCCAAGGACTGTACCAAGCACTCTACGTGTATTACCTCCACCCTGGTAGATAGGAGGTGTTATTATGCCCATTTCAGAGACAGGAAACTGCAAGCAGAGGTTAGGTGACTTGCCCAGAGTCACACAGGCAGGAAGTGCTCATGGACAATGGGTAGTCCCAATGGGTGATTTTCTGGACTTTAAAATTTCTTCCTCTTCTCTTATCCTCCCTCCTTTTTGTTTGCATTTGTATCCCCATTGCTCAGCACAATGCCTGGCACATAGTAAGTGCTAAGTAAATGTTTTCTCCCTCCCTCCTTCTTCCTTCCCTCCTTCCTTCCTTCCTTCTGATCTTCTTTCCTTCCCTCCTTCTCTCCTCTTTTCCTTACTTCCTTTCCTCTCTCTCTCACTCCTTCCCTCCCTTCCTCCTTCCTCCCTTCTCTCCCTCCCTCCCTCTTTCCTTCCTTCTTTTCTTCTTTGTCCTCTCCCTTCCTGCTTCTTTCCTTCTTTTCTTCCTTCCCTCCCTCTCTCCTTTCTTTCTTCCTTCCTTCTTCCCCTCCCTCCTTCCTTCTTTCCTTCTTTCTTTCTTTCCTTCCTTCCTTCTTTTCTTCTTTCCTTCCTTCACTTCCTCTTTCCCTCAATCCTTCTTTCCCTCCCTTCTTCCTTCCATTTCTTCCTCCCTTCCTCCTCCCTCTCTTCATTCCTTCCATCCTGTCTTCCTTGTTGATTCATTGTCCAAGGTCACATAATTAGTAAGCAGAAAAACCTGGATTCAAACCTAAATCTTCTAGCCAGAAAGAAAATGTTCCTTTTACCAGGAATCAAGTGAGATAGTGTATCTCTAAGGACTTTGTACATTGTAAAGTACTGTATAAACATTTTAGTGCTGTTCTTATTATTCCACTCAACACAATCCAATTCAAATGTATTGAGTGCCTACTACATAGAAAACACCATTCTAGGTGCTTGGGGAAATAAAAAGTTTCCATAAGATTCGGTGCTTGCCCTTATGGAGCTTATAATTAAGTACTAGAGGACTCCCCAAAGCTATGCCCCGCCCCCAACATATTCATCAACAAACATTTATTGGGCATCTACTATGTGTCAGATACTAGGGATACAGAGCCAAAAATGAAAGAGAAAGAGGCAAAAAAAAAACCCTGGAACATTCTCTGCCCTCAAGGAGCTTACATTTTAACTCCCACAATGCCACTCTCCTTCCCTCCTCTGGATACACCCTTTTCTGCAGATGGCGTATTCAAGGTCTCTGTGTTGAGAAAATCACTGACAAATTGCATGCAAGAGAGGGGGAAGAGAGAAAAGGAGCCTACCTAAATATGAAACCCAGCTAAAAGCAGAGAGCAAAAGTCACAAAACCAGACAAGTGAGGAAAAGTATCGACAAAGGGTGCTATAAGAAGTAGTACAGGCTTCCCTCTACCAGAGCTTTTGAAGCAAAGGCTGGGTGAGCAATATGTTTCCCCCCCAAAAAAAAAACATAAAAGTTTTGGGGGAAAACAAATGTGTGGTTGTCTTTGTATCCCCAGCATTTATCTCAGTGTTTAGCATATATGATGTGTTTATTAAATATTGGTTGGATTGAGGACATTGTAGAGGGGATTTCTTTTCAGGTAGGGTTTGTACAAGGTGACCACTAAGGTCCATTTAAATGCTGAAAACGGATGATTCTGTGATTTCCAAGTCCAGAGCTTGGGACAGCTAGGCTGAAAAAGAATACTGTCATGTAAGTAGCTCTATAGAGTAGTAGAAGCACTGTGTATTCCCAGTACCTAGCATACAGTAGGAGTTATGGTTAAAGTGGGGACTAACAAGGAGAAAGGAATGCCTGAAAGTAAATGGGCATGAGTGGGCAAAGGCTAACATCACAGCATATGGAAGGCCCCTTTGGACAGATAGTTTTTCCTCCCACTGAGTTCATTCCCACTGTCTCCTAGAAGAAGACTCTAAACCATCCCTGTTGCCCATAGTTCAGCCTCCTAAGATCAGAAATTTAGAACTTGAAGGGATGTTTAAGAACACCTAGTCTAATTTCCTTATTTTTAGAGAGACAGAGACACAGAAAGAGAGACAGAGAGATGAAGAGAAAGAGCAAGAGAGAGAGACAGAGACAGAGAGAGACAGAGAGAGAGAGAGACAGAGACAGAGAGAGACAGGGGGGAGGAAGGGAGGGAGGGAGAGAGAGAGAGACAGAGAGAGAGACAGAGAATCATGCTGAGATTCCAGAGGAGGTGGAGTGGCCCCAGCATTACTAATGTTGACCATGAAATGCCCCTCCCCCACACTCCAGAGCTGAGCAGACCGAGTGATCACTTGACTTCTCTGCCATAGTTGTGTGGCATGTCTTCTCTCTCTGCACCTGCACCAAGACAAAGGGACTTACCCAAAGAAATGTCATCACATTGGTCTCTCACAGTTTATCCAAAAGGATGACAGTCAAAATTTTTTATTTCAGCACCAGCCATTGGCTGGTCTGGAGAAAAGAAGGGCACAGTTGCTAACTTAAATCCAATTGGCTGCTGCTGTGCTACAGCTTCATCTTTGTCTTCACTACTTGGGGAAACAGCTGACTGAGAAGGCAACTATTGCTAGGAAAGAGAAAACAGATTGGAATGGGAACAGAGGCCAGACCCAAGTAGCTCCAGGGAAGGAAACTTCCTCTACCAAACATGTGGCCACCTTCTCTGCAATTGAGAGCTTAGAGAATTGCCTAGGTCACTGAGAGACTGAGTGACATGCTCTAAATCAGACATCCAGTATATGTCAGAGGAAGAAAAATAAAGCTGTCCAACCTCACTCTTTTCTATAAGGAAATTTGTCATACCTTGGGAGTTCCCTACATCCATGAAATCTCTCTCCCCCTCCTTCCCTCCATCTCTCTCTCTCTCTCTCTCTCTCTCTCTCTTTCTCTCTCTCTCTCTCTCTCTGTTTCTCTGTCTCTCTCTCTCTGTCTCTCTCTGTGTCCCTCTGTCTCTCTCTCTCTCTCTCTCTCTCTCTCTCTCTCTCTCTCTCTCTCACACACACACACACACACACACACACACACACATACACACACACCAGTGAGCACTGCTGCACATATAAGAGAAAGCATCAATGTGATGACTGAACAGTATACTGAAGAGAATGAATCAAGGAGAGACCCCCCCCCCCATTGAAGTTTGCAGGTATCAGGGAGGGAGTCATCAAATCATGATGGTGATAGCTTCCTTCACAAATTATAACAAGAACTTTCTTTTTTATGAGGCTTCATACTTTGCAAAATATTTTCAACTTTTTGCATCCTTTCCATTATTGTAATTGACGCTTAGTGCCATCTCTGTGATATAGATTGGGATTTTGTTGTTTTTTCCCTAGCTAGCATCTACATAGCACTTAAAGGATGGTAAAGTACTTTACAAATATTACCTTATTTGATCCTCACTACTCTGGGAGATTGGTGTAATTATTATTATTATTCCCATTTTATGGATGAGGAAATTGAGGCAGATGGTGATTAAGTGACTTGCCCAGGGTCACACAGCTAGTTAATCATCTGAGAATGGATTTGAACTTGGGTCTTCCTGACTTCAGGTCCAGAATTATATCCACTGTATCACTGAACTGCCACAGGCTTCACTGAATCAAAGGGCTAGATGGGATCTTAAAGGGAAAGAAGAAAGATCGGTCTGTAGAAGGGGAAATGACATGCCCAACATCATCCAGGTAGTAGCTGATAGAGCTGGGCTTCAAACTCAGGACTTTTGGTTCCAAATCTCAGGTTCTTTTTTTAAAAATATAAAATAAATTATTTATTTTTAGTTTTCAACATTCACTTCCATAAGTTTTAAATTCCCAAGATGACATGCATTCCGATATAGGCTCTACATATACATTCTTATGAAACATATTTTTTTACATTAGTCATGTTATATAGAAAAATTAAAAGAAATGGGAGGAACCGTGAAAAAGAAAAAACAGAGCTACACAAAAAAGCAAATAGTCTGCTTCACTCTGCATTCAGACTCCGTATTTCTTTCTCTTGATGTGGCTGGCATTTTCCATCATTAGTCTTTTGGAATTGTTTTAGGTTCTTACATTGCTGAGAAGAGTTAAGTTTATCAAAGTTAGTCGTTGCATAATGTTGATGTTATTGTGTACAATGTTCTCCTGGTTCTGCTCGCTTCACTCAGTATCAGTTCATATACTTTCTTTCCAGGTTTTTCCAAAGTCTGTCTCTCAGGCTCTTTCTGCTTTCCCTTAGTGCTGTTTTGCAAAGGTATGGATTGAACCAGGAAAATCTTAAATGAAATCCCTGAGATCACACAAAGTAGTTTAGTGAAGACAATAGAATTTGACTCTAGGTTTTCTCATTCCCGCTTCAGTGTTCTTGTCATGTGGTGTGTTCTTTCCTTTGATCTGACATCTGTTCATAAGTCTGTGTCTAGATTATAGACAATGGAAAGAGGGATTGTGGTACAAGGTAGAAATATGAAGGCCTAGGAAAATCCCATGAATTAGTACTGATCCGAAGGTCTAAGACCCTCAAATGAATCAGCCCTGAACCTGCAATGATAAACAAGCATTATATCTATTTCTCAGGGAAATCATCGCTCATTTCTGATAGTCATATCATTCTATTGAACACAAATGGCAAAAGCTGTACAACATTGCTACCATGTTCTAAGTTTAGGTGGGCACTAAGATGTGGCAGACATGGTCCTCAACAGGGGAAGAATCTTGGGGAAACAAGATGGACACATATGGAGGGTAGTTAAGACTGCAATATGTTGTATGAACAAGTGTCAAAATGAGGAGAGGCAGCATGGTATAGACTAGGGGTTGTCAAACTCAAATAGGAAAGATTCCTGCAGGTAGCATGTTGATTTAGAAAACCACAAATTCACATTATCTATGTTGTACTGTATTTTTATTTCTATTGCTAAACACTTTTCAATTACATTTCAATCTGGTTCAGGCCCCATAGGAGGGTTTGCAGGTGTTTCTTCTGGAGTTGAATGCCTGGTGTAGGAGATAGTATTAAGTTTGAAATCAAGACCTACATTCAAATAACTCTAACACTTGGCTGCTGTGTGACCTCTAGAAAGTCTTTTAACTTTCTAGCCTTAGCTTCTTCCATTATAAAATGAAGGAGTTGGAATGGATGACCAATAAGGTCCTAGATAGTAGAACTTATAAGGAGTCCAAAGCAAGGCCAAAGTTCAATATCATTGAGCTGAAGTAGTTGGAGAAGGCTTTCTGAAAGAAGGAGGATTTGTATTTCTGCTTTGAAAAATGGGTGGGATTTAGAAAGGCAGAGGTGAATGGGGATAGGAAAGAAACTCCCCCCTCCCTAAACTTAACTAAGCAATAAATCTTTATTGAATATCCATTGTGTGCCCAGCCCTTTTCTAGACACATTGGGTCCCATAGAATAAGTATCAGCCAGGATCCTGTCCTTAACAAGCATAGAATCATTGGTAGCACTTAAGAGACTTAAAATGAATCCTGAGGGGAAGAACAGTCAGAACTTTTGGCAGGAATTGTTCATGGTTATCTACACATATTACTGTATATATCATGAGAGGCAGTATGGAGTAGTGACTAAACAGTTATCTTTGCAGCCTAGAAAACTTTTGACACACGTTGGCTGTGTGTTCCTGGCAAACTGCTTGATCTCTCAGTGTTCTAGACTATAAATTATAGAGAAGGTGCTGAGTGGCTTTGGCAGAGGGAGTTTCTTTGCCAAACAGTTCCCTATATCACTGGAACCATAGACCTAGTCCACATCCTTCCTCCTACTGCATATGGAAAAGAAAATTTTCATTATAAAGCTATTATGATAGAAAATTGCTCCTGAGGGGTTAACTGAGTTGTCAGAGAGAACGTATAGAAATAAGTCAAAATGTATGATCATTCATTGGGCCTGAAGTCTGTCAATCACTCCTGCTCAGCAAATGAGACCAGTGGCTAACTTAGAATCACAAGGGAAGAAGTCTCTAAGTAGAGCCAGTCTGAATCATAAGGTAGCTATGTTTCAGGTAAACTGAGTAGGACTGAAATTAATGCATCAAAGCAGAGGGAGCGACTTCCAGGATCTAGAGCCTTAGAGTCAGACTCCAAGAGAGATGAGGATGATTTCAGGGTCAGTGCAGCATAGTCTCAGGCAAAGGAAGGAGTCTTAGAGACAAGATATGAAGTTTTCTTTTTCATCTAGAAATCAGGAACCAGGGCAAGACCCAAGGATGGTTTCAGAGTAGAAATAGAAGAAAGTTTAAGACCGGAGGAGATAATCGGAAAAGTTTAGGAGATTTTTGAAAGTGCTAATAATCCAGTTTGACTTAAAGCCCATCTGATTTAAAATAGAAGCCTTAATTATTTGGTCTGGCATCCAGTTCAGTTAAGATTAAAGAAAGGAATGGGGGCTGGCTCCTTGTGATCTGTGTCAGTCAAGTCAATATGTAGCTAGATGTTACTTTATTCACAAATGTGTGGCAAACACCTAGTACATGTAAGGTATTGTGTTAAATGCTGGGGATACAAAATGAAAGAAATGAAGACAAATTTAGACTTGATGTCAATAAGAACTCTCCAATAATTAGAGCAAATTAGTCCAAAAATGGAGGGAGCTGCCTTAAAAGAGTTCCCCCTCACCAGAGATCTGGAAACCAAAGCTGGATGGCCACTGGTTGGCTATATTACAACAGGGATTTCTTTTCAGGTATGAGTCAGACTAGATGAGTGGATCTTAATCTTTTTTGTGTGTCAAGGATGCTTTGGACAGTAGAGTGGCCCTACAGAGCCCCTTTCAGAATAATGTTTTAAATGCCTAAGATAAAATACCTGAGTTAATTCCAGTCTTAGACACCTACTAGCTGTGTGACCCTAGGCAAGTCACTTAACCCTGTTTGCCTCAGTTTCCTTATCTGTAAAATAAGCTAAAGAAGGAAATGGCAAATCATTCTAGTGTCTTTGCCAATATGGGGCCATGAAGAGTTGAACATGACTGAAATGACTAAACAACAACAAAGGAAACCAGTTATATTGAAATGCAGCTATACAAAAATGTTCTTGGTTGTTTTTTTTCCCAATCCTGGGACCTTCCTTCTCCCTCCTCTTCCCCCGCAATTAATAACCTTTGGAGAGCCACTGAGGTCTCTTTCTACTTAAAATTCCATTATTTTATGGCACAATCTTTGCCTTTAAGGAGATAATAAGTCATGAAGTGAGGAGGGAGAAGAAGGAACAACCTAGAAACTGTTAAGTTTAATATTAGATAATCCAGGCAAGGTACCTTAGGAAAATTTGAATAGCAGAGGAACATTTTCAGTTGGGAGGATGAGGGAAGGTGATACTTGAGTTGAACCTTGACCATAGAATAGGATTCTAAAATATGATGATGAAAGCATTAAGATCAGGGATGCAGGAAGGCCTGAGTGGATATGTGAAGGTTGTGGGGATGGTATGACAAGTTCCAGGGACAGCTAGCACACCGTTTGTCCAGAACATAGAATGCGTGAAGGGTAATTATAGGAGAAAAAGATTTGAAAGTGTTTTGTAGTCAGTTTAATGAAGGTCTTAAATGTCTAAGAGTTTCTGTTTTAGAACAGGTAAGGGTAAGAACCAAAAACCCAAAGTCAACTAGTCCCTGGGGCTCACAGGAGAGGAAAAAGGAACCCATGAAGAGTTGGGCAAAGCCATGAACAAGAGACCCTATAGGCAGCACTATATATGAATAGGATTTAGATAGGTGAGAGGGAGCAGGGAAGGAATTTCAGAAGTGAGAGACAGCCTGAGCAAAAGACCCAGAGCCAGAAAAGAGTATGTCTTATTCAGGGGTTGGTAAGGAGACTTTCCTGACTCCACCTTCCTAATCTAGTATAAATAGCTTTCAGAAGAAGAGAGTACCGGCTGCTGTAGTGTTTTCCCCCTTGCACTAAGACATTGATTATTTAATTTTTTAAAAAATTAGAAAGCATGGAAGATGGCAAAATCCTCCAGATGGATTTTCAACACAATGGGGAATTGGGCAGCATATTGGCAGATGGCTATTGTAACTGCACATGGGTAAAAATAATTTCAACTCCCCAATACCCAAGACTGTACTGAACTTGTGAAAACCTCTTAAGGAAAAGATTCAGTGGGAAGTCCCAAGCACAGGCCACAACAGATGGGGAACCAAAGGGGTGGAGCTTGCTGAGGGAGGGAAACATCCACTGCCGTTTTAATGGCAGCCTTCTGTACTGGGGCCCCATCATTGCTGCAGGCTGGCAGCCAGTGCCACAGATCCACTCTGAAGACAAGGGAAGGGCAGAGTGAGAAGACCCAAACAAATGCAACCAAGAAAATACAAAAAAGGTAGTAACAAAAGCAAATTTATGGGAGAGGGCATGTGGTCAGATAAATAACTTCAAAAAATGTTTAATAATGGCTTTCAAACTGCCTTCTAGACTTAACTCAAAACTCACTCCTCCAAGGAATCTTCTCTGATCAATCTTGATCAATCTTTTATTTATCCCATGTCTCATCTACCCAGAGGATCATAGGATTGAGCCCTGGAATCAACCTTAGAAATTATCTTGTCCAACCCTCTTATTTTCCAGATGAGGAAAATGCAGTCTAGAGATGGGAAATGACTTGCCCAAGATTACTTAAGTATTAAGTGGCACAATTAAAACTCAGAGAACTTTCTTTTGATTCCAAATCTAGTACTTAAGTGCTCTGTTAACACATGTACTTAGAAGTTACTTTTGGACCCTGAAGAAATTCTGTCAATCACGGTATCAAATGCTGTGCTTTTTAAAGAGTAGATGTTCAACAAATATTAGAAAGATGAATGAATGATGAACTCCACGAGAATTTTATAGCCATATAGAGGCATGAACTTCAAGACCCCATGGTCACTGGAGTTCATTGGGCAAAATAGAGTTGACCCTATAAAATTAATAATATGTGAGACATGAACTCATGTTTAAATAATGATAGGGTCCTGGTGAGGACAAAGAGTATCTTTTCCACTATTTTGCATCCATTTTCTCCTCCTTCTTAACCAGTACCAAGCACAGAGCTACACACAGAAGGTGCTAAAAGCAAAAGTAAGTAATAAACACACTGGTCAAAGTCCAGTGGTCTTGAAGAGATAAAGGATTAAAAAATAATTGCTTTTCATACCAATCCAATCCAATAAACAGTTACCATGTCTACTATGTGCCAGGCACTGTCCTAAGCATTGGCGATATGATTAAAGAAAGTCCCTAGCTTCAATGAGTTTATAATCTAGAGGATTGTCAGATAATGAGAGGAAACCAGCAGCAACATGAGTAAGCTTCCTGGAAATACATACCTATGAACATGATCTGGGATAGAATCTCTCTCCAACAATGACCCACTCTGGAATCAGAATGCCAGGAATAACATTTGTTTGTTGATTGATTGAAAAGAATTTAGGGTGAAACAAGCAGGACTGTTTGAGCAAAAAGGATGAGACTGGATTGCTGGGATGTATCCCAAATGTAGGAGCTGTGAGGCAGACTGTTGTGAAAATATCATATTCGCAATATCCCTTGGAATAAGGAAGGAAGGAGTGAAAATGTGTACCATTTATCCTAGAAATTATGTGCATAAACAGCAAAGGAGAGAAAAGAAAAAAGAGATGGAAGTAGAAAGACAAAGAGAGAGAAAATAAGACAACACATGGGAAGAGAGAAAGACAAAGGGAAAGAATCATAAGGTCACTGGATTTGAATTATAAATTCTAGAGTTGAGAGGAAGCATGACATAGTCAATGTACTTAGCCTTGGAATTAGGAAGAGCTGGCTTCGAGTCCTTCCTCCAACACATTAGCTATATGAGTGTGGGCAAATCATAATCTCTCAGCATCCTCAATGAACTCTCTACATCCATAATTTACAAGTGGTGTTCTAGAATGAATCACTGGATGGAATTTCCACACCAGGAGACCATACACCGAAGAAATCTCAAAAATGAAACAAAACAAACAAACAACAAAAAAAAAACACATCAGGGAGAAACCTTAGATATTACATCTAGTTCAAATACCTTCTTTGGCAGGAGTGGCCTATTTATCAGGCAAACTGGGTGTGCTCAAGGGCCAGCCTAGGCTATATATAGATCTAGAAACTGAGGTCAGAAGAAAGATAAGGAATGACAGAAGGAATGAGGATATGGACAGGGAGAAAAAGAGGAGGGCGCTGGAGAGAAAAGGACAACAAAGAGAGGAAGGGAAATGAGAATCCTTTCATTTAAAGAAAAGTTAGAGAGACTAAACTCCCTGGAAATGATAGTTCATTTTAGATGACAATTTTGGAAGGAAATGATGTCAGAGTTGATATAATTTTGCACCTGGAGAGAGAAAGACCAGTGCAAGGCACTTAATGTCTGTTTAGCCAAGTTTCCTCATCCATAAAATGGGTAAATGGTAGTATCTACCTCCTAGGGTTGTTTGAGGATCGGATCAGGTCATATCTGTACAGCACTTAGCACAGTGCCTGGTCCATAGTAAATGCTCTCTAAATGTTCACTGTTATTTTTTAGTCATAAAATTATCACATCATCCCTACTACCTTTGTTGTTTTCAGAACTTGGTACTAATGCCATATAATTAGCCCCAGTTCTCTGCGGGCTGGTTGTGAGAGTTGTAGTCAGAAAAAGCAGATGCAATGTTGGGGATGTAAACAGCAGACAATTCAGGAACCCTTAGCTAAGTGTTACAAGTCAAGATGCAGTTTGAGCTCCATAGCTCATGATAGACATGAGGGTGATTGATGGAGAGGCATCAAGATAGGGGATAATCTGTCCACAAAACTTCTGAGGGAAAGTTAAGGAGCCTGAAGAAGAGAAGGCCGAGTGAGTTATTTAATGATACATATCAAGCTGGGATGAGTTAGTGGAGTCCATGAGGCTCTCTTTACTTTGATGTTCTCATGGACATTTTCATGATGTAGGCCAGCCCTCTTTCTGGGCAGAGTCTCTGGCTTCCCATCCTGTAGCATTCTGATTTGATTTTTTTTGTGTTGTTGTTGTTTTCATACGTGCTCCCCAAGGGATCCACTCAACATCTGTTAGAATGTAAGTTCCTTGAGGTCAGGGGTTCTTCACTCTTTCCCTTTGTAACTCCAAGACCCAGGACAGTGCCATTTAAAATTTCTTGTTGATTGGTTGGTTGACTGATTGACGTATTAACTCTGTAATAAACAATGCACCTTTTGGGCTGCCCATCTGTTGTCTCTTGTTATCATCTGAGAATGGCCCATCTGTTTAACACCAATATTCTCATGGTGATGTTATATAGCTGTGAATAAAAGAACACTATACCTCAGAAGAATACAAATTACAGGTAAACCAAAAATCAGTGCAAAGACTGATGGTGGTGGGTGTGAGCAGTCTGGATGCTGTCTGTTCCCAGCAATGAGAAGCCACATGAGGGACCTCGTAGAAGAGCTCTCATTCCTATTTAATACTTCAGGGAGCCATGACATCATTAGTGTGGGCAAGTCTCTGCAGAGGGGAACCAGGAGAGAGAGAAGAGATCAGATCTGAGAGCAGGGCGGTGGAGAACAAGGAACCAGAAAAGGAGACAGAAGGGGAATGGCCAGGAGGTGAAGAGAAGAACCAGAAGTGAATGGTGTCACAGAAACCAAGATAGAAGGAATGCTCAACAGTCTCAAATACTGCAGAGAGGTCATGGAGGACTAGAATTAAAAACCCATAGAAATACAGCTTAATACTTACTAAAAACTGCTCCTGGTAAGTATATGAGGTGTTTAGTCTAGGATTGTACCAGAGTCAAATCCTACGGCTCCTGAGAGTGGATTATTAAATTGTCAGTGTGAACATTTATACCCTAGAAATCATCGAATGCTCTGATTCAGTGCTTCATTTATTGTTTTGTTGATTGTTTAGACCCAAGAAAATTATTAAGAAGCTAATAATGCAGATCAAATTTTAAAAATATATCATGCAAACTTTCTTTTTTTGGAGAGTCAATTGTTAAACATTTACCAGCATGCCACTATATACCCCTAGTTACTAGTCCAAGTACATCAGAGCTATTAGGAATTTTAGGTAATGTTTATATTCCTTCAGAAAAGAAAAAATTATTAAGGTACCCACAGAGACATGTGAAAATATTCCGACTTTTTAATTGATTTTTAAATATTTATTGACCATACATATAGAGCAGGCAGAGACCTTAGAGTTCAGGGAATAAATTCCTCTCATTTGACAGGTAAGGAAACTATATGGCAAAGCATTTAAGTGTCAGCAGTGGGATTCAAACTCAGATTTTCCTGACTGCAAGTCCATGTGGCAAGTGGACGAAGTGTTGGACTTGGAGTCAGGAAGACTGGAGTTGAAATCTGGCCTCAAATACTTAATTACCTGAGTGACTCTGGGCAAGTCACTTAACATCTGTGCACCTCAGTTTCTCCATCTGTAAAATGGGAATGTTATAAGGATAAAATGAAATAATAATTGTAAAGTACTTAGCACAGTTCCTGGCACAATAAGCACATAAATGTTAATTATTATTAACTAGCTATTATTATTCTATTTTTATTGTCAAACTACAATCATTTCTGAATATAGCCCTTCACAATGTCCTAACCAGTGAGCCATCCCTTGTAACAAGAATTTTTAAAAGGCAGGGGGAAGGGGAGATGTTCCTTAAAACTAAGCTACAAGATAATTCTACCTCCAATATTCCACTAAGAATTCAAGCTACCTCAGGAAATCTGAAAGAATAATTAGCATCCCCACTATGAAAGTGTGTTGCTATTGTTTGCAAAAGCCCTGCAAGGCAAAGAATCAACCTCTTTTACACACACACACACACACACACACACACACACACACAAAGAACAAGAATATTAAATAACGAGGTTTTATTACAATATGTGAATAAAATTTCCCAATTTTTAAATATAAAATACTAAAATCCCTACCTTTGTGTCATAACTACTAACCTTACCAGCCTTCAGAGGTTCAAGATCACTACTGTTTAAAATGAGAAGGGAAGAAAATTGTTTTGAAGAAGAAAAATAAATTCTTCATTTCTCTCCAAAATTGGGGGAAGATTAAAGGTATGAAGTTAGATGAGTGAGGACATATTAAGATGGGTAGATTGGTTTTTAAAATATACTAGTATTGGTTTAAGAGACAGCATGACAGAGAGAGAGGGCCTTGAAGCAGGAATGAATTACATGAAAGTCTCACCTGACCATGTGTCCCTGGCAAGTTACTCAATGTCTCAGTGTTCTAGGCAACCCTTTTAAGACTAAAGTTCTGGAGAAAGTGACAGCCTGCCCTGGTAAGGAGAGTTCTCTCTACCAATAAAATTATAAGTTCAATCCCCACCCCTACTATCTTACATTTACATAAAAATCACAACGTACTTTCACATGGATTATCCCATTCGCTCTTCACAACTTGAACAGGAAGGTGAGCTAAGTGAAGGCTTAGAGCTGGAAAAGAAACGTGAGGTAATCCAGTTCAACCCCCATCATTTTACAGATGAGGAAACTGAGGCCTGCAAAAATGAAGTGGCTTGCCCAAAAGTCACAGGGGTAGCAAGTGGCAAAGTGACTGACATCTTTCAAACACAGGTGTTGTGACTCCATCCTACATTTTCTTCATTGGCCCATGCTGCAATCCAACTTAATCCAAGAATTTATTAACCTTTTACTATGCACAAAGCACCATGCTGCATGGTGAAACGCAAAGGTGAAAGTCAACACACATTGTCCCTGCCCTCAAGACACATACTGGAGGAATGAAATTAATATGTTAACAAAGTAGGATTCAAGACAGAATGGGATAAAGACAAAGGAGAGAAAACTCTTCCAAAGAAATATATGGGATACAAATGTGGTGTGTGTGTGTGTGTGTGTGTGTGTGTGTGTGTGTGTGTGTGTGTGTGTGTGAGAGAGAGAAATTGCTTTCAACTGGGAATATCTCAAGGAAGGCTTCATGGAGGAGGTGACACCTTAGCCCTAAAGGAACAGAATTTTTTTCTTTTTTATGTCTTATTTATTTTATTTGTAATTTATGGAATATAACAAGCATTTCCATAACATAATATAATTTTTTAAAAAGTAATGTGTATGAGTGGGATTGTGTTTCTGATGTGGGGGACCACCCAGCCTACATGAATCTATGGAGTTAGGAAAAGATATGAAATGACCTGCGAACAGCAACACTCGGTTGGTCTGGAATATAGAAGCCATGGAAATTTTGTAAAATAAGGATATAAAAGCAGGTTTGAGTCATTTTGAGGGGGAGAGGGAAGGAAAGTCAATCAGGCTAAAGACTTCCATCATCCCACAAGCAAACAATTATTAACTAGGGGGTGGGGGACAAGGAACAGTGTGTGTGTGTGTGTGTGTGTGTGTGTGTGTGTGTGTATGTGTGTGTGTGTGTGTTGGGTCTTGAAGGGTCTTAAAGGAAACTAGAGACTCTAATAAACCAAGACCTCTATCAGGGTGAGGGATGTTCCAGGCATTGGAGATGGCTGGAGAAAAGGGCACAAAGACCACAAGTGGAGGTCCATATACAAGGAATAATAAGAAGGGTGTTTTGACTGAATTGTAGAATTTGTAAAGGAGAGTAATGTTTATTAAACCTGGAAGGATTGTGAGAGGGCTTCAAATGCCCTCCAGAAGAGGTATTTATATTTGTTCCTAGAGTATGATATTTTATCATACAGGTAATGGGGAAACAATGAATGCTTCTGAGCAGGGAAGTAAAACATTCAACCTTGTGCCTATTAGAAAGATTATTTTGGTAGCTATGTGGACACTGTATTGGAGCAAGACTAGATGGGAAATAGGGAGGTGAAAGTATATTTGGATGTAGAAGGAAAAGGAATGATTGTGAAATTAAGAGAAATTAACTAGGATGAGAAAGGGGGGAGCAGAGGATACCTTATTTTCCCATTTTACAGATACAGAAACCACAGTTCAAGTGATTAAGGCCAAAGACACACAACTAGTCAGTACTGGAGCATTGGTTTGAATCTAAGTTCCCTGACTCAACGACTGTGCTCTTTTCACTTTATCATCCTAGAATTTGAACAAATCCAGTGATTTGATTTAGAAGGCTGAGTAATATAGATGCTCTCTTTAGAACTTCTTTTTAAGATGTAGTCAAAATCAGCACAACTCTTTTTGAGCCTCCATAATGGTATTTACAGGACATTTTACATCATGAAGCAATCATATAAATCTATGGGCTATGAAAGTAGTAGTTGAGAGAATTTGTAGTTTGTGACTCTGGGGTAAGAGGTGTTACTTGCTTCATGATATCTTAGGCTCAATAGTCTCACCTGGATTTTATATACTTTTCCTTTGTGATCTGTTTTGCCTCTGAAATGAGAGACTTGGTTCATTCCAATTCAATCCACCACTAGTCAACATGCATTAAGTGACTACTATGTACAAGTCTTCTTGGTAAGTACTGGGAATTTTTTTTAAAGGCTATCACCCCACTCTATACTCTTGAGGAGCTCTTGACCTAATGGGAGTTGAGGGAGAGAAGGACACAGATAACTCTGACACACAGGAAATAAATATTTGTCCAACTGAAATGAATGGAATTGACTATCAGAGAAAAGGAAAGGAGTCTAAAAGAAAGGTCCAGAAAAGTACTATGAGGAATATGAGGGGAAATAAATCTCACCAAAACTCCCTTATTCTGACTGAAATTCCTTTAGAAAAATATTCTTAACTTTCACATATCCCTACCATGTTTGAGCAGCAATTACCAAGGACCAACCAGGAGTAGTGAGGATTTTGTTTATCAATCAATCAACAAATATTTATTAAACACCTACTATGTGCCAGGAACTGGAAATACAAGTACAAAGAAAGAAATAATCCCTTTTCACAATGAGCTTAATATTCTAATGGGAGAATTTACATTCTAATAGTTAGGTACATAAGGGCTGGGAGATAGTATAAGTCAAGTAGTTCGGAGACTGAATTACAGAGGACTATATGAGGCTGGAAGGATAAGTTAGATGGTCATATTGGGTGACATAGGCAGGAAGTCATGGTCCAGAGGAATCAGTTGCACTGAGAAGAGTCAGGCTGAGATATTAGGTTTAGGTAACTAAACCTAAGGTCCATAACGAAAACTTAGATCCACAACACAGGAAGTCATAGAGGTAGAAAGAGTGGCATTCACAAGTAGAAATCATCATAGGAAATACTCTTCTTATGGTAGGTAGGCCTTAGAGGTCCCAGGTCTGTAGGTTTACACCCTACAAGGTACTGAAATTAGCTCACAATTCCCCACTATGGGTTAAATTGAATAATATCTAGCAATGAGGGAACTGTCTCCTGGGAATACCAAATAGGTTTAATTTGTTGGGGGGAAATTAAGACAATTCCATGATCATGAGGTGAAACCATCAACGTTCATAAGTGACTTTGAGTGCTGACAGTTCAACATGCTTCGGGGAAAACCCATATTGAAACACTAGCATAATTGTTGAGAGCATTCCTGGTGAATTGTTGTGCTGATTTTATGCTGATGGATGTCAGAATATACACTAAACTATTAACCAAAGTCAAGTGGAACTAATGCTTAACTGTTCCACTACATTGTATGGGTAATTGATGGAATTGTTTGAAAAGGAAAGAGATCTGACTCTCTTAGAAAAGTCTGACTGAGAAAAATGGTTAGAAATGGGTGATAAGACTGACTAAAGGGGGTCCTAGGTGGTACAGTGAATTGAGCACCAACCCTGGAGTCAAGAGGACCTGAATTCAAATCCAGCCTCAGACGCTTAACACTTACTAGCTGTGTGACCTTGGGCAAGTCACTTAACCCCAATTGCCCTGCCCTCCCCCCTCCAAAAAAGCAAAAAGAAAAAAAAAAAGCCTGGCTAAAGAAGCTTTGTTATTATGATGCCCTCTCCCATTTCTCTGAGTATGAGTTGTGGGCTTAGCAGCATCTTAGTGTCCTATAGGGCCAAGCTTCAGTCCTCACACAGGACATATTCTTTGGCCAGCTAGAGACTGCACCTTTCCCATTAGCAATCAGCATCAGAAGTGTAGTCATGAGAGGGACAGATGAGAAAGTATAAATGGTTCAATGCAACACCACACACCCCCTCCCTCCCCCACCCCCCGAAAGATAGTCACAATAGATATAATGCTGAAAGTGACTCCAGAGTTCATCTGGAACAACCACTTCATTTCACAGTTGATATGACTGAGACACAAAATTAATCATTTGCCCACTGTCACAGAAGTAGACAGTGGTAAAGTCAAGATTTGAATCTAGTTTCTACAACTCCATTCCAGTGTTCTTCCTTCAAAAGAGCAGCAGTCTAGAGAAAAGTGACCTGGCTTCTATTCTGGGCTTTATCACTAGTTAGATGTTGAAACTTCATCAAAACACTTTTCCTCTCTGAGCCTTAGTTTCCTTACCTGTGAGATGGGGATAATAATTCTTGAACGATCTTCCTAACAGGAGTGGTGTTGTTGGGAAAGCACTTTTCCTGATATTATAATGTTATGGAAATATGAGTTCTTGTTATTAGAGAATAACATGATAGTCTATCTAATTTCTATCATAGTGCCTAGGATATAACAAGAGCTTAATACATGCTTATTGTGTTGACCAGATTCATAGTTTAGCTCTCTGTTTTTGTGTCAACAGGGGAACTTATAGACCACAGTCTCCCATTGTGCTGGTAGTCCCACATGGTCCAGGGGTCACAATCTCAAATATTAAAACATTAACCTGATGTTCTAGCCCACCTCAGTAAGTGAATCCATTAGTATGACTTCACCATTGAATTTCAGAGAGGCTTCAACATGGATATAAATGCTTCACACGTGTGGTAACTTGGGTACTCAGAAAGAACTATCACTTATCAAAGGAACTCTTAGACTAATGGTATAAGAAATTTAGAAATGTGTCTAAAGGTTTCAGAGGTTAATGTGGAGAATGGGAGATGATGGTAATTGAGGTAAAGCAAATTCTTTAGCCACATCAGGCTTCTATAGGCCCCTTTCTACATTCTATCATTCTTAGCACGACCCTTTGTCTCCTGAAATTCTCTTTAGTGCTCTATGCCATGTCGCTCCTACACTACCCTTTAAATCCTAGGTGAAGGCATAGCTCCTCCAAGAAGCCTTCCTTGATCCAGTCTACTCACGCTGATATTTTTCTGTTTTTCTATGCCATCAATACTTTGTGTAGCTTTTCCTCTTTCCTCCAGTACATACAGATCCCACTCTCTCTGAGCTCCTACATCTCTCATTTCTCCGCATTTTGTTGTTGTTATTCCAATCGTGTCCAACTCTTCTTGACTCTGTTTGGGGTTTTCTTGGCAAAGACACTGGAGTGATTTGCCATTTCCTCCTCCAGGCCATTTTACAGATGAGGAAACTGAAGCAAACAGGGTTAAAAAACTTGCCCAGGATCACACAGCTAGCAAGTGTCTAGGGGCAGATTTGAACTCAGGAAAATGAGTCTTCCTGATACCAGGCCCAGCACTGTTGTTCACTGTGCCACCTAGCTGCTTTCCTTTGCATTCCTCTGTCATTAGATACTGCATAT
Organism: Gymnobelideus leadbeateri; assembly: GCA_011680675.1. Classification (NCBI taxonomy): domain Eukaryota; kingdom Metazoa; phylum Chordata; class Mammalia; order Diprotodontia; family Petauridae; genus Gymnobelideus; species Gymnobelideus leadbeateri. Next base: position 446,802 of record WOXC01008685.1, read on the forward strand.
CACCCTTTCGAGCATTTGATTTTATACAAGGCAGGCTAGAAACTAGTGAGACCAAATTTTTAGCAAACAGACCAGAATTTATACATCCAAATGAGAATTGTCCCTCAAAGAAGTCAGCCTTGGACTCTACACACTAAATAAAAACAAATTAATCTTCAGATTGAAGACTTTTTTTTCTTTTTGGAGGGGGGAGGGCAGGGCAGTTGGGGTTAAGTGACTTGCTCAAGGTCACACGATTATTAAGTGATAAGTGTCTGAGGCCAGTTTTGAACTCAGGTCCTCCTGACTCCAGGGCTGGTACTCTATTCACTGTGCCACCTAGCCACCCCTGAAGACTCTTTCTTCAAAATCAAGGAAAGTTGTCTACAAAAAGTGGGGGGCTCCAGTGATTCAACCACAAACTCTCTCACCAAACATTTATCCTCCAACAGACTCTAAAACATCACCTTGAAAAGCCTGTACTTTTGTTTTCTCCTCCACAGAGCTTGGTTCTTACCTCCCATATGGCTACACTGTTTGCCATATCACGTGGCTGTAACTCTGACTTCCTCTATATTTGAAGACCTAAAACCTTGGCCTCTACCCTGGACAGCTCCAGATACCCAGACCATGTGTCATCAGCTCATACCTCTAAGCCAATATTTCTTTTTGTTCTTTGTCTGACATCTCCCAGACTTTTCATCAGAGAGGCTCGATGTCATTATTTCTATCCCCTCAGTTGTAAACTCTTGACTGCTCTCCTCAATTTTCAACCACACTACTCAGTAAGACAGTGGTTGTCTTCATTAATTCATCCAACAAACCTTAATTGAGCATATAGTATATGCACAGCACTGTACCATATGCTATGAAGGTCTCAAGGAGTTATAAGACATTTCTTGCATTCATACCCTTGTCTCCCCTCCCATAACCCCAGTCCTGGCCCTCATCATCTCTGACCTATACTAGTGCAATAACTTTTTAATTGGTCTCCCTGACTCATGCTCTTCCCCCATTGTACTCCATCTTCCATTTAGCTGCCAAAGTGATTTTTGTAAAATGAAGGTCTGACCACGTCACCCTGTCTACTCCATAAACTCTTGTGACTCCCTAATACCTATAGAATCAAATCTAAGTTATTCTCTTAGGCATTTTGTTCTTCATAACTTACCCCCTTACTCCACCCTCCTTATATGTCACTCCCCTCCACATACTCCACAGTCTAGCATCCTGACCTTCTTGCTATTCCTTACATACCAAGGTCTGTCTGTCATATCTGAGCCTTTGTAGCTGCTGTCTCCCATTCCTGGAAAGTTCTCCCTCCTCATAGAGTTATTCTGAGAAAAGTACTTTGTAAAGCACAATATAAATGTGAGCCATAATTGTTATTATTGCATATGATTTATAGGTGGTTTGCATTTAATTTAATGCAACCTTTGTAGAATAGAATCACAGAGCATTAGAGGTAGAAGGGATATTATAGTCTAACCTCCTTTTAAAAGCCAGAGAGCAGAAGCCTAGAAAGAGAAAGTGACTTATTCAGGGTCACATAGTTACTTAGTGATATAGTACAGGGTAGAAGCCAGACTTTGTGACTCTTAGATTACTACTCTCATTTATTTTTCCATCTTAAAAAAAAAAAACCAGTGCGTCCTTATGAGCAATCTTTATGAGAATGTTAGAGAATATTCCATGCACTAGGAGCAGAGAAGTGAGGTGAGACATGAGCTAAAGGAATAGGGAAGTAGAACAGGAGATGGTCATCTTAACTGTTTTCTGAGGCCACCATGGCACCTAGATGTGAGTCTGGTTTAGGCTCTTGAGGAATGCTTCCTCTATGGGCTGCTGTCTCTCCTACTTCTGGTCTTGAAAACACAACCAGGATTGCCTTTGTCAAACCTTTCCTTCACTCTGCTCTCCTTCCCTTTCCCTTGATAATTCCCTCATCAACTTCAATACCTTCCCTCCCCTCCATCAGTCATTCTATACCCTTATTCTAGCGTGGAGATGCCCGGGACCTTTACCTCAACTTACCCACCCTGTGATCACTTACCTTAAACCCTGCTCTCTTCTAAGAGTTAATCTGATAAACTACTTCAAGCTAAGGTGATGATAGCTAGCAGTCATTTAATGTATCACCTTTCCAGGTAACATTGATTTTTTGTTTGTTTGTTTGTTTGTTGGGTTATTTTTTTTTTGCTTTTTGGAGGGCAATTGGGGTTAAGTAACTTGCCCAAGGGGTGTGTGTGTGTGTGTGTGTGTGTGTGTGTGTGTGTGTGTGTGTGTTAAGTGTCTGAGGCAGGATCCGAACTCAAGTCCTTCTGACTCCAGGGCTGACGCTTTACTCACTGAGCCACCTAGCCACCCCTAACATTGATGTTTTAATAAGGTCTAAAGAGTAAGTAATGGTCATAGGTTCATAGATTTTGAACTAAAAGGGCCCTTGAAAGCTCATCTAGTCCAGTCCCCTCATTTCACAAATGAGGCTATTAAAGCCCAGAGATTAAGTTATCTCACCAAGTCCTGTGATGGATGGGCCATTTCTGTGTAGGGAGGAAGGGGGAATATATTTTGGGACAGAGAGTCCCCCAAATCATCCCCATTTGGGTGGCTGCCTACTCCATAGACAGGTAAAGATTTGTATTTTGGGATTGAAAAAGGAACTTTTTAGCTCCTCCCCAAACCTTTCTTGTTCATCCTTCCTTGGGCATGGCAGACTTCCCGATTGGGAAGTCTTTAAAGGCGAGACAAGCTGTGCTCTGAGATCATTCAAAAAGAAGCTATGTATTTAGAATGAAGAAGTCTAAACACTGGTTGTTATCCTCTGATAAACCATGCTTGATTCGAAGGTCAAAAGCATTACAATGCCCCATTTCATGGGGACACATAAAGACCGTGCCTGGGGGTGATAGTGGAAGACTTCACAGCATATAATTACGCAGCCCCCTTCAACATCCATGATTGCCTTATGCCGTGCAGAACAATGTGTCACAGTTCAATACAGTCAAAGAGGGAATTTACGAGAGTCAGCAATTCCATAGGGCAAGTAGAGCATATTTCAAAACGAGAAAAGGGGGAAAAGGGAGGAAAAATGGAAGGAAGAGGGAGGGGGTGGGAAACAGCCGATCAATTTACAAAGAGCCCATTTCTTTGCCACCCCATTGACCTTTCAGGTAAGACCTAATGCCAATTAGTTCGGTTATAAAGTCCATAATTCTTGTGGGATGGCCGTGTGCAGCACATGATCATTTTACAACGTTTGCCCTAATTTGCAGCCCCCAAACATGGACTCTGGTGGGGAGGGAGGTTTGCTGGCAAGCCTCAGGAGCAGCTGGAAGGAATCACAGAGAGCAATTACTGTCTGTGAGCAGCCACATCTGGAAAACAGCTCTTTGCAAGCTTTAAAAAGGCTTAATGAAAAATGGAACCTTGTGCTAGAATGGATGGGATTGGGGAGGAGGGGTGAATAAGAAGCAGGGGGAGAGCCCCACCCCCAACTTGATTGAGAAGACAAGGATACAAAGAAAACAGTAGACAAGGTATAAAACCAAATCCAGGGAAGGAGGTTGAATAGTGATGAGGTGATGGGAAGGTGATCTAAGGGTGGGAAGATATCAACTCTCCCCCAACCCTTTTTCAATATCACATTTCTAAAAGGCAAGACATCTATGTAAGACTTGCCTTATGTGTCAGTAGATGATTTAGAGTTGGAAAAGAACCTTAGAGATTATCTAACCAACCCCTTCATCCTACACATGGATCAAATGAGGACCAGAGAGGTGATGTAATTGTCCAAGGTCACACAGAGAGTTGGGGGGGAGGGGGCAGAGCTGAGATTCAAACCCAGGACCTTTGACTCTAAACCCAACATCATTCCCTCTGTACCAAATTGTTGCTGCTTTTCCCCCTAAGTCAAGGCTATTTCAGCTTCAACACAAGAGGGGGATATGACATGGTAAGTGCTGGTTTTCCAGCACTCACCTCCCAAAAAAAGTTCTCCTCTACTGATGCAGAAAATTCCAATATTACAAATTTATTCCTTTGTGGTAATAAACATTCCTCTTTTTCCTTGTTGTTCAGCCATTTCAGGTGTGTCTGACTCTTTGTGACCCTATTTGGGGTTTTCTTGGCAAAGATACTGGTACGGTTTGCTATTTCCTTCTCCAGCTTTTTTTTTAACTAATGAGGAAATTGAGATAAACAGGCTAAGGGACTGGGGCCAGATTTGAACTCAGGTTCTCCTGACTCCAGGGCTGACTCTCTATCCACCATGCCACCCAGCTGCCTACCTAATTGCCGCTCTTTTTTTATGTCCTACCTCTAAAGTGCTCTGGGGAGTGATATCACATGAACTTCCTACCATCTCACTGTTAATGGCCTTGGTTTCCCTCTCTGGAACTCTTTTTCCTTAATTATAAAATGAGAGGATTGATTTCAACCATCTCCAAGATTCCTCGTAGCTCTGTGTCTCTGTCGCAAGGAAATCTGATTGTGTGAAAGCTCTGGGCACCTTGAAGAAGGGGTTAGCCTGAAAGAGGAAAGAGTATAAAAAAGGAAACTTGGTGACAATAGAGACACCTTTGCTCATTTCACTTTTTGCCTTGAGCTAACCTGAACCGAAGTTTGAATTCATTGACTGATTCAGGGACCATGCTTAGGAGCCACAGATCTAGGATGTTAGACACAGACTTTGAAGAGACCTCAGAGCCTATCTAGTCTGGTCCCCACATTGTACAAGTTAAGGAGCTGAAGCCCTTGGAAATGATGGAACTGGAACCCAGGTTTCCCTCTAAAGGCCAGACTCCTTCCCTTGTACTACATTGTCTTCTATTAGTATCAAATTCAAAGAGAGTTGAATGGAACCCGAGGGGATCATATTGTCCTGCCTTCTACCCCATCTGCAACATTCCCATGAGGCTCCTCTGGCTCTGGCTTGAACGCTTTCATTGAAAACAGTCCTGCTGCTTCTCAAGGCAACTTTTCCACTATCATACAACTCTAATTGTTAGGAAGATCTTCTTTACATTACAGACAAAATCCATCCCCCTGTAACTTCCATTCGTACCTCTTGGGCACTACACAAAACAAATGTAATCCTTCCCACATTTGAAGAAAGCGATCAGTATATCTTTCCTATTCCTTTCACCTCCCACCTAAAAATATCACCAGCCCCCCCAGCTGTTTCTCATTTGAAACAGTTTAAAAAATAGAATAATAGAGTTTATTCTTGGATTGCTTAATCAATCAACAAGGATTTATTAAGTGCCTACTAAATGATAGACACTCTATTAGCCTGGGAATACAGAGAAAGAAAAATAAATTCAACCATCCCTGCCCTCAAGGAGCTTATATGTTATCAGAGGAAATGGCATGGCCATATATAAGTATATATAAGAAATATATAGTCAATAAAGCTTTGGAGATTTTTGTGTGTGTCAGAGAGGCAGTAGAAGCCTATCTCATAAATAGTTAGCATTTATTACAAACCACTGTACATATGTTGACTCATTTGATCCTCACAACAATCCTGGGGGGAGGGGGTTAGGTACTGTTATCCCCATTTGACAGATGAGGTAACTGAGGTTGAAAGAGGTTAAGTGACTTGCCTAGGGTCACACAGGTAATAAATGTCTGAAGCAGGATTTGAACCCAGATCTCCCTCACTCCAGACCCAGTTACTCTGTCCACTGTGCCACCTGGCTACCTAAAAATGGTGCAGGGAATAGGATACTGCGCTTGTAATCAGGAAGAACTGAGTTTAAATCTTACCTCAGACACTAGCTATGTGACCCTGGATAAGTAACAACCTTTCTCAGCCTGATTCCTCATCTTTAAATGCTCTATGGCCTCTCAAATCTCATCTAGTTCTAAATCTCTGATCCTGTAAGTCTTGGTAACAATGGAGGCACATTTCCTCTATTTCATTTTTTGCCTTAGTCTAACCCAAGGGTGGGGAACCTGTGGCCTCGAGGCCACATGTGGCCCTCTAAGTCCTCAAGTACAGCCCTTTGACTGAATCCAAACTTCACAGGACAAATCTCCTTAATAAAAGGATTTGTTCTCTAAAAGTTGGACTCAGTCAAAAGGCCACAACTAGAGGGTCACATGTGGCCTCGAGGCCACAGGTTCCACTGGGCTCACCTAAACCAATGTTTGCATTTATCAGCAGATTCAGGGACAATGCTTAGGAGCCACAGTGCTAGGAAGTTATAGGCAGAGAGTTTGAAGAGACCTCAGAGGCTGTTTAGTCCAGTCCCCCTTCAGTCTTGTTTTCAAAAACCACAACAACCTAATCACAACCTACCTGTCCACCATTATCTACCACCAAAAGTGGGGAGGGGGCAAAATAGTCTCACCATAGAAAAGATCGATACATCGATCAATCAAAAAGAATTTATGTGTCTTCCATGTCAGGCTCTGATATTATTACCTCTACTACTACTACTAATAATAATAACAATAACAGCAACAACAACAGTGCCTGCCCTCAAACAGCTTATAGTCTATTGTGGGAGACAACATATAAATATATGAGTATTCAAAGTATATATGCAATAAAATTTGGGGGAGGAGAGCACCAGTAACTGAAGGGAAAAACCTCTGGACTGAGAATCAGTAGTTCAAACTCCAGTTTTAACACTTACTATGCATGCAGTAAGACAAACTTCCAGGAACCTTGGATTTTCTAGCTATAAAATAGAGGTGATAATACCCGCTCTACCTACTTCACAGAGTTGTTGTGAGGAATGCACTTTGTTAATTCCAAAGTGTTATAGGAATGTGAGCTAACACCCCCACTCCTCCCTTCCAATTTACTCAGTGGACCTCAAGGATACTTTGCCCTGCCCTGCCTCTCCATGCCTTCTCTTGGAATACCATACCTGTGGGCATCCACATGAATACATACCCCCACACATACACAGCTCCAAGGCCTTTCAGGCCCAGCTCCAATGCCCTTCCATCATGGAACCTTTCCTCACTGCTCCCCCTACTCCCAAATGGGAAGAACTTACCTATTCCTCCTCTGTAGTCTTCAACTACTTGATCTGCATGTATCCTACTGCACTGACCTTATGGTAGTAATTTGTGTAGACATCTTATCTCCCCTTCCAGACAATGATCATAATAGTAATATTGCTGTTTATATAATATTTTAGGGCTTGTAGTGCTTTATGTACCTTGTCTCACCCTGGAGATGTCTCCACCCTATGGTCCTCTTTTCTAATTGATGAGTCCCTGGCCTGGACTAACAGGGCATAGAATGTCCAGACCATGTTTACTTTGCTCCCAGCTCCATATCTCATTCTCTAGACTTCTCCACCTTCCTCCCAGAAGCCTTGCTTCCAGCTTCCATCTCTGTTTTATGTGTTATCTTCCTCCATTAAACTATAAGCTCTTGGAGGGCGGGGGCAGGAAGAGAAGATAGAGACTATCTTTTTTTTTCTTGTGTTTGTAGACCCAGTGTTTAAGAATGGTGCCTAGCTGATAGTAAGCACTTAATTAATGATTTATCTATTCGATCATTTATGTTTCACAACACTATATGAAGTAAGTACTACAGACGGTATTATCCCCATTTTGCAGATGAATAAACAAAAGCTGAGAGTGGTTATGCGATCTCAGTGTCATACAACTAGTAAGCATATGAGGAAAGATTTGAACCTATGTCTTTTTGTTTGTTTTTTATTTATTTATTTTTATTTTGGCGGGCAGTTGGGGTTAAGTGACTTGCCCAAGGTCACATGGCTAGTAAGTGTTAAGTGTCTGAGGCCAGATTTGAACTCAGGTCCTTCTGACTCCAGGGTCAGTGCTCTGTTCACTGTAACACCTAGCTGCCCCAAACCTATGTCTTTTTAGCTACATATCCAGTACTCCATTCTACCAGGCTGTCTGCCTATCTACTTACAAATCCATTTCAGTTGTTAAACATCCACATTTATTAAACATCTACCACCTACCAGCACTATAGGGGATTATAAGAAATATTTTAAAATGCCTATCCTCAAGGAGGATGCAATGTAATAGGGAGATAAAACACACATACAAATGGAAATATAGGGAAGCATCTGATAAACCATATGTATGATGATAATACTGTCTCACATTTTCTTTGGAACTTTCATAAAGCACTCACTTGTCAGTAGTGCTATGAGGTTAGTGGTAAAAATAGTGAGGACCATAGGAGTTGAGAAAGGACAGAACATTGTAGGCCAACAAAAGTCAGGCCTCCATGAAGGAGATGGCACTTAAGCTGGGTTTGAAGGGTGGAAATTAATTTGTTGTGACAAAAGAAAAAGGTTTTCCCTCCAGGAGGAAGGAATTGCATGAATCAGGTTAACTAGGAATAATTCACAAAGTATATTTAGTAGATAACTTTGGCTGAATTAGAGAATTTATTAAGGGAGCCTGAGAGATAAGATTGAGAAGACAGATTGGGTTGAGATTGTAGAAAGGCTAAAGAGTTCTGACTATATTCTCTAGACAACAGGGAATTGGTTCCCATACTGGGATGAAATTACATTATATATACATGCACACTTACATGATAATATGTATACATACACACAATACACATTTATACATGTACATGTGTGTACATGTGTGTATATATAAACACACATCTATTCCCTCCCAAACATTTACCTCTAGGATATGTACCAGGATCTTCCCCAATTTCATTTATGATCATTTCATTTTCTAAATGTGTGGTTATTGTGCTATCTGTGCCATTTGGCTAAATTCAATAAAGACCAAATTACTAACATCTGGATAACTGTATTTGCTTCCCTTTTCTACTTTGGAGTGAACTTAATTCGAGGCCGGATTGACAGCCCAGAGCCTGCTACCCTCTATTTATCCACAGCTGCAGGACCAAGCAGTGATCCTCAATCTTCTGAATCCCAGATTCTTTGTTAGGGGTTCCTTGGCCAGTCCATTCAGCCTTTAGCTACTCTTTATATTTCAGTTCCAAAGAACCATCAAATTGGGAGCCTCTTGAATAATAGAATCACAGAGATCTGCAGTTGGAAGGGACCAAAAAGACAATCTAGTCAAACCCATACCTGATAATGGAAAAGCAGCCAACCTCAGAAGGGATGAGAGAGCTGTCTTCAAGTATTTGAAAGGCTGCCCATGTTGAAGAGGGATTAGGCTTGCTTTTCTTGGCCCCAGAAGGCATAACTGGAAGTCATGGGTAGAAGTTGCAGAGAGACAGAATTTGACTTGATGTAAGGGAGGCTACCGTAATTTCACTACACTTAGGTAGAACTATCCAAAAGCAGAATGGCTTGGGCTGCCTTGGGAGTCAGAAGCCCCTCAATCACTGGAGGGTCTACAAAAGGAGATTGAATGACCATTTGTTGATTAATAGAAGAACTAGGGTCCTTGGAGGTAGGCAGTTCCTGCTCATAGCTGTTCTAAGACAAGGGTTTTTTAACTCTGTGTGTGTGTGTGTGTGTGTGTGTGTGTGTGTGTGTGTGTGTTGGACCCTCTTCAGCAGTCTGATGAAGCCTTTTCCAAAAAATAGTTTTTAAATACATAAAATAAAATCCATAGGCTTCCAAAAGAAACCAGTTATACTGAACTATCACTACCAAAATATAAAAAAAAAAAAACCTCATGGACCCCAGATTAAGAATCCCTGTTCCTGGGTATAGAATGTGGTGATCAAGGCAGCATTAGTACCACTCCCCATTCTTCATTTAATCAACAAATATTTATTGAGTGTCCTTTGTGTGTATGTTGGGTTGCCCTGTACAAGGCAATGTCAGGATTAACAAAGAATTCTATTCAAATAACTTCAAGAAATATTTATTAAGCATCTATTATGAACAAGTTACTGTGCTAGGCACTAAGGATGCCAGGATGAAATACAATGCCTGATTTCAATGAGTTTGCCATCTAATGTAAGGTAATGAAATAAAAAGTACAAAATGGCTTTATGACTCTTCAAGACAGAATAAGAAAAGTACAAAATAAAGATCTAAAGAATTAGATGAAGGTTGCGGAGGAATGGTTCCATGCTCTCAAGAAGTGGGAGAGAGAAGACTAACAGATGAGCCAGTTAAGTAGCAATGTAAGACAATTAATTCCCCAAATTTATGGATCAAACTCTAAGTCTCACAGTATTTAGACAAGGGGGAGACCTTCATGTCTCAAAATACTCAAGGAAAGTCTTGTGGAGGAAGAGGGACTTGAAGGACAGCTAAGATTTGGAGGGATAAAGAAGGGAGTGAATCATCCAGCATAATAGCAAAAAGCAGAGAGACAGGGATAGAAATAAACAATATGTGTTTGGGGGATGATGACTAAATAGACCATTCAACTTAAATTAAGGATACAATTGACTCTCTTGGTCTCATTGTGCCACCAGGCTCCCTTTAGAAAGTTAGAAAGATAGGTTGTCAACCACTGGAAAATTACATGGTCTTCTCTTCATTGAAGAGGTAGTAGACTAGGATGTGGAACTTTGCATATACTGACAGACATGTTAGACTTTGCTGAACTGTCTTTTTTCCTATGTACTTTTTAATATTTGTTGTAAAAGATGTCTCACTGGGTATGGGGGAAGGGAACTATTAAGAAATTACTGTGATGTAAAAACAAAAGATGTCAGCTTCAAGAAGGGAAGGGAAGGTAATGGAATGGAAGGAAAGTGGAGAGGAGGGAAGGAAAGGAGAGGAGGAGAATGGAGAAGAGATGGAAGGGAAGGCAAAGGAAGAGAAGGGATGGAGAAGGAGAAAGAGAAGGGGAAAGTTGTGGGTCAAGGAGAAGAATTAGAGGAGACACAAAGTGGCAGGATGGGAGAAAACAAGCTGGACACATAAGCTGATGCAGACTCTGGGCCTTAGTTTCTTCCTTGGTAAAATAAAGATTTGGACTGAGATTCAACAAATTTGGCAAACAACCATTTACTAAATGCCCACTGTGGGTAGAGTATTATGTTAATTGTCAAAAAATTGTAAATTTTAAATAAAATGTGACCTGCCTTCATGGAGTTTATAGTCTGGGTTAGAAGACCAGCAGATCCCAATGGTCTCTCTCTCACAAGTCTATTGATATATGACTATGAACAGAATTCCCCTTTAGAAGAAACCTCAGTTCAGGTTAGTGTCCAAAACTAGGGGCTCCAAAGTTTGCCACAGCAGTTACAGAGAAAGACTGGGAAAATGAGGAGAGAGGGAAAGGAAAACTGAACCTAAGGATTCCTTCTTCCTCCCTTTTTCTATGATCCTAACCATCCACAGAGCAAATTCTTTCTCCTCCAAGACAGTATCCAAATTCCTTTTATATAGACAAGTTGGGTGGTTTCAGGATAATGGAAGGATCAATGTAGGGTAGGTTTTGCCACCTCATAGAAGAGGTTAGTCTGAAGCTGAGATCTGAAGTAAGGGTAGATTTGGAATTGTATAGTGTTCGATACATAGCAGGTGCTCAATAAATATTTGTCAATTGACTGCACTCAAGAAGGAGGCATCATGGTATCATAGAAAGAGAACCCAAAAATGTCAAAAAATCTGGGTTCTAATCCTGGTTCTACCATTTATTTGAGTCCATTAATATATGAGTTCCTTGAGGGTAGAAATTGCTTCAGTCTTTGTACTTGTATCTCTAGCATCTGACACAGTAGCTGGTACATAGTAGGAGCCTAATGAATGCTTGCGGCATGATTTCCCCATTCTGGGTGTCATCTGCCTCTTCTCTAAAATGATGGGGTTAGACTCAATGGTCTCTGGAGTCTCTTCTAGCTCTGGCATTCTGTGATTGATTAAAAGATAGAGGCAGGTACTCAGGGGGAAATAGTGGGCATAGAGTCACAGAAAGAAATGGGGGAAAGTCAAGCAAGCTTAAGCAGAGACTGTATTAAGACAAGCAGAAAGGAGATGGCCTGGGAACCATCCATCCTCTTATAAGATTGAACTCTCTTCAGGCCTTGCATTCGTTATGATTTCCATGCAGCCCCTTGCCCTGGGAGGCCATCCGAGGTGGTATTTTTCCATTAACCCCCTTGGAGAAGAAACATGGTCACTTGTTGCTATGATGTGACCAGTCAAGGAGAAAACAATTAGGGATGCAAGAGCTCTCTCCCCATGAGGCTAGAGAAGGGAGAAAATTCTCCCTCCCAGGGAAAGGGGTAGGGTGGGAAATATCGGAGAGGGTAATTGGTAAATATTATCATTTCATTACATTGGCCTGCTTCACCTCAGTCCCGTTGTAGCAAGTGCTGCATTTAAATCACGCTGTCTGACTGTGGCAGATTTAATTGAGTAGCCACTGAAAAAGAAATTATCCCTGTGCTATTAATTTTTATAGTTCCTCGGGGCTTTTAAAAAGTGTTTGGATTTTCTAGGTCTTTGAAAATGAAAACATTAAATTTTATTAAAAGGAAACACAGGGGGGCTGGCAGGCTCAGCTTGGCCACGAAGGCGATGGTTGGTTCAAGCTGGTGGGAGGATTCTGGCCCTTCTGGGCATGACAAGAGTCCTGCTGGTTTTAGAATAAGAGTCACCCGGTCCCTAGCCCCCATACAGTGTGCTCCCAGGCCTTTCGTGGCCTCCTACCAGCTGAGGGCTCCAACTGGCTGTTTGGGGTCCAGTCCCCTAGTTCTCTCTATGTGGGATATAGCAGCATGTAACAAAATTAATAAGAACAGTAGTTACATAGCACTTTACACACTTTATACACAAACCTGTGAGAGGAGTAGGATAGATATTATTGGCCTCTCTTTGCCAAAGAGGATACAAAAACTTGGGACTTGAACTTCTGCCTTCAAGTCCAGGATTCCTCTTGCTGCCAGGGGAACAGGTAGAAATTAAAGGAGTTCCTTTCTAATGAGAATAACCCACTTATTACTCAGGCAATCAAAGAGTATTTAGTTGGCAAAGGATCATAGGGTCATAGATTTGAAGCTGGAAGAGGCCTTAGAGACCATTAAATCCAACCCCCTCCCTTTAACAGAAGAGGCGACTAAGACACATAAAGGTTAAGAGACTTGCTCTGTCACACTCATAGCACCCACTGTGTGCCATGAGAACACTATGTGCCTAGTCCAGTGCCACATGCTGTGGGAACATAAGAGAAATAAAGTCCCACCTGGTCTGTGTCTTCAAGAAGCTTGCCATCTAGGGGAGATGACAAGATTAACAAATGAGAAGACTGAAGGACAATGGAAGACAATGTGAAATTAAGTGTTTTGTTGTGCCCGGCAGACTTCTTCAAGAGATCAGCATGAGCTAGACTAGTCCTAGAAGGCTTCTTAGAGGAAGGGCAACTTGACCTAGGTCAGATTTGGATAAATGGAGAAATGGGACCATATAACAGGAGGGGCCAATCAAACAATCCACAAGCATTCATTAAACATCTTCTGTGTACTTTTTGCTAGGGTACAAAGAAAGGCAAAAACATAGTCCTTTCTCTCAAAAATTTAGGTTTGAATGGGGCAGCACAGACCAGAGAATTGACATATTCAAGGGAAATGGCCTGCAATATAAGCTTTTGCTCAGTCATTCAGTAGTGTCCAACTCTTCATAACCCCATTTGGGGATTTTCTTAGCAAAGATATTGTAGTGGCTTGCCATTTCCTTATCCAATGCGTCCCAATTTTATGGATGAGGAACTTAGGCAAATAGAGGTTAAATGCCTTGCCTAGAGTCACATAACTATTAGTGTCTTTGAGGCCAAATTTGAACTCAGAGCTTCCTGACTCCACGTCTGGTCCTCTATCCACTGCCCCATCTAGCTGCCCAATATAAATAAGGGCCAACAAATCCTGAGTTTTAAGAAATACACAGTGGAAATAATTAAAAGTTAATCAGCAGACCTTAAAATAATTTAAGGCTTTATAATCTGCTTTTCCATTCTTCAGAATGACATCAGACAGTGTCTTCTGCCTCTGAGGCCTAGAACTCTGCTTCTGATAGGAACATCATGGGCCATGATATGTTAGAGTGTGGTTGTCTTCTTCATAAGATTAATAATAAATATTGTTCCTCACACTTCCTCTCATATATTCAATTAAATCCTATAAAGTATTATTAAATATCTACCATGTGCAAGGCATTTTGTGAGGCACTGGGGATACAAAGGCTGAAAAAAAAAGTCCCTGCCTTCAAAGAATATCCATTCCATATTTCACTATAGATCATAGATTTATTTAAATCCTTTTTGAACTCATTTTTATTTTATGCTCATTCCACTTCTTGGAAGTTGAATGTTATATAAATTGACTCCTCAATGATGACAGTAGAACTGTCTTTGACTGGTTTTCCTTTTCCATTATTCAGAAGGATCCCTCATTCTATTCTCTGGGGATTGGTGAACAAGGTCACATTCTGCCTCTTTTCTCTCCATTGACTCCTAGACTCTGGAGACTTTAATCCTATCTCTGAGAGTTTATTTTTCAAGAAAACCAAAATCCAGTCAGGGGAGAGCATATGGTTAATTATGCTAAGTACAGGGCCTGCTGCAAACCAAAGGGTTCTCTGAGCCCAGAGAGCCGAGAGGCAGAGAGAAGCCTCGAAAATAGTGACTTCAGGACCTGGAGATGATAGGTTTGAACTCAAGGGGGTAGACAAACCAAACTGTTGGCAGTTTAATGATTTCCTAGAATCATTTTTTGTGGAAATTCTGACATTGTGCTGAGTGGTTTTCTTTAAGCCTTTGAAAGCTCTTTCTCCATGTCTTCATTAGTAATCATAATAATGGACATTTCTATGGTTGACTTTAATTTTCCAAAGTCATCTTGCATCCATTAGCTCATTTGATCCTTACAGCAGCCTTGGGAGGTAAGAAGAGGCAGGTCATGTCATTCTTCTTAGATAGATAGGAAAAGTATTAGTGATAAAATCCAAAGCCCACAGAGGTGATGCAACATGACCATTTAAGTTACTTTGGTTAGGGATTAGGAATATTATCTAGGGAGCTAGGGGTGAGGCAAGAGCAGAAACAGATCAGTTTGAGGCCATTCCTGATTAAGAGTCAAGAAATAGGTTAGTGGCACGTAATAACTAGAATCCCATTCTGGTGCTAGGTGGCACAGTCCAAACTCTGGGTTTGGAGTCAGAAAGACCTGATTGCAAATCCAGCCACAGATACTTAATAGCTATGTGACCCTGGGCAATTCACTTAACTTTTGTTTGCCTCAGTTTCCTCATCTATAAAATGGGGATAAAAAGAGCACCTATCTCCCGGCGTTGTTGTGAGGATCAAATGAAATAGCATTTGTAAAGTCGTTAGCATAGTGCCTGGTACATATAAAAATGGCCATTCCCTCCTTCCATCCCCCTCCCCATTCTGGTACTAATTTGGGGTCATGGGGGCTATTGAACCTGAATCCCTACCATGCCATCGGGTTCCATCTTTTATGCTCATGTTCCATCTTCCCCTCACCTCTCATCATCCCATAATATTAATCAGTTTTGTGTTACTGGGCTTATATGTGAGTTGCCCAAAGTCATGGAGAAAGTTAGTGGTGGAGTTAAGACTCAAATCCTTGTCCATCAACTCATAATCTAAGAGCTCTCTCCACTAGATCAAGTAAAGCAAGAGTTTTCCATGTATTCCTATTTCTTCATCAATGCTATATTAGTGTATCTTGGCCTACATCTGGCCCAAACAATCATAACTACCATTTATTGTTGTTGGTATTCAATTGTGTCCAATTCTTCGTGACTCTTGTGGGCCATATCACACCAATACTGTCCATAAAGTTTTCTTGGCAAATATTACTGGAGTAGTTTGTCATTTCCTTCTCTAGTGAATCAAGGCAAATGGAAGTTAAGTGACTTGCCTAGGGTCACACATCAAGTGTTTGAGGCCAGATTTGAACTTAGGTCTTCCTGACTCCAGGCCCAGCACTCTATAACCACTGAGCAACCTAGCTATCATTTATATATCACTTTAAAGGTCTGCAAAGTCCTTCATTGCATCAAACACTTGTTGAACAACTACTACCCACAAAGCGCTAAGGGATACAGAACATACAAAGACTAGTTACTGAAGGAGGCCAGGAGTGCTGGCAAGTGGGAAAACTGAGAAAGGGCTCAGAGATGAGGTGGGACCTTAGTCATTTTAATCATTGCTCCAATTGAGGGCAAAGGATTCAGGAGAGAAAGCTAGAACTGGGGAATGAAGAGCTGGTTAATATGGTGGCATCTGAGAATGGATTTGGATTTCTGGATCACAGCTTCTTATTACGTAAGAATGATAGGTTCTTGGCCAGGACTAGAGTCCACATAACAAGGGGTGAAAAGAATTATAATTTCCTGGTTCTTACAAATCCAATCAAAAAAAATCTTTAAACTGAAAAGGAAGGGGAGAGGAAAAACTATGTATTCACCAAACTAAATAACACAGAGAGTAACTATAATGAGGAAAGAATAGTAATAGAGATTGCCAGAAATTCACAGAAGAAAAAATCCAATAAAGTACCAGGGATAAAACCCATATTCTAAAGTGTGTTACATAAATAGACAAAGTATGAATTAATTTTGCCTCATAGGTATCACTAAGATCCATGACTGCAATATGACCTTCCTGAAGGGTAGACCTTATTAAAAAGGATATGGAGAAGCTAAAAAGATATGGGGGAGGTGGGGTAGAGGCAGAAAAATCACAGATTAGGGAGGGAATTAGAACCCAGAGAACTTTGTATTTTGAGAAGGCACACACATATGAGGAAATTCAGGAATCAGACAAAGAGTGATAAAGCAAATGAGGGTAAAAATAAAGGCACAACCAGAAATAATATAATCAAAAGTTAAATACATACCACTTGATCAGAAAGAGGAAGTAGATACAAGAATTCAGGAGACAGATCAAAAGTCTATCATGTAAATGAGTTATAGTCATCATGAGCAGCTTCACTTATCCAGACATCCAATGGAACTCTCTCTGTCAAAACAAAAGACATAACAATTTATTGAATTGCTTTGGGGGAAACTTTTTTTTCTTGAAATGATAAAGAAAGCAATGAATAAAACTCCTGGTTATTACTAACAAGAAGGAATTGTATTCCCAAGAGCTATGATGGTAAGCCTGAAGACAAATGATCAATCCATCTTCAAATCTGGGATAGAGGAGATGAAAACCAGTCTTGTCTCTCATGCACCTTTGATTTGGAGAGAGCTGATTTCAAAGAATTTGGGGAAGGATAAATAGGATCTGATGGACTACAGCTCTACAGGAGAAGCCAGTCCAAGATGAATGGAAAGTTCTCAAGATTGAAATTCCAGGGGTGACTCAGTAGAGCAGTGAATAGAGCACCAGCCCTGGAGTCAGGAGGACCTGAGTTCAAATCTGGCCTCAGACACTTAACACTTACTAACCCTGTGATCTTGGGCAAGTCACTTAACCCCAATTGCCCCTCCAAAAAGCAAAAAATAAAATTTAAAAAGATTGAAATTCTAGAGACACAAAAAGAAAATATACTAATAAAGAGGAAAATTTGGAGTAGTCTTAAGAGCCTTGTGCATATCCACAGAGAACTTGACTGACCAAATGAGTTTTGTGGAATATTTTTGTTTTCATAAGACCTTCATATAACATGAAAATGAGAGCAAGCAATAGTGGGTGAAGGCAAAAGGGTATGCCACAGTCTTTAAGAACACCATGAGGAGTGTTCTACTCTGAATGAGCTGGGATTGGTTAAGAAAACTAAGGATAATAAAAATAGTTTTCCCAACTATATTAGGGAAAAGAGGAGGATCAAAGACAGGAGAGAACCCCTGTTTAGAAAGATAGGACAAAAGTAAAATATTAGAAACACACATACACATAAGCTCATACTCATCTATTTTGTTTCTGTTTTCTCCACCAAGGATAATAACCTTTGGAATAGGACAGAACAAAAATGGCTCATAGAAAGCTGAAGCCCAAGATAAATCAGAAGACAGTATGAGCTGTCCTCAGTGAATTCAAATCATCAGGCTCCTGATGAGACACATCCCAGAGTACTGAAAGAACTGGCAGATATGAATGCTGAGTCATTCACTGATATATGAAATATCTAGGAGACTAGGACAGGTGCTATAGAAGAGCAAATGCCCCAATTAAAAAACAAACAAACCAAAAAAAAAAAAAAAGGAACAGAGTATATGAAACATATTCCAGTGAACTTGGCTCTTCCAGAAAAATTCTAGAATATGTTATCAAAGATGGTGGTGCATCCCATAAAAATAAGGGCAGGAGAAACAACTTAGGGGTATCATAACTATCTTCAAATATCTGAAGGGTTACTGTGTGTTAGTCAATTTTGGTCCCAGAGGTTAGAACTGGGATAAAAGGTAGAAGTTTTAGAGACAAATCTAGGATTAACATGAAAAATTTCCCAGCAATCAGAAGTACCCCAAAGTGAAATGATCAGGATGGAGTTGTAGAGAACCCCCTCTCATTGGAGGTCTTAAAGCAAAGCTAGATAACCACTTATCAAGTATGTTGGAGAAGGAGAATCTTCTTCTCCTATGTATTTGGACTAAACTCTGAGATCCCCATCACCTCTGAGATTCCATGAACCTGGCAGAGAAGGAATTTTTCTTAGAGGTTGCGTGGTTGTGCTGAAGGCACAGCCCTGTGTTTCTTTTGGGGGACGTGAGGCAATTGGGGTTAAGTGACTTACCCAGGGTCATACAGATAGTCAGTATCTGAGGCCAAATTTCTACTCAGGTCTACCTGACTGGAGGGTCAATACTTTATCCATTGTGCCCTCTAGTTTCACATGAAACATAAAAGAGTAGTTTCTGTCCTCTCTGAATAAAAGTAGGATAATAATAGTGATGTGCTGGTAAATGTTTAACAACCAGAGTTCTCTGGAAGGAAAAATATATCCATGACACATTTTTAAGTTTAATCTTCATTATTAACATTTTTTTCATCACTTTCTTAGGTCTAGAAAATTGACAAAATAATAAATTAAGCCATGATTTGTAGTGTTTGGCTATTTCCAAGTATAAAAGTGCATGCTGAAAAAATTTGACAATTGGCTTTCCCAAGCCAGTTTGAGCTGACTCCAGCACACCCCTGGATAGCAACCCTCCCTAATCATACCCATTTCATGACCTGTGCTCAGTCCAAGCCTTCCCTTAGCTCATCTGCATTATTCATTTCAGTCTTTCCATCTGACATTTAAGGCCACATACAGACAATTTGCTGAACTTTCACCTCTTTCTCATCATCCACTGGACCTTCAGTGCTTTGGCCTTTTGCCTGCTGATGGCAGTAACAAGTTTTGTTTTGTTTTGTTTTTTTAAAGATTTAAAAAGGTGAAAGGGGCTTAAAAATTAGAAAGGTAATTACAGAGCACAAAGACAAGGCTTTTCTAAAAACATCAGTCTTTTGTTGCTATTTTGTTTTGTTTTTGGAGATGACCGGGTAAGCTCCAGTGGAAGTATGTGTTTTGGGGAAAGAGGAAAGAGTCTCCAAAAACATTTTAATGAAATATTTTCAGGTGGCAATGAATACCAAGAGTTATATAAAAATAACCAGGAACCATATGCCATGAAGAGATCACTGGTGATTTATTCTAGCTTAGTGTCTGGAAGAAGGCGTAGGTTTCTGTTGCCCTATCTTTCCTTGTCTCATTTTCTAGATCTGTGTGTAGGACATTTCTATAAGGAGGATGTGGGGGGAGTTGGCTCGACTTAGGCCCAGAGATGCTCATGGAGAGCTCTGCCTTCCTAAAGGTCCCAGCTGACATATAAAACAGACCCAAGAGGCAAGCCAATCCTCTGGTGCCATTCATTATCTGAGTAACTCAGTTTAATATCCAGCAGTGGATATCCTAATTGAAACAACACACTTGCCTATGCAGAGAAGAGGTAAAAATGAACCCTATCCTCATTGTGGCTTCCTTTTATTTCCCAACATCTCACAAGAGCTCTGAGAGTTCCAGGCATCTGGTAGGAACGCCTGCTTCCCCCATCCCAATCACCAGCTGCCTCTTCTTGCTGCTAAGGGAAGAAGGCTGTGAAAGCAAACCCGGGAGGAAAATTCCACTGCCCCTTTGGTGACCTTGATGAATCTTAAAGGAACCCCGGAACATTAGCCATGAGGGTGATGGCTCCAGTCTTGGGGGAGGCCACTTTTACTGTCCCCCACTGGCTTTCAAAAGTCGTGCTGCTGGCGTGATGTGTGTATTTCTTCTAAAAAACCATTGAAATCTAGGAGGGAGGAAATCAGCTTATCACTTAAAATCAGAAAAATGAAGTCTAATGTTTTCATTTTTATTTTGTTTCTGAGAAAGCAGCTCTCTTTTCCAGGCTTTATGAGTTGGGATATTAATGACGGAAGATCTTTAAGGTTTCCATTAGAGAGTGTGTATGGGGGCATGTGTGTGTTGTTGTGAAATGGTTATTTAACTTCTCAGGATGCTATGGTGAAGTGATTACTTGACTTGAGAAGCAGTGTTTTGTGGTGGAAAGGGCACTGGATTTCTAGTCAGAGGATCTGGTTCAAATCCTCTCTCTGTTACCTAACCAACTTCCCCCATATGCTCCCCACAGAAATAACCTACACACAGTTCTCTAAAATGAGACAAAACAGAGACCTATGCCTTCTTCTGGATGCTAATCTGTGTGACCTTGGACAGGTCTCTTCCCCTCCTAAACTTCAGTTTCCTCCTTTGTAAAATGACAGCATTGGACTAAATGACTTCCAAGCTTCTCTACATCTCTCAGTCCTATGATCCTTTGACCAGAGACATGGGTTCTAGTCATAGCTGGATTATTAATTGGCTACATGGCCTTGCATCTGTTGCTCCAAGCAGAGAAGAGACAATAAGGTCAGCAGCCACACAGAACTCAACAAGGGACACTTTTCAAAATTTGCTGCTGTTCAGTCATTTCAGTCATGTCTGACTCTTCATGACGCCATTTGGGATTTTCTTGGCAAAGATACTGGAGTGGTTTGCCATTTCCTTCTCCAGCTCATTTTACACATGGGGAAACTGAGGCAAACAGGCTTAAGTGACTTGCCCAGGGTCACGCAGCTTGTTAGTGTCTGTGGTCAGATTTGAATTCAGGAAAATGTCTTCCTGACTCCAGGCCCAACACTATCTGTTGTACCACCTGGCTATCTTTTTTGAAAGCACATGTTCTTTTAATCCTTCAAAATTCTACCATCTGTTATCAGGCAGGTATTTCTTTTGTGATGTCAAGTCACATGTTAGAATGACTCCAGTCCAATAAACATTAAAGCACCTACTATGTGGAAAGTGCTTTGTTAGACTGATAATACAAAGGCAAAATTAAAAAACAAAAACAAAACCAGTCTCTGCCTCAAGGAATTTTTATCCTACTAGGGCTGAGGGACCACACTTAGAAGGAAGCAAGAACTAACAATGAAGCCTTACCATAGGAGGGACCAGGTGAGCTTGGCCTTGGAGGAAAAATTCCATGAGACAGGAGAGAAGAGAGAGAATACATTCCAAATATGAGGATAGCCTGTGTCAAGGCACAGAGATGAGAGATGGAAAGAATGATGCAGGTGAAAAAATGCTGACTTTTGAATCCTAGGACCCGAATATAAATCCTACTTCTACTATTCAGTGCTTATTTGACTTTGGACAAATCCTTTAGACTTTCTGGGCCTCAGTTTTCTTATCTGTCAAATGTGGGTGTTGGACTAAATGGTCTCTAAAGTCCCTCCCAGATCTGGACCAAGGCTCCTATGATCAAAGTCATCAGTCTCCCTCTCTCCTCCTGTCACCAAAGTCCAGTGGCTAGACAAAGGTCAAAACAACTTGAGATGGCCAGAGCTTGTAAGGAACTCAGAAGGTATCTAACCCTCTCCCTTTACAACTTAAAAAGCTACAGCTCAAGGAGGTTAAATGATTTGGCTAAAGTCAAAGAGACAGTAAATGACAAGAGGTGAGATTTGACCCCTCTGACTCCAGGGTCAATATGCTTTCTTCTATATCATGTTTTGCCCCTAAGAGTAACTCCAAAGTTGTGAACCTGGATGATTAGAAGACTGGGTCCATCACCCATTTCTATTTTCTACTTTCAGTTGGGCCCTAGCTAATGCATGGCAATCCTTCTATTCACCATTCACTCCATAGTGGCTGTTCCAAACCTTTTCTTCTCTCTTCAAGCCTTTCACATTACTCCTTCCCTCTTTTCTCAATCTGCTCCTTTGCCCTCCCTTCTAAGCAAAAGACTTAAACATACCTTATTAAAAAAATTACAAAAGGGGGTGGCTAGGTGTCGAAGTGAATAGAGCACTGGCCCTGGAGTCAGGAGGACCTGAGTTCAAATCCGGCCTCAGACACTTAACACAAAATTAGCCATGTGACCTTGGGCAAGTCACTTAACCCCAATTGCCCTCCAAAAGAAAAAAAAATACAAAAGCCGTCCATCATAAGCTCTAGATTTTGACAAAGAGGCCTTCTTGCCAGGACCAGACTTCAAGTTGTGCCCTCATCCCCAACCCTTCCAGTATTCTTTACAAACTCCCCCTCTTCATCATGTTCTTTCTTTCTTTGCTGGTTTATCATCTAAGTCCTGCTACCTAACTGTGGTTAGCCTCCAAGGCTCTGTCCTAGCCTCTCTTGTTTTTCTCTCCCTATGCTCTTTTGGCAATCTCATCAGCTCCTGTGGGTTCAGTTATCATCTCTATGCAGATGACTCACCAAAACAGATAGATATACAGAAATAGATATCCATCCATCTATTCCCTGGAGTCATCTGTGTATATATTAATGTATATATGTAAGTGTGTGTGTGTAGGTATGTGTATACATCTCTAGTTTCAATTTCTCTCTGTCCTGTATATATGTACATATGTGTATAAGTATACACATGTGTACGTATTTACATATTAGATATAGATATGCCTTATCTCAGTTTTTGACCTATTGAACATCTCCACCAGGACCTTTGGTTCTTTGGGCCTGTAATACTCAATGTATCTAAAGCAAAGCTCTTCCCCCATAAACTCAGCCCTATCCTAAGCTTCCTTTTTTCTGTTGAGGATACCTAGATACCTTCTAGGCCCCCAGGTTTGCAACCTCAAAGTGCTCCTAAAATCTTCTTTCCTTTTTTCTCCTTTACCTGACCCTCTCCTCCATCTAATCAGATCTGCTTCCATAACATCTCTGTCAAACCTTCTGATAATGAACCTTTCTGAATTTAGCAAGGCTTGTCTTCACATGACAGACATGCAGTTTATCCCTAGGTCTTGTATACTCAAAGCCTTCCAACTTAATAAGTCCTTCCAGGACTTACGGTCCACTCACATGGCTTTCAAACACCCAGGGTCTCTTCCAAGCCATGATGAGACACTGAAGGGAAACCTGAATGGACAAGAACGTCAAAGAAGAGCCATCACCCTAACTGGCTAAAAACATTACAATTCCTTAACCTGGAGAGATATAGGCTAAGAGAGGGAGCTTTTTATAAAAGACTATAACATAACAAAGGGAGTGGAAAACAAGAGCAAAGGCTAGCTCACCAAACCCCAGAATATTACAACTCGGGGGAGGGAAGAGTCCTAAGCATTTAAGAGAGGTAAATTTAGAACAAATCAAAGACTGTCCTACTTACAGAGCTTCTAAACTGTACATCACTATATAAATGTGAGCAATTAACGTCCTCATCATTATTAGTATTATTATTTCACACTGGGGAGTCAATATGCAGAACTCATTATCCCTAGGGGTGTCACCGGCAGAAAATATAAATAGAATAAGAGTTGTAAGGGACACCAGAGACCTTCATCTGTCCAAAAGTGACCTCGATAACTTGCCTGATAGGTTTTCATCTGGTTTTCACTTGAAGAATTCAAAAGGGGGTAACTCAACCACCCTTTCATCTACTGACTCATCACACCTGGCAGCTCAGAGGGTGGTGCTGTTGCCCTGAGGGCTACAGGTTGGGATAAAGAGATGGATACTGTTGGTATTATCATGGCCCAGAAACCATCTTTATCCCTTACTGCATTGGCACAAACCTCTACATGAAACCTTTCCTGGTCCCCCCTTCCCACTAGCTTGTATTTTTTTTTGCATATGATGACATATGTACATGTTGTCTTCCAATATAGAATGTAAGCTCCTTGAGGACAGGGACTTTTTCATTTTTCTCTTTGTATTCCTAGTGCTTGGCATATAATAATCTTTATTTGATTGATTGTTAGTTTTCCTAGGTCAACAACATGAACACCAGGGGAACAGCATAATCTGCCAAGTGCTTCAGTGGGCTGATTTACTGAGTCCTTAGGGAGGTAATCTTTGGTGTATAAACTGCACAGAAAATAAGAAAAATATGAAACAGCTGCTTTTTTCAAGAACTTTTACACTCTAGTTCAAGAGACAAGGCAGACTTACTGTATGTGAAATACTCAGAGAATAATCAAAAGTAATGCTAAGGGCATTCAGAAAAGGAACAAAGCAGGACATGCTAGGCAGTGACTATTTCCAAAGCTGATAGTGTCAACAAAATGTATGAGCCCATGGGGTGACAAGCACATCTGAGCTGGGGACGAGGAGGCTTGACCAATTCCTCCTCCCCCTGCAGCCAGAGGGACTCTAGATGAGCTATTAAAACTTAGAAAGTCGTGAGTGCTGGGGAATGTTTTGAAGGAGGAGAACTAAGGGGACACAGATTGCATCAAGCCCTTGCATCTGGGGAAGGTACAGATACCCTGGTACCAGCCAGGTTTTGTGGTCTGAATTCACTCACCTCCCTTACCAAGATTTTCCTTGGGCTCTCACACATCCCTGAATCAAAGGGAATTCATAGGAGAAAATCTAAGGAGTTCTCAGTTGCAACAAACCTTAGAGTATCCAGTTCAACTCTCTCTCTTTATAAAGAGAGAGTTACCGACAGGTAAGGAGACTAAAGTCAGAAGAGGCTTACGTGGTCTGCTTAGTGTGTCCCAGCTCAGAGTGGAATGCAGCTGTCTAACTCTGTAGCAAACTGTCATTCTGGAAGCAATGCTTCCTACTGTCCTGAGCAGGCAGTTTGGCTCAATGAGCCACATGATTTAACCACAATACAAGTAATGCTCTGCAGTAAATTACCTCTGTTGTCATCAAAGGTTACATAATTACACACATGTACCCACATGGGATAGGGTGGGGGGCAGGAACCATCCTCTTGCTAAATGCTATTTCTCAAAATGTTGATTCCTCCTGATAGGTGGTCACAAGGTAATTCATATCTGTCAAGGCTGAGGTATTAAGTCTGAACTACACATATAAGCCTATACAAATATAGACATACATACAAAAATGACATACAAAAAAATAGACATACATGTCTATATTTATGTACTTACACATACATATAAGTATGTATATATGCATACATACATGTATATATCTTACCTTGCTATTAATAACAATAACTACTAGCATTTATATAGTGCTTTAACATTTTCAAAGAGCTTTATTTTCTCAACAGTCTTTGGAGGTAGGTGATATTTTTACCCCCATTTCACAAAATAAGACAGTGGAGGCAGAGAGGTCAAATGACATTCCCAGGCTCACACAACTAGGAAGTGTCTTAGGCAGGAATTGAACTCTTGACTCCTAGGTCCCACTCTATCCAGTAGGCCACCTACCTGCTTTGATAGAAACTCAACTTCAAATAGATAATTTCTTTTTAGGGGAAAAGGGATCTTCTCTGACTCAATATAAAATGGGATGGGTAGCCATCAGTGTTTAGATTTTCCTTAGGTCATCATAACATACATGCATCAGCAAAACCAAGTTGTTAGTAGGGACAGCAGGAAAGAATTATTAAAAGACTGACCAGTTATATTTTGGTTTCTATTTCTACTTCCAAAGCTAATTGTTTGAATGAGAGATTTTGCCTTGATCAGAGATGTGATCAGCCTTTAATAAATGAAACTGTGCTTTCATTTTATACCAAAGAGTCATGCTTATAAAAGATTTTTGTGATCTGAAAACTTCTTTCAAAGCAGAAACAAAACCCAAATAATGGTCTTTAAAAATACCGTTGTAGGGGCGGCTAGGTGGCGCAGTGAATAGAGCGCCGCCCCTGGAGTCAGAAGGACCTGAGTTCGGAGCCGGCCTCCGACACTTAATCCGCACAAACAAAAACCTAGCCGTGTGACCTTGGGCAAGTTACTTAACCCCAATTGCCCTAAAGGGGCGGCTAGGTGTCGCAGTGAGTAAGAGCGCTGGCCTCGGAGTTGGGATGACCCGAGATCAGAACCGGCCTCAGAAAATGAGCACCCACGCATAAATCATGACTAGCCGTGTAACCTTGAGCAAGTTACTTAACCCCAATTGCTTTAAAAAAAAAAAAAGTTGTAAACAGAACAATAAACCGTACATTTTCTGGGGGTTTTTTTCCTGTGCATTTTATGACCAATAGAAAAGATTGTCACATGTAGGAAGAATCACCAGTGATAGGCATGTTACCACAGAAGGGACTCAGGTTAGCTATTCATAAGAGCTTCCTACTTGTAATTATAATGAGATCATGAGAGCATCACCTGGAGATTTTTAGAAGTTCTGCTTATCTGTTGTGTGAAGGGAAGGGGATTAATTAGAAGTCAGAAAGATTCCATTTAGGTCCCAAATAATGAAATGTAGATGATGCCATTTGGAAGCCAAGGGGCACTTCTGCCAAAGCAATTTTCTGGGCAAACAGAAGTCAGTGTTCCTGCTTAGATATTGGGGCAAAAAAAGAAAGAAGGGTTCTTCTTCCCCCACCCCTTTCTACCTATCCAGTCTCTACATCTCCCAAAGCCCATTTGAAGTCCATCCTCTTCCATGAAGTTTTCCATAACCATCCAGCCTCATGTTGACCATTCTTTTCCTATGAACTCTAGTCACTCTAATATTTTCATCTGGATAATTTTGCCATTAATAACATACTAACAACACACAAACCTAGGACTTAAAGGGAACCTTAGAAATTTAGCTACCCACGACAATTTTGTTTTTATAGGAAAAGTAGATGATATAGAGAAATGGTAAATCACTGGCTCTGATGTCAGAGAGCATGTGTTCAAAACCCACTGACTAGCTATGGAACTTGGAACAAATCTCTTTACTTCTCTGGGCCTCAATCTCTTCATCTGTAAAGTGAAGGGGTTAGTGTAAATGACCTCTGAAGTTCCCTTCTAGCCCTAAATCAGTAAGATCTTATGACTTGCTTTATGTGTGCATTCTTCATCCCTCCAACTTGAGCTTAAGGTCATTGAGAGCCAACACTCCTTCAATTACTCTTATCTCTCATCCACATGATAACACCTTGTAGATATGCAATAAATACTCATTGAGTGATTAGCTACATGTATTGCCAAGGCAGTATTCATAGCACCAGCAGCAACTATGAGTATGATGGCATAGTTCTGAATTGCAAAATATAACAGACCCTCCTAGAAGACAGAAGCAAAACATTTATTCAGACACCAGAAAGCCAAATCCCAGTACCAGAAAACTGAATCTGTCGCAGCAACAAAGAAGTTAATATACCTTATCACTGAAGGAAGCAAGACTATCCCAAAGCCCTGCTTGGGCCTTCCCACAAACAAACTCTCACAATCCTAGCTGTGTCTTTGCTTGTATCCTCTCTCTCCATCCCTCCACACTAACTACTCCCTTCACATTAACTGGCTTCCTTTCAGTTCTGTTACATCCATTCAGTCAACTCCTCCCACCACAGGCTCCATGTGATTACATTCAGCCTATTAAGGGGCAGGGAAGACCAAATTCCTATTACCATTACACTACAACATGATGAAGAATGAAATTGTAAATCTTGGTACTCCATAAAACTGAAAGTTAAAAGAAGGCAGTCTGGCATAATAAATAGAGTGCTTGTTTCAGAAGATCAGGGTTCGAAACCAGCCTTTGAGACATTATTAGCTTTGTGTTGTTGTTCTTGTTGTTGTTCATTTGCTTCAGTAGTGTTCAACTCTTCATGACCTCATTTAAAGTTTTCTTGGCAAAGATTTGGGAATGGTTTGACATTTCTTTCTCCAACTAGCTTTGTGTCAATGGACAAGTGAACCTTAGTGTCATCCTCTGAAAAACGGGGACAATATTACCTGTGCCATGAAAGGGTAACCTGAATGCCATGCATATTGAAAAGTTTACCAATGTAAAAAAGCCTAAAGTGCAAGAAGAAGTCTTGAAATGGAGTTTGGAACAGAGGGCCGAAGGACAAAGAGCAGATAAGGGAAACACAGAGTAAGTCAGGTCTAGGAAGCAGAGCTGGCTTTGGTGAATTTCCAAACAGTATAGTGCCCATTTAGGAGGGGCATTTTGCTAGCCATGCCCACTTCTCTATTAGCTACACCTCTGCTGCTGGGGTCTAGACAACTCTCATTAAGGGGGAAAGCAGCCTGCCTTTTCATTCATCAAATACTAGTTTGTGTTTATAAGATACTGTGTAAAGTGCTGAGGGGGCACAAAAGAAGGAAACCAAATCATGATAGCCAAGAAGCTTGTCACCTACTGAAGGAGATGACAAACATGGAAATTCAGTGTACTAACAATAGAATATAATACCTGTGAGGTGTCCAGTGAAGGAGGATAATGCCAAAATTCCTTGAGGTTTTCAAAGTTCTTTATTCAAAACAGTTCTGTGTAGTAGATGATACGAATATTATTAGCACTATTTTATACGAAGGAGAAAACTAAAAGTCAGATAGGTTAAGTGACTTTCCCATGATCTCATGGTCTTTCAACACTCCTTCAATTACTCTTATCTCTCATCCACATGATAACACCTTGTAGATATGCAATAAATACTCATTGAGTGATTAACTACGTGTATTGCCAAGGCAGTATTCATAGCACCAGCAGCAACTATGAGTATGATCTGTGTTAAATTAGAAAGCTATGTCTCTTGACTCTAGGTAAAGCATCCTTTCCACCACAATCAATCAATCAGTATTTTTTTTAAATGGTTACTATAAGCCAGATACTATGCTAGGTTCTAGGGATACAAAAATAAAAAATGAAAATGGCTCCTGCCCTCAAGGAATTTGCATTAGAATATAGGAGACAAGATATGCATAAATAGGTATACACATGACACACACCGATTAAATGTGAAAGTAACTTTAGTGGGGAAGGCATTATCTCTCAGTTTAATGACCCAAGTAATGACTGCATAATTGCACCAGGAGTTCAAAGAACAGAGATAAAACTGTGGAATATAGTGAGTAGTCAGGGAAGGCTTCACAGAGGAGGCAGAACTTAAGATGATCTTTGAAAAATAGATAAGATTTGGGTAAATCAAGAGGAAGAAGGAGGACCAAAAGGAAGGAAGGAAAGAAGAAAAAGACTAGAAGATAGAAGAAGGGAGGGAGGGAAGGAAGGAGGAAGAGAAGGAGGGAAGAAAAAGAAAGGGACAAAGAGAAGAAGGAAAGAAGGAAAGAAGGTGAAGGAGAACACAGAGAAAGGGAGGAAGGAGGCGAGGGAGAAAAAAAGAAAGGGACAGAGGGAAGAACACCCTAAAGAGCAGAGAATATCTAGAAGGGAAGGATGATCCATAGTATTAATTGCTGTCAAGATGAGAAAAATATTTCTAATATTTTAGGCATGCAGAAATAGTGCCATTCTTGAAAGTAGGTCTCTGCCTCTTGGGCGTGATTTGTAGTAAGCTCCTAGAGAGAAAGGAGTCTAACTCATGAAGACTGAGTCACTAATAGCAGAATTCCACACATGTCTACATAGGAGAAATGTTTTAGCCAACCCTCCAATTCAATCCAAGAGGACTGGATCCTACTAGGTATATTTGTCCTCTGCTTTTCTGCAGTGTCCTGAAACTGCTCTTTCTTATTTCTTCTCCCACCTATCTGATGTCCCTTTTCAGTTCTTTGCTGGTTCATCATCAATACTGTGGTCCCTAACTGTGGATATACCACAGGGCTCTTCCCTGGGCCCTCTTCTCTCTAAATACTCTCTCAATGATATCATCATGGATATCAGATTTAAGTATCATCTCTAGACTCCCGGGTTTATATATCTAGCCCTTGTTTCAGTCTTGAGCTCTAGTTGAATAACCACGATTTGGGTATTTTGAATGGATATCCTATAGATATCTAAAACTTACTTAACATATTCAAAAGAGAAATCATTATATTTTTATACTATAACACATGTCTCTTCCAAACTTCCCTGTTTTGGGGCATGGCCATCCTTCCAGTCACCCACGTTCATAATCTCAATGTCACCCTCAACTCCTCACTCTCCCTCAACCCATATATGCATTTATTTTCCACATTATCTTATCATTTCTACCTCCACATGTCTTACATTCATGCCTCTATTTCCACTCTGCCATCCGTCTATCTCAGACCCATTGCATTAGCCCCCTCCTTAGACTCTCTGTCTCAAGCCTTTCACCATTACCATTCATCCTCCACATAGCTACTAAAGTGATTTTTCTGATCATGTTACCCTATGACTTAAACTCCAGTGGTTTCCTGAGATCAAAGATAAACTCCTCTGCTTTGCATTAACTGTCCTTCACAAACTGGCCCCAACCAGACTTTCTTGCCTTATAAAGTACTCATCTTCATGTATGCCTTTGTTGTAATTCAGTCATTTTTCTGTCATGTCCTACTCATCGTGACCCCATTTGGGGTTTTCTTGGTAAAGATACTGGAGTGGTTTGCCATTTCCTTCTCCAGATAATTTTACAAATAAAGTAACTGAGGGTTAAGTGACTTGCCCATAGTTAGTGTTTGAGGCCAGATTTGAACTCAGGAAGATGAGTCTGTACTCTATGCACTGAGACATTTAGCTTCCACAGTCTAGAAAACTGCCTTTCTCAGTGTCCCTCATATAAGGCCATTCATAGCTCTCTGGCTTTGCTATACCTGGAATGCCCTTCCTCTACCCCTACATGTCTCAGAATCCTTTATTTCCTTCAAAATTTAGTTTGAGCACTCCCTTTTTCCTGAAGCCTTTCTTGATCCCCCTCCCTTCCCTAAAATATCTAGTTATCTATTTTATATATGTTCTATGTACACCCCTAAGTGTACATCTTGTCTCTCCCTATTAGAATGTAAGCTCCTTGAGGACAAGGACTACTTCACTTCTGTCTTTGTGTCTCCAGCATGTAAGACAGTAATAGGCATATAGAAGTCACCTAATAAATGTTTGTTTATTGACTGATTAACATGGGAAGGAGGGAGGGAGGATGTTACAGAATTTGTAGTTTACTAGAGATAAGCTAAGAGTGTGTATGCCCAGGGCATGCTGGGAACAAAGGAGCACAAACAGTATCATCTTGGGCTTTCATAAGTACTGTACAGTTTTAAAAGTGCTTTTATACCCTTTAACTCATCTGATCTGCACAATAACCCTGTGAAACACACGGCATAAATATCTCTATTTTACAGATCAGGAAAGAGCCTTATTGAGAATAAGCAACTTGCTAACACTCATGTGACTAGTAAGTGGTAAACCCAGGACTAGAATCTAGACCAGGGGTGGAGAACCTGAGGCCTGGAGCCCACATGGGGCCTTCTAAAGCCTTAGGTGCAGCTTTTGACTGAATCCAAATTTTATAGAACAAATCCATCAAAAAGATTTGCTCTGTAAAATTCTGTAGTTCTATAAAAATCCTATAAAGGATTTTGAAGGCCACTTGTGTGTGGCCTTAAGGCCTCAGGTTCCCCACCCCGATAGACTATCAAATTCCAAGTCTATTCTTTTTTTTCTACTACATAACAAAATATGGTTGTTTCTCTCTCTTTTGGACCCACCACCTTCTCCCAAGTTCAAGGGCAAGACTACCAAAGCAAACCACATTTGTCAATCTCTCTTTCCTGCCAGAGCCAAGGGGACATCAGCAGTATTGCTATATGAGCCACCAATGATGCATAGCCATTGATTTCTGAATCGATAAAAATGTTTCCTTGTTGAGCTGGGAATATATCACAGGCTGTTAGTTTTGGCTTAATGCTATCTAGTGACTTGAAGTGTGCTGTGCTGTATCGTACTGGGTATACCTGCTGCCCTCTAGGAATGGTAGCTACTTTGGAAATGGGGAATCCTTTAGGCCTACATGGTACCACTTAGCACAGTTGGATTTGAGTGACATCTACTAAGGAGCCAGACTCTTTCCTTTGGTACCAAACACTGAGCACACTCCAGAAGGCCAAAACCATAGCTATTTCCTCCCTGCAGAGAAAAGTGAAAAAGACCATGTTCCCAGCAGGGTCCTAGACAAGTACCACCCTGTCCTTTGGAGAGTTCTGACCTTGAGGGTACTAACATCTACATGGCCTAATTTTATCACTTAAAAAATACCCAAACTTTGGCGTTCAGGGCTTACCACAGTCTTAACCTGTGTGTCTGCTCCATTTGTCCCACTGCTCCCCATACATACTCTGCTGCAGCCAAAGTGTCTGCTTATTGTCCCCCAAACCTGTGGTGCTCATTGCAGCCTTGGACAGTCAGACTTATAGCCAGTGAGAGTCTGTGCTCACATGAGAATCACGAGGGGCAAAGTAGCCTTGTGGGATTGCTGAAAAGAAGTCATGTTCAACATGGATCTGTGGTCCGAAGCTGGTTGGAGAGCAATGCTCTTGAGGCCCAAGCCTTTGAGCCATGTTGCCATGTGGTCCTTTTGATTTTATTTTGCCTCTTCTTTGCTGTGAACTGTACTCCTGAGTCTGATGAACCATTTTGCTAATTAGTGCCCCAGTTATGAAGAAGACAGAATGGTAAGATGTGAATGACTCAGTGCAGTTCTCCCCACTAGGTAAACAATTCAAAGTCCATATCCTGTGGGTGAAGGGACAGGACATTCATCATTATAGTCAAAGGATAGTATAGCAACATAGAATATTAAAAAAGCTCTGGGCTGGGCATCAGGGGCCTGGGTTCTAATCTGCACTCCAACCCATAATGGATGTGTATCCATGGGCAAACCACTCAATCTCTCTGCTCTACTTCTTCATCAGTAAAATGGGAATGATATACATGTACTACCCACCTCATAGTATAGTAGTAGTAGTAGTAGTAGTGTGTGTATTCTAATAGAAATCATTTATTTAGCCCTTTAAGGTTTGCAAAGTTTTCTACATGTGTCACCTAATTTAATCCTCACAACAATCCTATTATCATCACCATTTTACAGATGGGCAAATTGAGGCTGGGAGAGGGTAGGTGACTTATCCAGGCTCACACAACTAATACATGCCTCAGAAGTTGGGCAGCTAGGTGTCGCAGTGAGTAGAGCACCAGCTTGGATTCAGAAGGACCTGAGTTCGGATCCGGCCTCAGACACTTAACACTTACTAGCCATGTGACTTTGGATAAGTCACTTAACCCCAATTGCCCTGCCCTCCTCCCTCCAAAAAGAAAAAAAAAGCCACAAATTAACATTATCTATGTTGTATTATATTTTCAGTCTATTTTGTTGAACATTTCCCAAGTTCACTTTAATCTGGTTTAATCCATGTGACACTCGACAAGGAGTTGGACATCCTTGTTGTAAGAGATTCCAGTGGCCCAAATTAGCAGATGAACTAAATGACTTCTGATGTCCCTTCTAAACTCTAAGACTCTGGGATTTTGTACTGCAGAGAAAAACAAAATACTTGACCAATAGTGGGCTATATAGTAAAAAGTATGTAAAAGAATAAACTCAAGGAACCATAGATTGGTAGTAATTGAAATGAACATAAGAGACCAATCTCTTAATTTAAAGACAAGGGAAACTGAAGCCCTAGAAGGTTAACCTCTTTAATTTTCCCAGGGTTACTTATTTAGTCAATGGCAGAGCCAGGTTCCAGATTTACTGGGTATTAGACTTGGAAGAGACTTTGGAGATCATCTGGTCAAGTCATCCTAACTTTGGGTTGAGGGTCAATGGATGGATTTCAGGGAATCATAACCTTGGATGGAATTTTTAAAAACTACTTTCACTAACTGAAAATTAGCATTTCCTTCAATTATAAATGTAGGCAATAGAACATTATTTTGAGAAGATTATCGGTAGGTTTTTCCAGACTGTCAAAGGAATACTTGACACAAAAAAAAGTTAAGAACCCTTGATCCAGTCCAACCTTCTTACAGACTCCATAAGTTAATAGAGGCCATAAAAGGTTAACTGAATTGCCCATCATTACATAGAAAGTAATTCTAGAGTCTGGATTTGAAGCCACCTTCTTCCCTCCACAGAAGTGCTTATTCTACTCTACCACACTCTCTTCTCAAAGGGGGCATGTAGAAGATAGGCTTATACTAGGAGAGATAGAGATTTTAACCCAAACAAATAAAAATGTATTATAGAAATACTTCCTTTGCTGAAATCTAACTCATATCCTTGTCAAGGCATAGAAGTCACTGGGAGTTATGGAAAGAGAGCATATGTTCTGGCAAGTACAATCTGGCTAGAAAGGCTTAGTATGGAAAGGAGGAGGAGTCGCCGCCACCGCTAGAGATGCCCCATACCCGCCGCCCACAGCCCCTTAGTCCTCTTGGCCAAGCAGCAGCATGGGCAGCTGCCCGGCACCATGGAGAAGAGAGACAACCGGGTGGCTTATGTGAATCCCATAGCCATGGCCAGATCTTGAGGGGCTCAGTTTGAGGGGCCCACAATACAGGATTATGTGAATCAGCCAAGGCCCACGTGGGAAGAAGTGAAAGAACAGTTAGAGAAAAAAAAGAAAGATTCCAAGGCATTAGCTGAATTCGAAGAAAAAATGAATGAGAACTGGAAAAGGGAGCTGGAAAAACGAAGGAAGAAATTGTTAGGAGGAAGTGAGAGCTCATCAAAGGAAAGAGAGAAGAAGAAGAAGAAATCTGGTAGGTCTTCATCCTCTTCTTCATCGAGCTCTGATTCTTCCAACAGTTCTTCAGATTTGGAAGATGAAAATAAGAGACACAAGGGAAAAAGAAGAAAAAAGAAACATCATTCACATTGATTTTCCAAATGCTTCATATCAGAATCCGGGTCAGATAGTGAGGTTAGCATTAAGAAAAAAAAGAAGTCAAAACATGAACGTGAGAGAGAGAAGGCTCTCAAAAGTCTGAGCAAGAGAAGAAAGGAGATAAATTCTGAAGATAAACCTGCATCATGGTGATCTTTATCAGAACTAGATTGGAGAGGAAAGGAGCAAGCAAAGAAAAGGAAAAACAGTGAGGAGCGAGAAAAGACCACAGAGAAGACAAAAAGAAAAGGAAGCACAAGAAACATGTCAAGAACATCACTGGATCAGGTCCAGTCTGCATCCCCCCAGGACCCCAAGATCTCCCTCCCAGAATGTGCAATGTCGGAAGAAAACTGCAACTGTAAAATTTTCCATTGCAATCCAAATGCATGAGAGCTTCTGTATTTTTAGAGCCTGAGGCTTCGGGTGGGACAGGGCCATGATTGTCACCTGCTGTTTATTACATGGGGTACATTCACTTTCTTTGTTTGGTTTGGGTTTTCTCCCTAGAATTCTTAGATCTGGGAGATAATACACATCCTAAAGATTCATTTAAAGTGACAAATTAGAGGTACCAGATAACTACAGCTGGTCTTTTTGAGGCAAGGGCATGACATTAATGCCCTCAAAATCTTTCCTTTATAGATGTATATTATTTTTTCCCCTTAATTTTTTGTTTACCTAGGGAAAGAGTACAATGGGATAGGATCTGACAGGGCGGGAAGATGGTCACTATTATTTTAGCTAGCTGAATAGTATGCCTTTTGACCCTTGCACATCCTCTCTATTTTGATTGGGACAGACACTGCTTCCTAGGGGGGCCAAGAGCTGGTTTATAGCAGTCCATCCCTTTGCTGAACTTAATAAATGAGGCATTCTGGAGCTCGGCTGTTTGCTAACTACTTCAAGTAGCAAAGACAGCACTTGGCAGCATGAGTGAGCTCCGAAACCTTGGAAACTTACCTCCACTTCAATCTTTTGAATATTTTTAGCAGTAAAATGTTACATAATTTGAATTAATTTTGGTTACACTTTGGAGGGAATCATTTCATAGAGATACTGGGTTGGGCTTTTTTTTTTTGGTATAGATAGCTAAAATATTCTGAAATATTTTGCATGTTTTATACTATTTTAAGTTTTAACTAGCCAGGGAAATTCTGTTGTAACCAGTGACCATTATTTTTTGTATGATTTCTGTTCCAGCTGCATTGTTTCAAGTATGTAATTCCTTATTCTTGCTATAATAAGTTAATTAACTGTGTTTAATTGCACACTTGATAAAAATATTTAGCATGTAAAAAGCAGGTTTTTGATATTTAATGACTTCATATTGAAGCTGATTTGCTAAGAGCATGTCAAGTATACTATATATGTCTTGTTACATAAAACCACTGCCGGAATCTCAGTAAATATATCGTTTAAAAAGTTTGTTGTCTTTATTAATATTGAATTAAGATAGGGATTAAAGTAAAGTAAAAATGACATGATTACTATTCATGTGGCATATTTTACTAAGATTGGGTGCCTCAAATGTCTGCTGCTGAATTATGTTTACCAGTGATGCCAAAAGGAACCAAGAAGTCATTTTTACTTCTCACTTTTATGATCAGTTACATGAAATATAATTTACTGTCCATTGTGCTTGCTTATAAAAAGTGTTCTAACTGTAGTATCTTAATGCAAACAATATTTTGGCATGACAAAAGGTTGAATAAATGACTACTTTGCTTTTTAAAAAATGCTGTGTTCATTTCATCTCCCTTTGTGTGTCACAAAGAAAATGGAAAACCAGAAAATACTTGGGAGATCAATTGCATAGCAGCTCCTCCTTACCCTCAACTTTTCCAGCAACAAGAGAACAGATTTCTTAAGAGAGATTTTAAGTCCTCTAGTAATGCCACACATCAGGTCATCTTTAGAGTTTATCACTCATATTCATTTCTTGAATGATTGTGATGCTGGTGCCAACCAAGAGATAGGAAATTTAAGAATAACATTTTGTATACAAATTAATCATTTCTGAAAATGGTCTTCTGTAACAAAAATATAAAAAGATAAGTATAGGTGATTATTTGTATTACTATAGAAGTATATATATATTTTTTTTTTTTTTTAAAGCAACTGGGGTTAAGTTACTTGCTCAAGGTTACACGGCTAGTCATTATTTATGCGTGGGTGCTCATTTTCTGAGGCCGGATCTGATCTCGGGTC
Organism: Gymnobelideus leadbeateri; assembly: GCA_011680675.1. Taxonomy (NCBI): domain Eukaryota; kingdom Metazoa; phylum Chordata; class Mammalia; order Diprotodontia; family Petauridae; genus Gymnobelideus; species Gymnobelideus leadbeateri. The sequence continues at coordinate 483,861 of WOXC01008685.1, forward strand.
ATCCAAACTCCGAGGCCGGCGCTCTTACTCACTGTGCCACCTAGCCGCCCCTAGAAGTATATATTTTAATATGTATAAAACACCTCCTTTTCATTAGCTGTCTTATGTTCAGACAATTTTTTTTGGCAAGACAATTGGGGTTAAATGACTTGGCCAAAGTCACACAGCTACTAAGTGTGTTAAGTGTCTGAGGCCAGATTTGAACTCAGGTCCTCCTGACTCCAGGGCTGGTGCTCTATTCACTGTGCCACCTAGGTGCCCCAGTTCAGAAAATTTTTGTTAAGCTTTGTACATTTGTCCAGGAACAGTGATTACTGATGCCAGATAAATTGGTTTTATTTGCTTTGGTTTTTTATATATTACCTAGAGACGATGCTTGTTGTCTGAAAATTGTTTTAGTGCTGCTCTTCCGTGTTAACTATTGAGAAAGAAAACCAGATTATTTTATTGTTTATCTGATTACTATTTTTAACAGTCTTCTAATAAAGGGTGCAGGAATGTTGTGATCTTCATCAGTAATGGGAGTACCCATGGTGATTTAACCACAGATCCTTAAAATATTGGATTATTAAAGTAGGAAATATTTAGGATAATTGTTCTTTCAGTGAATACTTGCCTTTACTTGTGCTTCCTCAGAATTGTAGAAGTATTCAAAGTCATACTCCAAAAAATCAGGCCAAAATATAAACAGGTTTAAAGAGGTTTGGATGTATTTACTGATTAAACAATTAGTTTCAACATAACCAGGAATGTGCTGGTAAATGTTTAATTACTGACTCTTTGGGGAGAAAGTATATGCATGATACATTTTTGAGCTTAATTTCTATCATTAACATTTTCTTCATCACTTCCTTAAGTCTAGACAATCAACAAACAATATATCAAACTCTGATTTGTAGCATTTGCCAATTTCCAAGATGTAAATGCTCATGCTGAAAATTTAACAATTGCCTCAGGAGCCAGGTTTGAGCTGACTCCAGCACACCTCTGAAAATAACGCAGTGGAAAATGAGAGAATCCATTGGGTGAGATCAAATTGGTATAAATGAGTCACCAATAAGTGAATGGATCAATCAATCCACAAGTATTTGTGCATCACCTACTCTGTGCCAAGCACTATGTGGAAGACAAGATAGACATGTAAGTCATGGCCCCTGCCCTTGGGAAGTGGAGAAGTGGAGAAGTGGAGAAGATGAGACTTATAGCCCTGAAGCAGTTAAAGAATAATTAAATGCTAAGCTCTTGGTTGTTGCTGTTGTTTACTTGTTTTAGTCATATGGGACTCTTCGTGACCCCATTTAGAGTTTTCTTGGCAAATATACTGGAGTAGTTTGCCATTTCCTTCTCTAACTCATTTTACAGATGGGGAAACTGAGGCAAACAGGGGTAAATGACTTGCCCTGGGTCACACAGCTAGTGTCTGAGGACAGACAACCTCAGGAAGGTGAGTCTTCCTGATTTTAAACCTGGCACCCTATCCAGCTGCCTTTCAGACCCTTGGTGCTGACTCTTAAGGACCACAGAAGCTCAGGGAATAAAAGAGAAGCAACACCAAGGGTGATCAGATAAAATTTCTTAGTGAAGGTGAAACTTACCCTGGGCTTTGAAGGATGCACAGAATTTAGAGAATCAAGGGGCAAAAGAGAGCAGATTTGAGGAATGCAGCAAGAAAAATCAGAAATGAGACTATGTTTTGGGGAGAAAAACAAGGAAAAGAATGAGATGTTTATATAGAGTAGAGGAGGAAGTAAGATCAGAAGGGTCAGAATGTCAAGGGTCTTCATGGCCAGGCTCAGGAGTCATTAGAGATTCACATTAAGGTTGGGGGCAGGGGAGCAATGTGATAAAAGTGGGAGGGGGAAAGTACTTAGCTCAAACAGTGAGCTCCACCTGAGAGAAAAGGACAGGTGAAGTTTAAGTTTAAGTTCACTGCTCACTTGGCATTACAAAGAGAGGGTTGCCTTTCTATCACCTGTACTATATAACCCTGCCATTGACTGCCAGAATAAGTTTTGAATTTCACCTATTGCTTGTCATTTTTATTATTCCTTCCTATGCTGAAAAAGTTCCTCAGTTTTGTTATAAAAGTCCCTGAAAATCACTGCCAACCACACTTTCCAAAGGCATCATTTACTAACTGAGCTCAATATTGTTGGAAACCCAGAGGACTGTGACGTGGGGCCTGGGAGCCCAGGCTCCTCCTTTGCCAACCCCTCCCCTCACAATCATCCCATCTCCCCAAGATTTGGGGCTCCAGAAGCCCATTTCGTCACCTTCCTTCGAGTCTCCTTGTCAGTTTTCCTTCCCTCCTCCAAGTGCTCCAAGGTAATTTTAAAGAACACCTCATTTAGCTTTCATTTTGCTCTGGCCTGGCTTCCCCATAAATCAGAACTGAAGGAGAACTTGAGAAGACTGAGCTAATCAAGACTTCAATCTCAAAAAAATGTTTAAATATAAATCAAAATAGTTGAAGGCTCTCCAGAGCTTCAATTTTCTTTGAAAGCCTAGTTTGTCTTGCTTGCCTTTTTTTCCGCTCTGAATTTCATCCCAGCTCCCCCAGTGACATTTCCTAAGTATTTTTAGAAGTTTTCTTTGAGTTGGAGAATGAAGCAATACAAAAGTGGCCTGTCTCTTGCCCTGGGGGAGGACGGGTGTCTACTGGTGTCACTTGGGAGCTGGAGAAACTTCAGGTTCCAGAAACCGATCCCTGATGAGGCATGAACTAGTGGAGTACAATGGAAAGAGTTCTGGTTCTGTAGTCATGGGACCTGGGTTCAAGTCCTGCTCTAATGTCTCCTCCTTGGGCAAGTCACTTAATTTCACAGAGTCTTTGCTTATCTGTAAAATGAAGGGATTAGACTAAACGGACCCTGGGATTCCTTTCAACTCTGTGTTTAAATTTCATTTTGGTTTGGTTTGGTTTTAAAACTGAGGAGAAGGTAAAACCTCAAGAAAAAAATGGCATTTATTATCCATCCCACAATAAATCCTGAACAGCTTGTCACAGGTGATAGACTGTCCTTTTTTCCCTCTAGCTTCAGAAGTCCATGACTGTGATTGTGGGCATCATTAAACCTCTCGATGCCCCAGGAAACTCTGAGAGCAGATGCCCATATGCATTTGTAGACAGAATTTCTTCATCAGGAATTCTGTACTATGCTAATGAAATCAGATTGTCCAAAAGTTCCCTCTCTCTATCCCTTTCCTCCTCCCTCTTCCTTTCTGTCTCCCTCTCTTTCCTCTTCCTCCCCCTCCCCCTCCCCTTTCCCCTCCCCCTCCCCCTTCCCTTCCCCTCCTCCCCCTTCTCCTCCTCCTCCTCCTCTTCCTCCTCCTCCTCCTCCTCCTCCTCTTCTTCTTCTTCTTCTTCTTCTTCTTCTTCTTCTTCTTCTTCTTCTTCTTCTTCTTCTTCTTCTTCTTCTTCTTCTTCTTCTTCTCCTCTCTCCCTCCCCCTTTCTCCTCGCTCCCTATCTCTCCCCCCTACTCCCTCTTACTCTCTTTTTCTCCTTCTCACATCATGTTTTCTAGAATACTTCTCTACAAAGGGCTTAAAAACTAGACTAGAAATCCCCCAAGTGTTAGAGTATAAAAAACAAAGTTATTCAATTTTTAAAGCAGTATCCTAATTAGCCAATATTTTAAGCATCCCAGAAATGGATGGAACCCTTCTTAATACTTGAATTTTTTTAAGTGCAATCAGATACAACCCTTGCCCCCTGAGAAATTTAGAAATGAATGGAGGCAAGAGAGATAAAGACAAATATAACATAAACACAGGTAAATCTGCTATGCTTTTTTCTTTAAAGGAACAGAGGGAAATGGATTATTCCATCATCACATATTAACTGAGCACCTACTGTAAGCCCAGAAATATACTAAATTCAGTCCTTCTCCCTGTTCCTAATCCTAACTGGATGGGGCCCATTATGGACACACTGAATCCTAGGTAATCAAGTGGCTGATTTGTGTAGCTTAGGAATGAGTCCAGGTAGCATCTTTCAGGAGTTAATCATTCAATAGCACCCTGCATAGACCTGTCTATGGAACTGAGAGGGAGAGTAAAGGGGGGGGAGGGCATATGAGAGACTGAGTCTCTGTAGACAAAGAATTAAGCTCTTTAAAGTTTAGTTTAAGAAATATGATTCTAATAGTCTTCGGAGTTGGCTTCTGCACCAGCAATAGGAATCTTTATCCAGCATGACTGAAAAGTGGGTTAACTCAGAGAAATTTGGTACACTGGTAAATTAGATAATTTAATGGAGCCCAGGGAAGAAAGTCTTGCATTTTTGTAAAATATTAACTGTGGAGATGTTAATAAGGATTTTCACCATGTATATAAATGTTACACAATCATATATAACTATATAAAGTATTTGACAATTTTCAAGAGAATTTAACATAAATTGTCTCATTTAAAATAGTACAATAGCCTTATAAAGCAGATGAGAGAGATATCAGCCCGTGTAACTACAGAGGATTCCAAGTCTTAGTAAGGTTAAAAGCAATCTGTCCATAGTCACTCATCATTTTATCAGAAGTAGAAGCTAGGTCTCCCAGCTTGCAGTCCAGAGTTCTATTCTGTTTGACCATGTTACCTCTTTGTGTGACATTTAAAGAAAATTATAATTGGCATAGAAGTTTACAAAACACTTTACATAATTTCACTCAAGTCTTATATCATCCCTAATGAGGCAGGCTTGACTGAATTAGAAGAAACTAGAATTAGTATGTGAATATAATAAAAACCTGTGTTCTAATCTACCTCCAGTTTCTTCCTTCTGCCAATCCTTTCTGAATCATAACTTGAGACTAAGTTTGCTCAAAACAAAACAAAAAAAAAAAAACCCTCCTACTCTCCTTCTCAAGGACCCTCAATATGTCCCCATTACTAATTAGATAAGGTCTAAATTTCCCAGGTTAGCATTCTTCTCCAACCAGATCCTAAACCCACCTATTCCTTGGCCAGGTTTGGAGGAGACCATTATGGGGTGAGGGAGGGAGAAGAGGAAGGTTATAGGAGTAAGGGCCATATGAAAGGAGTACAACAATGAAATAGAAGTTAGGGGACACCAACAACAAACCACAATTTTCCCATGAGGCAGTCTTAGTTTGGTACCATATTGTATGGAATATAGTGTTTTCTCTTGAAGCAAAATGTTCCATGCAATGACAGAAATCTCTTTGGGTTCTTACCTAGCAGTTCAATAGAACACATGACCAGGGTCCATGAATAGGATTCATCTGCCAAGGAAATATAGCAGTTTAAACATTTTTTTTCAATTATCAAAAATTATTTTTCCTTTTCTACCACCTCCCACCTTTAAAAAAAGAAAAAGAAAGCCCATTGTAGCAAATATATAGAGAGAAGTAAATCAAAATCTTGCATTAGTCATATCCAAAAAACACATTTCTCATTCTTCACTCTAAGGCCACCATCTCTTTGTAAGGAGGTGGGGTAACATACTTCAGCATTAGTCCACTCGATCAATTATTTCATTAAGTTGGTCATTGTATTGATCAGAGTTCTTAGGATTCTTAAAGTTGTTTATAGAGTATTATTATCATTATGTATAGCATTCCCCTGTTCTGCCTATTTCATTCTGTATCAGTTCATACAAGTATTCCCAGGTTTTACTGAAACCATCTACTTTATCCCTTTTTATGGCATAATAGTATTCCATTACATTCATATGCCATAATTTTTTCAGCTATTCTCCAATTGATGGACAATCCCACTTGAGAGAGCACCGTGACTCTCCCCAGTGCACATTGTAAGCCTGTTACAATGACAGGGGGTAGATCATAAGGGGTTTGGCACACCTAGATCAAAACTATTTCTGGCTATTAAGACTCACCTATTGATCAATGCTTATATCAAAACAGAAACTGCAAGGTTTCAGATCCAAGAGAGATTTCCATCTGTTGGAAGAGTGTATTTGTAATCCTGCCTGAAGGCAGAGGAATAGTCAAGTTGACTTTTTAAGATTCCAGTTTAGCTATAGGATTCCATGATTAAAAACATCTGACCTTACCCCAGGAAATACTCAATATGCAGAGATCTTTCTCTTGCTTCCTGCTTACTGATCTTAAGTATGTCAGTTGTGTGGACATATACAGCATGGAAGGACAGAAATAGCCTGAGAAACTAAGAAAGCCAGCCATCTGCTTAGATGTCTCTGCTACCAAAACCAAGTGATTTCCCAGTTCTTGTTCCCTGGAGGCTCTGAACTTTGACCTTAAATCAGTCAAATGGCCTTCTTCTAGCAATGGATAAGTAAAGAACACTGTAGTAGACACTGATTCCTCAAGAGCCTTCCAACTCAAAAGCCTATTACCAATGCCCAGGGGAGATGCTGAGAAAGGAGGAGGCTTTGAGTTCTACCTTACTGGGGTGGAGGCTGGAAGGGGCTACATGTGGGCTACATGTGAGCTCGAGGCCACATGTCAAGGACCTCACAGTCAAATGGAAATGGAAAAGAACTGCTGCATCTTTCCCAAGCTGAGCACCAATGTGCTGGGGGTTGCATTTTGCTAAGATGAATAGGGCAATCAAAGCCAAATGTGGTTGATCAGGGAAGAATCTGTGATGAAGGTATGGCCTGAAGAGCTTGGGAGAAGGGATCTAGTTTGATGGCAAAGAGAATAAAATCATCCTGGCATGGCACAAGCTGCCTGCCAGTCCCCCAGATCTGAAGCACTGTCTATTGTAAGCACTCACTCTCTTTAAAGCTCAGCTCCTTCAAGAGGCCTTTTCTCTCCTCCATTGTTAGTGATACTCTCTCACACCATTCACTTTGTCTCCTTTGTGAAAAGCAAGCATTTACTCACCTGTGAACATCTTATACCTACCACATTCCCCACTGGAAGGAAAGCAGTTTGATGGTGGGGATTGTCTCACTTTATTTCTGTGTCCTCAGCACCTGGCAATGTGCCCGGCACAGAGTAGGTACTTAGTGAATGCTGATCAGTTGATTGATTGATTTGCTGGGTATGGGAAAGCGTGTTGGTGGATGAGAGGGCAAACTTGGGTTCTAGAAAGTAGGACTTAAGTAGTGCTTAAATACTTGAGTGACTCTTCTCTCTTAATGATGTGGTCACTAAGGTTAAGGTCTTTCCCTTTTCAAGGGTTCTAGTCCTGATTCTGTCACTTGCCGGTTGTTTGAACACTGGCAAATCACTTAATAGTTCATATTTATATAGCATATTATACTTTACAAAGTACTTTCTTCACAACAATGCTATAAGTTTGTTATATGCTTATAAACATTTTCTAGATGGGGAAACCAAGGCTTTGAGAGGTTAAGTAATTTGCCCAAAGTCCCACCAGCTGTGTGTCTCAGAGCTGGAATGTGAATTCTGGGCTCTGTGATTTTCTCCAATTTCTCTTGTTTATATCTTTGTTGCATGTTGTCTCACCCATTAGACCATGAGTTCCTTGAAAGCAAGGACTGTCTTTTGCCTTTATTTTTTATCTCCAGCACTGGAGTTGGGTAAACTACATCCCAATTTTTGAAAGGGGGAGAGAGGTTGAATATATTCAAATGGATAATTTAAATTATGGTTTGTGGAGATTCTGAATGGTGTTCACCATCAAGAAGTAATGCTGGGTGGCTAGGCGGTGCAGTAAAGAGAGCACCAGCCCTGGAGACAAAAAGACCTGAGTTCAAATCTGGCCTCAGACACTTAACACTTACTAGCCCTGTGACTTTGGGCAAGTCACTTAACCCCAATTGCCCTGCCCTGCCCCCTCAAAAAAAAAAGAAGGAATGCCAAACTAATTTAATTTCATCTTTTGACAGTTACTAGTTATTTTATGATGAAGAGCTAGAGGCCTTCCCCCTTCTGTGCTTGGAGAATGTTGAGGGTGTCATGCATAAGAGGTATACAGGATGTACTGAGAAATGTAGAATAAGAAATTCACTTTTGGCCATCACCAATTTGGGAATATATTTTATTTGACTGTGCTTATGGGGGTTCTTTGTATTTCTTTCATTTTCTTTTTTTCTTCCTTTCTTTTTAATGAATGAGAGAGAGAGGGAGAAAAGGAACACTTGATAATAGAAAAAATAATTGAAAACATTTAAAAGACATATAGCAAAATAACTAAAGGGCAGCTCTCTTCGATAAAGAAAGCTTCATATAGAAAACCATTCAGTGACTGCCCATTGCCCACAAAATGCAATGTCCCCTCCCCTGCCTGATCCCTCAGGAGCATCTGTTCTCTGGTCTCAGGCTGCCAACTCAGTCTTATCTTCACCTACTCAATGTATCCCTCATCTTCAACCAGGCTGATAACATCGCTGTCTCTCCGAGCCATATCATGTGCATAACCACCTTCATCCTAATCTTCAAGTTCTTCCTTTTCAACCATCTATTTAGCAATTGGAAAATCAACCTGGAAACATTTATTAAGCTCCTACTGTGTGTCAGGAACTGGAGACACAAAGAAAATAATTCAAGAGCTACTATCCTCAAGGAGCTTACACTCTATTAACCTTACCTCCACTATGAAACTTTCCCTGACAATTTATTGTCAGTCCTCCATTTCCTTTCCTCTGAAGAAAATTGGGGCATTGCAGATACCACACAATTGAGTGCAATTATATATTTTCTTGTATATTTTTATGATTTGTGGTTATTTCAGATCTGCTAGCTGTATTATTAGTCTTATAACGAACTACATTGTAACCTCCTTGAGAGTATGCCAGCTTTTTCTCAGCAAATCTCAACTTCCTCCCCCTACACAAACACACACATACACACAGAGTTCCTAACAATAATGAGCATATTGTAAATAGTCAATAGGTACTTGTTGGTTGATTAACCAAATTATTAATAGATATAACACTAATTATTTGGAAATTAAAGAAGCCTATTCCATATGGGGTATAGAGTACAGGGCTCTAAAATCGGAGTCAGGAGGACATGAGTTCTAATGCTAATTCTGTTACTAGCTAGTTATTTAACATTGATAAGTCAAAAGCAAGCTAATAGATCCCATTCGTATAGCATATTATACATTACAAAGTGCTTTCTTCACACTAAGATCATTGTATAATTATAAACATTTTACAGATGGTGAAACGGAGGCTCTGGAAAATAATGTGCCCAAGGTTGTACTTTTCAGAGTTGGAATCTGAATTCAAGTCTCTATGACTTTCTCCAGTTTCTTTTTGTACATAATTGTTTGTACATAATTTGTACACAAATTGTTTGTACATAATTGTTGCATGTTCTCTCTCCCATTAGACCATGAGATCCTTGGAAGCAGGTGCTATCTTTTTCCTTTATTTTTATCTCCAACATTTAGCACAGTTCCTGGTATATAGTAGGTGCTTAATAAAGACTGCTTCATCATCATCATCATCATAATCTTCTTCTTCTTCTTCTTCTTCTTCTTCTTCTTCTTCTTCTTCTTCTTCTTCTCCTCCTCCTCCTCCTCCTCCTCCTCCTCCTCCTTTTCTCCTCCTCCTCCTTCTTCTCTTCTCTCTCTCTCTCTAGAGTCCCAGCCCAGTGTTTTGTCCATTATGTTCCACCAAATCTCAACAACCTCTCTCAGTTTCATTTTCTTTGCTGTCAAAAGAAGTTAATTAGGGGCGGCTAGGTGGCAAAGTGAGTAAGAGCGCCAGCCTCAGAGTTGGGATGACCCCGGATCGAATCTGGCCTCAGAAAATGAGCACCCACACATAAATAAAGACTGGCCATGTAACCTTGAGCAAGTTACTTAACCGCAATTGCTTAAAAAAATTAATTAATTAAATTAATAAATAAAATAAAAAGAAGTTAATTAGAAAACCTAGGCTTCCTACTTCATAGGGATGTTTTATGGTTTGGGATACTGGGCGTGGAAACCTTCTGGAAAGTCTAAAACAGTGCAAATTCAAGGGCTGAATATCAGTTACCATCTTCACGATCATGATTGTTATTAAGGGCATTCAGTTCTTGAAGATGATGATCTGTAGGCTATGGCTTCGTGCATCTTATTTAGTCTCTAGTGGGTTTTGATATTTATAATCATGTTCAACAGTGTTACCTTCCCAAGGACAAAAATAAAAAAAAAACAATAAAAAATAAAATGAGAATGAGATAAAACATTTCCTATCTGTATAGCATTTTCAGGTTTGCAAAGCACCATATAGATGCTATTTCACTTCAATGAAGAAAATTAGATTTGTGGTCCACAGTACCCCTCTACTTTCAGGCTAATGCTGAGCTTTAAAGGTGCTGGGACTTTGAAAATGGCCTAACTATCCAACCTACTCTACTAGATTATGGCAAAGACTTTAACACCAAGTTAGTCACAAGGGCCTGGATATGATGAGCAGGAAGTCATTAAATCCAAGCTCTTACCTTCAAGATGACCTGCATATAAGTTACCCCCAGAATCTCAGAGCAGCTAGGTGGCACAGTGTATGGAGCACTACGCCTCAAGTCAAGAAGATTTATTTTGCTGAGTTTAAATCTGGCCTCAGACACTTGATAGCTGTGTGACCCTGGACAAGTCACTTAACCCTGGTTAACTTACTGATTTTGTTTTTGTACCTCTTTAATGCCTTTATCACGTGAAATTGTATATTTCCATTTTCTATGCTTGTGCCTGCACATAGTAGGTGTTTAATAAGTGCCTGCCAATTGATTAATTGATTGATTGATTTGCCTTACCTACCTACTAGACTATAAGATTCATCAGTGGCCATGTCTTATCTAAATATCTTATCTCTGATACCCAATGCAGACCTCTGGACACAGAGTTGCTGAAAATAATTGTATTATAAAACAAATATAGTATTATAAAACAAATATAGTATTATAAAACCCTATAGTATAGGGTTTGCATAGGAAAGCTATAGGAGATTAGGTCAGAAAGACGGATAGCAAGTATAATGTAAAAGGCCTTTATGCAAGGGGGAAGACTTTGTCCCATGGGCAATGGGGAGCTATCGAAGGGTGCTGACCAGGAAAGGCAGGCTAACTGATGAAAGCTGAGCTTTAGAAAGATTAAGTTGGTGGCCCTGTGCAGGATGTTGGTTGGATGTGGGAGGGAAGTGAGAGATGAAAATGAAAAGGCAAAAAGTCAAAATGAAGAAGAGAAACATCTGCAGGTGTTTGTAGGTTAGGAAGTAATTTTCCTTTCACCCACTGATTCATAAGCAGAGAGAAGCTCCAGTCACAGGAAGCCTGAGGAAAATAACGAGGGTGGCCCCATGGCCCAGCCCAGATGGCCAGCCAACCTCTAGCAGCACAATGCTACCTAAACAGACACCCATGATGCTTAGGGAGGGATGAGGACAGGTGGTTTAAGAAAGAGGTCATCTCAGGTCCCCTGAAGTTCACTTAAAAGCTCTGCTTGCACATGAAGTCATAATTTTTCCTACACCTAGACGACAACAGAACCCCGGTTCTTATGCAAATTCTATGACTGTATTGTGACCTTGACAGTGTGACCCTGTGTAGAAAGAGTCAGGGTTCTGCAGTCATAAGAAATGGATTCTAGAGCCTTCATAAATTATCCCTTTCTTATTCCCCCTCTCTTCTTATCCCTTTCTCCCTAAAACACCCTTTTCAATTCAGTGATACTGGTCTCCATCTCTCAGCTTCAGACACTCTCTCTGGCTGTCCCTCATACCCGGAATCTTCTTCTTCTGCTCCAATGACTGACCTTACAGGAAGTCTTCCCCAACCCCTCTTAATTCTACTACCTTCTCTCTATTAACTCTCTTCTATGTATCCTGTATACAGCTTCTTTTGTGTGTGTATATGTATATATGATTGCATGTTGTCCCTCTGTCCATTAGATTGTAAGCTCCTTGAAAGCAGGTAATGTCTTTTGCCTCTTTTTATATCCCCAGGACTTACTTAACGCAGTGCCTGGTACATAGTAGGTGCTTAATAAATGTTTATTGAATTGAATTTATCCTGCCACTTCAACCTCTCTAGACCTCAGTTTCCTCCTTTGTAAAAGAAAGGCATTGGGCTAGCTTTATAGGGCCAGAAAAGACAAGCCATTCTTTACCCTTCAGAATCTGTATTAGACTACTTCCTCTCTCTGATACCAAACTTCAGATGTAGTCTTTGTTTTTTAAAGCATGAAGTGACATTTTAAAGCAGCACCTTCAGAGAGCAAGAGAGGGGTGTGTGGGTTTTTCTCCATAGTGAAGGCCTCTGACTCATAAAATGGAAATCATAAGTTACATATGTGAGGAATCATTTAGAGTGATGCTTCTTGTTTTAATCGAAAGCAAGAAACAAAATATTCCAATCATTCTGAGTCACTGTCAGAAGAGTTCTAATGTTGTCTCAGCTATCTATTAGCTAGAAGACCTCAAACAAGTCGAGTAACTGCTCAGTCTCCATTTTCTCTTCTGTACAATGGGGGTAGTGATATTTACACTAGCTACTTCCTAGGGTTGTTGTGAGAAAAGCACTTTTTAAACTCTAAAGATCTATTGAAATGCAAAGCATTATAATCTGCTGAAACCATTTAGAAGAGGAAAGAAAATCTGATTCAGTCAATAATCACCTGAATAGAATTACTGGGATGTTTGAAAGGGACCTTAGAGATACTTGAGACCAGAAGTTCTCAAAATGTGGTCCAGTGACCTCTGAGAGTCCTTAAGACCCTCTCAAGAGGTCTCTGAAGCCAAAATTATTTTTGTAATAATACTAAGATGTTTTAATTTCTTTCTTTCTTTCTTTCTTTCTTTCTTTCTTTCTTTCTTTCTTTCTTTCTTTCTTTCTTTCTTTCTTTCTTTCTTTCTTTTTGGAGGGCAATGGGGTTAAGTGACTTGCCCAAGGTCACACAGCTAGTTTTTGTATTAAGTGTTTGAGGTAGGGTTTGAACTCAGGTACTCCTGACTCCAGGGCCATGCTTTATTCACTGAACCACCTAGCTGCCCTGATGTTTTAAGTTCTAATATGGAAAATATCCCTCTCTCTTAGACTGTAAGCTCCTTGAGAGCAGGACCTGTCTTTTGCCTGGCTTTGTATTCCCAACACAGTGCCTGCCACATAGTAGATATTTAATAAATGTTTATTGACCTACTTACAATATATTTTTCTTTTCCCCTAATTCTATTTCTGTCTCTCCTAGCTTTTGGGTCAGCATGCAAAGTCCTGACATCCGGAGATCTTATTTAATCTTAACTTTGAATGCTGATGAAATTGATGCTTCCTATGAGTTAAAATTACTTCCTGCCTAAATTAGGAAAACTTAAAGGTCTGAAATTGCTCTGCTCTCTCTACCACTATAAACGGAGGCCTGGCTAGTCTAGCCCTTGGTGCTTGATTAAGGAGTCCTGAACATGATCTGGTTCATGTGACCCACATGAGTTTAGCACCCACAGCCCAATCTCAGTCAGTGAGGCATCATAGTTCAGTGGACTAGGAGTTAGGTGACCTGCCACTAATTTGCTAGGTGATCTTAAATAGGTTGTTTCAAGTCTCTGGGTCTTGCTATATAAATCACGTGAGGGATAGAAGGGGGTAGGGGAGAAAGAGAGAGAGAGAGAGAGAGAGAGAGAGAGAGAGAGAGAGAGAGAGAGAGAGAGAGAGAGAAAACACTGTACCAAACTCCTTTTAGTTGACAACCCTAATATCCAAACAAAAAAAAAAAGCTAAAACATTGAAGTATAGACCAATATTATTGTAACTACTGATTCAAAAATTGTAAATAAAATCCTGTCAAACAAACTACTTCAATTAATCTAAAAACCATTCACTAGGACCAAGTTGAATTTATAGCGAAGGATTCAAGATGGTTTGACATTAGGAAAACAATCAACATAATCATATTTTAAATGTTCCAAACCAATGATTATTTAAATAGACGCAAAAAATAAAAGTAAAAAAGCCTTTGACAAAGTACAATACTTGTTTATGCTAAAAACCCTACAAAGAATAGATTTAGAGGGACCTTTTTTAATATCATAAAAAGTATCTATCTGTTTCAAGTCTTTTGGCCTTAATTCTCTCATCTGTAAAACAGAGCTAACAGCACTAGAATTTTCTATCTCAGATGGTTGTTGTAAGAATTAAAAGAGGCAGTGAATATAGAAGAGCTTTTTTGACTACAATTCAAATGTAAGATAATATTTAAGGTCCCTCTGGTTTTGAATGAAGGAGGCATAAAAAATGTTACTTCAGGGCAGCTGGGTGCTACAGTGAATAGAGTACTGGCCCTGGAATCAGGAGGACCTGAGTTCAAATCTGACCTCAGACACTTAACACAAAACTAGCCATGTGACCTTGGGCAAGTCGCTACCTTCCCACCTCCAAAAAGCAAAAAAAAAAAAAAAAAGAATGTTACATCAAGAAGCAGTATGTCATAGTGTGTAGAAGGCCAGCTACTGAATCAGGAAGACTTGAATTCAAGATCTTCCTTCAACATATACTGGGATGCAATCCTGGACAAGTAATTTAACATCTCAGTGTGCTAAACAACTCTCTGTGATACTAAGTTGAAAAGTAGTTGCCCATCTACATTAGAAGAGGAAGGTTCCTCACACCAAAGTAATTACAGTTATGAAAAATAAAAATTAGAGGCATAAAGACTCCAATGCCCACTCAGAGAACAAAAAGAAGGGATGCAGAGAAACTGAAGTAAATCCACACACAGAAGTACAGATACAAGCAGGAATAGATACAGAGATGACAGAGTCAGATAGTCATAGAATAATGTCTCCACCTTGTGGTCATTTAGGATTTCACCATCAAGGACTTTTAAAGCTACGTTGCATTTTCACAACTGTAGGCATAAAGAGACATATCAACTCTAAGAGCTTGCCCCAAAGGTAGAATGAAATTAAGGTGAAGAGAGGATATAGTGCCACCTTAACTGAGGCTAATGTTTCCTCTCACCCACTAAGCCTTCTCTTTCAGATCCTGTGCCACGTGCGTCAGCTTATTAATTACAACATATTCTTTCCTGTTTTCAATACGTTAGAATGAACGCAACTAATGAATACCCAGCTGCACTTTTCCCTCTGCTCCACATAGCAATTTAGCATCAGAAATTGTACTCTTTCCAAACCGGGAACATTTTCCTCCTATTATGTGGCTGCTGGAGAGTGCGCTTCAAGCACAGATAATGAGGCTTGATTTTCAGAAGCTGGAAAGGAATAGGATGTGTTCAGAGCGGCGTGTTTTGATTAACCAGAGAAGCAAAGCATGACATAAGAACTCCAGGGCACATAATGTGAAATTTAGAGTTCCATGGAATTCTGGACCAGGATTCTGGATCCCTACTTTTCTGTCCTGGTGCTATTGCCAGATAGTTGTGTGACCTTGGGTCAGCTATTTAGTGGACCCAGAGGAGTCAGAAGGCCCAGGTTCTAGTTTTGGCTCCAATGTTTAGAAAATTAGAGAGCATAATATTTAATACTTAGAATAATAGTGAGTCAGTGTGTCATAGTGCATAGAGGGCCAGCTTCTGAACCAGGGAGACTTGGGTTTAAGATCTGCCTATGACTTATACTGGGATGCAAGCCTAGACAAGCTAACTAAACTGTTTAGTATGGGCTACAGGAAAGGGACAACCTTTCTGAATTTTAATTTTCTAATCTGTAAAATGGGGGTATTAACATTTGTATTGCTTTCTTCATAATATTACTGTGAAAAAAGTACTTGAAAGATTTAGAAGTATTTGAAAGACCTAAAAGTATTATTTGAACATGCTTTATTTCTGTTGTTAATAATAATAATAAAATTAATTAACTCCTATAGGCTTTAGTTTCCTTATCTTTTAAATAGGCATGATAACACTTTATCTGTTAATCCCACTTGACATAAAACATAAATATCTTAAGAATATGTCTTATTGGGGCAGCTAGGTGGCACAGTGCATAGAGCACTTGCCCTGGAGTTAGGAGGACCTGAGTTCAAATCCAATCTCAGACATTTGCTAGCTGTGTGACCCTGAGCAAGTCATTTTACTCTACCTCCCCAAAAAATGGTGATGATAATGTCTTATCCTTACTTGAGAAATGCCTCTAAAGTAAGATCATGTAGTCAAGGAACTGTGGAAAACTAAAAACCCTGGACCAATATAGGGAAGAGGCAGTTAAGTAGAAAGATTATCCTGACTCTGCCATTAACCAACTTTGGGTCCTGGACCTGAGTTTGAATACCAGCTTTGCTACTTAGTACCAGTATGACCTTAGGCAAGTGATTTAGTGTTCATGGACCATATTTTCTTCAGCTTCAGGGGGTTGAACTACATGGGGTCTGAGGTCCTTTACAGAGTAGTTCTAAATCTAGAATCCTATCACCATCTGCAGGAGCCAATAACTTTGACCAAATTATTTCCCTTTGTGGTCTTCCATTTCTTCATTTGTAAAATTAGAGTACTGGACAAAATGATCTCTCACAGTCTTTTCTGCTCTAATAATCTATCATTTTTTATTACTTTTGAGCTCTAGAAATAAAAGCTTAAATTAAATGAGGTTAAGTTTTCTGATTCTAGACTTTCTTACTCTCTGGTCCAATTGTGGGTCTGTGTGGCCTGAATCAGTCCTCTACATTAATTTACATTTGGCAAATCAGTCAAGCCACAAATGTTAATGGAGTGCCTACTACCTTCTCTTTGCTGGGAACCCATGGGGATACAAAAGAGATACAAGCTACAGTCACTGCTATGAAGGACATGGAAGAAAAGAATAGCAAATAATAGAGGACAGAATATAATTAAGTAGTCGTGTAAGCCTGTTAAGTGTTGTAGGAATTCAGAGAAGGAGGTTAGTGAGGGCTAAAGTGATCAAAGAAAAGACCTGATGATCTGGCCCTTGAGTTCGTCTTACAGATGGGAAGGATTTAGGTAGGCAGAGGGCCTGGGGGAGGCACATCAGAAGGGGAGGGGAAGAAGGGTGTGAGCTGAGCCACGGAGATAGGAAGGAACACAGCATATGCAGGGAACAGGATAGATACAAAATTTGACTGAACTAGAGTCCTTTCATTATAATAATGTCAATTATTATAATTAATGTAATAATAACAGCTAGCATTTATATTGTACTTTAAGGTTTGCAAAGTACTTTAATATTATCTCTTTTTTTTTTTGGACTTTAATATTATCTTGTTTGGTTCTCATAACAACCCTAGAAGATAGGGGCTATTAGCATCTCTGTTTTACGAATGAAGAAATTGAGAGAGAGAGAATTTAAGAATTAATTGCCAAGGATCTCACAGCTAATGGGCAAGATCTTAACTCCAGTATTCCTGAGTTCCTTGACTCCAGGTCCGAAACTTTCTATATTGTGCAACCTAGCTGTCTAAAGTCATGGGAATAGAAATTCACCTGGAAATCTACCCACTGGGAGCACAACCATCCTTCAAGGAATGTATTTATTGGATTGAATTGAATTGAATTCTTTTGGTTTCAAAACCAATTCCTAACTAATTTAGGAAACCTTCCATAGGCTTAAAATTAAGTTGTTTTACCCCATAAGGAGAGGCAGAAGCAGCAATCTGTCCTATATACCTCTTGGTTTTTAATCTAGGTGTCTAAATAACTGTACCTCTTAATGGATCTCAGCCAATTCTTTCTCTAGTCATTAAGTTTTATTCAAAGAACTTGGGCCTTTACCTCACCCTGTTGGTTGAGAATTGTGTTACATCAATTATCATCTGTCTCAAGTTGTAATGGCAAACATCTGACCTGACCATTATTTGGCCACCCATTCGCATTTTAAAGAAGACCAGTTGCTTTTTCTCAGACAACCAACTTCCTGCACCAAGCTCACACAGACGGCAAAAATCATACTATGTCAAAATTGACATTGCTTGACCAGGCGTTCCCTAAATTTATTAATCCAGTTGGCTCTAGTCATGGGGAGAGATGGGATTATCATCCTCCCTTTGAAATGGAATGCAGCTGGTCCTCCAGTCCTCCAATAGACATTTGAGCAGGGTCAACCTGAGTTGAACTTGTAAAATGGGCATAGGTTCTCTTGGGTACCTTTCAGCTGACCTCCCCCATCCAATGACAGTGGCCATTTTCTTTTCTTCAAGCCCCATTGCCCTCCTATTCTATCTACCTCCCCCTATCAAACCCCACTTTCTAGAAGAGTTATCTCCATCACTTAATGCCTTAGGAAGTTGCTTATGACCCTTCTTGGGGGCATTTACAAATAAGCCCATTTTTTTTACATTCTAGGATAAACCACCATATCCTCTGTCCTAGTAATTTGGGACATCAAAGCATGGTCCTTTTCAGACACCTAAGGAATCATGCCATGCCACAGCCAGCCACCTCCTCTTTCAAGTTGGTCCTATGTCTGAAATAATAACAAAATTATAATAGCTAGTATTTACATGGTGCTTTATGGGTGCTTTACATATGTTATCTCATTTGATCCTCATAACAACTCTGTGAGGAAGATGCTATACTATTATCCCCATTTGACAGAGAAGGAAATTGAGGCTGTGAAAGCTTTTATTATTTGAGAAAAATCATACAGCTAGTTATTATCTGAGGCAAGATTACTCAGGTTTTCCCAACTCCAAATCCCACATTCTAGCCTCTGTGCCACCTAGCTTCCAAATCAAAGCAATATGATTTACAAGATCCTGATATCCTCCTATCCTCCATAGTGCCCATCATCCCTTTGGGGAACATAAATAAGACACACTCACAACCTTGAAGAAAAAAAGCTTACAGGCTAGTTGGGAAGACAAGTTATAAACATACATCCCCTTCATTTGAATTACTAATGCAATTCAACAATATTTCTTGTCTTCTTGCTCAGGGTAATATTAATAATGATAACTCACATTATGTAGCTCTTTAAGATTTACAGAACACATTCCTCACAACAATTCTTCTAAGCAGGCACTGCAAATATTTTAGTCTCATTTTATAGATAAGGAACCTGAGGCTTATGGAGGTTAAGTAAGTTGTCCAAAATCACACAATTTAGTTCAGTTTAAGAAACATTTATTAAGCCCTTTATATATGCAAGGGACTATTCTAAGTGCTAGTGGTGGAAAAACAGAAAAATGACACAGTTCCTGCTGACAAGAGCTTAATTCTGCTCAAAGGAAACAGGGGTGGAACACAAGTCTCCTGACTCAGCATCAGTTGGTGGAAAAGAACAGTGGATTCATCAGAAGACTGTGAATTTGAATCCTGGCTTAACCACACCAGTTGTATGACCTTGGGCAAGTCACTTCTACTGGTCCTAAATTTCCTCCTCTGGAAAATGAGGCAGTTGAACTAGATGGCTTCTTAGTCTTCTTCCGGCTCTAGATCCCAAGGACTTCAAATTCAGGCATCTTTGCTTTGTGACATGATCCCTCATGTAATTCTAAATTCTCTATTTTCTGTCCTCTCTAGTGCCTAGAATGGCCCCCAAAATGTCATCGTATACCAAAAATATGCCCAACCAGCCAGAAACATCACTCAGTCCTCACTTCCACTTCTCAGCTCCCAGCTCAATAACCCTAAATGCACCCCCTGCCAGCTACAAAGGACCAGATGGGCAACACCAGGCAGTGGGAAGAGTCAGAGGACCTGGGTAGGAATCCTGCCTTTAAATACTTGCACCAAGGTCAGCTGAGCTCATTAGGCTTCAGTTCCTCATCTATAAAATGAGAGCATTGTGCTAAATGACTCTGAAGTCACTTCCAACTTTAAGTCCATGATTCCATAAAAATAATAATAAAAATTATGATAGGACTAGGTTTGTAATTTGTTCTATTTCACTGTCTCCAGGACACACATACAGAATTTTTTGCTCTTGTTATGTGTCTTTTTATGAACGTGTTTTCCTAGCTGAAATAACCATACTATCATACAAACATCACACATATGTATATATACTGTGTGGTTTGTAAAGTGCTCCCCTCCCAACTATCCTGTGAGGGGTGTTGCTACCTCAACCATCTTCTTTTTAAATTTTATTTTATTTTCAATTTATGGAATAAAACTAACATCTCCATAACATAGTTTAACATAAAAGACAATTGCACATGAAACCACAAATCTATTATGTGCAACTTGCTATTCTTTTATATATATAATTATCAGGTAAATTTCTTTTTTGTTCCTTTTTCTTTCTTCTCTCCCCCCTACCCAAGAGATGGCTACCCTTAGACACACATACATATATAGTTACATATTTACATATATCTATATACATACATATTTACATATGAGTATATATGTATGTGCATATGCATATATATTTTGGCACAGGGAAGTTATAATTAGAAGACTTGTAGTTCATACCCAGATCACATCATGCTTGATACAGCTCTCAATCTGAAATTTATCCACCTTGACATGCCAGTGCCTAAGGAAGCCTTTCAGTGTGCCTTCCAAAGGACCCTAGAAATCAACCTCATGTACATGACAGGTCACTGTGGTCTGTGAAATCAAAAATGGTCTTTCTATGAGCATCCCAGTTCCTTTGTTTCTCGTTCTTCCATATTGACAATTATTTTTTTAATTATTCTATAAAACTTATATTTACCAGTTCTTTCTCTGGATGCAGATAGTGTCTTTCTTGATATATCCTTTATTTTTAATTTGTGTGGCAAATTGACTTTTCAGAGACTCAGTTTTCTCATGCCAAAAAAATTAGTGATTTGACTAAATCATCCATTCTATGCATGAGAAAACTGAGGCTTTGAAAGTCATGTATACTGCCTATGGTCATATAACTAGTAAGTGTCTGAGACAATATTTGAACCCTCATTTCCAAACTCGGATACAATATTTTATCTACTTTCAAACCCTCTTTCTTTCCTGGATCCCCCTAACCATAATCTTAACTCCTGATCTTTTCCCACATACAGCTAAACCCTCCCTATTATCCAAGGCCCAGCCCAAGTACTACCGCCTCCATGAACTTCCTTCTCTGACTGCTTCCACAGAGGTTCCTTTTCTTATCAATTATAAACATGTGATATAATCATATGCAGCACACCATTGTTCCTTAATTATTCCATACCTTGTGTCCCTGATGCCATATTAAGTTTCCTGATGATAGGTTCTGAATCTCCTACTTCTCGTAAAACCCCTGTAGCTTCCAGCATGTTGTGGCAACTTAATTTAATGTTTGTCTAAATGGGCAGAATTATATAGAACTTTATAGCTGGAAAAATACCTTAGAGATCACCTAGTTCTGTCCTCCTCTTTTTCAAGGGGGGAAATTGAGGCCCAGAGAGAAGTTTATCTAATATCACATAATGTAGAGTTAGTGTTTTAAGTTTTAAGACTTAAAACCATGTTTCCTACCACTTAATTTATATTCTTTCTACTCTGACTTCCACAGATATACCCAAAATAATCCTCTCAGCTCTTTAACTATATCTGGGTCAGGAGAAACTGAAGAGTTTGGGAAGGGGTACAGAAGAAGTGAGGAAGGGTGGTGGGGAAAGGGAGAAAAGTTTATAATGTGCTTTTGCTTGGAAAGGAAGTTCTTTATTTGGACAGGACTAATCTGCCCTGTCTGTAGTGGGCTCCTCAAAGCAGAAAGACACGGACAAAGATGTACCTCCCCTATGTGGGCTGACCATAGGCTTGCCATCTTTTCCTCCTTTCGTTTGCCTAGGGATGAACAGACCCACCCTTTTAGAGCACTCACAATTTTTCTTTAAATCATAA
The DNA here is from genome assembly GCA_011680675.1 of Gymnobelideus leadbeateri. Taxonomy (NCBI): domain Eukaryota; kingdom Metazoa; phylum Chordata; class Mammalia; order Diprotodontia; family Petauridae; genus Gymnobelideus; species Gymnobelideus leadbeateri. The sequence goes on from WOXC01008685.1 coordinate 505,459, forward strand.
GGGACAGCAGTAGCCATCTATTCCAATCCTCAACTGAAAAGAATTCTTATTCTAACACACCCAAGAAGTGGTCATCTAGTCTTGCCCTGAAGACACTAAAAGAAGTCACTGTATGCCAAGGCAGACAAGTCTACTTCTGAACAGTTCTGACTCTTAGGAGGTTTGTCCTGACATCAAATCTGATTATGTTTCTTTGCCTCTTCTACCCACTACTCTTGGTTCTGTTTTTTGGTGCCAAATCAAACACATCTAATCCCTCTACATGAAAACCATTCAAATCCTTGAACAAAGCTATCACGTTCCCCATGATTTTTCTCCAAGCTAAATACCCCAGTTCTTTGAACTGATTCTTGGCCCTTCCAACATCCTGGTTGCCCTACTCTAAGTACTCTTCACCTTGTGAATGTCCTTCCTAAACTGGAGTGCCCAGAACCGTATTCCAGATGTGGTCTAGCCAGGGCAAAGTACAGAGATCTCACCTGCTTGTTTCTGGAAGTTAAGTTTCTTATAATGAAACCAAATATGACAATATTTTTTGTCAGCCATATCACACTGCTAACATGTATTAAACTTATAGTCTACTAAATCCCCTGATCTTTTTTTGTTTTTTAACTTCTATCTAAATATCTAATTTTTTAAAACTGCTATCTACATATGTACCTTGCACAGCTAGGTGGTGGAGTGGAGAGAGTTCAGGGATTAGAGACAGAAACTCATCTTCATGAGTTTAAATCTAACCTAAGACATTAGTTAGCTGTATGATCCTGGGCAAGTCACTTAACCCTGTTGGCCTCAGTTTCTTTATCTGTAAAATGATCTGGAGAAAGAACTGACAAACCACTCCAGTATCTTTGCAAAGAAAAACCCAAATGGGGTTATAGAGAGTCAGACATGACTAAAGAACAAACAAATAACAACAAAAATATGTGCCCTACATCTTGTATTTGTGAAACTGGGGGATTTTTTAATTCACATAAGACTTTTATTTATCTCTACTGAATTTCACCTTATTAGATTCAGTTCAATACTCTAATCTGTTTTAAAAAATTGAATTTTGCATCTATTATCCACTGTGTTAATCATTCCTCCCATCTTTGTGTCATTCAAAAATTTGATGTGTATTGTAAAACCTGGTGGAGCATGGTCCGCCTCCTGGCATAGTGGGTTTTGTTCCTGGGCTCCCTGGGGAGTGTTTGGGATCATTTGACTCTTTCTTCCTGTGCCCATCTGAACAGAGGAGCCCGGCTGGATGGGCACAGTCACTTGGCACACAGTTCTCTGTTGTGGGGCATTGCCCTGTCTCTTCTTGCCTTCTTATGTTTTAACTGAAACTTGTGAGGTTGCATTTTCCAAGGCAGATTTGTAAGAATCCAAGTGTATTTGGTGAATAAACTTTTAAAGTTGATGCTGTATTGCTCCAAGTGTAATAAACTTTACTTCTCCAAAAATGAAAAAAAAAAAATTTGATGTGTATGCTATGTTTGTCTTTGACATTTTTATCAATGGCTTGGATAAACAGTACTGTGTCAAGCAAAGATTCCTGTGGGATTCCACTGAAGACCTCTTGCTAAATTAACATTCATCACTACTTTGAGTCCAGCCATTTAACCAGATCTGAATTATCTCATTATATAATCATTAAGCTCACATTTCTTCTTCTTTTCCACAGTAATAGTCTAAGATAGTTTACCAAATAGGGATAAGTATGAGGACTGAACTTGTGATTTCACTGGTATAGGGAACTCTCAGAAAGGAAAATTCTTTCTATCAATGCACATTGGCATCTTCTTTACAGTTTATAGTCTTAGAAGGTCACCTAGAGCACTAAGAGATTACGGGTCTTCTTGGCTTTGAAGCCAGCTTTCTCTTAATCCACTCCACCAAGCTACATTATTGAAAGCTTTGCTAAAATCCAGGTAAACTATATCTACAGAATTACCCTCATAATACTAGGTATCTAAAGATGGAAAGCGCTTTAGAGTATCTCTACTTCAGCAGTTCTCAAACTTTTTGGTCTCAAGACCCTTTTATATGCCTAAAAAGTATTGTGAAAACTCCCAATGATCTTTTCTTTATATGGCTTATATCTATCAATATTTATTATATTTGAAATCTTAGCATCATTATAAAAATAGTTTTGACCTTGCCAACCTCCTAAAAGGGTCTTGAGGACCCTAGGAATCTCTAGAAAAAACTCTGAGAAATGATGGTCTAGCTTAACCCCTTTATTTTATATATGGGAACATTAAAGGCCAGAGATGACTTTTCTAGGGTTTTACATCAAGTTATCGGCAGAGCCAGGACCCAGTTCCTCTGATGCTTAGGCAAGTGTTTCTTTCCAGGACAGTTCAGGACATAACAATTTTAAAAGTTATGCCTTTCCTGATAGTCAGCAAATGAAAATACTGACAAATTGATATGAGCCAAGAATGGTGTAAATAAAGATCTCTAGCAAATTTAGAAAAGAAAAAGAATGACCTTTTTTATCTTAACTTCCAAGATGTAACAGTGAAAGACAGAGGAACGAGAGATGCTCATAGACCATTTTTGATTTCACAGACCACAGTGACCTGTCATGCACATGGGGTTTATTTCAAGTGTCATTTGGAAGTCACACTGAAAGGCTTCTTTAGACACTGGCATTTCAAGGTGAATAAATTTCAGATTCAGAGCTGGATTGAGCATGATGTGATCTGGGTGTGAACTACAAGTAGTCTACTTATAACTTCCCTGGGCCAAAGATTCCTCAAATAAAATGGGTGGGCTAGACTAGGTGTTCTCTGGGGCGCACTTTCAACTCTTAGTCTATGCTCCTATCTGTGTAGCCTTGGGCAAATCTTTTCAATTCCCTGGGCTTCATTTTTCTCATCAGTGAGATGAAAGGGTTCAACTAGGTAATGTTCAATGTTCTTTTTGGCTCTAAATATTGCAACTCAAATCCCTCTCTGAGAGCAAGTTTTTGATGGAGGTCCCAACTGAAAACAAGAAGGAATACAGATTAAGGAGGCTAGGCACACCAAAAACAAAAACACTAACTACTCACATTCCTTTAGCACTTTTAGGTTTTACAAAGCACTTTACTCTCAGCAACACTATGTGGCCGATATTATAAGTATTATTATCCCCATTTGCAGATATTGAGACCTAGAGGGCATAAGTGATTTGCCCAAGATGATACATAGTAAGTGTAGGAGGTGGCATTCACACTCAGGTCTCATTATGACAGATTCAGTGTGTTTGGGCAACCTGGCATTGCTTCTCATTATAAACTTGGTTGACTACATCATTTTGCATAAGATCCTTGTGCTGGGCATAAAGTGAATTGGAACCAAGTTGGCCTTTGGCCAAGAAACCATGAGCAACTCTGAGATTAAATGTGGCTAGTCATCTCCACCCATTCTAACTGTAGCAGAGCTCCTATAACTGTTAATCCTTTAATCGTGGGGATTTCAAGGAAAAGTGTGTCTTGTACAGTCAGTGAACATGTAACAAACAGCAGCTCAGTCTTTGCTGAATTCAGCTTAGTTTTCTATAAAAATAGTATCAGGATGGGAAGATAGGCAGACTGGATTCTAAAAGAGTTTAAGAAGCAGAGAATCTTAGTTCAAATTCCAGGTCTGCTACTAATTAAATATGTGACCTTGGGCAAGTCACTTAATGTTTCTGAACCTTTGTTTCCACATCTGTAGCATTAACCTAGATCAGTTTTGAGCTCTGATTATCTTCCTTCTTTAAATCATAATCTTATGGTCTATTTCTTTTTTAATTTATTTATTTATTTTTAGTTTTCACCATTAATTTTTATAAGATTTTGAATTCTAAATTACCTCCCCTTCTCCCCAAGATGGCATGCAACCTAATATAGGCTATACATATATAATCGTATTAAACATATCTCCACATTGGTCACGTTGTGAAAGAAGATTCAGAATAAAAGGGAAAAACCACAAGAAAGAAAAAAACGAAAAACAACAACATAAAGAGAAAATAGTCTGCTTTGGTCTACATTTAGACTCCATAGTTCTTCCATGGATGTGGGTGGCATTTTCCAGTCTTCTGGAACTGTCTTGATCATTGCATTGCTCAGAAGAGCTAACAAAGTCAGTCATCACATAATGTTGTTGTTACTGTGTACAATGATCTCCTGGTTCTGCTCACTTCACTCAGCATCAGTTCATGTAAGTCTTTCCAGGTTTTTCTGAAATCTGCCTGCTCATCATTTCTTATAGCACAATAGTATTCCATTATACTCATATACCACAATTTGTTCAGCCATTCCCCAGTTGATAGGCATCCCCTCAATTTCCAAATCTTTGCCACCACAAAAAGAGCTGCTATAAATATTTTTGTACATTAAGTACTTTTCCCTTTTTAATGATCTCTTTGGGATCCAGATATGGTCTATTTTTTTAAATGTCTAAAATCCATTTGAGATTATAATATGCTCCTTTTCATCATACACCAGAAGTTAGTCCTTTGTACAAAGCCTCAATCTTTGCAGCACTGGGTAAAATATTACTTTAAGGATGACCAGTTCAAGATCCTACCTACCTTACATTGAAAAGATTCTTTAAAATTATTACACATAGATTTTGCATTTACTGAAACCTCAAAGTTAAAGGCAGCCTGGTTCTTCCTCTCAGTAGTTGCTGTACTATAAAACTACAGCAAGCCCCACAAAACTAGGAATGGTATGGGAAGGCGTGAATCCTCACAGAAGTGCAGGCATATGTCATGAATCCAACTGGATCCTCTGTGAAGAGAGGGAGGTAAACCCACTTATATAGTCTAATTAGGTGTTGTCTAACGTCCCTTCCACCTCTGCCATCTTACATTTCTATAACCCCATCTTGAGATGCTTATCATCCACTTTAACCCCAAAAAGCCCAGTCAAGCTCTTCTTTTCCTTCATGTAAACTGAACAAATAATCATTGAGATCCTAGCATGTGTCTTACTCTGTACTTGACATAATGGGAGATACAGTGAAGTGTAAGAATGATAAAATCAACAGCAAACGTTTATATAGTACTTCGCAGTTTACAATGTGTCTTGCATACTTTATTTCAGATTATCACTGTAACAACTGTGGGAAGTGTTTTCAGTATTAGTGTCCCCATTTTGCAGACAAGCCAATCAAGGCTCACAGATTAAGTGATTTGTCCCAGGTCACACAGCTAATAAAATGGCCTATGCCAGGATTTGAGCTCAATTCTTCTGACTCCAAATCCAAGTACACCATACAGACTCCCTGAATTTTGGGATATTGCGGAATGATTTGAGAGACATAAGCAAATAAAAGACTTAGATATCCTCACTTTCTGAGGTCCCAAAATTGTCCTAAGGCAGTATGGGATTCATTGTCCAGTGGGTAAAAAGGGCAACTCATTTTGTAGGAATTCCGTATACCATAGCAGAAGAAGTTTTCCTAGAGTACCATAGCTGTGATGTAGAAGAGAAATGGGTAAGAGTGGGGAGAAACATTCTCAAAAGATGGCAAGATATGAGAAAAATTATGACAACAGGAAAGCATAATGTGTGTCCTTACTGTCTCTCACACTGTGCTTTCCTAGGGATAGGACAGTTGGCATTAGTTCCAGAAAATTGGGAAGAATTCCTTAGATCCCCTCAACATATGAAGTTTTCCAAAGGAACCATTCCTTTGAAAGTTCAATGTTCTCTCTCATAAGAATAGAATTGAGACAAAAAAGTCATGACTTTTAGTTGAAGACATTTAGTTTATAGAACTTTTTAATAGCAAAGATTCTTAGGAAGTGGTCCTAGTTTAGGATTTCCCATTCTTAGTAATGACTAAAAACATTGACAACAGCAACAAGCAATTATGAAATGCCTACTGTGTTCAGAGCACCAAGCCAGGAACTGAGGGAGGTATGACATTTTAAGCCACCTACACCACAATTCCTGCCATTGTGGAGTTTACACTCTGGAATAAGGATTTGGCATCCATGTCCCAGGAGTGCTTTCTTGGCTATGATACTGATGTATAAGAGTCCATATGACTTGGAGGCAAGAAAATAGACAACATAATGCCTGAAGGTCCCTTTCTGCCCCATCTAACTATAATTCTGTGATGAAACTGTTAAAGGAACCAGAGATGGTTTAACCTCATTCTAAACCCATTCTAAATCTTACACATATATTATATGTTTAAAAAGAAGAAAAAAAAAACTCCAGCTACCTTTCAAATCCAAACCATCATTGTTTTGCAGAAAAGGGAAAGCCAACAGCCACAGGGCAATTTCATCCAGGGGCAGCAGTTTGGGGGTTGTTGAGTTTTTGTTTTTTTGGGTATGGTGGGGATACATTGTTTGCTTTGTAGCTTTTTTTTTTTCATTTGGGAATTTACCTTGGGGTGGGGCGGGACTAGGGAATGTAAAGTTTGATGACTGAACAAAAGCAGACACCTTGAAAGACCCAACTGCAGTTTTCTGACATACAGAAGGGTAACCCGAACTCCTCTCATTACGGAGCATATTTATGGCAGATCATAACATTAAATTACAACTCAGCCGCCTCCGCCAGGAATGCGTAACTCTCCCCATGTGCTTCTAATTAAGCCCGTTTGAAGTTGCTCTGGATATTTATTTGTGGGGGATTTACTGCACAGAACGATTAAAGTTTGTTCTTGTTAGGAGTTCGGCCCTGGTTTGAGGAGGGGGAGGGAGAGTGAGAAAAGCTGCAGATGAACTCCAAATATATATACATACATATATACATACATACATACGTACATACATACATACATATATACATTTTTTAAAAATACAAGCAGCACAAAAGGGCCCTTTGTTTTCAATATGGTTAGAGTCCAAGATCTTCGGGCTGTAATTTTGTTTATAGGAAATCCTTTATAATGCAAGTTTAGTGTTTCCATATGGAATTCTCCTAGGACATTTCCCCACACCCCCCTCCCACTCCCCTTTTTTTATTTGGATAAGGCAAGAGAAAAGTGACTGTACATTCCAAAGATTCATAGTCATTCCGGATCAAATTCAATGGATTTTGGCAAGAGTTGAAAAACACAGATGCAGCGTTTTTGGTCTCCTGCTGAGCTGCCTCCAGCTGTGAGTGTCTGGTGGAGGTACTTTGTAAAATCATGAAAACCCTATTAAATTCATGAAATATGATATACTGTATTTTCAAACTAACTTTCCATTGAACTGTCCACGAAGATAGAATTTAGCTAACTCGATTCAGAAAGGGAGGTGCGAGGGTGGAGGATAGAGGAGGGAGCCCAAGAAGTGTGGGGAATATTTTTTTTTAGTTGCTGCAAACATCTCTGTGTCTGGGTATGAGACCTCCCTGGGCCCTCAAGAGAGCCAACCTTTCTCAGGCTTTGATTCTGCTTTGACCCCAGGCTGTCTTTGTTTTTCCCCTCCTGTCATGTTGTTGCAAATCAGGCTGTGACCCCCAAGGTGCCAGGATGAGGAGAAGCATAGATCCTCATGGCTGGGGAAGGACCTCAGAGATTCAGGAATGGAAACCACCACTGGGATCATAGGATTATCCATATACAAAGCTAGCAGGGACCTCAGAGGCCATCATTCTACAGAAGAGGAAACCAGGGCTCAGTGAGATTAAGTGACTTAACCAGAGCTACACAACTCATTCAGAGATAAGAACAAGGACTAGAACTCAGGTCTCCAGACTCACAGTTTAGTGCTCCTCCCCTCACACCACATGCCTCCCTTAGTAATGAAGATGTCATTTTTCATGACAGGTACTAATTGTGTTCTACAATGGACCAAAGTGAGAAAAATGGGGGAGAAAAATAACACACACACACACACACACACACACACACACACACAATCTCCCCTGCCCCTCCCCAAGCCACAGAACAGACCAACTTAAAGAAGTTGGATAGTCTTAGTTCATTTCCTATTGGGCTATAATTCACATCATAAAACTATCGCATGTTTATTTTCAAACAGAGCTGGGCGAGGGCTCCCTGGAGGTGAATCGGGTTTGTTTTCTGGAAACATCCCCAGGACATGGGCAATTGCAGGCGCTCACGTGCAGAGAACACAGCCTTGCCTGTGGCGGGAATGAGATAAGTCCGACTTCCAAGAAGTCCTGCAGGGCCTCTCTGTTCCATATGTCTTGGCACCCCAGTGACTTAAAGTAGCAAGCCCAGTAATGGAAGGATATACATGGAGACTATGAATCACTGCCTTATTGTTGCAAGGGCCCCTTAAATGGGAACCACACACACTGAAAGCATCTATTCCCCCACATCCTCCTTCCCTGGGGACAGCTTTTGGTTTAGGCAAAGCTGGGGGAGGATACCACCAAACCCTGTGCCTATGAGAGATGTCCTTTTGGCCAATCATTGCCCTTTACAAATAGTCTTCCTTTAAACCCTTACCACTTTGGTTTGAATGGGTTTTACCCTATTATATTAGTCTACTGGGAGGAGAACAAATGAGGCAGCCTCCAAAGTTAGCTCTATCTTGGGGTTAATATCCAGACCACAGGAAGTGACCACCACTGTATACTCTGCCCTTGTCTCTATTCTGTTGTACTACTGGGGCCACATTTGGGGGAAGAGGCAGATTACAAACTGCAGCATGTCCAGAGGAGGGCACCCAGGATGATGAGGGCACTGGAAGTCATATCATCAGAGGTCTCATCAAAAGAACTGGAAATGACCAGTCTGGGGAGGAGAAAGCCCAGGGAAGACATGCTTGCTGTATTTCAGTTGAAGGGTCGTCTTGTGGAGCAGGGATTCAAAGTCAAGTCAATAAGCATGTATTATGCACTTACTGTGTACTCCTTATAATTTTTGGTTTTTTGCTTTGGGGAGGGGAAAGGCAGGGAAACTGGGATTAAGTGACTTGCCCAAGGTGACACAGCTAGTAAGTGTTAAGTGTCTGAGGTTGGATTTGAACTCAGGTTCTCCTGACTCCAGGGCTGGTGCTGTATCCACTGTACCACCTAGCTGCACCTACCCCTTATAATTGCATTCTGACTCTGTAATCCATACTCCCTGGCCCCAGGAACCAAAATGAAAAGCAATGGGCTGAAGTTGCAGAGAAGTTGATTTGGTGGTTAAAGGTTGAGAAAAGACTTGCTAACAATCAGATCTATAAAAGAGAAGAATGGCTCGCATCCAGAAGTATCGCACTCTCTCTTAGAAGTTCCTGTCTCTAGAGCTAAATTTCTCTAGAAGATAATCAAGTTCAACCCCTTTGTTTTACAAAGGAAGAAATGGAGCTCCTAAGATCAGTGACTTGGCCTAGGATAAACACGTGAGAAGATTCAGACCTAATGAGTTGCCCAAGGAGCCCAGGTCCAAGGGGAGTGAGAAATATCCTCAAGTTCTGTTCAGCAGGAATTAAGTTACATTGACCTCCTGGGAGAGTCTAATGAGTATGATGGATTAGTGTTCTGTGTTTCCATATTTGTTAGTGTGCGCTTTGGGTTGCAAGAATTTTCTGTGGTATAGGAAATAAACAATTGTCCAAGACCTGGTAATCATACTGTGTATTAAGGATGTTTTTCTAGAAGAAACCATGTTACTCACTTTGGGGAGACCCTAGGCATTAGGAGAGGAAAGAAAAGAATAGGAATTTGTGTAGTACCTACTATGTTACAGTCACTGAGCTATGTGCTTTACAAATATCTCATTTCATCCTCACAACAACTCTATGAGATAGATGCTATTATTTTCCCCATTTGAGGAAACTGAGGCAAAGGTTAAGTGACTTGATCAAGGTTACACCACAAGTAAGTATCTAAGACCAGATCTGAACTCAGACCTTCCTGACCCCAGGTCCAGTGCTCTATCCACTATGCTACCTAGCTATCTCTCAGGTATAAACCATATATATGCATTATTTTAGAGGGGGTTTTTTTTTGTCTTCTTTTGTTTTTCTTTTTGGAGGAGGAAGGGCAGGGCAATTGGGGTTAAGTGACTTGCCCAAGGTCACACAGCTAGTTAAGTGTTAAGTGTCTGAGAATGGATTTAAACACAGATCTTTCTGACTCCAGGGCAGGTATTCCACTCACTGAGACACGGGGCCGCCCCCATATTTTAGAGGTTTTCCCTGGAGAAGGTAGGTGGCACAGTGGAAAGAGAAGTGGATGTAGAGTCAGGAAGACTGAAGGTCAAATCTGGTCTCAGACTTTTACTGACTATAGGACTCTGGGCAAGTCCCTTAACTTTTCAGTTTCCTCCTCCCTTTCCTTCCTGGGCAAGTCACTTAATCTTTGCTTGCCTTAGTTTTCCCAACTGCAAAATGAAGATAATAATAGCAGCTGCTGTCCAAGGTGGTTGTAAGGGTAAAAGGTGATAATTTCATCCTCTGGACTTTCCCCACTATGCCCTTTTCTATATGTTTTCCCCACCTGCCTTCCAGCTTCCTTTCAGGACTTGCCTCCCTCCCTCCGTTTGAATGTAAGCTACTCAAGGGAAGGGACAATCCTTCTTTCTCTTTTTATTGTATTGCCAGTGTTTAGCACATATTAATGCTTAATAAATACTTACTGACTTTATTCCTTGATGGGCACAAGAATGACTGAGGAGAAAAAAACCGAAACTTCCTTTTGGGGGATCAATTCAACTTTCAGGTACATGTAAGTACAGCACCCGAATCCCTTTTGGGAAAGAGGACCCCTTGGGCCAGTAGTCACATCTTGGTAGCAAGAATCAGGATTAGCTCATTGCTGTGTAGTTAAGTGCTTTTTCCACTGCTCTATATCACTAGGGGTCTTCGAGTAGAGGCTACACGACCACTTTCAGGGACATAAGAGGGAAATCTTATTCTAATACATAGATTGGACTAAAAAATCAGGGGTGGGGAACCTACAGCCCTGAGGCCACATGTGGCCCTCTAGGTCCTCCAGTGCAGCCCTTTGCCTGAATTCAAACTTCAGAGAATAAACCCCTTAATAAAAGGGTTTGTTGTGTAAAACTTGGACTCAGTCAAAAGGCTGTACCCAAAGACCTCAATGGCCACATGTGGCTTTGAGGCCACAGGTTCCCCACCCCGTGGCCTCCAAGGTCCCTTCTGACATGGAGATCTTACAATTTCTGAACAAATTATCTCATCAGTGACCTTATGAATTAAACAGGCTAGTTATTATCCCTATTTGATATATGAGGAAACTGAGACCCTGGAGAGATAAAAAGTAGCTTACTCAGGGTCACACAACTATTGAGACTCCAGATAAGGCATCTTTGTTTCTAGTCACTGCCCAGGGTAGGGTCTACAAGTCAAATTCGAATAAAAGCACAGCTACTAAGCCAGACAGAAGAATCCCTGGGAGGGAGAGAGGAGTATAGCTCATATGGACTTAGAAAACCACATATGAACATTATTTATGTTCTATTGTATTTTTATTTATTTTGTTAAATGTTTCCCAAATACATTTTAAACAGGTTCAGACCTTACTCAAAAGCCTTGCATGGGCCTATAGAAACCTTGTGTTTAACACCTCTGGCCTCTACCATGCTGTATATACCTAGACTCTCTCATTCCTTACTGTAGTCCCTGCAAAGTAGAGACCCTTTTCCTTTGATGCCCTCCTTATTTTCCCTAGCTCTAGACCCTGTACCAGTACCTTGCCACACACACACACACACACACACACACACACACACACACACACACACACACACACCTACCTCTATAACTCTTACCCTGGAAACAATAATCAAATCAATATTAGCATTCCCTCATGTTCATTGATGCCATTCACCCTCCCTGTGACTTCCCAGACCAAAACATCTCTCCCTGGCCATGGTTAATATCTTCCCCTATTACAATGTAGATTACTTGAATTCAGGTGCTATCAAATGTTTTGTGTGCCTGGAACAGAGTAAATACTTAATAAATGCTCCTTCATTCCATCAATAAGTCTGTCAGGAAGGTTAGTCTGAAGAGAGGCATCCATCCTGAGTGTCATGATGCAAAGAATACCACATAGAGGGGACTCAATAAACCTCCCAAGATACCTTTTGGCAAAGACAATCTCTGGAAGACTGTCACAGTAGTAAGGATGAAGGTTTTCTCTTCACTGGTTGATAAGGATTCCTATTGTACTTCCAAACCTCTGTACAGGGATCAGAGCCACACACCCCACCCCACCAACCACATGAAGTTATATTAATTAACGTGGAAGAATGCCAGAGAGATATTTGGCTTAACAAGTCCTATCTCTAATTTCAAAATATTGTTAGAAACCATAAAGGTTCACATGAAAACCAAACTCACTCAGTGGACTCCCCTCCAAAAGAAAAATGACCCTGGTTAATAAGGGCATCTTGAAGATAGAGCTGTGTCCAAATGAAATATCCTGAGAATGTATTTCAAACCCTTACGGGGTAGCGGAGAGAGATTAGAATGAAAAGGGAAGGAACTAGTGATAGTCATAAAGGGAGTTTCCATGATGGATTAAAGCCAAAGGGAGCCACAAAGGAGGTGGACAAGTGAGAGGGGATCATTTATAATGGACGAGGTGGGCTGTCTCATCTAAGGTTTCCCTGAGAAAGGGCAGTAAATCCTGCCACAGTGTTCCTGCGAGTGTGTGTGTGTGTGTGTGTGTGTGTGTGTGTGTGTGCGCACGTGCACGTGTGCCCATGCGCATGTGCACACACAGAAAGGAACTTGAACTCTTGGGACTCAATGATCTTTTGCTGCTTGTCACCACGCAACACTCAGTGACAAATGTAGGAAGGAGGTGCTGCAAGAGGGCTGGGACCAGGTGGCATGACCATAAATAGTGGGCACTGGCTGACCTAGCAGCAGGAGAGGGATAAGCTACATATTCTCTTTCCCAGAGGGAGAAATCTGAACTTGGAAGAAACTTCCTGTGCTAGTGCCTAGTACTGAACTGCAACAAATTATGACGTTGGTGCCATTTTCCTTTAGCTGCTCCTGCTTCCACATTAGGACTTTTCTCCTTTGTCCTGGCATCTCTTTCTCCTTCATCCTGGCAACTCTCCTTCCTCAAACATCTGGACCATGGCGGGTTCCCCCAATGTCTCCATTTCTTTCTTTGCCCTTGTTCCACCACCACTATCCTAGTAAAAGCTCTCATTAGCTGTCAACAAATCCCCTAAGGAGCTGATAATTAGCAATTTAGCCAACAAAACCTAATACTCCCGATGGGCATTTCTGTCTTAATAGAATATTATAGTTAGAAGAAACTTCACAGGTCATCATGTCCAACCCCTACCTTCAACATCCTGATGAGTGATTATTTGGCCAAAGGCACGTGAAACTGAAGAGGATGCCATGACCTTAAGGAATAGCCCTCAAATGGTGAAATGAAAGCTAATAGATATTTGAGAGGAGGGAGCTTAGCCCAAGGATCTTCTCAAATGTATTCATTCAGCAAGAACTTATGAATGTACAAAGTACTATACTGAGAATGGGGGGAGAAGGGGAGGGTGGGAAAGGGAATAACAAAAATATATAAAACAGGGTCCCAGGGCTTGAGAGGCTCAAGTCTAGTCAATGAAATGGGTCATTATCCACCTTGTTCTCCAAAGCCTTTGGATACTTTTTCCTTCTAGAAATGTTCTTTCTTGCTTAAACTTCTGAGATTCTCTGCTCCATTTCTGGTTCTTTTTCCACTGGGACTACTCCTGAATCTCCTTTGCTAACTCCCCATCTTCTTCCCAAGCCTAAGTTGATGTTTCCCCCAAGATTCAGTCCTTAGGGCCCTTTTCTTTCCACTCTCAAAATCCTCTTTCTAGTTAATTTCATCAAATTATAGATTTTCTGCATGGGACAAGAATTTCTGAGTCTTCATCACTTCATAGGACCACTGTAAGAGTATAATAAATCACTTTAATTCAATTAAACAAGCATTTATTAAGGGCCTACACTAGACATGGGGATAAAAAGACAAAACCAAAACCAAAACATCTTTGCCTCGAGAAACTTCTAATGTGTGCAAAGCACTTTGAAAATCTTAAAGCACTATATTAATGTTATTGTCATTATCAGTATTGCTTTAGTTTTATCTTCTTATACAACGTTCAGACAAAAACAGTGCTGGAACATTGTCACCATTCTGTTATTGTTTTTATAATATTTCATGTATACAAACTACCATAAATTGGATTAAATAACTGCTTTTTGTAGTTGAATGGAAGTATGAAGATATAAGTTCATCACTTCACTGAAAGGCTCATTGAAAACATCCTTGGTACAATCCCTAGTGCAGATAGAATAGCAGGGATTATACATTTTTTTTTTGTTATTGTTTCTCAATCTTGTCCAAATTAGCATGACCCCATTTGGTGTTTTCTTGGAAGATACTGGAATGGTTTGCCATTTCCTTCTCCATCAACTCTTTTTTTTTTTTAATTAATTTATTAGTTTAGTTTCAGTTAACAAGATTCAATTCCATAGTTCCTTGATTTTCAAATTTTCTTTACTTCCCTCCCCCCTCCCCTCACGACAGCATATAGTACAGTATAGGGTCTGCAAATGCATTCATATTAGACATTATTCCAATTACAAAGGCATATTGTACTAGGTGGGATGAAAGATGGTAGAGAAGAAATAAAACCAAACAATGAAAAGAAAAAGATCATTTAGTTTGCTTCCATCAGGATTCAGGCTCAGTTCTTTCTAGTTATATCTCTGGATGGCGCATTTCTCTCTTTCTTGAGTCTTTCAGGATTGACTTATATCACTACATTGCTGAAAAGAGTCCAGTCTGTCATAATTGGTCATCACAGATATGGTATGTCTGTGATTGTATACAAATTTCTTCTGATTCTACTCTTCTCGCTCAGCATCAGTTTGTATAAGTCTCTCCAGGTAATTATGAAATCCGTCGTCTCCTCGTTTCTTATAGCACAATAAAATTCCATTACATTCATATACCACAACTTGTTTAGCCATTCCCCAATTGATAGGCACCCCTTTAGTTTCCAATTCTTTGCAACCACAAAAAGGGCTGCTATAAATATTTTTGTACATATGGGTCTTCCTCCCACTACTATGACCTCTTTGGGATATAACCCTAGAAGTGGTATTATTGGATCAAAGGGTATGAAATTATTTATACTCCTTTGGGCATAATTCCAGATTGCTCTCCAGAATGGTTGGATAAGTTCACAACTCCACCAGCAATGTATTAGTGTTCCAATTTGTCCACATCCTCTCCAGCATTTGTCACTTTCTTGTTTGTCATCTTAGCCAATCTGACTGGAGAGATGTGGTATCTCAGAGTTGTTTTGATTTGCATTTCTCTAATTAATAGTGATTTAGAGCATTTCTTCATATGCATATAGATATCTTTAATTTCTTTCTCTGAAAACTTCCTATTCATATCCTTTGACCGTTTATCAACTGGGGAATGACTTGTATTCATATAGATTTGGCTCAATTCTCCATAAATTTTAGAGATGAGTCCTTTATCAGAGACACAAGTTGTAAAAATTCTTTCCCAATTTCCCACCTCCCTCTTGATCTTGGTTACATTGGCTTTGTTTGTGCATCCATCAACTCTTAAGATGGGGAAACTGAGGCAAACAGGGTTCAATGACTTGCCCAGGGTCACACAGCTAGTAGGTGTGTCTGAGGGCAGATTTGAATTCACAAAGTGAGTCTTCCTGACTCCAAGCCCAGAACTCTATTCACTGGGCCACCTAGCATCCTCATACAATGTGATTTTGATTTCTTCTCTATTTTTCTGTATTTTGAAAGTATTTCCTCCATGATGCTTAGAGGTTACAAGTATTTGAAAGTATGGTAACATTTATTTAAAACATCATTCTTAAGTGTTTGTGGGTCAATGTTATTTCTGGGTGATTGTGAGCAACAGTTCAGTCTGTGATAATGATCCAATTCCAGTATAATTCTTTGGTTAAGTTCCCTAGGATATTCTAAGGTCTCTATTTATAGTATGGTAATTTGGCATCCATCAATCCATAAAAGATAGACTCTGAGGCAGAATTCTAGCCCCTAAGTCAAGTTTTGCCAGGTAGTCTGTAGATGCTGAGTTTTTAGAACCTATAGGGATGTGTTGCAGTTTCTACATTTGCCTTAAGTAATCTATTTGATCTTTAAGTCTGGGGTCTTTAAGGATAGCCCCTCCATAATATCTGGTACAGTGACCTGATCCTGAATTACCACCATAAACTTCTCCATTTCCACAAACAAATACACAGTTTAGCCATTTGTTCCAAGCCTCTTTGTCAGCATGCTGTGTACTGAGTTCATACAGATATCACCCCATGATTCCATTTTTGGATTTTGGCCACTTTGTAGACCCCATCAAGAGGTAAATCACTTTCTGTTGTACTCAACAGATTTGATGGTATAGAGAAGTTAACGGCTTTTGCTGGTGCTAGGCCAAGTGATCTTTGCTTGTTCCCATTTTTTTCTATAGGTTTTTGACATACCTACCTCATGCTTTAAGACTTTTTATCATTTGTCTTTCTCCCTTAGGGAAATGAATTGTTCATCTTTCTAGAGCTGCCTTGAGATAATAGATTTTATGTTTCACTAATATTGTATAGTTTTTTGTTAGAATACTTTCTTAATCTGTTATGCTTCATTTTATAGTTCTGGAATTATACACTAAAACTAGTAATGGCTAAGTGTTCATTGTTTTAAATATGTTCTTCCAATTCAGCTTTGAGTTCAAGATGCTAATAAATCTCTTAATGTGTTTATGAGCCTAATCCTTCTCTTTGATGTCTTTATACTTGGTGTATCTTGCCTGGAGGAGAGGAAGGCATTACCTTCATCCACTGGTTCAACGTAACCTCTTGATTCAAGAATGAAGCTTCTCCTTAATGTATGCTAAGAATTTAGCAATTCTCAATGCCAGATTATTCCACAAAATGAAAGAGCAGTTTAATGTGTTTCTTTGTTGCTCAATATCATCCATGGATATCAAGTGATTAATAAGATGTCTCAATTCAACTCCCTTTGTAATTTGGAGCCCACCCATAATTCTTTTTTGTAGAGAAGACAGTGGATGTAAAGCTGGAAAGAACCACAATCAGCTGAAAAATGTCACATTTTATATTAATTGTTCTTGACATCACTGTGTTGGCAGAGTATTTCAAACCAAGAAGTTTTCCACATCTATCAAATGTGATAAACTTTTCAATGTGCTTAGATAGATTTTCTCTAGCTATAGAGATACACAGGGATATGGATAGATATGCACACTGTATATGACTAATCCATGAGTGCAGAACTGAATCCAAGACTTTGTGATACTCAAAAAAGTTCATGAACATATTCTGATACTGTGGGACAGCTTGTTCAATAATTAGTAAATTGATAATAAATCATTCATTATTGCTTTTCATACCCTGTCTCACCCCCCTCTACATACACTGCAATCAAGGGGAAATGACATTTTTATTGTTCCTTGAACAAGATTGCATCTCCTGACTCTTGGCATCTCCACTAACTGTACCCCATCCCTGGTATAGTCGTCTCTCCTCACATCTGCCTCCTGCCTTCCTTTAAGTCTCAAGGGAACTACCTTCTACTGGAAGCTTTTCTTGATTCCCTTTAGTTTTAGGACCTTCCCTCTATTTATTATTTCAGATTTGCCCCATATATACCTTGCTGGTACAGAATTATTTGCATATTGAATCCCATCAGATCATGAGTTCCTTGAGAACAGAGATTCTCTATTGCCTTTCTTTGAATCCTTAGTGTGTAGCAGTGTTTTACCCATAGGTCAAACTTGTCTATTTGTTGACTGATAATTTTGGCACATTCTATTCACACTTCAGCCATTCTATTGTTTTATTAAAAGTGTGCATAGATTTTAGAAGTGCATGTTCTACTGTGTGCAGGTACTGAAATGTTTTTAGAGAAACAACTCTGAATTCTTTGTGTAAAATACATGAACAAATAATTGACCTATAGCTGGAATGGTCACTGTTGTTTTCATCTTTTGATTAATAGACATGTAAGACATTTGCTTTAGAAATTTGGGATCTATCTTGTGTCCTAGGGGAAGTTGATAAATTAACTTTCCAGTAGTCCATGCACCACTGTCACACATTTGAGTTAATAATTATAAATCTTCTCTGGTCCCACTGCTTTCCAATTTTTCCCCTTATTTTTAAATTTCCTTTATTCTAGACTTAAATACCAAATAAAATTTCCATATACATAGTAGGATAGAATAAGATTACTATACATGAAAATGCATACATCTATTATGTACATTTTGCTTTTCTTTTAGTTTTTTTTTAATTTTCAGTTAAAACAGCTAATAAAAATTTATTACCCACACCTCTCCCCCTCACTAAAAGAAAAAAAGAGAAAGAAAACTAAGTCATTACAAACATGCATAGTCAAGCAAAAATAAAAATCCCACCCTGGCCACGTCCAAAAATTAGATCTCTTAATCTTCACCCTAAATCCATAAGCTCTCTGAAAGGAGAAGAGGAGCATGTGCCATCCGTGACTCTGAGGAACTGTGTCTCCAAGAACAAATGGCATTCTTAAGTCTTTCAAAATTGTTTCACTTTGTATTTACTTTATATTATAAAGAATTATTCTCCTGGTTCTGCTCACTCCAGTCTAAGTCAATGCATCCAAGTTTTACCAGGTTTCTCTAAAAGCATCTCTTTCATCATTTCTTATAACTTCCTGTTACATTTACACACCAAAATATGTTCAACCACTCCCTAGGTGATAACTTAGTTGATGACTTAGATTCCACTTCTCTAGTACTATACACACAAAAATAGGCACTATTTAATATTGTTTATAAATATGTGACCTTTTGCTCTTTAGTTGATTTCTTTGGGGCATAGACCTAGTAGTGGTATTGCTGAGTCATTTGGGGGCATTGTTTAAAAATACTTTCCGAATCAATTAGGGAATGGCTGAACAAGTTGTGGAATGTGAATGTAATGTAATACTACTGTGCTATAAGAAATGAGGAGCAGACAGACTTCGTAATAACCTGGAGAGACTTATATAAACTGATGCTGAGTGAGAAGAGCAGAACCAGGAGAAATGTGTACATAATTACAGACACGACATATGTGTGACGACTAACTTTGATAGACTGGGCTCCTCTCAGCAATGCAGGATTATAAGACAACTCCAAAGGACTCATGATGGAAAGAGATATCCACATCCAGAGAAAGAACTACAGAGTCTGAATGCAGACTGAAGCAAATTACTTGCTGTGTTTCTTTTTCTTGTTTTGTTTTGTTTCCTCTTTCCCACTGATCATTCCATCAGATATAATCCTTCTTTAAACCTAAGTAATGTTTAATGTGAAAGTATTTGTAGATCCTATATTCGAGTGCATGCCATCATGGGGTGGGGGGAGAAGTGGGGGGGAGAAAACTTGAAACTCAAGGGATTATGGAACTGAATGTTTTAAACTTAAAGTAGATATATTAATTTTCAAAAAATACTTTCCAAATGACTGGCCAGGGGTGGCTATGTAGCACAGTAAATAAAGCACCAGCCCTGAAGTCAGGAGGACCTGAATTCAAATACGGCCTCAGACACTTACCACTTAACCCCAATTGTCCTGCCCTCCCCCCTTCAGAAAAAAAAAAAAAAGCAAACAGCAGAATGACTGGTCCACTTCACAGCTCTACCAACAGCCCACTGATGTGTTGATTTTCTCCCAGCCCCTCCAGAATTTGTCATTTTCTTTTTTTTGTCAACTTTACCAATCCTATGAGTCTGAAGTAAAAGTGTTGCTTTGATTTGCATTCCTCTACTCATTAATAATTTAGAGCGTTTTTTTCATATGATTATTGATAGCTTGTTTTTTTTCCTTTGAAGAGTACATATAGGAAATCACTGATCATTCATCAGTTGGGAAATATGCTTTCTAATTCTTCAAAGAAGCTAGAATTTCAGTCATTTTCCTTGACAGAATCTTCAGTCATTTATCATGTTAATAGCCTATAGGTTTTCTGTTTCTCCCTTGAGCCAACTGTGGTTTTGTGTTGGACTTTCCCAAAACTATGTAGACAAGAAATTTTCTAAGTCCTCCTCTTCTGGAGGTTCTCTCTCCATCTCTGATTTCTTTCCTTCTTAAGAATCTATAGTATTGTTTTTGACTTATGCTGAATAAGTTGTTCTCTTCTTTGTACCATTTAGACTCCTTATATCATCTTAATCTTTTGGTTTTTGCCTAAAAGAATCCAAAAAACAAAATCCATCTAGAATTTCTGATGGGTTTTGTTTTTTGGATTCTTTTCCACATGCTTCTATTTTGCTGTCTTTAACTAGGCAGTACGGCATTCAGATTTTCTTTTGCGTATAACAACTCGATGTTGATTATAATCTTCCAAAGTCTTTTCAAAGATCTTCCATTGCATTCTTGAGTTACTTTCACCATAGCAATATTTGACCCCTTATCTTTGAGAGGTATGCTTGCATAGTTCCACTTTTTCTTCTATGGTACTTGGAAATGGCTGGTTCATATACTACTGGGTATAGGTCCTGCAGTACTTTTACACCATGGGAGAATGTGCTCATTCATGATGGTTCTAGCAAATATAATGGGGCAGGGGTAGGGAGTCTGGCTCACTCATCTCTCCACGTGGAGGAAAGGGAAGCCTTCTTTTAGAGGAATCATGGAGACATATAAAAGAAGAATTGACTTGGGGATGTGGAGCAAGAGAGAAGAGAAGGTAGCTGAAGCCGATAGGCCTTCCTGAATGCCTCTGCAGTCAATCCTCTCCAGAAGTTGGTTAGCCAACCAGAACTAGTGTCTAATTAAAGATCATGGTGATACAAGGAATCTTAGTGGTACAGAGAACAAAATAAAGTATTTAGTACCAGTGAAAAACATTAGAAGACCAAGATGGTATAGGAAAAAACATATGTAGTTTAGATGATGGACAGGAGTAGGGAGAGACTAACCAAAGAATTCTTATAATAGTCTGGGTGTGAGGTGATGAGGGCCTGTATCACTGAAGAGAGAAGGAGTCATAGTCAAAGAACTGTTGTGAAGGGAGAATCAGAGGGACTTGGCATTGGATATGAAGACTGAGGGTGAGGAGTTAAGTATTACACACAGATTTCAAGTCTGGCTGACTGGGAGAAGGGGACTTCCCTCAAGAGCAATAGTGAAGTTAGGAAGGGATGGGGGGAAGAGAATGAGTTTAGTTTTGGACACGTTGAGAATAAGATGTCTATGAAACCTCCAGTTTGAGAGATTCAATGGGTAGTTGAAGATGAATGACTCGAGGTTAAAAGAATGGTTATAGCTAGATAAAAATAATCTGAATAAATAAGCCACAAGTAATTAACTTTGACCACAGAAGTAGAAACAAAACTCAAAGTCATAAATGTTCTTTGTTTTTCCCTCCTATGGACATAAACCTACTTCTTTAGCCTCTTCCATGCAATATTTTTCCTGGTACCCACCTCATCCCACCCTGTCCCAATGCCTTTTACTTCTGAGATGACTTCCTATTTTTACTGTATAGATTTGTTGTATATAGTTATTTGTATGTTGTCTCTTCCCTTAAAATGCAGGCTTCTTGAGAGCAGAGATGGTCTTGTCTTTCTTCATATTCCCAGAACTTACCAGAGTGCCTGGCACATAGTAAGCATTTAATAAATGCTTGTTGACTGACTAATTTTGTTTGTTGTTCAGTCATTTTTCAGTTGTGTCTGACTCTTTGTGATCCCTTTTGGGGTTTTCTTGGCAAGGATACTGTAGTGATTTGCCATTTCCTTCTCCAGCTCATTTTACAGATGAGGAAACTGAGGCAAATGGGGTGACGTGACTTGCCAAATGTCACGCTGCTAATAAGTGTCTGAGGCATGATTTGAACTTAGGTACTCCTGACTCTAGGCCTGGCACTCTATTCTCTCTGACATCTAGCCACCATTATTTTTATTATCATTACTGCTATTATTAGTGTTACTATTACTATGATGATTATTACTATTTTGACTGGACCCATGAGGAGCCCTATTAATGCATAGCTGTACCTTACAGGTAACTTTGAGGGTGAATGCCTTGCCCAGAATTAACAAAGCCTCTCTCTCTCTCTCTCTCTCTCTCTCTCTCTCTCTCTCTCTCTCTCTCCCCATCTCTCTCTCTTTTTGCATGTGTGTGTCACACACACACACACACACACACACACACATTTTTTTTTCTTCAGAGAGAGAGACAAGGGGGTCAGGATTAGAACTTGAGAGTCATCTGCTCTCTCTTCAATCCACTCTCTTGCCTCTCATGCTCATATTTGGATATATACTTGCCCACATCTACAAATGTTATGGTATAGTTAGGTGACTTTGTTTTTAACCAGGATATGCCAGAATTTACATACCCAAACGAGTGCTGTCTCCTTGGTAGGGAGGAGAGCAGTCAGAGAAGATGTATATCTCTGTGCCAGGATGCCCCGGATAAAACCATATTTGTAGCGGCTCTTTCAGAACTATCTTCAGCTCCCAGGACACATTCCTTTGAAGGTCCTTAGTGAGGGGGCTGGGAGGTGGGGGAGAAATCTTCCCATTTTGAAAGTGACTTTGCCTTTGAAAGCAATCCAAAGTCCCCAGGGCCCAAATCAGTTGAGTAAGGTAGACAGTCAACTTGGGCCACACCATTTTTTGGATCAGAAACTGGTAGGGTGACTATAAAATAATGAGGCTGATTTTCTGTGGCTCATGAAGTGACCCTAGAAGCAGTTTCCAGAAACAATTTTTGAGCCAGAGCAGGATCAGTAGAACACACCTGCTTGGTCTCCCAAGGTGAGGTCTCAGAGAACAGCAGCACCTCGTACATTAGTTGTTAATAAATGTGAGCCATTACTGGGTATGTATGCTTGTTAGAGAAATCATTCTACTGACATCACAGCTATACTCTAGATAGAGGGGTGAAGGGAACCCATGCAAGTCACCTTTATCTGAGTTTCTGTTTTTTGATCTACAGAATGAAGGTGTTATTCTGTGACCCCTAAGAACTCTACTGACTCTAAATTCCATGGTCCTGTGATATGTGTAAAATAAATATTCTCTCTGGCATTTTGTTATAAACTGAACTTCTAGCAATAGAGCACTTTCACAATCTGAAATTACAAAACAGTATCAACACAACTTGATCATTTATACTCATCATGATGATACCCGAGTCAGTGAGTGCTTTCTTAATCATCAGAATTAAACTTTAACATGGAGTGTTTACCAGATTCTAATTCTTTGAAAAGTGGTAGTTCAAATAGGGCCTACATGGTAACTCTTTTTTAAAGAATATTAGGTTAAGCAGGACAATCTTCAACCATGCCAGATAACACAAAGATGGAAGAGTTGCATCACAAATGTTTTCACACTTTACAGGTGGGAAATCTAAGATTCAGAAATGGAAAATGACTCACTGAATTTCTCACTACACGCAGCAGAAGAAAAATTAGAATCAAGATTTCTGAACCCACTGCACATTCCTTTCCAGGTTTCCATTGGAGCACTTAGAAGCTTTGTTGTTGTTGTTTTGGTTTTTTAAATGGAAGGTTAAAAAAAGGTGCCATGGTTTGGGGGGAGGCAGATTATAGATCAGTGGTGTCAAACTCAAATAGAAACCGGATTCACTAAATGATACATAAGAATCCCAGCAGGGACATATTGACTCAGAAAAACACATATTAATATTATCTGTGTTTTATTGTATTTTTATTTATTTTGTTAAATATTTCCCAATTACATTTTAATGTGTTGTAGAGGTGGTTCCCACGTGAGGACTGAGCATAACAGAGAGTACTAATAGGAGACCCAGTACTAATAGGAGACCCTACTAATAGGCAACCCAGGTTGCCAGGACTGGGGGATGTCTCCTTGGCCAGTCTATCCAGAGAGGAGAGGGAGGCAGTTGATATAGTAAAAAGAGAATTGTAGGAAGAGGTTCTAGTTCAGTTTTGCTGCTGACTCTCTGCATGACCTTGGATTTCAGTCTCCTTCCTTGTAAAATGAGGGGAGTTGGATAATGAACGATCTATTTAGGCTCTGAGATCCTGAAACACAATGGAACACTGAGCATCTCCCAGGCTTCAGTCACCTCTTCCTCATCCCTGGAGGAGGCTCATTCCTAACCAAAGGTACCTCATTTTTCTCTCTAGATCTCTTTCTGCCCTGCCTAGAATCACATGCAGGGATATGCAGCCACCAATTGTGGAGAAGCAGCCATAAAACCATAATGAGCCCAGAGATGCCAAAGTGAAAATGATAAAGAGAAAGTCATAAACATTCAAATAAATATAGAAATATAAATGCATCCATAAACTGAGCCCTGGAGGTATTTTAAACACATAATGTGGCTGTTCTATCTCTTACTTTGCCTGGAACAGCTTTCAAAGGGAATTAATTTAATTCTCTTGTTCACCCCACCTCAGCCCCTTAACAGGAGTAATAGCTAATAACGAATACAGATAGATTCCCCCTCCCCCTCAGATCCAAGGACCATCCAAAGTCTCCCCTCTGCATTCATTACGATAAAGGAAATGTATTGAATTCACCCTGGCCAAGGTCACATGACTGTACACCTGGCATCCCTTTCTGTTGTACCAATCTAAACTAGGACTGGCTTCCACCCCAAAACCTGCTGTGACTTATACGGACGTGGCCAC
Source organism: Gymnobelideus leadbeateri (assembly GCA_011680675.1). Taxonomy (NCBI): domain Eukaryota; kingdom Metazoa; phylum Chordata; class Mammalia; order Diprotodontia; family Petauridae; genus Gymnobelideus; species Gymnobelideus leadbeateri. The sequence goes on from WOXC01008685.1 coordinate 530,031, forward strand.
CTCTCTATTGCCCTGATTAATGTAAAGGGAGTACAGGGGGTTAGTAGAAAATCATGGATAATACACAGCTAGATAGCTTAACAGCTGGGCACCAGGCAAGCCTCTCAGTTTCTCCCCTTTCTCTTCCTTCTGCCACAGGATGACATCTGGATTGAATAATAACACTGACACTTATAAAGTCCTTTTCAAAACACTTTACATGTGTGTTATAAAGAGATATATTAGATATGTATTAGATATGAACATATATATATTAACAATTTATATGTATATATCTATTAGATATTTGTATTAAAGACATATATACAATTGGGGGAATAAAATATTAAAAAGAATGGGGAAAAGATATATACATATACATGTACATGTAAATATCTCTTTAATACACAACATATATTATATGTGCAATGTATATGCAATTATACAATGAATATACTGTACTAAAAGTAGGTTTGTGATGTACATAAATATATTAAATTTATTGTACACAATGTATGTTATGTATTAAATCATTTATTTATAATGTACACATAATAGAATACATTAGAGATATATACATCTGTGTATATATCTCTTTAATATATATACATGTATAAATACATGTGCATGTCTTTTTAGATATATAAAGATATGTATTAAAGAGATATGTGTACATGTGTATATATCTATTTCACATATTATATATTTATATCTCTTTAATGCCTAATATATGTGCATTTTATACTTTAATATGTTTATATGGGCTTTAATATATAATATATATATGGGTGTATGTGCATGTGTGTGTGTATATATATATATATATATAGAGAGAGAGAGAGAGAGAGAGAGAGAGATCCTTATAATGATCCTCAAATGGGGTGCTTCCATTATCTTCCTTTTAAAGATGAGGAAATTAAGGCTTGGGGGAGTAATTGCTCTGGGTCACATACCTAGTGAGTGTCTAAGCTGAGAGTCTAACCCAGGTCTTCCAGACTCTAAGTATAGTGTTTAATCCATGATGTCAGGCTGCTTTGTGGATCGGGTGGAAAAAGCAATGGCCTGGCAGTCAGGAGACCTGAGCTGTAGTTTGAATTCTGCTTCTAATTTGGGACATGACCTTGGATCTAAAAACATTTGCCCAACTGACCATCTACTAATACAGAATCATAAGCTAATAAGGGACCTTAGAAACCATGTAATCTAATGTTTTCCTTTACAGACAAGGATCTGAGACCCCAAGAGAGAAATGACTTGCCCAAAGTCTTATATACAACTAGTGACAGGACTAGAACCCAGAACTTCTGGCTTCCTATGCACTGTTCTCACTGCTCTATACTAGTGGCGTCAAGTTCAAATAGAAACAGATTCCTGTAGGTGATACGTTGATTTAGAAAACTACATATTAACATTATCTATGTCATGTTTTTATTTATATTGCTAATCATTTCATCATTTCCCAATTTTGTTTTAATTTGATTTGGGCCTCATGTGGGAGGCTAGTAGACTGCTTACAGCCAGAGGATTATGAGTTTGACACCGAAACTGTGGCTTAAGTTCAGCCATGAATAAGCTGTTGGTATCTATAGATCTGTCCATAATGTCTACATTTTCTATTTATTCTTCAACTTGGGATATACTTGAGGACCACAATCTACTCCATGAATCCCTGTATGCTGAGGGCCAGGATCATAACCCTGGCCTGCATTGTTTAACCCTGCCCTCATTTGGGTCATTCCAATTGAATGACTCAAGCCCCTTCCCATTCCAACTCACCCTATTTCATTTCAAGGCAGTGAGGGGGATGCACAGCTGCAAGGTGACTTTCTGTCAGTTGCTTAGTAGGTTTTATTCAATACATAATAAGTTTCTGCTGTTGCTGTAACATTCCTGAGAACTTCTTCACTTGTCACTATAGAGGAGAAAGAGCACAGATTCAGCCCTGAAATGGACTTTAGTGGATATCCAGCCTTTGTTGTTGTTCAGTCCTTTTTTGGTTATGTCCAACTGTTCATGACCCCTTTGGGCATTTCCTTGGCAAAAGTACTGGAGTGGCTTGCCATTTCCTTTTCCAGTTCATTTTATATAGGAGGAAACCTGGGGAAACTGTATTAAGTGACTTGCCCAGAGTCATCCAGTCAGTAAGTGTTCAAGGCTGGATTTGAACTCATGAAGATAAGTCTTTCTGACTCTAGCTCAGGCACTTTATGCACTATGGCACCACCTAACTGCCATCTGGTCTTTACAGAAGAGGAAATTGAGACCCCAAAGAGTTTGGAACTTGCCTAAATGATATAATCAGGATTTAAACCCAGTTCCTCTGACTCCAAATCTAACACTCTTTCCACTGGAGGACAGTCCAATATTCTCTGGCATTCCCCTGTCACCTGTCAGAAATTATATGAGTTGTTAGTCAGAAAAAGGTCAACTGGCAATGGAATAACACCCAGTACAAGTCTTTGCATATATAAGAAGGCATTTAAGACCAGTATCCATGTTGTGCACAAAAGAGAAAAAAAACAGCTCCTATGCACACACCTATGGTGCTCTTGGTCCATATCACTGACCTTGGTTGAGGGGTCGTATAGGTTAACGGAACTTGATTCAAATCCTTCTCATCCCTACTGGCCATGTAACCCTGGGCAAATCAATCTTGGTTTCTACATCTGCAAAATGGTGGGACAGGATTTGTTTCATTCTAAGATCTCATCAATTATTGTCTTAGATTCCAACCTTTGCCTTGAGGTCTTACTCACTGCCTAATCTGATGTCTCGCCGATACTTTCTGAACCTTTCCTCATCTTCTCTGCACATTTCTAAGACTCCTTGTGGGAGGCAGGAGCTTCAGAAAGAAACCTCTGCATTGTCATTATCATTAGTGAGTGCTAAATAATTACACAGATGAAAAGAGACATTATGTTGTCATCACAATTTTATTCCACCAGTGTGCAATTATATCCCATGTTCAACTCTTACCTGGTGTTCAGAGTCAGATTCAAATTTTCCAATTAGAGGGAATGACTGTATACAAGTAGAAGTATCCATATATAGCATTGTAGACACTCCAGGGGGGTGTCTATCTCTTTTAACCAGGCTCTTTTTCTGTGCAGAGCTCAGCAAAAAATAAGGTTAAAGAATTTGCTTTGCATTTGAATTTTATAACAGAAATTGGGCCTACTTGCTGTGCATGGAAGAAGGGAGACCTCATTAATTAAATTTATAGAGAATTTATAGCCTCAGATACTACTGGAGGAAGTAGAGGCACCACACACATCAAAACTGTTCAAGAGAAGACAATGAAGATTACAGTAGAATAGAAACCATCTGAAGGAAGCAGAAGAAGATGTTTTCAGGCACTGAAGCTTGAACAGATGATAACGTTCTGGTCATTAGTTTTAGGGCAAAATACAAAGAAAGATAAAAGACAGTGTTAAAGGAGTCACCAATCAAATTAGGGAGTTCCTTAACTAACCTGATGAGAATGGGGCACTGTTTAGAAGCAATTGAGGGGTACTTCCTTATGGAATGTGACCAAGTTATCCCTTCCGCCTTGTAGGGTTTAGGGTTGGAGCATCCCTGTGATCTAGAAAATCTGCATAAAATGTTTTAGTACTCCCTCCTTTTTTTTTATAAAGCAATTGGGGTTAAGTAACTTGCCCAAGGTCACACGGCTAGGTTTTTGTTTGTGCGGATTAAGTGTCGGAGGCCTGCTCCGAACTCAGGTCCTTCTGATTCCAGGGGCAGCGCTCTATTCACTGCGCCACCTAGCCGCCTCTAGTACTCCCTTCTTAAAGTGGAAGTGTGAATATTTTCTTCTTTCATGGGGTGTTTACAGCACTTCATTATAAAATTTTGGTTGCTATTATACAATATTATACATATATCTTATGTATTTGAGTTTCTAAACTTTTTCCATGTTGTCCGCAGCTTCCACAAAAAAAAAAAATCTCATTTAATTTCTTATGCTGACATGCCGTGTATCAAAACTGCAATGAGGAAAGTCATGATGTGGAAGGAATAACTGTACTTCCATAGTGATACGGTTTCAGAGATAAAGAGTCTGTCCTCTGATGATTGACTGACCAACATTCAGCCCTTCCTTTGTGTGGTCCATAAACATGAGCTACTCCACATCTCTCAAGTTATTCAGGACTTCCTCTTTGCCTTTTCTCCTTAAGTCTTCTTCCATGTTACAGCAAGAGGAAAAGAGAGAAAATCCAACAGTCCAGGGTAGTCAGGAGAATCCTTTGCATCTTTTGCATTTTTGCATTATGAAATAAGGGCTGTCCCATACCCTAGACCCCCTATTGTACCTTGAGTGCTTATGGGGAGTTAAAGGCCTATTTTATCTACATTTTAAGGAAATTCAGACACAAGTTATACAATTAATATAATAAGGAATTTTCCTAGAGTGATTCCAGGTCAAAGCAATGCCCTTTTGGGATCAACTCCCAGGACTGGACCTGGTCTGTGAGAACCTAGAACTTTTGGTGGACTCTAAGCTGTGACTTATAAAGGCAAGAAAATAAAACCAAGCATTTCATAGTTTTTGCTTTTTAGCATATGAAAGATTTCATGAGGAGAAGGGCAGTTATAATCTAAGTACATAAATCAATCAGAAAGTATTTATCGAGGGCCTACCTAGTGTGTTCAGTGGGAGCTAGGTGCTCTTGGAGACACAGGAAAAGGAGAGGAAACCATTTATTCCCTTGAGAGAAGAAAATGAATTGGAAAGAAAAAAAAAAGACAACCTGGTATAGCAAAGTTCAGCAAAAAGAACACTAATTCTGGGTTCAGAGGACCTGGGTTAAAATCTGACCTCTGAGACTTAACAGTGTAATCTTGGAAAAGCCCCTTAACTTCCCTGGGTCTTGGTTTCAGAGGCAGCATAGAGTAGTGAACAGAACACCAAATTTGGAGTAATAACAGATCTGGGTTCAGATCCTGCCTCATGGGCTAGCTATGTGATCCTGGGCATGTCACTTGATCTCTGTGCCTTAGTTTCCTCCCCTGTGAGATGAAAGGGCTGGATTTGATGCCCTCTAAGGTTCTTTTCCATAGATGTGCATCTATGATTTTCTACCAGATAATGTGTTTAGAATATAAGTGCTCAGAGAGAGAGGAAGAGAGAAGGAGGAGAGGATAGAGTTGTTGAGAAGGCTTCATGTATGAAATGACACAAGATTTTGACTCTGAAGGATGGGAAGGGCTTAGACAAGTGGAGAGGAGAAGGAAGAGCTTTACATGCAAAGGAAGGTAAGTGAACATGCAGAGATGGGAGACAAGGAGCAAAGAAAAGTGTGGTTCCTGTAAAGGACAATAAAGGGTTGGGCCTGACTGGAAAAGATGGGTGTCCAGACTCATTATTAAGGGGATTTGTTCTGTGAAGTTTGGAGTCAGTCAAAGGGCTGCACTTGAGGACCTAGGGGGCCACATGTGACCTTGAGGCCCCAGGTTCCTGCTCCTGCTCTAGGGGAAGTGCTGGAAGTGAAGTGCTGACTACCCCACCCAGGAATTCAGATTGGATCCCAGAACTCATTGGATGTGTGTTGCTGTTGGGGTTGGAGAGAAGGGAGAAGCAATTTTTTTAAGGTTCTAAAGATACGGAAAGAAATAATAAAAGTAATGTTTAGGAAGTCCAGCTTGTTTCATTAGCTGCATTGAGAAACATAGTGCTTAGACTTCGAGGGAGGGCACTCCCTCTCTTTTTAACTCACTTCAGACTACACCAGCAGTACTATGTTCCATGCTGGGTACCCCATGTTAGGAAGGACTTAAATCCCGTAGCTATTCCTCTAGGTTAGTATCTAGGCCTCTGGTCTTCCGCCTGACCAGGTGGCCATTAATGACCACTGTCATTATCTCCTAGCACCTCTCTAGGTGCCTCTATTATTCAGAACTGGCAGATTCTCTTCCTATTTCAAAATTCAAACCCCTATTGAACACTCCTCCTTACCCCCCCATGTCATGTGAGAGCCTCTGAAGTTAGGGTTTCAGATAAGATTCAGGGAAAGCTACTTACCCCTGAGGGTAGGAAACCTGATGAAATGTGCCAGAAAGGAAATCTCTAGCTGGGCAGATTCCTTGACTTGGGGAAAGGGAGAGAGGAAAGGGGTCTCAGAATTAGAGAGAGATTCCTGTAGTAAGTGGAATTTGAAGTGGGCTTTAACAAATGGATAAAATACATATTAATAATAATTCCTACTAAAGATCCCAGAGGTAGTGTTGGGGTAGAGTATGTAAAGGGGGTTCTACTTATAAGTAAAAGACTAAGGAGAGCAGCTAGGTGATGCAGCAGGGATGGAGTCAGGAATGTCTGAGTTCAAACCTGGTCTCAGATACTTACTTAGCTGTGTGGCCCTCCCTAAATCATTTAACCCAGTTTGCCTCAGTTTCCTCATCTGAAAAATGAGCTGCAGAAGGAAATGGCAAACGACTCCAGTATCTCTGACAAGAAAACCCTAAATGGGTATTGTGTGGGAGGAAGAGCACAGCCAGTGGCAATGGACCAGAGAGTGTGGCACAAGCACAGTCTTTACTAATCTAGTGGCTTGACAAAGGAGCCCAGTTTCTCCCCAGTTATCTCCCAATTCTTCTGGGGCTAATAAGACCATACATCTAGAGTGGAAAGGGACAGCAATGGACATCTAGTCTATTCACTGAAGTTTACAAAGAAACTAAGGCCCAGGGAGATTCAGTGATTTGCTTAGGGTCCTAGAAGTTGTAACATCATAGGAGGGATCTGAATTCAGGTCTTCTGACACCTATGCCAGAGTTCTTTCTACTTTACTAACCACCCCCTGAAAGCTGCTACCCACAGTACCTTAGATAGAAGGGACTGACAGAATTTGAAAGTACTCTATTGGAAGAATGAGTCTCTACTATGTTATTCTTATAATTTTATAATATTCACCAAAATTTTAAATACATAGTAGCAGAAGGCAATTTTCACTAATAGTAAAATCATACTCACAACATAGGACCTAGATGATGGAGTCCTGTACTAAGGTGGGGTCTAGGAGAATAGAAATAAAGAGATGAAAAATAATAACTTGTATTTGCATAACTACATTTTTCAAAGAATTTTCTTATCTGTGCTCTCTCTCTCTCTCTCTCTCTCTCTCTCTCTCTTTCTTTCTCTCTCTCTCTTTCTCTCTCTCTCTCTCTGGTTATTAATCTCACACCAGCTCTGGTCTACAGTTCAGGTATTATCATCTCCAGTTGACAAGTAATAATGACAAATGATAACTACTAGTCCATAATATAGTTTGAAAAATGGTAACTAGGTCTCCTTCATTCCTCCTTTTTCTTACTGTTTCCCCTGATATTCTAGATATCTTATTATCAATTTGTCTAATTTGAGAAAATAATCCCATGGTACTTCACTATAATCTTTAAATGAATTCAGGTAGTACCTTTATTTTAATAATGTTGTTTTGACCTAACTATGAACAATAAATATCTTTCTGGTTATGTAAGCCTTCCTTTATTTCTGTAAATGATTCTTAATTCTTCTTTTTCTATAAATCCAAAGTATGCCTTAGTAAATTAACTCGATAGATATTTTATGTATTTTAATGTACTTTGAAAACAATTTCTCTTTTCCTCCTAGTTTTTGAGAGGATTGTATCAAAATGCTGATTATAATTGTAGATTTATTTTGTATCCCACTACCTTAAAGTTATAAATTATCACAATTAGGAATCATGTAATCTACAAAGAGGGATACTTTTTTCTTCTCTTTCCTGGCTTATAGATTTAATTTTTCTCTGTATACCTAACATATATACATATATATGTGTGTATATATATGTGTGTGTGTATATATATGTGTATGTATATATATGGATGTATGTATGTATTAGTAGGGAAGGAAAAGCTCTGCTTTACTCTATAGTTACAGAAAAAGAAAACTTCCAGTTCTTCATTGTTTTAGCTATGTACTTTTGATTTTCTTGCATTCATGATTTTCTTAGCATGGAGAAGTCTCTACCTGTCCATGACTGAATAGCTAAATCTTAGGGAATTGCCTGAAGCAAATAACAGTGAAGTGACTACATGCCACTACTATTGTCCTGCTATAAAATCCTGTACAGTATAAATAAAACTCAAGGCCTATCACCCAAAGAGAGATATGGAAATGTGAAACAATGAGGAAGAGGATTGATAAACATTCCTAGAGCATATGAGAAACATACAGAATTTCTTTTGGAATAAGAAGACATTATTTTACACACTATTATATTTGTTTAACATAACTGAAAGGGGTTTAATTCTAATGGAACCTATAAAGTAGTTATAATCCAAGAATGGAATCAAAAAGCTACCCATGGGGCAGCTGGGTGGTGCAGTGAGTAGAGCATCGGCCCTGGAGTCAGGAGGACCTGAGTTCAAATCCAGCCTCAGACACTTAACACTCACTAGCTGTGTGACCTTGGGCAAGCCACTTAACCTCAATTGCCCCCGCAAAAACAAACAAACAAAATAAAGCTACCCGTGGGCAACATCCACATGAATTCATCTGACAGTATGTCAGCAAAGAATCATGTCTGTTTGTGGAAACCTAAAGATTTATGAGCAACTCAGGACCAGGCCACTGACACCAAAAATTATAGAAGTGTTTATCCTTAAGGAACATGAATGTAGTGACCATGATAAGTAATGCAAAAAATGATGAAAACAGGGCAACCTTTCCCTAGGTTGTAAAAATTTGACACCTATTAAGATTAAAGAATACCATTGTACTGTAGGAAAAATCACTGGTTCTGAAATCAGAGTATGTGGCAGCTAGGTGGTTCAATGGACAGAGACCAGGATCTGGCTTCAGGAAGACCCAAGTTTAAATCTCGCCTCAGATACCTCTAGCTATGTGATCCCAGGTGAGTCACTTTACCTCTGTCTGCCTCAAATTCCTCAACTGTTAAATGGGGATAATAATAACATTTACCTCCCAGGGTTGTTGTGAAGATCAGTGAGATCTTATTTGCTAAGCAATTATCACAGCATCTGGCACATTTTTGTTATTCAGTCACATTGGTCTTGCCCGACTCTTCATGACTCCATTAGGGGTTTTCTGGGTAAAGATACTGAAGTGGTTTATGATTTCCTTCTCCGGTTCATGTTACAGATGAGGAACTGAGGCAAACAGGGTTAGGTGTTTTGCCCAAGGTCACACAGCTATTAAGTGTTGGAGGTCTGATTTGAACTCATGAAGTTGAGCCTTCCAGATTCCAGGCCCAGCACTCTATCTACTGTGCCACCTAGCTGCCCCCAGCACATAACAAACCCTTAATAAATGTATCTTTCTTGCCTGCCTGCCTGCCTACCTTTCTGGGTTGAAATACTGCTTCTGGTGTGTATTACTTGTGTGACCTTGGACAAAAATCTTACCTTCCCCAGGTCTCAGTTTCTGTATATGTAAAATGAGACCGTTAGACCAGATGACCTCTAAGGTCATTTCTAGCTTTAGGTCTTTGATCCTATGAGTATCTAGCAATGCATGACCTATTGTTGAGAATTCTACATGAGAAAGCTCTATCATATATCATATATCATATATGAGAGACAAGTCCCGATACTACAAACATAGATCTTAAAATATCACGGAGAACTCAGCCAGTAAAGTGTTCTAGAACCAGATAGTGATCACAAACCAAAGTGTCACCCACATTCTCCTGGATAAAATATCGATTCATCAAAATTTAAGAATAACATTTTTAATGGAAGTCCCATGCCTAATTCTCACATTCTACATAATTGTTGTTTTCAAATATCAAAACAGAGAGAGGATCAAAATAACATGGGAATAGAATAAAGTATATCGATTGTCTGCTCTTGTTACACCAAGGATGCTCTCAGCGAGCCACAGAAGATGAATTTACATCCTAATGCTTTTTTCAACTATAAAAAGGTATTAATAACAGGGTGGCAACTTATCTCAGAACTATTTTTATCTGAAACCCACTAAAAATATGAGGATAAAATAATAATAAAATGATAATAATAACTCATTTTATAAGGTGCTTTAAGGGTTTTAAAGCACTTGCTTCACAACAGTCTTGGGGGTAGGCACTACAAATATAATTTCTCCTACTTTATAGATGAAGAAACCAAGGCCCCAGAAGTGAAATGACTCACCTGGCGTCAGGCAGGTAGTCAGCTAATTAATGGCAGAGCTTAGAGACTAGAAATATATTCAGTTCACATCTGGAGAATTGTATTCCATTATGGGCAACATATTTCAAAGATGACATTTACCAAGTAGAGTGTTTCCAGAAAAGGATGACGAGTTTGATGAAGGGTCTAGAGAAATGCCCTATGAGAGATGGGGTAGTAAGATAGAAGCATGATTGGGAGTCAAAAGGGACCTGTATTGGAATATTCTTCGGACACTCAATTGCCATGTGACCACAGGCAAGTCATTTTACCTCAGTGCCTTTAGCTTTCTCTTCTGTAAATGGGAGTAATTAATGTAATCCCTACCTGGCAGGGTTACTAGGAAGATCAAGTGAGATGACAAATTCAGAGCACTTTGTAAACCTTAAAGTGTTATATAAATATCAGCTATCATCTATGACGATCATTTTAAGAAACTGCCATTGTTTAATCTGGAAAGGGGAAAACTAAGTGGAGAGATGAGAGCTGTCTTCAAATATACGATGGGCTGTTATGTACATAAAGGAACAGACTTGTTCTATTTTAATCAAGAAGCTGGGACCAGAACCAAGAGACAAAACTTGTAAAGAAGAGAATTTTGGATCAACTGAAGGAAGAACATTTTAACAATTAAAACTGGCTAAGAATGGAATTGGCTGTCTCCTGTGGTCGTGAACTACCCAACACTGGGGCTATTTAAGTGGAGCTCAGAACTATCAGGCATGTAAAAATGATTTCTCATTGAATGAGTGGTCCCTAACATCTTTCCCAACTCTAAGGGGGAAGGGAAGGGAACTAGAATGTATTAAGAGCCTACTGTGTATCAAAGTGCTTAGAGATGTCATTTGGTCCTCACAACAGCACTGAGAGGTAGTTGTTATTATTATTCCCTTTTTGCAGATGGGGAAATTGAGGTAGGCTATAGCTAAGTGACTTGCCCAGGGTCACACAGCTAGTAGATTTGAACTCCTGTCTTCCCAACTCCAGTGCTCTCTCCACAGAGTCACCTAGCTGCCTCTAAATGATTCTAAAGAAGTGTGATATGGGACAGAGAACACAGGCCTAGACATCACAACACCCAAGTACTAGACCTGATAGTCCTGCTGACTAGGTCTGTGCCATTTGGAAGGTCTCTTCCCTACTCTGGGCCATATTGTTGTTCAATTTTTTCAGTCATATCCAACTCTTTGTGACCCCATTTGGGATTTTCTTGGCAAAGATAACTGGAGTGATTGGCCATTTCCTTCTCCAGTTCTTTTTATAGATGGAGAAACTGAGGCAAACAGAGTTAAGTGACTTGCCTAGGGTGACACAGCCAGTCAGATTTGAACTCAGAAATATGAGTCTTCTTGACCTCAGGCCCAGCACTCTCTGCACTATGGTGCCACCTACCAGCCCACTCTGGGCCATAGTTTCTTTTAATTGCAAAAAAAGGAGACTGCAGTGGGAAAAGTGGCTACATTTGAAGTCAAAGGACCTGGGCTAGAATCTCTGTTGTGCTGTATATCCTTAGACAAGTGACTTCACCTCTCTGTGCCTCCATTTCTTCATCTATAAAAAATGAAGGGGTTAGGGCAGCTAGGCGGTGCAGTGAATAGAGGCCTGGAGTCAGGAGAACCTCCGACACTTGATACTTACCACCTGTGTGACCCTGAGCAAGTCACCTAGGCCCAAGTGCCTCACCAGAAAAATAAAGGGGTCAACCTAGATGACCTTTGAAGTCCTTTCTAAATATATGATCCTATAACTGTACACCATTTAAGGCCCTTTCCTGTCCTAAAATGCTTTGATTCTGAGCCACCTTATAGCTTTCTTTCTGCTATGCTGCAATGGAATTTTATCTTTTATTTTATCTTGTAGGTAGCAGAGGCCATCTATTGCAATCCTTACCTCAACAAGAACCCCTACTATTCTATTTCTGACAAGTGGCCATCCAGGCCCCTCTCAAAGACTTCCAGGTGAAGGGACTCTGACCTCCCAAGGCACTGAAGGATAATACTAATTATTAGAAAAGATTTCCCCATATCAAGCCTCAATCTGCCTCTCCACCACATCCTTCCAATGCTCCAGCAGAATAAACCCAAGCCTTTTTCCTTTTTTCCCCCAATTGTCAAGTATTATTTAATCTGTCCTTCACACCACACACCTCCACCCATTAGGCATTTTTAAAAATCTCTCCATACATACATCTACATAATCTGGCAAAACAAATCCTCATATTAGCCACATCTGGATTTTAAGTTCATCACCTTTCAGTCAGTGGCATGTTGAATGAATCCCTTCATTCTCTGGATGGGTGGTAGATCATCGCATGGACCAGAGTTCTAAAGACTGTCAAAGATGTTTTTGTTTTTTTTTTTTAATTTCTAAGTGATCATTGTATAAATAGTTTTCCTTGTTCTGTTCACCTCACTCTGAATCTGTTCAAAAAGCTGCTCCATTTCCTCTGAAATCATGTCATCATTTCTTACAGTACAATAATATTGTATTACGTTGATATGTCAAACTTTGTTTAGCCATTGCTCAATAGGACATTAGTCACTTCATTTCCAATTTGGGGCTACCACAAAAAAAAGTCTTAAGTCCCATATTATCAACTACCCATTTCAAACTGGATGTCCAGGAGACATCTTAAACTCAGCATGTCCCAGACAGAACTTGTTCTCCTTTCTCCACATCCTCTCCTCTATCAAATTTTCCTGTTTCTCTTGAAGTCACTACCATCCTTCCAAGTCTCTCAAGGGCATAACCTTAGTTTGTTTCACTCCATATTATTTCATAAAGGTCATGTCGGTGACCTCTGAAATTGTCCATTTCCTCATTTCTAATGGCACAATAATATTCTGTTATATTGATATTGCTCAGCCATCCTCCAATAGTAGGACACTCTTTTAGTTTCCCATTTGGGCTACCGTAAAAAAAAACTACAAATATTTCCAATCCCTCTTTCACACAATAGCCCTTCAAGTACTTGAAAATAGCTACCTTGTACCTCCCATGTCTCCTCTTTTCCAAGTTAAACATTCCCAGTTACTTGGGCTTATCCTTTTATGGCAGAGTACCAAGTCCCTTCATCATCCTGGTCATCCTCCAGCTTTTCAACACTCTATCACTTCTCTGGTCCTGGGTACTCTGCTTTCTTTTAATGTAGCCTTTAGCTAAAAATTCAATAAAACCTCCCCAAAGCTTTTTCAGATGTTCTGTGATCTAGCCATGCCTTCTCCATCTCGTACTTGTGAAATAGATTTTTCAACTCATGCAAGACTTTATATTTATTTCTACTAAATTTCATTAGATAAAACCCAACATTATTGTCTATCTGACTCTTTTTTCCAATGTGAGCTCTTCTTCCAGTCTTTGAATCTAACTTGATAAGCGTGCCATCTGTACCTTTATCCAAGTTACTATTTAAAATGTTAGCGCAGAGCCAAAAACATTCCTGGGCCACTCCATTAGAGACCTCCTTCCAAATTGACCTTGAATGAGTGATAACTACTCCTTGGGTCCAGCCATTCAATCTGTTCCAACAACACCTAATTATACAACTGTCTGGCCCACATCTCTCCATCTTTTCACGAAAATAACCTGAAAGACTCTGTCAAATACTTTGCTCAAAAATAACCTGAAAGACTCTGTCAAATGCTTTGCTCAAATCTAGGCAAACTACATTGATAGCATTCCACTGATTTACCCATCTAGTAAGCCTTTCAAAAAGGAGAAATGAGGTCAGGCTGACATGACCTGTGCTTGATGAAGCCAGGCTGGCTTTTTCTGATCACCCCTTTGTTTTCCAGACGTGTACTAACTGTTCCTTAAGTAATACATTTCAGAATTTGCCAAGAATTAAAGTCAAGATCACATGTGTAGAGTTTTCTGACTCCTCTGTTCCCTTTCCTGAAGACTGGGCTATTTGCCCCTCTAATATTCTGTGGTCCGTTTGCTGTTCTCTATGATCTTCCCAGAACACAGACAGAGTGGTTCAACAATTCCATCTGATGGTACTGTGAGTTATAGTTCATGTGAGCCTTTGAGATTCCTGAGTAAACTAGAAACCTATGTGTTTTTGATGGTTTATGAGTGGCCATGCTTGGAGACAGGGGCCTACCTTATATGTCCCCTGAGAGTCAGCTTAGAAAATATATTTCTGTGTGGAGATCTGGGCGAGATCCTTGGGATTACAAAGCAAAGGGGAGATGAGGGGATGCCTTGTGGGTAGGAGGAGGTGTCAGAGAGGAGAGATGATGAGAGAGGTCAGTGTTAGACTTGTAGGTTTATGAATCATTTTCTAGTATATGATAATTAAGACCAGTGTTGAGGGTTGAGGGAGAAGGGAAGATAGCCCAGGAATGAGCCTCAGAGGACATAGATACATCGCGATCCCTCATATCCCTACATTAGGAGGCTCCCCAGGAGGGCAAAGTGCCTTGATCACCAAATCAGATAGGTTTCTCAGTCCTAATCCTTTCTGATCTCTTTGCTGCAGGTAACAGCTAGCCACTTGGAGATATCCTTCTCCCTGGGTTTTTATGCCACTTTGATCTCCCAATTCCCTCCCACCTGTCTGACTGCTCTTTCTCAATGCTTTTTGCCCTGGTTCATTATTCATATCCACTTCTGGATCATGAGTGTTCCCCTAGGTCCCACCTAGGCCCTCTTCTCCATCCACTTTCTGTCTCTTGGTAACCTCATCAGCTCCCATGGCTTTAACTTTAGACTTCCAAATCAACATATTTAGTCTCACTCTTTCCACTGAGCTCAAGCCTCACATCATCAACTGAGTACGAGACGTTTCAAAATGGATATCCTAGAGGCCCCCTACATTTAATATACTCAAAACAGAACTCATCTTCGCCCTAAACCCTCTCCTCTCTCAAACTCCCTTATTTCTGTTGAAGGTACCCCCATCCTCGCAGCCTCCCAGGTTCACAATCTGACCTTTGCTCTCAAACCCTCACTCTCCCTCACCCCATATAGCCAATCATTGCTGAATCTTGACTTTTCTATCTAATCCATATCTTTCATATCTGACCCTTCTCACCATTCACAGTTATCACCTTGGTTCAGGCCTTCAATGCCTTTTGCCTAGATTATTGCAACATCCTGCTAACTCATCCCCCTACCACATCCTCTTCCTACTCCTGACCATCCCTTACACTGTTCCCTTAAGCATAAATCTGACCATTTGACTCTCCTACTTAATAAAATCTATGTACTGTAGACAATCAAAAATAATTTTCCCCATTTAACTTTTTAAAGTCCTCTACAGACTGACCCAAACTGACCTTTCTAACCTCATTGAAAATTGCTCTCCTTCCCATAGTCTGTGACTTGGCCAAAACCTCCTCTTTTTGTCACACATGACATACCATCTCTTGTCTCTATCTTGCACTGATCATGTCACATGCCACTCCTTCTTCCCCTCCACTTCAGAGGGTCTTTCCTTTTCCTTCAAGAGGGAACCAAGGCATTCATCATCTCCTGCATGAAGCTTCTCTTGATTTTCCCAACTGCCTATGGCCCCTTTCCTCTCTGGGTTTTCATGATACTTTGCTCTCCTGATTCCCTCCTACCTGCCTGACTGCCCCTTCTCAATGCCTTTCACTCTGCCTCATTATCGATATCACACTACCTGGCCCTGAGTGTCCCCCCACAGTCCCACCCTAGGTCCTCTGCTCCATCTGCATTCCCAATGCTCATTCATAAAACAGACTTTGTATGTTTTATTTATTATTTATTTTTATTATTTATATTATTATATATTATATTATATATAATTGTTATATGTTATATTTATTATTATTATTTATTATTATATTATCTGGTGTGGATGTAGCTATAGCCAAAACAGATTATTGAGGACAAGCTAAGAAACTGCTAGGATTAATGAAAAACTCAGTATATCTTTTATATGTAGTTGATGCCTCTCCCACTAGAAGAGAAGCTAATTGGGAGTAGAGATGGTTTTATCCTTCATACTTGTACCCCCATTGCTTATCAAGGTGCCTGGCACATAATAAGTACTTAATCAATACCTGATCAATGATTGATCTTACCTCAATTATGTGTGTCTGGCTACACCTAGGAGAATGGCCACTGTCAGGCAACAATGCAGTTAGCAGCTGCTGCTGCTTGCTCTCTCTCTCTCTCTCTCTCTCTCTCTCTCTCTCTCTCGTAACTGTAAGTCATAACACACACATTTTATCCAAGAGCCTATTAAAGGAAGAAAAACATCTTGAATTGTTCTGTCCTATTTAAGTTTTTTGTGCTCTGCATCAGTGAGATTCCCAGTCATCCCAACAAAAGACCGGATAATCAGAACCATTTCTTCAAGGACCTCCTAAGGATTCCTAAAACCACAACTTTCCAGATAATAAATTGGCCCAGTGCTGAGAAGGACCAGTCCACACATACCTACACAATATTAGCACAAATGCCTGCCAACTCCTCCAGCTTGGGCAAGGAAATGTTCCCACTGCAAAGGGGAAAAAAAGGGTGATGTGGTTTTAAAATAGCTTCTGTTGCTCCCAGGGAAAGGAGAAAGGCTGGGAAATTCTGGCAGTGTGGTACTGTGGAAAGAGGAATGGATTTGGAGTCTGCTTCTTACCCCCCTGGCCTTGCTGGCTGACTCTTTGACCTTGGGCAAGTCACTTAACCTCTATTTGCCTCAGTTTCCTCAACTGTAAAATGAAAATAATTGTACCTACCTTTCAGGGTTGTTGTGAGGATCAAATAAAGGCCTTAGCACAAAGCACTTAATAAATGTTTGTTCCCTTCTCCCCCTCTTCCTCCCATTTAGTACCCTGGGCCTGAGATGAAATCTACATACATACCTACCCCCAAACAATGAATGACCATACAACAGGCTCTCTCTCAGTAGCTTTTAGGGAGAGAATGTTGTCTACATCAGCATGAAAATCTTTTAAAGAACCTACCACACAAGTATTTACTAAGGGTCTACTAAAGGTGCTTGAGGTACCCTGCCCTCAAGAAGCTTACATTTTATCATGAATTTATTTACTTTTATCAGATTATTCTGAGAAAGTAATTAACTATGCAAAGTAATTAACTCAGTGTTCCACCTGCCAAACCTGAATGGAGAAAAATCCGATTGGTTCAGTCAGATGGGGCCAGATGGTAAAAGATCTCAAGCAGCTTAACCCCAAGAGAGTCATTCTAATGGTAAGATCTTCAGGCATCCAGGACCTTTGGGGGACTTCTCTCAGATCTAGGGACACATAGTAAAACTAATGTGCATCCAGACTGATTTTTTTCTTGATCAAAGAAAAACCTCTACTCATGTAGAGGTCAGGACGGCCAACATGAATGAGCAGTGGGGAATAAATGGTCTTTGCCAAAATTGGAAAAGAAATGTGCTATGAATATTCCCTGCATTCTTCTGTTTCAGGGTGGGTCATCTGAATCTTGTAGCTCATAGAATTCTGGAATATCAGAACTGAAAATGGCCCGCAAAGGTCATTCTAGGACAACCTCTTAGTCATCCCTGCTGAATGTTGTCAATAGTAGGGGAAAACACACTTGGCATTTTAAAAAATAAGCTCAGTTGACAAAGAATGTTGGAAGCAAAATCTGGGCACAGTTTTCAGAAAAGTTCTTAGAATTTTGGTTTCCTAGATCTGGTTTGTGTATCTTGTGCTTAGAGATCCAAGCATCTTAGAAAACCTGATTAACTAACTCTCCCAAAATGACCATAAAGGAGTCAAATGACATCAGGTGATTTCATAGCTGGGGCATTACTGACTAATGGAACTGCAAGGGACCCAAGATTGAGGTTATTTATCCTAGAACCACACCATCTAGTCTAATCCTTTCATTTTGCAGATGAGGAAACTGAGCCGCAGAGAGGTTATATAACTTTCCTAAAGTCATACAGATCATAAGTGACAAAATGTGATTTGAATCTAGGTCTTCTAAATTCAAACTGAGGCCCAGAGAGTAGAAATGTACAAGGCCACACAAGGAATTAGTGTCAGATCCAAGTAAACCAGGACTTCTCCACTTAAATTTATAAATGGGTGGAGTTAACCTAGAGGCAGCTAAGTGCATCAGTGGATAGAGTACTGGGCCTAGAGTCAGGAAGACCTAAGTTCAAATTTGGCTACAGACACTTATAGACTTTATGACCTTGGACAGATCACTTAACCTCTCTGTTTGCCTAGGAGGTATCTAGGTGGCTCCTTAGGTAGATCACTGGGCCTGAAGTCAGGAAGAACTGAGTTCAAATTTGACCTCACTAGTTTACTAGCTATGTGACCCTGGTCAAGTCACTTAACTTCTGTTTGCCTTAATCCACTGGAGAAGGAAATGACAAAACACTCTAGTATCTTCACCAAGAAAACCTCATGGACAGTATGGTCCACAGGGTCACAAAGTGATGGACACAACTGAACAACAGTTACAACAAGAATTAACCTAAGAGATTTCCTCTTGGCCTTTAGGACTATGTGCCCTTTCTACCCTCCAAAGATTGGAAGACAAAATAATTATCTCTTTGGAGGCAGTGGCACAGTGGATAAAACACTGGGCTTAGAGTCAGAAAGACCTGAATTCAAGTCCAGCCTCAGACACTTGCTAGTCATGTGACCCTGGGCAAGTCACTTAACCTCTGTCTGCCTCAGTTTCCTCAACCTTAGAATAGGGATGATAATAAATATCTATTATTATTACGGTTACTGTGAGGATCAAATGAGATAATATTTGTCAAGTACTTAGTATAGTGCCTGACCATCTAGTGGCACATAATAAATGCTTTCTCCCTAAACACCCCAACTCCCACCCCTCCATATCTATCTATGAACAGATTGATGGAGTGGATACAAGTCCTGCCTTGAGCATTTACTAGATATGTGGACTTGGGCCAGGTCAGAGCTTCCTCATCTACAAAATGACAACAGTGATTTTACACAGAGTTGCTATAAGGAAAGTTCTTTGTAAACTGTGTGGTTGTTTTTACTACTATTGTTATTTTGGGAAGCATATAGTGTAGTCCCAATCCATTAAGAGCAGATGTCCTTTCAGAAGGAGGAGGCAGGGGAAGGAAATCTACCCATGGTACAATGAGTCCCACAGCAATAGGATAGTGACGATATGGAGGCATCAGAGTCCATTGGGACTATCCCAGGCCTTAGCTACAAGTCCACCATTCCCACCCAGCAACTTACATAGCCCCACTACTGTCTCTGGGACCCATCTGGGCAGAATTTCTGCACGTGCTCTTGAGGAGGGACTATTTTTCTTAAGGTCTAGAGGGAAGTTTAGGCCAAAACTTAGGGAGACAGGCCCAGCAAAGGAGACCTGACACCACTCCTTTGTGGAGAAGTCTTGATTGTCTTGAGACCAGGGTGACTGAATAGATGTGAGGCTAACCTGGAGAGAACCTTTCCTTTCATACTTCTGAAGGTAAGGAAAAGGCATGGTGTGCCAAGAGAGCCCAAGAGGTTCAAATGGAGAAATATAGACTCTTAGAAGAGGCACCATTTGACATTTGCACCTTGAAAGCTGACCTTGGGACTGATACCAACCAGTAGAAATGTCGTTTAGGACCCTGACAAGTAGCCAGTGCCTTGTGTAAACCTTTTGAAAAGCATTGTTTCAGTCAAGCCAAGTTATTGGGTTTTTTTTTCTTTCTCTAGCCCTCTTTGGCTTAAGAACAAAAGAAAGTGGAATTCCCTTCTCCCTTAGCAGGGCATTTACCATGCCTCCCCTCTTCCTGCCAAAGCAACAATTCTTCATTGTAATATGATTTAGTTCTATTAAGCAAACATTTATTGAGTGCCTACTGTGTGCGAGGCTATCAAATTCAATTCAACCAGCATTTGTAAAGTGTCTTTTTTTTTCTTTTTGGAGAGGGGAAGGCAGGGAAATTGAGGTTAAGTGACTTGCCCAAGGTCACACAACTAGTAAGTGTTAAGTGTCTGAGACCGAATTTGAACTCAGGTCCTCCTGACTCCAGAGCTGGTGCTCTATTCACTGTGCCACCTAGCCACCCCTATAAAGGGTCTTCTAATGTAAAAATAATGCATTTTGTAGGTACTGTGGTAAGTATGCTTTTTGTAAAGTGCTTTACAAACCTAAAAGCATCGAATACATCTCAGTTGCTACTGTTGTTGTTTCTGTTCATCATCCCTTGCCCTGTCCAGAAACATCTTACACAGTTAGATACAGGGCGGCTAGGTGGCACAGTGAGTAGAGCATCAGCTCTGGAGTCAGGAGGACCTGGGTTCAGATCCAGCCTCAGACACATGACACAAAAATAAACTAGCCATGTGACCTTGGGCAAGTCAACCCCAATTGCCCTACCCTCCCCGCTCCAAAAAAAAGCAAAAAATAAAATAAAAAATACAGTTAGATACACAGCATTGTTCCGCATGTGAGCATCAAGCCCCTGTCTAAAAAGGGAGATAAGACATGTATACAACTTACATGGCTGTGGGATTGACTGACTGTGGGCAAAGCTATAGAAGCCCAAAGTTCTAGAGAGGCAGCTGGGATCAAAGAAAGCTTCATGGACAAAGGGAGATTTAAACAGCACCATGGATTGAGTGCCAGGCAGGCCTGGAATCAGGAAGACTCATCTTCCTGAGTTCAAATCTGGCCTCAGACACTTCCTAGCTGTGTGACTCTAAGCAAGGCACTTAACCCTGTCTGCCTCAGTTTCCTCATCTGTAAAATGAACTGGAGAGGGAAATGTCTTTGCCAAGAAAACCCCAAATGGGGTCAAATCAGACATGACTGAAAAAATGACTCAACAGCTACAAAAACAAGCAACAGAGAGACATGGAAGGCTGTTTGAGCAGAGCAATGACACAGTTTTTATATCTGTTGATTAGGAACATTAATCAGGCATTGATGGGCATGATGGTTTGGAGGGGAAAGAGATGGAGAGAGAGATCGGGTGGGAAGTTATCTGTAATAGCCCATGGGAGAGGTCATGAAACAGTGATGGCACCAGGGACTGGAAAGAATAGAACAAATGAAAGAGTCGTGTGGCACAGCAGGAAAAAAAATTGATTTAGAGCCTGAGGACCCGGGTTCCAATCTCTCATTACCTTGGAAAGTCCCTTGTCCACATGAGGCTTCAGGTTTCTCTCCTATAAAATTAAGGGGTTTGGACTAGATGATCTCTAAAGCCTGTGCTCCAAGGGATGATTGACAGAGCCTAGGACATGTCTAGATGCAGGAAAGGGGTGAGGACCTCGTGGTTTTAAGCCTGGATGATCAGAAGGATGGTGGTAATGTTTACAGAAATAAGAGAGTCAGGAGAAAGAATAAGGTTGGAACGGAAGATGAATAGTTTGGTTTTGAAAATGTTGAGTTTGAGGTGACAGTGGGACATCCTGAGTTTCCATGGCAATGGTAACCTAGAAAAGATGAAAATAAGTCTTTGCTGTGTAATGAAGAGAGCACCAGGATGAAGGACCGAACACTCGGAGTCTAGCCCGGGCATCCTGTCATTTTGCTGTGACCTTGGGTACCTTATATTCCAAAGAGCCCAGGACCGGCCCTCAGGAGATCAGGATCATAATATTGGCCTTGCCATTGACTTGGGTAAAGTCCCTTAGATTATCTGAGTCTGTTTCTTCGTCTGCAAATTGGACACAATAATACCTACCCACCCCCACAGAGTTATGAGGACCAAATGAAATCTTGGATAGGAAGACAAATGCTACAAAATATGAAGGTTTGCAACCATGTGACTTCTAAATGCCTCAATTTCCCCATATATAAATGAGGGTAATAACAGTGTTGGTAGAATTCTGTAGACAATGAGTTTGAAAAGTTAAAAGGTTTAAGGTTGTACGTTTCCCTCTCCCACCCATGACTTCATAGAAGGAAAGGAAATTAATATTTACTAAAATCCTGTTACATGAGGGGCAGCTAGGTGGCACAGTGAATAGATCACCAGCTCTGGAGTCAGGAGGACCTGAGTTCAAAGCCAACCTTAAACACTTAACACTTACTGTGTGACCTTGGGCACACTTAACCTTAATTGCCCTGCCTTCCCCCCTCCAAAAAGACCAAAATAATAAATTTTAAAAGCCTAATATGCCAGACACTATACTTTGCAGATATTATTTCATCTGACCCTCACAACAGCCCTGGAAGATAAATGCTATTATTGCCCCCATTTTATAGTTGAGGAAACTGAGGCAGACAGATTAAATGACTTGCCCAGGGTCACACAGGTAGTATCTGAGATCAGATTTGAACTGAGTTTTTCCTGACTCCAGACCCAGTGCTCTGTTACCACTTAGCTAGGAAGCCGCCTCTCATGCATGTTCTCACATTAAGAAAGCCCCACACTGGTACAAAAGAAAGTGTGTTGTATAAAAAGTCAAAGGATACAGGTTTAAATCCTGGCTTTGTCATTTACTAGCTGTGTGACCCTCATCTTGGCCTCTGTTTCCTCGTGTGTAAAGTGAGGGGATTGAACGAGGTTGCTTCTAGCTCTAAATCTCTGATTCTATTTCTGGGTCACATCTGCCTTTGACTCTTACAGACAGCAAAATAGGTTTGGAAATGAATTCTCAACTAGAATTTTATGGATCCTGGATTCACCCTAACATTTAGGGTCATGAAATCATGGAACTTTAGGTCAGGAAGGGACTTTAGAAATCTTTCATACCGCCACCTTATTTCACAAAAAAAGGAAACTGAAGCCCAGGAGCATTTTAACATGAATCCCCAGTATGCTCTCCCTGATCACTCAGATGTTTGCTATCATGTAGGGAACACATCTGGTGGCTGACTTCTTTTGTTTTTCACTTTTCATCTCGATTCTCCATTTTGAGGAAAAACCTTAATGAATACCCAACTTTAAAAAGAATTTAAAAAAAAAAATCAGGCAGGATGCTATAATACCTGTTGGCCACCAGAGGGGGAACAAGTACCAGAGATCTCCAAGCAAGTTGCCGCTCTGTTTTCTCTGGGTGCTGTCCCCTGGGTATCTGGGTTGCCTTTCTTTCCTATAGAACGAAATCTTGTCCTGCAACAGCAGCCTGGCTCACAGAGGTCCTGTCCCTGAGGAGTGGCATTGCAAGAAGGCAGAGCTGATCAAATCAGAGAACTAACACTTTTATTCTCTTCTCCACCCCCCTCCCATCCTCAAGCCCAACCAATTTTTAAAAAATATTTATTGATTGTGTAAAATGCAAAAGACTTTGCCCTAGAACCTTACAGCCAGGAAGACACCTGGAAAAGTCATCTCCATCTCCCTGCTATGGAATCTTGGCTCAGTCATCTAAACTGTCCATGCCTCTCTTTCTCCATAAAATGGAGATCATGCCAGCATCTACCTTAAGGGATCATTGTGAGCAGAAAATAAGACAGAACATACAAAGCAGCTTGTAAACCTTAAAGTCATATATCAAATATTTATTATTATGTTATCATAGTCATTCCAAGCTGAGCCATTCTTTAACAATTCTCATATTTACTCACATTTGTAAAGAATTTAGGCTATTGATAAGACTGTAGGCTTCAGAACCATAAGGGATCTTTGATTTCATCCAGTCTAGGAGGTCTTAAACTTTTTCCACTGGAGACCCCTTCAGTACTTCTTAAACTGTGGTTCGTGAGCCCAAGTGGGTCAGCCCTCTCATTATACAGAGAGGAAAAAAGAAGCTCAAAGGAAAAAGTGATTTCCCCAAGTTGACACAAAAAGCAGGTAACAGACATAGGATATAAACCCGGGTCTTCTACTATATAGCACCAGTATTTTTCCACTATTTTTGTTGCCCTTTCCTAAGGTAACCAAGGTTTTGTATATAAATCCCCATATGACCTAGTTAACTTTATGCAGAAAAAAAAATGAAAACCTAAATGTTATCATGTAACTACAATCCACTCCTCCTTCTCCTAGCCTCACCAATAGATACCTTTCAAAGTGCACAGTCCCAAGAGGGAGTGGACAAGGGAATACAGAAGATGCAATGCATTCTGACCATGCTGCTGGAAACAGGTCAAAGCAGATCACCTCCTCTTGTGACTTAGAACACAATGTTCACACAAGAGGGAAAATACTTCTTAAATGTAAATCGTTTTTCAATTTGTTCCTAACTGTAGTTACCTTTTAGGATCATGGGTTTAGAACTAAAACAGACTTGAGAGACCATCTATTCTAATCCCCTCGTTCATATTCCAGATCAGGAAACCGAGGATAAGATAGATTGAGCAACTTGCCCCTCATTGCCCAGTTAGTGTCAGAAGCAGGATCTGAACTCTGGTCATTAGCACTCTTTCCACTGTGCCACGTAACTTTTCTTGGCAGGTATTGGGTTTAAGAGCCTAATGTAATGTCCTATTATAACTGGGTGCAGCTACAAGATTGGATTGAACTCGTGGTTTCATTAATCCGTATTGCAGCCCCATAATATGCACTGTCCATAGATACTGTCCATAGTGCACCTGAATTTACAGCCTAGTTAAAGCTGTTGTTGTTTGTCCCTCATTCTTGAAGAGGATCATGACATGAGGGAGGTAATGCCATGAAGTAAAGACATCATCAAATCAAATCATCCCAGATTTAAAGCTGGGAGTAAAATTAAGATCATCTAGTAGAGACTATTCCTTTTCTACTTGAGAAAACTGAGACCCAGAAGGGGAAGTGATTTCCCCTAGGTCTGTCTGAGTGACTGCCAACTGGTATACACACTAGAGGATGACAGACATCCCTGGCCCTTCCTAGGTCTACCTTTGGTGAATCTCCAAAGCTACTGATGACTGCCAGGTGACTTATCTGCTTCCGTCTCCTACTTCAAACTCACCTCAGCCCTTCACCAGGCCAGCATTCCCAGAGGTAGGGTCACACAGACCCTGAAGCTACATTCAGGGTCACCTTGTTGCTTTTACCATTATCCAAAAAAGGAGAGGGAGGAGCATATCATGAATATCTCAAAATAAAATTAATCATACTTCATTTTGAAAAATTAGAGTTGGCTTGAATATATTATAAATTAACATATCCAAAAATAAAACATTAAGCCTTTATACATGGTGTCCCTAAAGTCTGGACATGAAATGACTGAAATTTTCAATGACATTTTATTTAATTAGCATAAATTTTAGCCATGACAATTTCATATGGAATAAAAACTTTCATTAGCTATTGGGGACTATTTTCCATATTAATGAGATTAATTTAATTTAATTAATGAGATTTCCTGCGTATCTCCTATGTCTTCATATGAAACCTCATTTATGCTAAAAAAAAAAGTTGTTGAAAATTTCATTCATTTCATTTCTTGAAAATAGGCATAGTTAATAAGATTTCCTATGTATCCAGACTTTAGGAACACCCTGTAGATGAAAAAGTAAACAATAAAATAAGGTTACATTTTAAGGAAAGAAATTGGGTTTGAGTAGGAATGTTTCCTAGGCTAGGAAAGATGTGGCACCTAAGCTGGACTTGAAGATGGGTAGATTTAGATAGATGGGGACAAGGTAGAAAAGACTGTAGGTTCTGTGGTACAGTCTCAGGAAAGACCCAAAGGCAGGAATGTATGAGGCATATTCAGAACTGTGAGATCACCTGGCTATAGAGCACTCATTTTAAGCAACAGGGGGAGGCATGGTAAAGCAATCCCACCTCTGAATGATGGGAACTGTACATCAGGAATGCATTGGTTTTGCTTTGTGGGTGATTCCCCATAAAGTGGAAAGCAGTGGCTTTTGCAAAATGAGGAGAGAAATGATTGCTGAAGGGGTGAGGCAGATGATGGTAGGTCTGAGTCTGATAAATCAGAATGGATCAAGTTTGACTCCATTCATACTCTTCTCTTTTTCCAAGCCTCTCCCCCAGTGCCATCATGCTGCTCCTGACTCCCTCAGAATTCCACAGAAGTACCCCCAGTTGGACCTACCACCCAACCTCCAACCCCTTATTTCTTCTTTCTCCCTCTGAAGTTTATGTGTCCTCTTTCCCCTGCCCTCAAGTTCTTATACTCAGCTAGGACTCATCTAATGAACTAATTGATTTGAAGGTATCCATGAATACTAATGGTTTGATGTATTTTGATGGCCAGAAATTAGGCCAGGTCTGACACTTACCATGGCATTTACCACGGAGGTAAAGAAGGCATTGCCAGGAAACTTCTTACTCAGGAAAGGGAATCAGGATGACGTTGGAGGTAATGAGTTGATCAGTAGAAGTTCCAGGGCATTAGATCAAGTATCAGAAGCATGAGTATGAACTACTATGATCAATAGCATCCAAGGACCAAGAGAATTCACCCAGCAAGAAGAATGGAGGTTTGAGGTCACTGTATAGCTCTTACAACAGCTCCTTTTACAGATGAAGAAACTAAGGCAAACAGTGTTAAGTGACTTTCACAGGGTCTAGGGGCAAATTTGAACTTAGGAAGATGAGTCTTCCTGACTCCAAGTCTGGTACTGATTCATTAACATGAGGTTTTATGTCTTTGAGTTTGAGGTTGACCTTGCTTTCCTGCTCCTTCTAAATATGTTGAACAGGGGGCAGATAGGTGGTGCAGTGAATAGAGCACCAGCCCTGGAGTCAGAAGGACCTGAGTTCAAATCTGGCCTCAGACACTTAACACATACTAGCCGTGTGACCTTGGGCAAGTCACTTAACCCCAATTGCCCTGCCTTCCCCCCTCCAAAAAAAGCAAATAAATAAATAGAGAGACAGAGAGAGAGAGAGAGAGAGAGAGAGAGAGAGAGAGAGAGAGAGAGAGAGATGTTGAACAGCTCCAAGTTACCCTGGGGGTATTACACATAGAATAAACTTCAGGCATTATCTGGCCACCCACCATTCCTCACATCCCCTGGGTCTCATTCAGGTTGGTCAGCATTGTCAATGGAGGACCCCAGCTAATCAAACAAACAAGCATTCATTAAGCATTACATACCAGACACTCTCCTAAGTTCTGGAAATAAAAAGACAAAAGGGAAACAGCCCCCTCCCCTCAAGAAAATGGTTTGTTGGCTCCAAGGTATGCTGACCTATGCAGCTGTATGACCTAAAGCTATGACCTATATGCTTTCCTACTCCACTAAGTATAAAATGAATATTGGAGCCCTGGGGAAAGGCCATGGTCACCTCATCTTAATGAAGGTTTTGTTTTTTTATTTTAGGCAATGGGGTTAAATGACTTGCCCAGGCTCACACAGCTAAGAAGTCTCTGAGGCTGGATTTGAACTCAGGTCCTCCTGACTTCAGGGTTGGTTGGTGCTCCACCCACTGCATCACTTAGTTGTCCCTACTTAAGGTTTAGAAAAACAATGGGACTAAGCAGCATTCGGGCTGGTGTGCATCCAGATCCATGAAGCACAACACAGAAGGCTACCACATTTGGGGGTTACAGTCCTAGTTTACCAGCCTCATTACCTAAATAGTAGGTTAATGGGAATCAGTACCAAGAACATTTGAGACACAATAGGGCCAAAGGTGTTTCTTACTAGTCTGAGGTCAGGAGGTCTATCCTCAAGCAAGCAGCTGGTGTCATGTTCAAATCCAGCCTTAGACACTTAATGTGACCCTGAGCAAGTCACTCAACCCTCTGGATCTGTTTCCTCATCTTTAAAATGAAGGAGTTGGACTCAATAGCTTTCAAAGTCACTTCTATCTCTAAATCCATGACATATAAGACACAAAAAATAAAATAAGGAAATACAATAAAGCAAAATATTCAGAGCTTAGGGGTTACATTAATGTACAATGATTAGTACAGTACCTAGCACTGTAAGTGCTTAATGAATACTGACTATTAGCAATTATCTTGGGCCCCATGCCCTCTATTCCATATGTCTCAAATGGCTAATCTGAGATGGGCAGAGTGAGGTGGCTCTCTGGTGCCCAAGGAGGAGCAGGTGAAAGCTGGCAGCAACCATTGGGTTAGAGATAGCTACAGAGTTAGTTTAGGGCAACCCCACCTCCTAAATGATTATCTGAGAGAGTAGACAGGTCTAGGAACCTGGGATGTAAGCTGTCTTTTACCATTAGCAGTTCTGGAGTTAGCTGAAACTCAGCCCCCCAAAGAGACTGGGGAAGAAGGCAGAAGAAGATAGGGAAGTGGGCAATAGGTCAGTCAGTCAATTAAGCTATATGCCAGGCACCAGACTAAGCACTAGGGATACAAAGAAATGCAAAAGATAGACTCTCAGTCTAATGCAGGGGACAACATGCAAACAACTATGTATAAGTAAGCTATATGCAGGAGAAATAGTGATCAACAGAGGGGAGGAATTCATGTTAAGGGGAATCACGAAAGGCTTCTCATAGAAGCTGGGGTTTTAGCTGAGATATGAAATTCAGGGAATCTAGGACCAAGCATTAAAATAGAGAGCGCAGCAAGAGCAAATGAGGGGAATAGGAAATTAGGAGATGGGAGAATTAAGAAGATGAGCTTACTCAGAGACCAGAGGACCCAGGAAGCTCCATGCCTCTAGCTGTGATTTAATGATCAGAGAAATTAGAAAGTAAGGTAAGGGGAAAGGCCTTATCTTAAAGGGACTGAAGATGACACTCGGAGAGGAAGAAGAAGGTCCGATTTGACTGGTGCCGCAGGCTGAAGAATTAGGGAAGCCTAAGAGTTAGGATTCTTTCTAAGATCTAAGATTTTTTCACAGGAGGCAAGAAATGTGTGTCCCTTAAGTTCTCAAATATGCGGGGGGAAAATGTTAATGTTCTTTTTAGAGGTAGGGAAGGAATGTGTGTGTCTCATCACTGCCCTGATGCCACTGTCCTCTTTGAAAACAAAGGACAAACACAACAACAACAACAACAACCTGTGTGGGGGTGTTGGTCAGTTTTGCCAAACCTTTTTTTGGTTATAAAGGATAGCTCTCTAGGAAATGAAGGGGCAGAGATACATTGGGAAATATAGGTTATGTAAATACAGAATGTATTTTGAAAAAATAAAAAACGTAATTCATTATCATAGAGAAATATGTGAATAATCCTATACTATGTATTTAATCTCAGTTTATATGGAGCCACATGAGCTCTCCTGGGTACCAGTTCCTTACTGGAGCCAACCCAAGACATCTTTAGTCTTTGTCCTCGGGTCTTTCTTCATAACTTGCCTTTTTCTCTTCCTTTGTCTATGCAGCACTTAGCACAAAGCTTAGAATATAATAAATATGTCGTATACTTGTTATATGTTATAGGAATGGGAATCTTAAGATCTTCCCTGCCCCTAGGCCCTTTGATAGGCTTAAGTGACTCTGAAAACCTTCCTTGATTTGAAAATATGCTCTGCTGAATAGGCTGAATGTGGTCACATGGAACCTGGGGCAGGAGGCTTGTTTTTCAGGAATGCCCACACCTTGGTGCTCTGTGATTGGGCAGTGGGTCACAAGGGTTGTGACATTCTCTGAGCCAGGAGAAGGCATATAATCCCTGATGTGAGGAGTTGTTTTGGGACTCACTTTGAGAAGTGTTGTTGAGTTTTGGGACTCACTTTGAGAAGTGTTGAGACTCTGGGCAGCTGTTGAGCCCTGCCTCCCCCCCCCTGCCCCTGCCCTGACTTTAAAAACCAAGATGTTGGTGCTTTCCTCTCTGGTAACTGACTAGGTATGGATGTAATGGTCAGACAGCTGGAAGTCTGTCTGCTGATCTGTTTCTCTGTCTGCTTGTAACTTGTTTATATTCTTTGAAGTTCAGAGTGCTGACCTTTTCCCCCTGAACTAGGTAAATGACATATGTTTAATTAAAGCAAGATTATTAACACATTTTGAGTTGCTTTCCTTTAGAAAAGCAGATCTAAGATCCTATGTTGGCAGCCATCCTGGGTATGCTGAGGTGCTTGTTGCTACATTATCTGACTGACTTATCATTGAATCCTAACTCAGTGCTCTGAGCCTCTTGATTTTCCATGGTACCAGAGTTTATTCATCTCCTGATTTCAACAATCCACCACATTCAGTCCCTAATTATCTTTCCCCATCCTTCTGCCACCACCACCATAACTCAGTGCCTTAATCAGACATTCTCTCCCCTTCTCCTTCCTATTCTCCATGCCTATAAACACAATATTGTAAGAATATATATTTATAAAATTTATTTTCTAGGAAAAGAACATCTAAAAATTCAGAAATAATATACCAAAGCAAGATAATTAAATGTGCATATAACAGACTGGCAAAGTTAATAAAAAAGGAAAATTCTAAATGCTGGAGAGACTGTGGGAAAACAGGCACATTAATTTACTATTGCTGGAACTGTGAACTAGTCTAGCTATTCTGGAAAGCAACTATATCTACAAAACCATTAAGCTGTATGTACCCTTTGACCTGGTAATACTGCTACTAAATCTATACCCCTAAAAAATTCAAAGAAAGAGGAAAAGACTCCTTATGTACAAAAATATTTATAGCAGCCCTTTTCATGGTGTCAAAGAATTGGAAGTGGCCCATCAATTGGGGATGGCTGAACATGTGGTATGTGAATGTGATAGAATACTGTTGTGTTATAAGAAATGATGAAAAGAAGCCTGGGAAGACTTGTATGAACTGATGCAAAGCAGGGGAACAATTTATAAAATAACAACAGTATTATAAAGACAAAAAACTCTGAAAGACATGGGAACACTGATCAATGCAATGCAATCAATTCCAAGAGACTCATGATGAAACATGCTACCCACCTCCAGATAGAGACTCAGAGTACAAATTCAAGCATATATATGTATATACATATACATGCCATATACACACATATATGTATATACATATATGTAAATATGTCTGTATATACATATATGTGTGTGAATATATCTATATATACATGTGGATATATCTATATATGCCTATATGTGAATATAACTCTATGTGTATATATATCTACATGTGAATATATAGCATGTGAATATATCTATATATGCATATATAAGTATATACGTATATGTGAATATACATATACACATAGGACATCACTAATGTGGGATGTGGGGATTTGTTTTGTTTGTACGTTTTTATAACTGGTTTTGTTTTTCTTACTTCCTCAACTTGGGAAGAGCAGGTGGAATGGAGAAAACTTGGAGCTGATAATGAAAGTTGAATTAAAAATAAAATAAAAAATTAAAATAGAACATATAAAAATTTATAGACTTACTCCCAGACTAGATAGTCCTTGAAATTCCCCAGGATACTCAGTCTAGCTATAGCTCCCCAGACAACCATGATTCTCTCCAGATGGGACACAGATGAGATTTTTACATTTCACTCCAAAACACACCACCACCACCAACATTGAATTGGGATTCACCCGTAGGCTCTCTGGGCCAAACTCATCAGTACATTCTATAATTCTAGGCTTACTCTCAGCCAATTAGGAAGCATCCCAATCACACGAACAACTTTTGTGCACTATTTCTATTTCTATGTAATGATGCAGCTAACTAGATATATTTCCTACCTCCTCCCAAAGTCAGATAGGGAATAGAAAGAACTAACAACTAGAATTCAATTTTGTCCATCGTCTTCAAAACAGAATACAACATTCTTGTAAAAACACACAAAAGCCAGTTCTTCTGTAACAAAGTGTGGGATGCTTTTATTTTCATTATGGTATCTGATGAGGTATCTCTAGGGCTGGAGAGTTCCTATAAACATGATAGGCATGGACTTTGAGAGAAAAAGGTAGTCTCTCTCTAACTTCATCCCAATGTTCCTTTCACAAGTAAAAGAACCAGGCATTTTTCCTTTTCCTTTTCAGAGAGGAGAACATATCTGTGCAGAAAAACAAGGATCATCTCATTAGGTAAGAAACTAGTCATGCAGCCTAAGGGGGAGGGAGAGGGGACAATCTGGGTTCATTATCACTCCCTGAGTTCTTGTGGGAACTCCTCCCCTTCAAACAAGACGTTTCCTAAACGTGAAAGACGAATCAAAGACATTTAGTCTCTCTCACATCCTCTATTCCAACTGCTCCCCCCCTTATTAGACTCTAATCTCTGTCTGATTCCTTTGCCTATCAGATTACAGACCAATTTCCTCACCTGAAGGGAAAATCCTCTCCTTTAACCTCTGTTTCATCACTAAGCCAAATGGTGATGTCTACAGGGCTTGAAATCCTTTTCCTTCAATGAACAGATTCATGAGGTCTGAATTGCTGAGGTTGTAGATGCACTTGGAGGGAGACCTCATGCCCTAAATCTTTTAATTAGTAGATGTTCAATGAAATATTGATTGATCGATAAATTGATTGATCTTAATCAATTCAATTCAGTTTATTTAACCAGATGTTTATTAAATGCCTGGTATCTCAAAGATATATTGCTAGGTGCAGCTGATTCAAAGACAAAAACAAAGCTATCCTTTCCCCCAGAGGTTTTCTGCATAATATGATATCCACATATTTTTCTGGGACCCAAGGAAGCTATCTCAAATAAGAAGTACTTTTAGAAAAAGCATCCACTCAAAACCATAGCTTATGTGCCCCAGATGAAGTCTTTACTTTTTTTCAAGGCCTGAGACTACATCAGTTCAAAGCAAAATCATTTGACATCAAACAGCAGAGTAATTTAATGGCCAAGGAAATATTTCTCTTATACGTGTATGGAGTATACTGTCCCAAAACTTGCCAACTCTCACATAGGTAGAGAACAGGAATGACCAGGGAACACACATGGGAAGGTACACAGAGAGCACACATGTAGCCAGGGAACCTGTATAAAAGGAAACATTCCAGGAGAAAAGACACCCATTGGGACACGTGAGTGCATATATGTATGGGGTAACTCATACCACCTCAGTTGCACTCTGGTGATGGCATCAGGCTATTCTCTACTAGGTATTGTATCTGTGTTTTCATGTTTTCCATTTCTCCTGGCCCTGTGGTCTCCCTAAAGTGCTCTCTGTTATTTGGTGATTTTCAGGACTATCTGCTGTTCTGTTCTCCCAGGATAATAATAGAAGAAAGTGCTGGGCATGGCAACTCTTACAACCTCTCTGTTCAAAGAGAGAGC
The DNA here is from genome assembly GCA_011680675.1 of Gymnobelideus leadbeateri. NCBI lineage: Eukaryota > Metazoa > Chordata > Mammalia > Diprotodontia > Petauridae > Gymnobelideus > Gymnobelideus leadbeateri. The sequence goes on from WOXC01008685.1 coordinate 563,111, forward strand.
TAAAGTCATTTTAGTGCATAGTCTAGGGCAATGCCATACTCAGCCTAGTAACCAAAATAAAACAAAAGAAAACAACAACAAAAACAACCCAATAACAACAAACTAACAATAACAGAAGCCTTAGGCAAAGATTAAGTCTATTCTTTTGATATTCCCAAAGCCAACTCAAAATCCCTGACCTCACTAACTACCTGATTTGAGGTTAGAAATTTTTCTTTTAACTTCTGCTAATCTCCTAGTCTTAATCTATATCTCAAGATTCACTACAAAAGAAAAAAATAAATATATCAACAGGAAATGAGGTGCCCTCCAGGCTTCCATAATACTCCCTGTTGGACATGCCAATGAACCTGGGGTGAAAACAAATGAACAAGAGTATGTGCCTTTTTTCAACATTCCTTAACCTTCTGGTCAGCCCATGAGTACCAGTCTTTCTCAATAAAAATAAACATGATACAAATTTGAGAATGAAGAGTTCAAAGCAGAAATCCAAACAATAAGCTCTCAGAATATTTGAGAAAAATGAAGGAAGCTTTTGTGAAGGAAGTAGCCCCTGAACTGACTGTTGACAACAGATAAGAAATCTGATAGAGCAAAAAAGAGAGTGCATAAATTGCAAAAAGAAGGAAGAGGGATGGATAGGCTAGAAATCCACAGAGTAGAAAAGTGTCAAGTTGATTTCAGGAAGTTACAGCTAATAGCCCAATTTGACAGCAAGCAAAATTAGTAAAGGAGTATAATGCAAAGTATAGATAGAAAAATATGTTGGAGCCAAATTATGAAGATGCCACAAGAGGCTGAGGAGTTTTTATTTTATCTGTGGGGGTCCCCCTTATAATAAGGAACCAGTAAAGGGTTTTGAACTGGGAAGGATCATAGTCATGTCTATGCCTCAGAAAGATTATTTTGACAGTTGTATGGAGGAAGAATTGGAGATATGAAGGAGACAGGAAGACCAATCAGTAGACTGCCAACTGAATGTGATGAGGACTTAGGGCAAAGGATAAATTCAAGAGATGTTGTAGAAGTTTGTTAACAGCATTAAGCAATTTATTGGAGAGTTAGGGAGAGAGAAGGATCACAAATGATTGAAGGTCTCAAATATGAGTGGGTGAGATAATGGTGGAAATGATGAAGCCTGGAAGAGATATGAATGGTGAAATGAGTTACATTTTAAATGTTTTGCATTTGTGTTGTTAGCTAGACATGTGCAGTAGGAAATTAGTAATGAGAGACTAGAACTCAAGAGAAAAAATTGAACTGATATGGAGACTTGGCAGCCATCTGCATTGAGTTGATTACTGAGCCTGTTGGAGTGAAAACCACGAAGGGAAAGAAGAAAAGATAGCTCACAAGAGCATCATGGGGGGACCCCTAAAGGTAGGGAGCAGGAGGTGAATGTTGAACCAGAAAAGGAAACTGAGAACCACTGATCCTTCAAGGAGCAGAGCCATGAGAGCTATATCATGGAAGGCAGGGCAGGAGAGTTCATCCAGAGGGAGGAGGTGGTTTAAGTGATGAAGGTCACTGAAAGGTCAAAGAAGATGAAGACTGAGAAGGTCATTGGATCAAGCAATTAAGAAGTTTCCAGTAGCCTTTGGGAGAGCAGTTTCAGTCAAGTGATAGAGTTGCAAGTTAAACTGAACTTAGATCAGTACCTGCCACATTGAACAGCTATCGTAAAATGCCCAGGAGTGGGCAATAGGCAGCCTGAGTGCTGCCACCCTAGACTGTGAGTCTTCAGATTGACATTAGTTCATCATCAACTTCTTCTAGTATGATGACTCCTTTTAAAATGTAAAAAAATGTCACTGACTCCCTCATGCTGGAGAAGTTGTCACGTGAATCTGGCTGAATAAGAAGATAAATCATGACCAGAGGCTGCTATGCATTCACTAATGCTTTTGGAGCATTACCATCACCACAACCTCTACGTCTAGTTGGAAAGAAATAGTACATATATGTGTGAGACAGTTCAGCCTGCAGATGGTGTGTTCGCCTATTCATCATACTGAGTCACACTGCATATTTTGTTGGAGCTAAATAAAGATCAACATGCCAATGCTTGCTGAACAGATGGACCCTTTGCCATAACTCCATGGCCCCCTCGGGATTCTACATGCACGGGTTGGGAACCACTGTCAAAGATTCATAAAACATGAGTGTGACAGAGCTGAAACCATCCAGAGGTGGCATCTGGAGAGAGAAATATTCAAAAGGGATTGGTTCTCCAATTACTCCCATGAGTCATCCTTTTCCCATTTTTTGAAAGCCTTCTTAATAAGCAGCAGTGTTGACAAATTTTTCTTTTTTTTTCAAATTGTTCTGTAGTTTGCTATAGTTTTCAAAACTTTCTCATATGTTATCTCATTGGATCCTCACAGCATCCCTGTGATGTGGAAGAGCAGGAATTCTTGCCTCCATTTTAAAAATAGAGAAACTTTTGAGTTATTTACCCAAGGCCATCTGTCTATGACTTTCAGTGCCTGAGAGGTTCATGACCCTACCCTGCTCTACCCATAACCCACCAAAGACCAGGATCTTCTCCTCCAGTTAAATTTAATGTCTGTTTATTGGATTCCAACTTGGGGTTAAAGACCAAAAGCATAAATTCATTCCTCATGTAGGGCAATTAACTCCACCCTCTCCTCTGGTCCCCAGATGGCCATCTCTCATGTATATATGGTTCTAGTCATGAGATCAGGAAAAACTTTGTAGAAAAGGTACAAATATAACTTTCCTTTATGTTTCATCCAAACTGATCTACTTGCTGTTTCCCAGACAGGACATTCTACTTGTCATTTCTATATGTTTGAACAGGCCATCTGTCCCCATGACTACAATGAATTTCTTCCTCATTTCAAGCTCTTAAGATCCTTAGCTTCCTTCAAGCTCAGCAGAAGCGCTACCTCCAACAGAAAGCCTTTCTTAATTTCCTCCCTATACTCCTGAAATTGCTTTGCTCTCTCTATATATTTATCTGTGTATACATTACCCATCCCTACCACCACCAGCACCAACAACAACACACTTGCACAATAGAATGTAAACACCTTGATGGACTGTTTTTCTTTGTATCTCCAGCACCTAAGATAATTCCTGGCACATAGTAGGGGTGTAATAAATGCTTATTGAATGTATGAATTAAAGAATGAATGAATGAATGAAAAAGTTGCATTTAAGCTGGCCCTTGATGAATGAGAAGGATTTCCATAGTCAGAGTATGGGGAAGGACATTTCAAACAGATAGAATGGCTTAAGTCTTCTCCAGAGAAATGTGGTAGAGCCATATGATTTACTTGTTCCCACCCAGCCTCATCCATAGCCCTTCCATGTCTATTACCTAACTGTTAAGTTGTGCTTTTTTTTCTTTTTTCTATTCACTAATCACAGTACAGGATGAGCAGCTGGCCTCCAAAGGACATGTCTGAGACCCATAGCAGCCCCCTGTTGGTAGACTCTCTCTCTGATAGACGCAGACTTTATGAGTCAGAGTTCATGTGTCCAACATGGACCCCACGTTCCCCCGACATCCACCCAGGTCTTCCTCTCCTGGAAATGCCAGAAGAAAAGGTACACAGAACAATTCTTATCTGACTGGTGGGTGGAATAGGATGGTTAGACTCAATATGAGTGGATGCTCCAGTTTCACCTGAAGACATGGTCAGGAAAGATGGGAGACAGGAAGGTCACCCCTAGCAGTATATCATAGAATCATATGATTTTTGAACTATTAAAAGGGACCTTTGAGATATTCTAGTTCAACCCCCTTATTTTACAGATGAGAAGTGGCAAGTTATTGACAGCTAGTATGGCTAAGCAGTAGCTGAGGAACTCACTTCAGATAGCCAGAATGGAGAACATTTGCTAAAAAATTCAAAGAATGTCTTGTGGCACACCTGCCTTTCATCCCACTCTACCCTCTCCCCATGATCCCAAAAGATGAAAGCAGTTAGTTTAAAAAAAACCATAACAATTGCTACCCTGGACAATCCTTTTGTGATCCTTTTGTCCAAGATTCTCTAGTTAGGGCTGTAAGGCAGCACCAAGGGAAGGGTAGTGAGAGGGAGTGATGGTTTCCCTGATATAGACATTAAAAGATTGGAAGCCTGCCCCAGTCATCCTCAGCTTCCCCTGATAATGCATCATTTATCTAAACTAGTAGAATGCATAACCACATATCTCTGAAGACTCATTGGTAAGCCCCCTTTGACCAAAAGAAATATCTGACTCCTGTCTTCCCTGTGGAGCCTGATATAACAGAGCAGATGAGAATATTCTAATATAGGAATCAGATGTCTCAAAGAGCCACCAGGGTCCCATTAGAGAGCTGGGGAAGGTGGGGTGGAAAGCCTGCAAATGATTGATCTAACATGTTCCTGAATGTAGATAAATTTTTTATTTCATAATGTCCATCTCTTGGAGACAATGAATTTTCCACACTTTCTGCTATCTGAAGAAGGGTGTTCCCTTTGTTCTATCATGCCTAGACATGTGAAAAAAGCCACAGTTTTCTTCTCCATCCTCTTTATGTGTTTATTGACTCCAATCCTATTTCCTCTCAAACTTTATATCCCTTCACTGAAGGGTCTTCTTAGCACAGAAACAGATGGAGGCAGCATGATACAGTACAATGAGTACTAGACTTTGGGGTCAAGACACTTAGATTCTAGACCTAGCTCTGACATTAAAAAGCTATGTGACATTATTCAAATACATCTATGATCTTGTTACAAATGTTCCCTTCAACAATGCAGATAGCAACCTTTGGACATCATAGTCATCAGCATATGGACCTCAGTTTTTTTACCTATAAAATGGTGGTGAAAAGCAGCCTTAAAACCAGGAAGACCTGGGTTCAGGTTCCACCTCTGATATCTACCTGATATGTGACTCTGGACAAGTGACTCAAACTCTCAATGTCCCTACAATTAAGACTACAAACTACAGAGCTTATAGTGATATCCTACATTGGTAGATGGAGTTCCCTAAAATAGTGAAATCACAAATTCAGTAAAAAAAATAAATAAATACATTTTAAATGACTTAACTAGATAATCTCTAAGGTCCCTTTCATTTCTGAGAGCCTACAGTTCTAAGGCAGCAGTCTTTGCTCCTTGGCCATTTGGGACAGGTTGTTTACTAAGTAACAGCCTGAAAGACTATGTGGCTTCCCAAGGTACCTCCGGTGGCCCACATGCTCCCAAGATACCTACTGGCCCCTTGGAAATGCCAGAGGAAAAGGTACACAGCTCAGCCTTTCTATGACTCCTGTGGGTGGGAAAGAAGGGTTGGACTAATAAAGGAGGAGGCTGAGGGGCGGCAATGAATTCCACTCTAGGAGCAGCTCTCACTCTGTGGATAACTCCACCTGGGGTTGACCCCACAGATGTGCAGAGGAGGCAGCTAGTTTACAATTGTTTTGTTGTTGTTGTTGTTGTTGTTGTTTTTTTAAACAAATACTTTATTAACTTCTGTTTTACATCATTCATTTCCGCCAGATTTTGAGTTACAATCATTTTCCCCCCATTATTCCCCTACCCAACCTCCCAGAATAGCAGTCCTACAAGATATCGCTTCCTCCAATCTGCTCTCTCCCATACCTTCTCCCATACCCCCTTCGACTTTTCCATTGGAGGAAGATGAATCTTGTGTCCCAATGCCTGCACATCTTATCTCCCTATTATAAGCAAAAGAGTATTAATAATAGTATTTATATATATATTTGAAACATTTAATGTTATGACCTTGAATTTCAGATCCATTTCCTTCCTCCCTTGTCACCCATTCCTTCTTGGGATATAAGTAATTCAGTATATGTTGTACATGTCTAGCTATGCAAAACATTATCATAGTAGATATATTGTACAAGGCTGCTTATAATTCCCTCCCACTCATCCCACCCCCCACCTGGTCCATTCCCTACATGATCCTGTCCCTCTTCTATAGTGGGTACTTCCAACCTCCCCTCCCCCCAAGGATGCCCTCCCATCCATCATCCCTCCTCTCATCCCCCTTCCCCCTATCCTGCTGCAGGTTGAGATATCCCATTTAGTATGTATGTCATTTTCTCCCTGAACCAAATTCAATGTGAATGTGGTTTTGCCTTTTAGCCTTCCTTATTCTCCCCCTCCTTTGCAACCACTTCCCCTTGCTTCTCTACATGAGATAGTTTACCCTACCCTGTCTCTCCCCATCTCCTCTTGCCACTTTCCTCTCTCACCTCATAATTTCATCCCTTGAGTATTCTCCCTTCCCAACAAATTCAACCTATGCCCTCTATCCATATATAACTGTAACCATATACACACACATTCACATATGTATTCATATGACCACACCCCCTTCTTCCATTATTTTCATAGTGAGAAAGATATCATCAGTCACAGATATTGCTTTTCCATATAGGAATGTAAATAGTTCAACTTTGATAAGTTCCTTTTGATTTCTTTTCCCTGATTACCTTCTCAGGCATCTCTTGCTTCTTGTGTCTGGATGTCAAATTTTCTATTCAATTCTGGTTTTTTCCTCAAGAATGCTTGAAAGTCCTCTATTCCACTGAATGACCATATTTTCCCCTGAAACAAAATACTCAGTTTTGCTGGGTAGGTGACCCTTGGGTTCATTCCCAGTTCTTTTGCCCTCTGGAATATCATATTCCATGCCCTTCGATCCCTCAGTGTAGAAGCTGCCAGGTCCTGGGCTATTCTGATTGTGTTTCCACAATATTGAAATTGTTTCTTCCTGGCTGCTTGTAGTATTTTCTCCTTGATCTGGGGATTCTGGAACCTGGCTATAATATTCCTGGGAGTTTTCTTTTGGGATCTTTTTCAGGAGGTGATCTGTGGATTCTTTCAACCTCTATTTTGCCCTCTGGATCTAAAACATCAGGGCAGTTTTCCTTGAGAATTTCTTGAAGGGTGATTTCTAGGTTCTTTCCTTGATCATGGCTTTCAGGTAGTCCAATAATTTTTAAATTGTCTCTCCTGGATCTATTTTCCAGGTCAGTGGTTTTTCCCATGAGATATTTCACATTGCCTTCTAATCTTTCGTTTGTTTGGATCTGCTTAACAGCATCTTGATTTCTCATAAAGTCATTAGCTTCCATTTGCTCCAGTCTAACTCTGAAGGAATGAATCTCCTCAGTGAACTTTGAGATTCTTTTTCCATCTGGCAAATTCGACTTTTTAAGGCATTCTTCTCCTCATTGCCCTTTTGGGCCTCCTTTGCCATTTGAGCTAGTCTATTTTTTAAGGTGTTGTTTTCCTCAGTCAGGCTGTTGACCCTCATTTCATACTTTTCCTGCATCCTTCTCATTTCTCTTTCTAATTTTTCCTCCACTTCTCTTATTTGATTTTTAAAGTCCTCCTTAAGGTCCTCTATGGCCTGCAACCCACTCATGTTTTCCCCTGGGGCTTTTGGAGCAGGACTTCTGACCTCACAGTCCTTTTCCCGCTCTATGCCCCCAAAATAGGAGTCTAGGGTTGCATTTTTCTGTTTCCTTTGCCTTGGCATGTTGCCACTTAATTGCTTGACTTTTGGGCTTGTTGCCACACTATGGCTTTAAGGCCAGATAGAGGAATTTTCGTCCCGAACGTGTGGGGGGCAACTTCCGTTTCTGGCAAGCTATAAACCCACCCACAACTTCCACCCTAGATCACAATCCAGATCCAGGGAGGTTAAAGCAAGAGCGATTACCCCCCAAGACTGATCGCTGGATCTCCCCACGATTTGTAGGCTGGGAGCCGGAAATGCCTCTGAAAACTACACAGTGGCGTGTCTCCTCAGCAGCTTCTAGCCCCCAGGGGAGGGAGCTGACGCATTCCCCAAATACAGGTCCCAAAGTCCATAGGACACTAACCTCTTACTTTGTCCTAGGCAAGTCTATGTTGATAATTCTGGCGTCTCCACAGTTCCTGGTGTTCTGGGGTTCCTCCAGCCGGCTGCTGGCCCTGCCGCCCTGGGGCTAAAACCTCGGCTCACGTGGACCTGGGCTCGGCTCGGCTCCTGCGCTCTGCGCGCTGCCGGGCCCCAGACCACTGCGCTGGTCCTTCCTGCAGGGTGCTGGGCTGTCCTCAGCGGGAGGTTAGCTTCTCTGTGTCGTTCTGTGGGTGCTGGGGCTCCAGAAGATTTTCAGAGTCCTTTTTTACATAGTTTGTGGAGAATCTGGGGGCAGAGAGGCTTGGACGAGCTGTTTCTACTCCGCCATCTTGGCTCCGCCCCCTGTTGTTGTTTTTTTGATGGGGAAAAACATTCCCCTTACCATTTCCAAAAAATCCCACCATTAGAGAGACTCCTTTACATTGAATGATATTCTGCGGAAGGCCACTATTAAAAATGTAAATGGAACAATAATATAGCTCACCTATGTTTTTCAGACTCCTTAGCTTCCTTCTTAATGAAGGGCAGGTTGTTGAGGGATTACCCAAAAAGCAAAAATTTAATGAAGAGGAGGTTGGAAAAGATCTGGAAGAGGGGACATTGGTCTGAGTGGGAAACAGGACAGCAGGAGAAACAGTGTGATGGCTTATATTTGTGCATTTGTGGATAATAGAGAACTAAAGAGCAAAATCAAACATCTCCAGAATATCCCAATTTTATCTCTAGCCCTTCCTTATCTTTTATCTGAGGCCAAAATGGCATCAATCCCTAAATGACAATCCCTATTTCATCCCCTATTATCCCCACACACATCGAATGAGTAAGTCATTGTTTGGTGCCTTTTTTCAACTTTCCCCTCACCCCAAAAGGGTCTCCGGTCAGCCACAGAGGACAGTCCCATGATGAAAATTGTAAAACCCAGGAGAGAGAAGAGAGAAAGTGCTTCATCCCGTCGGAACCCAGCCTTCAGTGGCAGCAGCATCAGCCCCTTCACAGCAATGGGCTACCTCACTGGTGAGATGAAGGAGTGCAGCAGCTGGATCAAAGGTAAGGTGGTCCAAGGAGCATCACAGGGAGACCTTGGCACAGAGGACCTCTCTCATCCCCCAAGCAAGCTCTTTCCAAGGGCAGGTCACATTTCCCATAACAGAGAAAGGAAGATGATCTTTTTCTTCCAGCATTAGTAGACTTAATCACAGATGTAATCTTCATCACCTCCCTCTCCCACCACCACACATAGACAGACATACACACTAGCCTTGGGAAAAATAGGTAGGGGAATGATGTATCCTACAAAATTTGGAATTATGTAGGTCCAGTATAGTTTCATCATTGATCATGTTTGAAGATTATAAAATCACAAATTTAAAGCTGGAAGAGAACTTAATGATTACCTAGCCTGTCATCCTTCACTTTACTGAGAAAACAGCCTCACAGAAGGAAGTGACTTGCCTAAGGTCACTTAAGTAGTGTGCTCCCATTCCCGTCTATCCATTGCTTAAAAGAGCTAGGGGTCATCAGTTACAATCCTTTTTATAAGATGGAGGACCATCATACCTTACTACATGCCCTACCATTACTCCCTTCAAATTCTCAAGCATTGCTATCTGACCTCTTACTGCATCTTAAGAACCATTGGACCTTGGAACTTATCATTTATCATCTTCCTTTCCATTAAATTCTTGTGTAGTTGGATGACTTGAGATTTATGCTTGGTTTAACCCACTAACTAGCTGTGCCACCTTAGACAAATGTACCTCTCTGAACCCGTTTCTCCATCTGACCTAGACAAATTCTAAGATCCTTCCTAGCTTTAAGCCTCCTTGGTTCTATAAATCTATATAGACACTCTTTAATTCTGTGAAATTATGGATTAGTGGGTACCTTAGCTTCCATCTAGTCAAAAGCTCTTTAACCTGTGGTTTGTGAACTTTCTATAAATATATATTTAGATAACTGTATTTCAATATAATTAGTTTCTTTTGTAATGCTATGTATTCCATTTTATGCATTTTAATAATAACATTAGTCTGAGAAGGCATCACTGGCTTCACTAGACTGTCCCTTCTACAAACTTGTGTGTGATCTGGGCTTAACATTTGCTTACTCGTATTTTAAGTCTTTTTTTAGGCTAAGCCAGCATGATGCTAATCATTTAGTTATTACAATTATTTTTTGTCCACATTTTCATGGGATCTATCCCTTCCTTATGTTCTCCATGTTCTCCCTCCTTTCCAGCTTTCTCAGTGAAAGAAAAACAAGTATCTGGTATAGCAAATATATTCTAGAGTCCATATTACCCTCCTAGCAAATTCCACACTCAAATTCTCTATTTGAGACTACCTTGAAAATCAAAACAGCAGGTAGTTCAGAGTGTCCTCTGATTGTCATTAGGCCACCTGTCTGACTTCCCTGCAGCCCTGGACCAATGCTAATTTCCCTCCTTGGGTAAAGCAGACTTTTTTCCTGTTATTTCATTCTCTACCCAACACTCTTCTCCCTCTAGGTAACTTTCTTTTTTGCCCAAATCCTAGCTCACAATTAAGTTATAACAGTACTGCAGAGAAAAACATATTTTCTTTCTTCCCCTAGCCATTGTCCCAATACATCTCCCTTGCAATGTCCCTAGGACATCTTCATCAATTGAGCCTATGATTAGAGCCTCCAGACTTGACTCCCTATAGATAGGATGCTAGGCTATATTTCCCCCAGGACCTGGTAAGGTAGCAGTCATAATGGTTTTAACAGCATTTCTATGGCACTTTGAGATCTACACAATTCTTTACTCACAATAACTTTCTAAGGTAGGTAGCACAGGTTTCATTATCCCCATTTTACTCATGAGGAAAGTGAGACTCGTAAGGAAAACACTTGATAGGCTTGTGAATTCCCTGTACTCGGCTCAGCTTCCAGGAGCAGGGAAATGTAACTAGAGATGAGCTTGACCTCAATGCCTTGGCCATCTGGATCTCTTTCAGATAAGCCACTGGCTGTCCAGTTCATCGACTGGGTCCTGAGGGGAGCAGCACAAGTGATGTTTGTGAACAATCCAGTCAGTGGAGTCATCATCTTCATTGGACTCCTCATCCAAAATCCCTGGTGGACAATCACTGGAGGCCTGGGTGCTGTGGTTTCTACCTTGACTGCCCTCGTCTTGAATCAAGACAGGTAGGTACCTCTCTGTGGTTGGCTGGATAAAAGGGAAAGTATATTTATTTTACCTGACACCTGACCATGTCTAACCAATGAAGTGTTTACCGGACATGTCCTATATATGGCCTACACTGTGCTAAGGATTGTGGAAGAATACAGGCTTACAAGACATAAGGCCTGCCTTCAAAGAGCTTCTTTTTTAATCTAGCCAGCTAAAAAATGCTAGCATGAGAAACAGTGAACAATAAAAGATAGCCAAGCATTAAGCTGTATAACATAGACAATATGTGCTGTAGAGTGACAAGTAGAGCTAGAACATGTGAGAGAAGGGGCAGTGAGCTGACTCATTGAGAGACTGGGCAGAGGGTAGCAGAGTGGGGCTCTTTTAGTCAAGAGGCCCAAGTTCAAATCCCAGTTCTGAAACCTATTAACTATGGGACCCTGGGGCATAAGCCTAATTTCCCCATATTTAAAACAGGAATAACACATATACTACCTATCCCACCAGGTTACTGTGAGGAAAGTGCTTTCTAAACCTACAAATGTGAGCTACAATGTAAAGTGAAAAGAATAGGGAGGGCATTCAAGGAGGAGAAAGAAAGCAGAGTGGTGAGAATGAAGATTCCTTTGCGTGTTCTTTGCAAACCACGAGCGTACTTTCCTGACCAGAGCAGAAGGCCTGTGTTAGGGGGTGCGAGGGAGGGCCTGTTGAAACATAACACGTGCAATAACCCAGAGGTCATTTTTTGTCTGACCAGAAGAGGTAGGGAGTCAGTGAAGCTGAAACATGAGGTTTCAGGATCAGTTGTGTTATAACTAAAGTGGCCAGGACCATCAGGTATGTCTGACGTCTCAGATTCCATGCATGCACCTCCATGGAGAAATGACTCTAGGGCCCTAACCCTAATCTTTAAAAGGAGCCACTGCCATTCTCTTTCTGGATGCCAAAGGGTCAACGGCTTCCCTGAAGATGCCTTTAAAGCATGGTGGCAGACACAAATAGAAAAAGAGACCACTAGGCAGAGCCAAGATAGCGGAGTAGAAACAGCACATCCAAGGCCCTCTCCCCCCAGACTACCTCCAAACTATGTAAAAGGGGACTCTGAACAACTTCTGGTGCCCCAGCACCCACAGAACGACACAGAGAAGCTAACCTCCCGCTGAGGACAGCCCAGCAGCCCTGCAGGAAGGACTAGCACAGTGTGCAGCAGGCAGCGCACAGCAAGGGGAGTGGAGCCCAGGTCCACTTGAGCCGAAGTTTTAGCCCCAGGGAGGCTGGGCCAGCAGCTGGCTGGAGGGACCCCAGAACACCAGCAGCTGTGGCAATTCCAGAAATATCAACATAGACATGCCTAGGACAAAGTGAGAGGTTAGTGCCCTATGGATTTTGGGACCAGTATTTGGGGAACGTGTCGGCTTCCTCCCCTGGGGGCTAGAAGCTGCTGAGGAGACACGCCATTTTGTAGTTTTCAGTGGCAGCTCCAGCTCCTGGCCTGCGAACTGTAGGGAGATCCAGCAATCAGTCTTGGGGGGTAATCGCTCTTGCTTTAACCTCCCTGGATCTGGATTGTGACCTGGGGTGGAGGTCGTGGGGTGGATATTCAGCTTGCCAGAAACGGAAGTTGTCCCCCCACAAGTTCAGGATGGAAGCTCCCCTGTCTGATGGCAGACTCATACTGTGGCAACAAGCCCAAAAGTCAAGTAATTAAGTGGCAACATGCCAAGGCAAAGGAAACAAATTAAATACAAAAATGCAACATTAGTCTCCTATTTTGGGGGCAAAGAGGATCAAAGCATAGAACAGGAGGAGGACTGTGAGGTCAGAAATCCTGCTCCAAAAGCCCCAAAGGAAAATATGAGCGGGTTACAGGCCATAGAGGACCTTAAGAAGGACTTTAAAAATCAAATAAGAGAAGTGGAGGAAAAATTGGGAAGAGAAATGAGAAGGATGCAGGAAAAGTATGAAGTGAGGGTCAACAGCCTGACTGAGGAAAACAACACCTTAAAAAATAGACTAACTCAAATGGCAAAGGAGGCCCAAAAAGGCAATGAGGAGAAGAATGCCTTAAAAAGCCGAATTTGCCAGATGGAAAAAGAATCTCAAAAGCTCACTGAGGAGAACCATTCCTTCAGAATTAGACTAGAGCAAATGGAAGCTAATGACCTTATGAGAAATGAAGATGCTGTTAAACAGATCCAAACAAATGAAAGATTAGAAGGCAATGTGAACTATCTCATGGGAAAAACCACTGACCTGGAAAATAGATCCAGGAGAGACAATTAAAAATTATTGGACTACCTGAAAGCCATGATCAAAGAAAGAACCTAGAAATCACCCTTCAAGAAATCCTCAAGGAAAACTGCCCTGATGTTTTAGATCCAGAGGGCAAAATAGAGGTTGAAAGAATCCACCAATCACCTCCTGAAAAAGATCCCAAAAAGAAAAATCCCAGGAATATTATAGCCAGGTTCCAGAATCCCCAGATCAAGGAGAAAATACTACAAGCAGCCAGGAAGAAACAATTTCAATATTATGGAAACACAATCAGAATAGCCCAGGACCTGGCAGCTTCTACACTGAGGGATCGAAGGGCATGGAATATGATATTCCAGAGGGCAAAAGAACTGGGACTGAACCCAAGGGTCACCTACCCAGCAAAACGGAGTATTTTGTTTCAGGGGAAAATATGGTCATTCAGTGGAATAGAGGACTTTCAAGCATTCTTGAGGAAAAACCAGAATTGAATAGAAAATTTGACATCCAGACACAAGAGGGAAGAGATGCCTGAGAAGGTAATCAGGGAAAAGAAATCAAAAGGAACTTATCAAAGTTGAACTATTTACATTCCTATATGGAAAAGCAATAACTGTGACTGATCTTATCTTTCTCACTATGAAAATAATGGAAGAAGGGTGTGTGGTCATATGAATACATATGTGAATGTGTGTGTATATGGTTATAGTTATATATGGATGGAGAGCATAGGTTGAATTTGTTGGGAAGGGAGAATACTCAAGGGATGAAATTATGAGGTGAGAGAGGAAAGTGGCAAGAGAAGATGGGGAGAGACAGGGTAGGGTAAACTATCTTATGTAGAAGAAGCAAGGGGAAGTGGTTGCAAAGGAGGGGGAGAATAAGGAAGGCTAAAAAGGCAAAACCACATTCTCATTGAATTTGGTTCAGGGAGAGAATGGCATACATACTAAATGGGATATCTCAACCTGCAGCAGAATAGGGGGAAGGGGGATGAGAGGGGGAATGATGAATGGGAAGGCATTCTTGGGGGGAAGGGAGGTTGGAAGTACCCACTATAGAAGAGGGACAGGATCAAGTAGGGAATGGACCAGGTGGGGGGTGGGATGGGTGGGAGGGAATCATAAACAGCCTTGTACAATATATCTACTATGATAATGTTTTGCATAGCTAGACATGTACAACATATACTGAATTACTTATCTTCCCAGAGGGAATGGGTGACAAGGGAGGAAGGGAATGGATCTGAAATTTGAGGTCTTAAAATTAAATGTTTCAAATATATATAAATACTATTATTAATATTCTTTTGCTTGTAATTGGGAGATAGGATGTGCAGGCATTGGGGCACAGAGATTCTCCTTCCTCTAATGGAAAAGTCGAAGGGGGTATGGGAGAAGATATGGGAGAGAGCAGATTGGAGGAAGTGATATCTTGTGGGACTGCTATTCTGGGAGGGCGGGTAGGGGAAAAATGGGGGGGGGAAATTGTAACTCAAAATCTGGCGGAAATGAATGATGTAAAACAGAAGTTAATAAAGCATTGATTTAAAAAAAAAGAGAGACACCACTAATCTGTATGTAAGGATCTTTGTCAGCTGCATATTGACTTAGTTTTAAAATGTAGTATTATCTGTTTAGGGGCAGCTAGGTGGCACCATAGTGCACAGAGTGCTGGGCTTAGAATCAGGAAGACCCATCTTCCTGAGTTCAAATCTAACCTTGGACATTTACTAGCTGTGTGGTCCTGAGTAAGTCGCTTAACCCTGTTTGCCTCAGTTTCCTCATCTATAAGATGAGCTGGATAAGAAAATGGCAAACCACTCCAGTATCTCTGCCAAGAAAACCTTGAATGGGGTAATGAAGAGTTGGACATAACTGAAACAACTCAACAAAATGATCTGTTTTGTTGTAATTTTATTTATTTTGTTAAATATTTCCCAGTTACATTCTAATCTGGTTCAGGTGAAACTTGAGCCATATGCATCCAGAGGGCTGTGTGTCTGACACCTCTGCTATAGAGCATAATGGATTGGAGCTCAGAAAATCTAATATGGTGGAATGTTCTGTATTAATGATTTTACTACTTGGGGCGGCTAGGTGGTGCAGTGAGTAGAGCGCTGGCCCTGGAGTCAGAAGGACCTGAGTTCGGATCTGGCCTCAGACACTTAACACACACAAACAAAAACCTAGCCATGTGACCTTGGGCAAGTTACTTAACCCCAATTGCCCTCCAAAAAGAAAAAAAAAAGATTTTACTACAGGCAAAAGACTTTGGCCATGGACCTTTTCCTTAGGAGGGAACAGGTCATCACAGTGTCAAGTGCTAGGAGAGACCTGAGAGATTATCTAGTGACTATTTCCAGGGATGGGGAATGGGGCCTTCTAGGTCCTCAAGTACAAGCCCTTTGACTGATTTCAAACTTCACAGAACAAATCCCTTTAATAAAAGTCCAAGTACAACTTGGAGTCGTCAAAAGGCCCCACCCAAGGACCTAGAAGGCCACAGGTTCCCCCCCACCCCGAGCCCCTTCTTTTTCCAGATAAGGAAACTGACTCTCAGAAAACATGAGCAAATTGCCCAGTGTCAAAGTGGTAGAACCTATGTGCTCTTGCCACTACACCACATTATCAGTCATGACCATTCATTAAATACTTATTATAGGCTAAGTGCTGGGAACATATTAGTACCAAGTGTTCCATCATCTGTGGACAGTTCATAGACATAAGCCTTCCTCTCTCTCCCACCTTGGCATAAATCAGTCAAGCCACTCTGCTAGGTACTAGGGACTCAAAGACTAAATAAATAAATGACTGAACGAATAGATAGATAAAAATAAGTAATCCCTACTCTGGAGTGATTACATTCTATTGGAATGACAACATATGAGTTTATACAGAACAAAACCAAAATTAGTACAAAATAATTAAGTACAAGATGGTTAGGGAAGGAAGGCTATGGTCCTCTTGACCCTGAGGGGCTCAGGAAAGGTCTCATATTGAAGGTGATTCTTGAGTTGCATCTTTTAAGAAGTAAAGGATTCTATGAGGCGGAGATGAGCAGAACATGTATCCCTGGAATGAGAAAGGGCCAGCACAAAGGCACAGGAACAAGAGATGGTTGGCCATATCTGAGGAGCAGAAAGAAGGCCATTTTATCTGGATTACATAGTGTGGGAAGGGGAATAACAATATCATGGAGCCACAATGATAGGTGGGGTTGTAAAAAGCTTATATTTTATTCTAAGGGTAATAGGGATGCAATAAACTTTATTGAGCAGAGTAGTGATTCAGACCTAGACTTAAAGAAATTCACTTTGGCAGTTGCGTGGAAGATGAATTGAAATGGGAAGAGACTTGAGTCAGGGAAACCAATTTGAAGGATATTGTAATAGTCCAAGTGAGAAGTGATGAACTAAGATGGGGATCGTATGAGTATGGAGAAGGGGTCAGTCATGAGGGAGAATGAGGAGGAGTAATATTGAAATTAGGAATCTAGGGAGACTGCAAAACTAATGGTAACCTTAACAAAAAAAGTAAGGAAATTGAGGAGAGGGAAATGGAATTTGGGGGAAAGATTATGGGTCTTGTTTTGGACATGTAGAGTTTGAGTTGTTTCTATGCCATTCACTTTGAAATTTCTGAAAAAGCATTTCCTGACTAGATCTCAAGAGAGAGTCAAAAGCAAGATATAGAGATTTATAAATCATCTGCATAGAGAAAACAATAACATTGAGGGGAGATAATGAGATTATTAAGAGATAGGCTGTTGAGAGAGAATATAGGAAGAATATAGGAGAATATAAAAATACCCTCAAGACAGAGCTTTGGGGAATGTACACAGTTAAGGTGCATGATATAGACAAACCAACAAAAAAGATTGAGAAGGAAGGATCAGACAGGAGAACAAGTAGAGATCATTATCATGAAAACCCAGAGAAAAGAGAATATCCAGGAGGAGAGTCTGGTCAACCATGCCCACTGAAGCAAAGAGCTCAAAACAGGGACTGAGAAAAGATCATCAGATTTAGTATTTAAGAGGCTGTTGGTATCCACAGAAAGAAAAGTTTGAGTTGAGTGATGAGGTCAGAGGTCAGAATGAAAAATGTTGAGGAGTGAGAAATAAGGGAATAAACAACTAAAATGTTTCAGTTTGGCTGAGAAAGGGGGAGGTTATATAGGATGATAGCTTGTGAGGATGGTAGAGTCTAGCATAATTTATTGTTTTGTTTTTTAAAGATAAGGAGGAGGTATGAGTATTTTTGAAGGCAGTAGAAATTACTGAAAGGAACTAGTACTTAGGGATTGATTGGATAGACTGAAGGAGGGAGAGAAAAAATAGGAAGAAAGGATTGTTGGGGATGACATTTTTTGGAGAAGAGAAGATCAAGAGTACATATAGTAAGGCTGACTTTGGCAAGAAAGGTCATCCCATTATCAGAGACCGGAGGAAATGAGGAGAGCATATGGGATTAAGACAAGGAGTATTGAGATGAAAAGGGGCGTTTGATGTAATTGGCCCCAATTTTCTCAGTAAAGTAAGAGGGGGTAGCCTCAGCTGAGGGTGGGGAAAAGATATGAAAGATTTAAAGAGAGAGGAAAAGTTTTGGCAAAAACTTCTGGGGAGTGTGGGATAGGAATCAATCAGAAAAGAATAAAAAGATTGCTTTGCTTTGGTGATGGACAAGTTTAGTTTAGATAACATATATTTGTAGTTTATTCCAATAGTGTGACTTCCTTCAGCTCTGTTTAGCAGTAGGTAAGTAGGGACAGAGTGGGGGGAAGAGTTCAGAACTAGAGTTTTGCCACAGATGATCATCAAAGGCACAGGGGCATGTTCCCAATACTCTATACTTTTACCAGCAATGACGTCTGAGCACCACCCTCTATACCTACTCTAATTCCTGTGTCCTATTATTCTTCCTGCCCCCCACCAAGTCTTCATGTATATTCCTATTTCCATAACTTTTATTCATTCAGCTCCATCCTTTATGGAAAACTTTCTCCCCACCCCTCACTCCTTTTCTAACTTTGCTCTGTGTTTCAAGTCCCCCTTTTTCCCCAAAGTCTTTCCTGACCCCTCTCTGGATTCCCCTACCATTTTTACTTAATGTCACAGAATTGAGCATTAAATTATCTTCTGATTGTGTCAAGGGTCTCTGTGTCCTCCCTTCAGTTATCCTATAAATATCTTGAGGGAAGAAATCCTGCCTCACTCTGGTTCTGAACCCATAGTGGACCCTCATTTGATTTGCCAATAACTAATCCTATACCAGAAATAGCAAAATTCTAGACCCTCTTTGATATGTCTGAGGACACGTCCAGATTACTATCAGTAAGTTATGGCTTCATTATATAATTGGATTAGATAATCACCCAAAAGTACCCTAGAGAAATCTCAACATGCCATGCCAATAGACCAAGGTTTTAGGGACAATCAGCCACAGAGGTTCCATCCCACCCCCAAAACTCTGAAAAATCAGAAGTGTTAGGTTCCCTGGGCCCCAGTGGTCCAGTGACTCATTTCCTTCTAGGGAAGTCCCCACCAAACTCACCTCCCAAACACCCACAACTTATGCCTCTTGTATGTTAGCACAGGCAATAGATTTCTAGGAACAGCAAGCACTTCCTTGGGGAAGAGATTTTATGGAAGTGGAATTGGGGGGAGCAAGAATATTGAGGCAAAAAATATCTGCAAGAATGTAATTTGGGCGAAGTAATTGCCAACATCTGACATTTTTGTAATAAACATTGTATAGACATTTTTCCTAAAAAGTGAAACACACAATGGAACATGCCCTAGGCCAGTATCTCTCCAAGGACAGCCCTGCCCAGAGTTACTGGGATAATTAAGAATATAGATTTTATTTAAAAATTATTTTAAAGAATATAGTCTTTAAAGCTGGGGCAGGGGAAATGGGGTTCCTGAAATTGGACATAAAAAGACAATGGATTCAGACTTAGGAGAGGGAAGGGAATAAGCCATTATTAACCACTTATATGCAAGGCACTTTGCAAATATTATCTCATAACAACAAATATGGGAGGTCAGTACTACTATTATTCCCGTTTTATGGTTGAGGAAACTGAAACAAGTTAAGTGACTTGTCCAGAGTCACACAGCTAGTAAGTATCTGAAGCTGGATTTGTTTTCAGATATTCCTGACTCCCAACCCAGCTCTCTTGCCATTGCACAATCTAGCATTTGGTAGCTTAGAATCTACCAAACTTCTATCCTTCTTCCCCAGCATAATATTGAGATTATGCATTTGTTTGCATGTGCAATGCCTATCCACATGAATGCTGGGAAGTAAAGGTACAAATATCCCTCGCTCTTCCAACAATCCCCAAACATTCATATTTAACTTTGGAATGTACTCAGACATCCTCATCTTCTGTGCTAGGACTCAGTGTTCCTATACTGGCAACATGATATCTAGGTACATAGTACTTGGAGGTAAGAGAAAGAGGTAGGGAAGAGGGAAACAACCCCAAATTACAGAGATACAGAAAGCAAACTCATGATAAACAAAATATGACTGAGTGTTAAACAAATGGGACAGCTGGGTGGTACAGGGGATAGAGCACCAGTCCCAGAACAAGGAAGTAAACAAGTGAGCAGTTTACCCCTGCCTCAGTTTCCCCATCTGTAAAATGGAGATACCACCTCCCAAGGCTGTTGTGAAGATTATATGAGATGACACCTCTAAAGCACTTAGCACAGTGCCCGGCACATAGGAAGCACTATATAAATGCTAGTTATTATTATTATCTAGAAGAGAACTGGGTACTCTGTGAGTTTTCTGGATTGACTCCATTCCATCATTTCACTTGCCTAACTACCAAAGTCAGAGGACTTTGATAAGGATGGAAAATAAAACTAGAGATGTAAAAGTGCTCTATTCATGCCAGTAGTTCTTATTTTCAGCACCAGTAATTATGCTGAATTGTGTCCTGTAGGAGCAGTGAAAACCAGAAAGTTAAAGAATTGCTTGGAACAATTCGGTGCAACAAATATTTATTTAGAAGATGAAAAAGAAAACAAGGATAACCAATATTAGGCTGATCAATGGGAAAGAAAGATTTCAGAGCTCCAGCTGGATCCAATTTCAAGGTTAGCTGGTACAGGGGACAGAACACTGGACCTGCTTTAAGGAAGACAGCCTGAGTTCAAATCCAGCTTTAGCCACTTAACTTTGTGTGACCCTGGACAAGTCAGTTAATCTTTGCCTCACTTTCCTCTTCTTCGAAATGGAAGTAATAATAGCACCTAGCTCCCAGGGTCGTTGTGAGGACAAAGTGAGCTATGTGTGAAGCATTTTGTAAAATTTAAGTCACCTTGTAAGTACTAGCTGTTATTAGTGTTTTATTATTATTATTATTTGTCCCACAGGTCCGCCATTGCCTCAGGACTGCATGGGTATAACGGCATCCTGGTGGGACTACTGATGGCTGTCTCCTCAGATAAACTAGACTACTACTGGTGGCTTCTCTTTCCAGTTACCTTTACCTCCATGACATGGTAAGGAGAACCCATGCCCTTGGCCCATAGATCTCCCCTGAGGCCTAAGCCAGAGAATGTCTACCTGCCTCAGTTTCCTCAACTGTAAAATTGGGACACTAATAGTACCTACCTCTCAGCATCGTTCTGGAGATCAAAGGAGATAATGTTTTGAAAGCACTTAGCACAGTGCACGACCCATAGTAAGTGCTAAATAAATGCTTATTGACTTCCTCTTCCCCCTAATAATCTTGGAAGTCTGTCAATCAGCAGACTTAAAGTTTCAGACCAGGCTCTATCATTGCTTTACTGTGTGACCTTACACAAGGCTGATTTTACTGTGTTTTCAATTGTTTCATATGTACAATGGGGATTATAATGGCAGAGCTTTGCATAACTTAGAGAATTGTTGTAATGCTAAAAAAAAGAAAAGAAAAGGGAAAAAAGATAACACGTAAAAGTGCTTGAACTTCTTGGACTTACGAACAAAAGATATCATTTTTGTCACCATTATTAATTATTCCTAAAATATGTCCTGTGGAACTAGTGAAAATGAGGGAATTGAAAACCACCTCGGGGTCAGGACAGAGGCTGTTGGGGGCACTTTAATTTAACAAACATTTAATAAGAACTTTCGGATGCTTTGCAAATATTATTTTATTTGGGCCTCACAAAATTATCCCTACTTGACAAATGAAGAAACTGAAGCAAGTAGAAATTAAGTGACTTGTTCAGGGTCAGACAGCTAGGAAATGTCTGAGGCTGGATTTGATCTCAGGTCTCCCTGGCAAAGGTACTTTGTCACTGATTCAGACCTTGTTTACAGTAAGGCTTCTAATTTAGAATGCCCACGGTACCTAACAGACTTCTGGACCTAACGTGGATGCCCCATGCGTACTTATTGGTTGATTGATATACTGTTGTTGTTGTTGTTGTTCAGTCATTTTCATCAAGTCCAACTTTTCATGACTCCATTTGGGTTTCTCTTGGTAAAGGTACTGGAGTGTTTTGCCATTTCCTTCTTCGACCTTTTACAGATGAGGAAACAGAGGCAAACAGAGTTAAGTGATTTGCCCAAGGTCACACAGCTCGTAAGTGTATAAGGCCAGATTTGAACTCAGGTCTTCCTGACTCCTATCCGCTATGCCACCTAACTGCCCAGATTGATATACTAACCGGGAATTATCAGCCCCAGCATAATTGAATGTTCCCTAGCCATAGAATAAGAAATCATTAGAATCAAAAAGGTCTTCAGATGTTATCCAGGTCCCACACATCTGGTGAGAAAAGTGTGCAGGTCAAAAGGGTAACCAGAATCCCTTCTGAGGTCAAGCCAAGGAGTTCATTAGATTAAACAAATTCAGAATGTGAGGCAAAGTCACAAAATAGGGATCAGAACAGCAGTCCAAAGTCTGAAGGAGGTCATTTTATAACTAAGGACTTAAGTCCAGGGAAGGGAAGTCATTCATCCTGGCCATATAGCTACTTAGAGGAGGACTGAAACTAGAAAATCCCTATCTCCTGGTCTAGTGTGTACCTTTTATCAGCATACTGCCCCTGCTCCCAATCAGTTCCAAGGAGAATAATTTATGTTTCATATCTCCAAAAAAGGAAATCTCTTTTATTTCCATCTTATGAGGCTTTTAAAACAAATTGGTTTAACTTGACTTGAATAGTATTTAATAACTGTCTAGAAGCACTTCAAAATATGTTATAACATTTAATATCCTGAGTTAATTACTTTGCCTTTCAAAGCTCTCTTATCCTGCCCAGGAAAAAATAGGTGAATACTGATGTCTAAGAGAATCTTCTTAAAGGCTTTCACATCTAAGGTTATGAAAAAAAGGACCCGTGTAAATCTTAATGTTTGTACATGAAGAAAATAGACCTAAATAGACTATGTCATTAGGACCAGCCCAGTACAAAATTATGAAGTTGTCAGTTCCCCCAAATCCCCCTTTTTTAGTACTTTCTCTACCTCAGGGCACCAGTGATTTTCAGGATGTGCTTAATCCTGCCTGTTAGGAAAGAGAATAATAATAAAAAATAAACTAATTCATACTAAGATGCCAAGGACTTCTTGGCATTTAATCTCCAGTGGAGGCTTATATTTTGGAAGGGAATACCTAAAGAAGGAAATTTTAATTCAATAAAATGAATTTTACTGGTGAAATTCCAGACACTGGAACAACCTGGTGAAATAGACTTTTAGTAACTTCAATGAGCAAATAGATAGATAAATAGATGATAGATAGATAGATAGATAGATAGATAGATAGATAGATAGATAGATGATAGATAGATAGATAGATAGATGAATAAATAAATGAATGAATGAATGAATGAATGAATGAATGAATGAATGAAAAGAGGTAGGAAGACTCTGTTGAGCATCCAGAAAATAGCTGCTAAAGTTCATGCTAAAGTTACTTGTTCAAAAGCCTCCTCAGATACTCTAGACCATTGCTTCTTAAACTGTGGGTCACGAGTAAGTGAATTTGGGGTTTCTCCAAAAATTTGGTCACAGTAAAAGGTTTCTGAATGCACAACGACCAAAAATTAATTCAAGATCAAAGGCATAATGAATCCCAGGTGTTTCTAGCAGTGCTGACCCATGTTATTTCACTACAGCCTTGGTTCTGAACATAACATTGATGATTACAAAATCAAAATATCAATCAACTCTGAAAAACTTTGAGGATGCACCACATTCTGCAGTATCAAATATTCTGCCAAGATTTAATTCTTTATGTAAAAATAAATAAGCACAGTCATTTCATTAGTATGCAGATTTGCTTCCATCTTTAATAAATGGAAAAACTATATGTATATGAATTATTTTAGGGCAGCTAGGTGGCACAGTGAATAGAGCACCAGCCCTGGAGTCAGGAAGACCTGAGTTCAAATCTGGCCTCAGACATTTAACATTTACTAGCTGTGTGACCTTGGGCAAGTCACTTAACCCCAATTGCCCTGCCTTCCCTCCTCCAAAAAAAGACAAAAAAATAAAGAATTGTTTTAAAATAAATTTATTTATAATTTATTATCAGTAAATGATTGCTTTGTATACCTATTTTAATATTTCATATGTTTCTCAGGGAAAAAGGGGTCTCATGTGGGAAAAGTTTAAGAAGCCCTGCTCTAGACAGGGTTTGTATAAAGAGCTTGTATAAAAAGGCAGTAACTTAGAAGCATTGACCATAGGTAACAACAAAAGAAGAGAATGGGAAAAGATAAAAACTGGAAACAAGAATTATAAAAACATGATCTGGAACCACTTAGTGCAGAGTCTAAAGGTCTAATATGCCTCAATAGCCCTGGGAGCATTGCTATACTCTCCCCTATATCAAAAGATGTGATTTCACCTGTGTGGCCCTTCCCTTCTCAGATGGAGATCACAACCTCTTTATACCTGAGGGAACAACTTTATGGATTTCTGGTATCAAATACATTAAGTAACCACTAGCCAACCCTCTGATGACAAGTACCTCTAAATATAGCTAAGCTTGTCCTTGGATGACAGATCAAGTCCCTGTGTTTGAGCCCATGTTTGGGAAGCCTTTCTGAGCTTGGATGAACCCGCCAACAGTTTACATTCCACTTGCACAGCCTTCGAGAATCCAAACTAGTCTTGTCTAGCCAGACATTTTGGATGACTGTTGAAGACAGGAGGTTCACATATGTTGTTGAGTCATTTCAGTAGTGTCTGACTCTTTGTGAGGCCTTTTTGGGGTTTTCTTGGCAAAGATACTGAAATGGTTTGCCATTTCCTTCTCCTACTCATTCTACAGATGAGGAAACTGAGGCCAACAGCGTTAAATGACTTGCCCAGGATCACACAACTAGTAAGTGTCTGAGGCCAGATTTGAACTCGTGAAGATAAATGAGCCTTCCTGATTCCAAGCCCAGTGCTCTATGCATTATACATCACCTAGAGCTGTACTTATAAACTGAGGAGAAAGATAAGAGGTTTAGGGTGTTAACAACAAGAGGCTTTCTTTAGACGTGCTGCTCATTTCCCAGAACTACCCAAAAGTGCTGGGTATACACAATGCTAGGTGCCGAGATGACCCCTTCTGTGAAGGCACAGCAGAGAAGGGCTTTGGTAGGGATTATTGAGGCAGCAGCCTGGAGTCAGGAAGATCTGAGCCAAATTCTGGACTGGAATGCTCAACAGCTGTGTGACCCTGGGCAAGTCACTTAACCTGGGTTTGCCTTAGTTTCCTTAGCTATAAAATGAAGAGGATCAAACAATGTCATCTCTAAAATAAGTAGAGTAATAGCACCTACCTCCCAGGATTATTGTGAGGAACAAATGAGATAATTATCGATCATATAGCACGATGCCAGGCACAAGGTAAGTGTTTATTTAAATTGTTTTATTTAAATGTTTAATGTTTAATTATTTAAATGTTTTAATAATTTAATTTAAATGTTTTAATAATGATAATAATGACACAATATTTGTAAAGCACTTATCAGACACCTGGCACATAGCACGGGCTTTATAAATGCTTATTCCCTTCCTGTCCTATAGTACATCAGAATGTAGAAGCTCGTTTCCCGTGAAAACAGTTAGGTGCAACGTCTTTTATTTAAGAAGAAAAGTTTCCATCCAAGATGACTGTATTTCTTTAAAGTTGTGACAGAAGTATGAAAAACTTCAGTTAACTGGAAAGTTTGCTCATGCCTTTGAAATGAGGAGTTCCTGTAGTGGCAGGTAGAGCAATAAAGGGAGTCAGACTGGGCTAAGACATGGACATGGGCTAGGACACTTCCTAGCTGTGTGACCCTGGGCAAGTCACTTAACCCTGTTGGCCTCAGTTTCCTCATTTGTAAAACGAGCAGGAGAAGTAAATGACAAATCATTCCAGTATCTCTGCCAAGAAAGCCCCAAATTGGGTCACAAAGAGTCTGAAATGTGGGGGCGGCTAGGTGGCACAGTGAGTAGAGTGTCGGCCCTGGAGTCAGAAGGACCTGAGTTCGGATCCAGCCTCAGACACTTAACGCACACACAAACAAAAACCTAGCTGTGTGACCTTGGGCAAGGTACTTAACCCCAATTGCCCCCCAAAAAGCAAAAAAAAAAAGAGTCTGAAGTGACTGAAATGACTGAACAACAAACAACAGGACATGCAAAGGATAGGTTGTGGATAAAGGTAAGTTTATTTAGAGCACCTTTGGTGATGAGGCAATGTTGTAGTACGGCAGTTGAGAACTCAGTCTTGAATTAGGAAGTCTAGGTTTGAATCCTGGCTTTACCATGTCATAGCTGTGTGACCGTGGGTAAGTGACTTAATCTCTCTGATTCTCAGTTTCCTTATCTGTAAAATAACAATAATCGTTGAATCTCATAAAACTCTTGTGAAGAAAGCAATGAATAAACTTTAGAACACTCAAGAAATGTGAACTCTTGTGAGTTTGGAGGTGGCCTTGATAATTCATGAAATGACTGATTGGTTTTTTTTTTTAGCCCAATTTTTTCCAGTGCCCTGAGCACTCTCTTCAGTAAATGGGACCTCCCTGTCTTCACACTCCCATTCAACATTGCGGTCTCACTGTACATGGCAGCCATGGGCCACTACAACCTCTTCTTCCCCACGACACTGGTGCAGCCCATCACCTCAGTGCCCAACATCACCTGGTCTGAGATTGAAGTACCTCTGGTAAGTCTCTCCAAGATTACTTGGTGTTCCTTGACTCCCCAGTATTGTGACTCATACTGTTTGCCCCAACTTGGTCTATTCTAAGTCAATAACATATTTCACAACTACCCCTCTCTCTCTACATTCTCTCATTTTGATTATGTAATTTCACATGCAAGCATGCATATAACATACATGTACAATGTGCATGTATATATAGATTATATGTATACATGTGCATTGCCATGTACATGCACATATGTGTATACCTACACAGCCACATGTTGGTATATATGTCTGTATAGATGTATGTTTATCTACCAATACATCTAATATATGTAATAGATAACATTTATATTATACATTTATTTATAATTATATTATTTATTATATTAGGATTTGTATTGTTATATGTGAATTATACCTTTTATATAATATATAAAAATAAAAGGCATACCATGTATAAAATATACAAACTTCCATGTACATGTGTGTATAATAAGTACACATATCTATATACAACTATAGGTTGTCTCCCTTGCTAGAATGTAATCTCCTTGAGGGCAGGGACTACTTAATTTTTAATTCAGCACTTAGCACAGGAGCTGTCAAATAGTAAATGTATAATAAAAACTTGGTGATTCATTAAATGATTAATGTGAGATAAATCGATAATTATCTGATATTTACTCATCTGATATTTTTTATCAATGCTGATTAAATTCATTAATTCACACAAGAGAAAAATGTGCCCAACCCCATGCTAGATATTTTAGCAGAGAGGATTTAGGGGTACTAAAGAAATAGAAGACATTTGCTACTCTCAAAGAACTTACAACCTATGTTATCCACACATGCCTATGACCCAGTTGGAAAAGCTGCACATCCCAGAGCACAATAGGGCATTATGTTTTATGGACTGAAATTCTAATTGCTGAGGTGGGATGCGGGATCAGAGTGGGCAGGGAGAAGCAGCCTGCGTCTCTTTGTGACTCCACTAAATGTGGGAAGTTGTCTATTCAAAGTACATCCTACACTTCCCACCCAACCCTAGGGTCAGAACAAGGAAAAGCTGTAGGTCATTTCTATCAATTTAAGGGCTATGAAAAGCACAGCTCTTCCATTATATCCTACTATAGACCCAAGCTCCACCCCCACCAACCTGCAGTACCAGGTTAGATAGGAAAAAGCCAATTATTCTCCTTCTACCAGATAATTTGGGCCCAGTACTATAGGGAAGCAGTATTGTGTGGCATTAAAAAAAATTACTGGAATCACAGAAATCTTAGGTTTGAGTATTGATTCTGCTCCTTTCCAGCTCTGTGGCTTTGGGCAAATCACTTTGCCTCTCCCCACCTCAGTTTCCACTTCTGTAAGATAAATGGGTGGGTTTAGGTGATAGCCAGGGCTCTGTCTAGTTCTGATGTGGTAATGTCATTTTTCTGTACTTTCTCTCTAAAATAAAGGTGAAGCTTGCTCAGTAACTTGCTCTATTTTTTCTTTTTTCCCCCATCTTTCTTAAGTTGCGAATTTGTGAGGAGGTTAGGTATAGAAGGAAGGATGTATTTGGAAAGCTGGGAGCATTCAGTAAATTTCCAAGACACACCTGGCTGCCCTTCACACCAGGGTGTCAGGGGTACCAGGCTGGGAAGAATAGCCCCCGACACAGCTGACCAGGCTGAAATATGAATTACAACGGAGGTGGCAAACACAGGCTCTGTTCCAAGGCAACTTGTCCTCTCATTCCTCTCATTCTTGCCTGCTTGGGCTTAAAACCTCATAAAACCTCCATTTCCAGCTCAAGAAATGGATTTTGGATCCCCTCCGTATCCTACATTCCTTGGACATTGGCAAGGTGTTGGAAGCATGGGGTATTTATTTAGTAGATTTCCAGACTATTCCTCGGGTCTAAGCCGAGTTCCTCATTATTGTACATAGTGTTTTCTTGGTGCCAGGAAATGGTGTTTGAATATTGGAAAGCTCCCTAGGTCAGGCTTGCCAGCTAGCACAGGCCCTTCCAATAGAAGCCCTAAAAGAAATTAGAGGGGCCCCTAATGAAAATCAGGCTTTAGGCTCCAAGGGAATCATATGACCAATTCACACATCCCATAGTCAAGGGTCAACAAATACTTGTCCAGCCCTTCCAGCCTTACTGTCCATCCTTTCTTTTCACACACTGTGTTACAATCAGACTTCCCTTCTTGCTGTTCCTCACACATGATACTCCATTTCCTATCCACCTACAGCCCTTGTCCTAGAGAATTTCCAATCAGATTGTGGGAAGAGCAGCATTTAGTGGTCACCTAGTCCAAATGGTTCATTTTGCAAGTAAAAAACCCGAGGGTTGTGACTTGCCCTACGTCACACAACTATTTGGTAGCAGAAATAGAATAAAAACCCAGGTCTCAGAAATACTCAGTCCATTGGTCTTTTCATGATACTATACTGCTACTTATTCATTGCTGCTGAGTGAGGACAGACCACAAAGACAAGTCCTCCAGAGGCTGCAAAGCAGGCTGTGAAAGTATATAGCTGAAGTTTCTAACTTTATGAAGAGGATGGGAGATGAATCAGAATTTTTCAAGAAATAATAAGAAATGGGGCTGCTAGGTGGCGCAGTGAGTAAGAGCACCGGCCTGGAGTTAGGAGGACCTGGGATCAGTTCCAGCCTCAGAAAATGAGCACCCACACATAAATAATGACTGGCTGTGTAACCTTGAGCAAGATACTTAACCCCAATTGCTTTAAAAAACAAAAAGAAAGAATAAGAAAGCGAGATAATTAACATGCATATATGTGCATACATGTGTGAATATGTTAGTTATCCATACTCAGGACCAAAACAAAGAAAAGCTTACTTAGGGCAGTATAGTTATTACTACAGGCAGAATTTCAATATCTTACTTTCCAATAGACTGTAGCCTTCTTGAGTACAGGGGTTACTTCAGGAAGTAGTGAATTCCCCATCAATGATAGCTTTCAAGTAGATGGTAGGTGACCACCTGTTGAAGATGGTGTGGAGGGGATGATTATTCAGATGCATATTGGACTAGATTCCCCAAATCCCAAGTTCTGTTCCAATTCTGACATCTTGCATTGCTAATTCTTTCCTTAAAGTATCTCTCTTATCCATTTCTTTGATCCCTAGATCCTACCGTACCAGTACAGCTGTTCATTGCCACATTCTTATATCGCCACCATTATCTCTCAGTTTCCTTATTTCCCACTCCAGTCCAATCTATTCACCCTCCTAGCTTCCATCCTGCCACACTCCTCCTCAAGAACCAAGCAATGCTTCATTTGTTGACTCCCCAACAGGTCTGCAAGTTCTGTGAGAGCAAGAAGGAAGTCTTTTCCTTCTCTTGTATCCCTCACAGAATCTAGAAGAGGACTAGCAGCCACTCAATAAATTATGGTTGATGGTTAATCATGGCTCAATTGAGAGACTGAAAAGGAAAGTCAAGTCAGCAACAAACATTGATTAGGCACTTACTATGTGCCAGAGACCCTATTCAGTGCTAAAGATACAAGAAAAAAAAGGCAAAACAATCCCTGCCCTGCTGAGTCCTTGGTTCTGGCCCTGGCACTGGTACCAGCTGTGTGTCTTTGGGCAAATCAATTCATCTCAACTTCCTCCCCTATTAAAAAAAATAAAAGGTTGGATTAGATGATCTCAAAAATTCCCTTCTAGCCCTGGTGACTTCCCAGTAATCAAGGATTTAAGGAGATTCTTCAATGCCTTGGAAGCTCTATCATATTATTATTGGGCTGAATGTTCATTGTCAAGATGAAAGCATCATGGGCCTTGGAAACTTGTCCTTCTGAGGCCCCTATGCTTAGGCCAGCTGCCCAAGAATCATGCTTGGGATGTGTAATGCCTGACTGCTGGCGGAGTGAAGAGCTATTTGCCCTGCTTACAAAATCTTCTTTCCCACAAGTAGGGCCCAGAATGCCATCCTTTTCCACTTCATTACTTCCCCACGATGTGGCCCAAACTGCATGCATGTGCGTCAGCCCGTGCTCCGTGGTGACCTGCCCTCCTTTCTATTGATTTTGTAGCTCTTACGAGCCATTCCCGTTGGGGTCGGTCAGGTGTACGGCTGCAGCAACCCCTGGACAGGCGGCGTTTTCTTGGTGGCCCTGTTCATTTCGTCACCGCTCATTTGCCTCCATGCAGCTATCGGCTCCGCCGTGGGCATGTTAGCAGGTAGGGTGAATCTACTTGCCTATGTCTTCATGGGATCATTTTTATGAAATGTTATTCCTGCCCCTCATTCTAGTTCTCTGAAGAGTTGTCTTTAAAATTATGGGTGAGGTTGCCACTCATTTTCTGTATTGAGTGACCAAGAGATGCATGTTAGGTACTACCGAAGGATGCAAAATTAAGTAAAGATAGATTTTCTTCCCTTAAAAGGCCGCAGTCAGGTTGGGGAGGCAAAGCATACACACACACACACACACACACACACACACACACACACACACACACACGTGATGGGGGGGGGGGATAGAAAGAACTTGGAGACTTACAAAGCTCTGTGCCAGCAAATCTAGTGCAAATGGAACACATAAGTGTATAGAGGAGGCTGAGGGACAGGAAGGAAAGTAAATCTACAAGGCTTCCCGGAGAGTGGAATTTTGAGCTAAGTTTTAAAAGGGGATAGGAATTTACAGGAGAAAGCAAGGTATCATAGGCAGGGGAGAGGTCTGTAATAGCAATGAAAAAGATCCCAAATTTGGATTTGGCTTCAATAGGAAGAGTTTGGATCTAAGACATTTTCCTAGAAAAGATGAATTTCTGTGTGACCAATAAATGGGAAACATTGAGTAAATGGAGCCAGAGCATTTGCCTTCTTCCCCACCTCCCCACTTTCTGGGTTCCTAAGTTGGGGTGACATTTGAAGTTGTTCCTGTGGCTGTTAATGTAGGGGAAAGAAGGGAATATAATGGTCACAGTCACAGAACTCCCCACAGCCACCACCCTGACACCTTGGCTAGGCAAAACAATGTCCCAGGGACTCAGGGCCTGCTGAAAACACTCCCTCTTGTTCCACAGCCCTGACAGTGGCCACACCCTTTGCAACCATCTACTCTGGCCTGTGGAGCTACAACTCTGTCCTCTCCTGTGCTGCCATTGGTGGCATGTTCTACGCCCTCACCTGGCAGACACACGTCCTGGCACTCATTTGCGGTGAGTATCCTAGGAGCCCAGGGCCAAAGGCATCCTAATTATTCTTTCTTAGTCACATAATACACATGCAGGATCATAGATTTAGACATTGCAAGAATCATAGAGGTCATTCAGTCCAACTCCCTCATCTTATGGATGAGGAAACTGAGACCCCGAGAACTGACCCTCACCGTCTGTATGACTTTGGGGCAATCACTTCAACTCTGTGGGCCTTGGTTTCCCATTTGTCAAATGGACAGAACACCCTACTGGGTCTGCCTCCCAAAGAGGTGATATATAGATCAATAAGGCAATGTATCTGAAAGCACATTGAACATATTACCAGCAGTAAGAATGTGTAAGCCATCACTCTAATGGAACCTTGATTCAGCCGACAGTATAGAGAACATGCATTGAGACGGACGTTCAGTAGGCTGCAAATATATGTTGAATACCTACTGTATGATCAACCTTGTGTATGCTAGATCCTCTAAGAGATACAGAAAAGAGAAGACAGTACTGGAAAGCACCGTCTAGACTAAATCACCCAGTAAGGTGGCAAAGTGGAGGCCTAAGTTCAAATCCAGCCTCAGAGCACTTACCAGCTGTGTGATCGTGGGCAAATCACCTAATCTCTGTCTGCCTCTGCTTCCTCATCTCTAAAGTGGGGATGATAATAGCACCTACCTCCCAGGATTGCTTTGAGGACCAAATAAGATAATATTTGCAAAGCACTTAGAACAGTGGCCGGTATGTAGTAGGTACTCAATAAATGCTTAATTTCCTCCCTTATTTTAAAGATGAGAAATTGAGTCACCAAGAGGACAAGTAGCTTGCCCAATATCAGATATTAAGCAATATGGTGGGCCTCAGACAACTGTAAAATGAGATTATTGAAAGACAGGGCCACTGAGGTCCCATGTGGGTCTAGATCTCTGTATTTGTGATTAACAAATGCTGAAAAAGAAGCAAGTGCAGTAGGCCAGTGTCCCAGTTCTCTGAGTGTAGGTCAAGAAAGGGGGCCAGGCCTGCAGCAGCCTCACCCTATCCTGTGGGAAGGAGGCTGTGGATGGTAGGATCTCCCACCAAGGGCTCCCTCCCTCTGACTGATGAATCTTCTCTTCCCAGCATTATTCTGTGCTTACATGGGAGCAGCCCTCACCAACATGATGTCAGTGGTAAGTCTGAAATTCCCTGGGAGGGGACCTAGAGTGGAGGACAGGCATTGGGTGCACTGTGGAGGGAGGCCTCCTTGGCAATTTGTGATGATCTAGGCTACCTCACTCCATTCAATGTGTGAAGCAGAAAATTGAGGGTTAGAGGGAAGATTTGGGTTCCTGTGTCTGTCTCTGTATTTAAATCTGTGGGGGAGTACTTTATATGGTTGTATATATGTGAATATGTGTGTCCATGTTTATGTAGGTGTGTC
Organism: Gymnobelideus leadbeateri; assembly: GCA_011680675.1. Taxonomy (NCBI): domain Eukaryota; kingdom Metazoa; phylum Chordata; class Mammalia; order Diprotodontia; family Petauridae; genus Gymnobelideus; species Gymnobelideus leadbeateri. Next base: position 596,143 of record WOXC01008685.1, read on the forward strand.
TATATATGGGTACATATGTATAGATGTATAGACACATACACCCATATATGTACTTTTAATATTTATGGTTGTGTCCATATTTCTGTTTAAATGTATAAATATGAGGCATATCTGCCTCTGTGCCTTCAAAGTGTTGGCATGAATGTGTGTGCATATGCAAGATGTGGTTGGAAGGAAATGGTATGAGAAACATTTCTCTGGAGCATCCCAATAAAGTGCCCACATATGCGATGGACTAAAAAATCCCGGAAAGCAAATGACCAAAGTCACTTGGACCTTAGATCTCATAGCATAGCTCTTATCAGCCTGAGTCCTCATAGGACCCATCTGTCCACTGATGGGAGGGGAGACTTACTCTTTTCTTTCCCCATGTCCTTCCCATGTATCCACTGTGGAAGGACAACCATCTCATGGTCCCCCTTCCCGTCAGAAAGATTAAGAGGTGTGGCAGTGAACCCCCAAACCTGGTATGCTTATTTTCAGGTTGGCTTGACACCCGGCACATGGCCCTTCTGCCTCTCAACCCTTACTTTCCTGCTTCTGACCACCAACAACCCTGCCGTCTACAAGCTGCCACTCAGCAAAGTCACATACCCAGAAGCCAACCGGATCTATTACCTGACAGTGAAGAACATGGAAGAAGATAAACGCCCCACCGGTGACTAACCAGGGCCCCATCAAAAAAAAAAAAAATGTGCTCTCCCATGTCTGGTCCTTCAGATGTTAAGCACACATGCAAGTTAACTATTATATCCCATGATGCTAACCTCCCTTGCCATCCCATACTCTTGTAATAATCCCCCTACCAAAAAAAAAAAAAATCCTTAACACAGTTTTCATTGAAGATGATTTTTCCTCCCTCTTTCCCCTTAATTCCCCATAGCCATTCATCATCCTATATTAGTGGGAGCTAGTAACGAGCTTGCTGTAGTTAAAATTAAGGAGGGCATTTAAAAGTCCATTGACTTAAAACAGAGACATTATTTAGTCTCTGGCAAGGTGATTAAGACATAATCCTATTGGAGTATTTAACCAGATAGTAAATGTTATAAAATCAAGCTTGATTCTCTACCTATATGGAATCACTAGGGAGACCCTGGAGCACATGTATAAATCAAGATAGAAAACATATATGTGAATTTCAGAAAAGGTTTCCCCCAAAAAGGGAAAGCTCCATCCTGGTTCATATGTTTTAAGCTAGAACTGGGTGACTTTGCATAGCAGATCTGAACCAGGAAAAGAGTGTCTAAAAACCTCAACTGATTTTATATATACATATATATTTTTTTATTTTTTTAAGAGATGAGCATTAAAGGCCAGTCAATTCTCAGTAGCAAGGAGGAATGATCAGCAAATTCATGAATCAGGATCCTGTTTATATATCTATTGGGGATGTCAAGCATTTGTTAGCTCCAGTCAAATACTTGCGTGTAGCTGTCAGTCTTAGAAGTTGTTGGCTGAGTCTGATAGGAGAAATTCAAACTGTTAAAGAAACTCTCATTTTAGTCAAAGATAATCAGTAACTGAACTAGAGACAGCACCTCATTTATAGCCAGGGAGCAGCTCAAAGAAGCATGCTACATGTGGATCTGGAGGCCCTAGGCTCAAATCTTAACTGTGATTCACTTGTTATGTGACTTGAGGCCAGATACTATCTCTCTAGGCCTCAGTTTCCTCAGCTTAACATGAGGGAATCGGAGTAGATAATTTCTAAAGTGCCTGCCAACTCAAACTCTGTGATCTTAGCCTTGACAGTAGACCTTCATTCATTAATTTCATAATTGTCCTTCCCTGCCAGTAACCTGAATTCAATTACATGTAACAAATGTACAAAATGCAATGAGGGGAAATCCAGACGGGGCTTATCCTGTGGATCCGACAACATGGGCCTGAAAGTCTAGCATTTGTAACGATAAGTCCCGTTTTTAAATTTTTTTTGAGGGGGGAAGGCAAGGCAATTGGGGCCAGTGACTTGCCCTAGGTCACAGAATTAGTAGGTGTTAAGTGTCTGAGGCTAGATTTGAACTCGGGTCCTCCTGACTACAGGGTCGGTGCTCTATTCCCTGTGCCACCTAGCTGCCCTCATTTTAAAATATTAGGGCAAGAAAAGGATTAAAAAATTAAGGTAGCCTCATGTTGAGGGTGATCTGAATTCTTAAGAAATAGGACAAAGAATAGTGAGATTAGAGATTCTGGCCCAAGCATTCCATCACCAGACATTCACAATTGCCTCCCCTTTGGTGGACTTCAGTTAAATACTGGCTATGCTGCATTGAGCATGCAATATAGAAGGAACATGCTAGAATATAGAGTATGGTATCCTGGTCAGCTGTGTGATCTTAGACAAATTACCAAACTACTCTGGGGTTCAATTTCCTCATCTGCAAAATTAATATATGTGCCTGGCCTGCCTCTTAATCAAGTATTATCATGAGAAATGGATGAAATGTTGAATATATAAACACTTTAAGCATATTAAACACTATCCCAGGTATATCTTTATTTTTAACACTGATATGAATGAGAAAGTCTCTGTACCTAGGCCTATGAATAGTTTGCTTTAGTCCTAGCCTACTCTTAGGTCTAGCCATGAAGAAAAAAGTAGAAAGTTAGAGTTGGGAAACTAATATTATCCTTAGTCTCTCAACTTAGCTTTGTTCAGAGGTTGTGAGGAAAAGAAAGCCAGCGTTTGTTTGCTTGTTTTTTAAATATAACCTCCTAAAATGACAGAAAGGTTCATGACCTCAGAATTCCATCAAAGGCTACCCTCAGTGGAGTTCTCAGCACCAAGGAATGTCCTCAGCTAAATTATGAGTAAGTGGTTTTGTCTTTGGTGCCTTCCAATCTCCGTTGCCAACACCTCTCCTTCCTCAGGACAGTCTCATCCTCCCCATATGTCCATTCTGTGTCCCAGTCTTGCTCTTGAGTGGCTGTCAACCATTTCTTGATAAGGTATTGCCTGGATTTAAGAGGTCAGCTGAAAACAGCATGTATATTTGAATTTTAACAAGGGATTCTGGGAGCCTTGAAGAAGCAAAAGAATGAAGATATTGGTATAAGATAGGAATTCTGTCTAAGACTACCTCAAAGTCCAGTGCCAAAAACAAAGTCCTTCGTCCACCTGTTCATAAGGCTAACCCATTGACAAGGCCCAACAGCCCTTCTAATTGTGATTCCTTACAGGGTGAGAAATGGCACTAGCCCTCTCAGAGCAGACCCAAAGCATTTGATCTGAACTGAATGTTTTCTATTAGTCATGCTTTTTATTAGTTTTCCAGACAAGAGGAAATATTTGGATGTGAAACACTATATAAACTCCTTTGGAAGAAATCATGGTCTGCCCTTTCACCCCCTATCCCACCCCTAGATCCTTTCCATTCCTTGTCTTTTATAAGGCATCCTGTCAGATGCCTGTTTTTTTATTTTAACTTCCCACTTCAACCTCAGACAGAAACAAGTTTAATTAAGTTGGAAACTCGATTCTTCAGGAAAAAAAAATGTCCAGTATGTCTGGCAGAACCTTTGCATTCAGAAACCTTTGAATATCTCTATATGGCAGGATTACACATATGAACGCAACCATAGGATTCTTCTATGCATGAGGGTGTTTGTAATGGAAAGAAAGTTAACTCATCAGTTTGTTATATGGAAGGACAAACTGACTAGGCTGCTGTATTAGTAGATAATGATTTGATTAGCCAAAGGAAATATTATTATTGTTTTTAAAAGGTCATCTAGAAAGATAGGATTCATGCATTTCTTCTGGGTAATAAAAGGAAAACCAGATGACAACCTCTCCCACACAGGATAAGTCAACTTCTGCCCTAAAGGCACCTTTTACTCTAAGAGGCTAGGAGTCTTTGACACCATGTACTAAGAAAGGGACAGGTAGAGGCTATCACTGATATTGCAAGGAAAGTTACAGAAAGGATTGAGAAAGACAAAGAAATATTTTGTTAACTCTACAATTTTTCACAGGGACACCCCACTGGCTGCTTCATATCTAGTTAGGCACAAGGGCTATTTCAATTGAAGTACTCAAAACTATTGTGTAGACCAACCAGGCTTTGCCTGAAATTCCTCTCTTCCCTTTCCCTATCTTTCCCCCTTCTAACAACGGGATGTATAACTCCCCTAACATGTCCACTCGTGAGAAATACCATCAGAGAAAAATATTAAAGCCCTACCCCCTTTAAAATATTAAAGTCCGTTCACTGTCTTCCTAGCATGTATTGTTGTGATAACTATAATTGGTTTGTGACCTATTGGCTTGTTTATTTTCCCATTTGAAACTGAAAGTTATTTGAGGGCTTGGTGGGTGGGAAGACTTTAAGAAATGGTGTCCTAAAACTTTGATGGGGCTGGCTGCTACATTGTGAATCTGATTGCCACCCAATAAACTATAGTCTTATTTAGCAACTTCAAGGGTGTTTGATTTTTGTGCAAGTTTTTAGACATTCTTTTTATTTCCCTTCAGTTATTCTGCTATGAGACAAGTGAGGCCTTCTTCCTCCAAAATGAACCTTTTGTCCCCAGAAATAGCTCAGAAGGGGAAAAGTTTAGAAAAACTGATTTATCCTTAGTAACTTCAAAATAAGTTCTCTAGGGAGTGGCACTCATCCGGGGCAAAGGATACTTGGAGGTATTTATGTCCATGGAAGGGAGCAAAGGAGGGTCTGGCCCAGGTTTCTCCATTGTGTTTTACCTTTTCATAATCATCTCCATGTAGAATTACTGGTCTTCAGTAAAAGCAGTCACCTTCTACAACTTTAGAGGGTTTAGCTGAAGAGGAAAGTGCAGTGTTTGATGAGGTCTTAAGAGATCTCAAACAAAATGCTGCTGAATTGGGTGCAGAGTGATGGAAAGAATACTGGATCCAAAGCCAGAAGAATCAGCTTGAATCCCCATTCTGCCAGCTGTGATTTGTGCGACTTTGGGTAAATCACTTCCCCTCTGACCTCCTCAGCGTCCTCACCTTTGGGATAAGGGGCTTGGATGAGCTCGCTAAAGTCCCTTCCAACCTGGAAATCCCAAGATTCCATTACTTCAAAATTCAAATGTCCTTTACACAATAACTTAAAGTTGGCAAAGGGTCTCACAACAAGCTTGTAGGGAAGATTTGGTGGGTATTATTATCCCCATTTGAAGAAACAGGCCCAGAAAAGTTAAGTGACTTTCTCATAGTTGTACCTGATTCTGAGTCTATCCACTACAAGCCTTCAGGAACAAGGAACCTAATGCTCCTAGGGTCAGTCCCATCCCGAGCACAAAAGTTTACGGGGCCTGCTCAAGAAAGGACTCAGACTGCCTTCTATTCTTCCCTGCTTGGCTTTCCAGTCACCAGGCTCTGACTGTTATAAAGCTATTTACAACCCTGTTCTCTTCAGTCCAGGGAGAGAATCCTTCAACCCTTTGGAATTCTCTAGATTACTCTCCTGGACATAATTATTTCTAGAAGGCTTACATGCTTTCACAGGTGGCATCCCAGAGTCACTGCTGGGAGTGAATGAACTAGTTAGTGAAGAGGCAATTGGGAAATTGACCCACCTGCATAGCAAGTAAGGCTCCAGAAGTGGCTTGGAATGAGGGCACCACCTCAGGTGTCAAGGTGGGGCAAAGAAGGCTGAAGCCATTAGAAAAATGGCAGCAAAGACAGAAGGAAGGAATACTGTTGAGAACTGAATGGAGCAGGGTAGCTCTGCTGTGAGCTTGACGTCCCTGGGAATGCAACAAAGACTTTGGGGGGCCCTGAAGATGGCTTTAAATCTAGAGTAAATGACACGAAAGAAGCCGCCACCTTCGCCACTGTCTAAGGAAGCTGGACCAACACTAAATGCAGCTCTCCTTTCCTTGGGCCATTCCAGCTTGTTTGTTTTTCTTTCTTTCCATGGAATGTCCCCCATGCCCAAGTCACTCTCCTCACTAATTCCACACCAACTAGTGAAGTGGGAGAGGAGACTCTGACGTCAGCTGGGCCTGCTTGGAGGTTGCCTGCTCAGGTGTATCTAATTCTGAGTCTCTGAACCTGGGTGGGCCACCCTGCTCCCAATTATTGCCATGTTCCCAGCTTCTGGGCAGCTGATGCATAGCCCCATAGAGCCCAGAAAGCCAAACAAGGTATGTTTAGATTGGGACCTCATCTCGAAGTCCCCAGGATGCCCAAGCACATAGCCTTTTGGGAACTGGGGGTGGGGGTGAACTTCACTAATATAAAGATCTCTAGGACACTCTTTCATGAGACAGAGACCTGGATTCCCATCAGAAGCTCATGGTGAAAGCCTCATCTGCAGAGATCCCGGAGTCCAGCATCATGGACAGCTCTCTTTAGGAAGGAGTAGCAGTATCCAGAAAGTGGAGAGGACTGAAATTTTCCACAGCATTAGGTGCAAGGCACCTTAGGGATAGGACTGGGCAGAAATTTCCACTGGGGAAAGGAAGGAGATTCTGCTCCCTGCCTGGAGAAAGGAATTAAAGGAGCTTATTTTATTAAGGTGGAAGGGGGGAGGAGGGGCAATTACTAGGACCACAATCATCCTGAAACCCTTTGCTAGGGAAGAGAGCAGCCAGGATGTAATGTACCAGCAGGGGATGGCACATCAAACTGCCTAGTCAAGGGCACTACCCCTTTAAGAAAAAGCACTACCACCAGCAAACCTGGTGAATTAAACCAATAGGGAGACCATGGTAACAAAAGCCTACTGTGCCAGGGGAATTTAGGAAATTGTCATTTGACAGGAAGACTAGAAAGGGAGAAATAAAAATAATAGCAAGCTAGTAAATTGCAAAGAGTACATTTTCCTTCCTCCATCCCCTGTTTTCTTCCTCCTCCTCTTCCTTCATGGTACCCAACACCCATTGGCAGAGATGCTCCAGGCATGAATTTAGAGAATGCAAGGAGACTTTTAAGTAACTAAGTCAGAGAATGAGAGGCAAGGGGATGAGAGTCTAGGGAGAAGGCACCTGGAAACTGAGTGCTGGAAGGACCACCCTCGCCCAGGGGAAGGGTGCTGACAAGCAGCAGCCCCAAAACCCCCATGGTCTGGTGTCTTGCTGAAGGCAGCCCAAGAACGAGGTCTCAGGACAGAGAAAGGATCTGCCTCCCTCCAGGACACTCCAACTCCCCCACAGGGGAAGGAGAAAGGTTTGTTTCTTCCTGTTACCCTTTTCCACTGAGCCACATGGTCTTGGGCCTTGGGGACTTGCAGACAACTTCTAGGAAAAACCAGAGACCACAGAGTCTGAGAGCTGGGTGAGATCTTAGAGCGCATCACATCCACCCCTCCCCCCCCTTTGTGAGGCATCTGTATTGTACAAGGAATAGAGCACCAGGCCTAGAGTCGGAAAGACCCAAGTTCAAATCCAGCCTCAGACACTTACGAGCTGTGTGATCCTGGGCAAGTCATTTAACCCTGGGTCCATTTCCTCCCCTGCAAAATGTGGTAATAATAGCACCTATATCCGGAGGTGGTTGTGAGGATCAGATAAGATATCTGTAAAGTGCCTGGCATGTAGGAAGCTCTGTGTAAATGCTAGCTAATTGTTATTATTATTTTACAAAGAAGGAAAGTAGTGAGTTGATTCATCCAAGGTCTCACAGCTAGTGACAGAACTGAGATTAGAACCTAGGTCTGACTCCTGTCCAACACTTTCTGCCTCACTATGATGTCTCATAGGATGATGGATCTAAGTCCCAGAGGACTAAGGAAATCAGGATGCCCCTGGATCTCTTCTTGTGTGCTTTAAACACTTAGGAGTCCCCCAAATCCCGGGGGTCTCCTTGAATTAAATGTTGTCTTTACCAAAAGTGTCCCCTTATCTTCTTCTTTGTTTAATCTAGAAAGGCTCTGAAGTCCAGTCAGGCTGTACCTTCTGTCCTAAGGATTTATTAAAAGACTGGCCCATATGACATAAGCAGTGGTCCCTACATCCATCATTGGTTTGCAAGATTGTAATTGGGTACCATGTTCTTATCACTATGTACATAGCGTGCTCTAGTACAGGGGTGAGGAACTTATGGCCTTGAGGCCACATATGTGGCCCCCTAGATCCTCAAGTGCAGCTCTTTGATTAAATCCAAATCCAAGGGAATTTATTCTGTGAAGTTTAGATTTAGCCAAAGAGTTGCACTTGAGGACCTAGAGGGCCACATATAGCCTCAAGTTTGCAGGCTCCCCATCCCTGATAGGAGAAAGAACTGGCCTTGGAGTCTGGGGGCCTGGATTCCACTCCCAGCCCTGTCCCTGACTAGCTGTATGACCCCAGGCAAATCATTTCACCTTTCTAGGCCACAGTTTCCCCATCTATTAAATAGTTGGGACCAGATGATTTCTAAAGTCATTTCCAGTGCTAGCAACTTGTTCCTCTGATGTTCCTCTTGCTTTTACTGCCTAAAAATAGACATTTAATTTTCAAGGGGTCCATTTGATATATTGAATATTTACTATGGGCTAAAATAGATCTGTGAAATATTTGTGGATTTCAATGATTTACCTACTTTCTCTCCTAGAAAATGTGGTAGCAGGGCGGCTAGGTGGCGCAGTGAGTAGAGCGTCGGCCCTGGAGTCAGAAGGACCTGAGTTCGGATCCGACCTCAGACACTTAACGCACACAAACAAAAACCTAGCCATGTGACCTTGGGCAAGTTACTTAACCCCAATTGCCCTCCAAAAAAAAAAATGTGGTAGCAGAGCATTGGCCTCTGTATTAGAAGACCCAGATCCAACAGTTTTATGGTCCTCCCCTCTAGTAAGTGCTATGAGGAAATACAAGAGGAGAAGACCCTGCTCTTAAAGTAGTTGGTAATCTAATTGAGGAAAAAGGGGTAACACATAAAGGCACTGGTGAGCAATTCTGTTTTGAAGAAAGTAGTCCTGATTCAAAGTCAGGACCAGAGACTCTTCAACAACTGTAAGAGCTGTCCAAAAGGAGGAAGACCTGCCGTGGGAGGGAAGGAGTACCCTGATGCAAGAAGTCTTTAGACAGCTGTGAGATGACTACTTGTTGGGCAGGGGGCAGAAATCGATACTTCAAGTTGGAGTTGGAATAAATGGTTTAAGATCCTTTCCAACTCTGAAAAGTCTTTGATTCTAAGTGGCGAGGAAATGCAAAGAACTGAGAGATTATTGTGGATGACAATTGGCAACCCCTATCTTCCTAGAAGGGAATGGATGGTTTCTGTCCTATATTCATAGAAGAGACAGAAGTTGGGTTGGGTGCAGAAAAATGAGGGTTTAGGTGGCACAGAATGACAGGATGGTCTTTTCAAATTATAAGGTGATGGAGGTATGACTAAAAGTAGGAAAAGAATGTCAGTGAAGAGACTTGAATGATAATAATGAAGGGTTTGTATGGGAGAAAAGGTGGAAACAACTTGGATAGATCAAGTGCAAACAGATTGGGGGAGGAAGGTGGCTTGAAACCTAGGTAAAGGAATTGGAATTTACAAAGATAGATGATTAGGAAACCATTTTAACTTCCTAAAAAAGGGAGGAATGGGGATAAAAGTTTTGTTTTGGGGTGAGGAATTTGACAGTGTGTAGGTTATATTGCAGAGGGAAGAGTCAGAGAATTTGGTCAAGAAATTTTTTTCAATAATTCAAATACAAGGAGCTGAGGGGCCAAGGGTCATGACAGTGAGAATAGAGAGGAAGAACAGATATGAGAGGTGTTAAAGGAGAAATTGATAGCATTTGATGGTGGAGTGGCTATATTTTTAAAAATTCTTCCTTCTCCTTCACTCTATCTTTCCCAGTAGGCATAGTATATAAAAGGAGATGAAATCAATCCAACCAATTAGTCTACTAGTGAGCAGCTCTGGGAAAAGGTGCAGGGGCAAAAGGTGTGAACAGGTGAGGAGGTTAAGCACCATTGGCTAAAATCAGATCTATGAATTACTCATGGGTTTCAATGATTCATACTCTTCCTGTCTCACAAAGAGGTACCAAGAAAATAACAGAAAGAATAGTGGACCTGGAGTCAGAAGTCCTTACTCTAATGGTTCTCTTCTGTGACTAAAGCTCTCTACAAAATGGAGAATAACAGTACTATCACTATCTATCGTTGAAGGTTTTGATGGAGAAAATACTTGGTAAATCCTAATGTTAATGAGATTTGTGAGTAAATCCTAATGTAGCAATGTGAGTTATTATGAAAAATAACAACACTGAGAATTGACTAATGGGTGATTAGATGACAATGATCTAAAATAATTTGCTTCCTTGTGCCAATGTTAATATGGCTCCATGATATGGCTCTAATCTTCCATTCACTTTTTCCTCAGGGTTTTTCTCTTCTTAGATTTTCTAGGGATTTTTTTTTTTGGGGGGGGGGCTCTTTGCTATTATTTCTTTTGCTTTCCATAGGAAATGTCAGCCATAGCCTAAAGGTCAATGTACCCTAGAGAAGGGGTAGGTAGGTAGACAGAGAGCTGGGGCTAGAGTTAGGAAGACTCATCTTCCTGAGTTCAAATTTGACCTCAGACACTTACTAGCTGGGTGACCCTGGGTGAGTCACTTTACCCTATTTGCCTCAGCTTCCTCATCTATAAAATAAACTACAGTAGGAAATGACAAAATACAAACCTTGCCAAGAAAACTCCATACCAGGTCTCAAAGAGTCAGACACAACTGAAAATAACTGAACAACAACACCCTACAGAATTCTGCTCAGATCAGCGCTTTGCCACTGACCAGTTATATGACCTTGGTCAAATACTTCCTCTCTTGGGCCTTCATTGCCTTATCTGTAAAAGCAAAGGCTGGGATTGGGTGATCCCCATGCTTCCTATCAGCTCTAGCATTCTGTGATGATCCTCTGAAAAACGGCTTAAAAGAATGAGTTCAGCACGGAAAGAGAGGATTGTTTTAGCTTTACTAGGCACAAGTAAGTAAGTAATTTTTTTGAATCAAATTGAATTCTATGCATAGGCCATTGAGCCAGGTGCTAAAAAGACAAAGATGAAAAAGTTATTCTTCCCTTGCCCTGAAGGGGTGTAAAAAATCTACTGGGGTCAATAAGACTTGCATACAAACCAATAACTACAAGGTAGAATGTGACAGAAGGGAAGGAAGGAAGGAAATAAGCATTTGTTAATAGCCTACTATGGGCCAGGCTCCATAGGCTTACGAATATCTCAATTGGTCCTTACAACAGCCTTAGGAAGTAGATGTTATTGTTACCTCATTTTACAGTTGAGGAAAATGAGGTAAATAACTTACCAGGATCACCCAGCTAGTAAATGTCTGAGGCTGGACTAGAACTCAGGTCTTCTTGACTGCAGAAAGGGTCCAGGGAAAATGCTCTAGCAATATTTGAGGAAGGAGAAATTACCTTCGCAGAAGGTATCAGCTAAGGCTTCATGGGGGAGGTCGTACCCAAGCTTAACCTTGAAGGAAGGGAAATATCTCAATGGCCAGAGATGAGGAGGGGGCATATTTTAGACACATGGCGGCAGGATACATGGAGGTAGGAGAGAGCAAGGCCTATTTAAGTAACACACTGCTAGTAGAGTTAGGCTGGAATGTAGAGCATGAGGAAGAAAAAACCAGAAAGATATGAGTGTATGAAGAAGATGAACATGAAATGAGATTATAAAAGGTAAGTAGGAGCCAGACTGAGGAGGGCCATAAGTCCCAAACTAAGTAGTATTCATTCCATCCTATAAACAATAGGGAGCCACTAAAGGATTTTGAGTAAAGGAGTGACCTCATCAGACCTGTGTCTTTGGAAGGAACATGTGGTGACTGTATCTTTTAATGTTGAGGAAATTGCCTTGGATCGAATGTGAGTGTGCAGAGGTAGGGAGCAAGGAGGTCAAAAGAGATGCTGAGAAATGGGAGATGACCCTGAGGGTGTGGCTGCATAGATTCTCCACAGTGTGAGTTCTACATTGTTCTTTCTAACAAATGATGTGGGGCTGAAAGAAAGCCAGCTCTGGGAGACAGGTTTTAAGAGCCACATGCAAAACCCAGTCACAGAGAGAGAAGCCTCACAGACCCTGTAGCCTGTCAGCAAAGATGGCTTTTTAGCAAAGAAAATCTGAATCCTTTGTCTCATCTAAAGGACCTTTATTCCCCCCATCAAAAGGAACCATTTAGAAGTTACAAAAGGGAAAGTAACACAGCCTCTGCTGTGTGGCCTGCGTGTTTTTCTACAAGACTCAAAGTGGCCTTTGTCACCTTTGACATCTGGATGGCTGGCATTTCATAGGGTCTCTGCTAGAAGTCAGGTCAGGTGTAGCCACTGTGGGAGGGCTACTCTTCTGGAAAAATGCTTCTTAACAAATCATTATCACTCATAACTGCCTTTCCCTTACCTGTAAGCATCACTGGCCCCTGGCCTGGGAAAACACTGGAGCTCAGTGAGCCTTCTGGGTAGGCACCATGTCCTGGAATGGACCTGAACCAGATCCAGCACAAGGTCCGCTGCATCAGGACACCTAAGGAGACTTCTTTCGGAGGATCGCCATGCTTCAAACACCATTGGCATGCAGAGAAATTACTGAACTATTAAGACTAACTTCTATTCCAGGAAATAGTGTAGAATGTGGGTACTTTCTAGGGGCAAAGCCCTATACTGAGTGTAATGAGGGACTCACCAGCCTGAATCATAATGAGAGCAGCTTATATTTACATAGAAGAAAGGCAGTATTACTTAGTTAAAAGAGAACCAGCCTTAAAGCTAGGAGGACCTGAGGTCAAGTCCAATCTCTGACACGTAGTAGCTGGACGACCTCTTTGTGTTCTAGACAAATCTCTAAGATTATAAATTGTGCTTATATTATAAAGGTGCTGCCTGGAGGGAGTTTCCTCATACAGGGAATTCATCACATTTATGAAATCACAAGTCTGTCCTTCTCTATATATATTCATAGGTCTTACGAGTCCTGCCCAAGCAAGCTAATGGTCTAAATATAAACATATGAAGTACCTCACTTTTCTCATCTGTTAAATGGGTATAATACCTGCCTTCCTCAGGTCAGAGACCATAACAGGGCAGCAACTTTGACAGTTTCAAAACATTGTATTATATTATAATTATATTTATATTATACATAATACATTAGTATATATTATAATATATGATATTAATTTCCAGCTGGTGTCCAGGCATCCCCCAGTTTTTGAGTGTGTGATCATTCCCATGGTAGAGGAGATTTAAGGCAAAAAGTTACAACACAATGTCCCTTGCAGCCGATCTGATTCACGGCTGTAGTTCTGTACAGCTGGAGAACCCAGCTGATAGCAAATAACTGACCTGTAATTCACAGTAGCCTCAGGACATATTATAGAATTGATTCACATGAAGTGTGGTTGATTATGATGGGGAAGAAGTAAACAAGGGTTTCCTAAGGTCTTCAGAAAGTGACATAATGACATAAATCTATCACTGTCTTTCCTGGGATCACAGGGCCTAGGTTGTAATCCCAAGAAATAATTAGCAGACATTTGAGCCAATAGGCAGCTTCCCTTGACCCTGTCAATGCCAGCCAGTAGGTGATGTAGGTAATCACCGACATAGTGTGGGTTGATAACCAGGAATGGCATTCCATCAAAGAATATTTTCCCCTCTACCATTCAGTGCTTGAATTCCCATTCTAAGGGGTCCATCTCTTTAATTTAAGCATCATCCCCTCTTAAAACAGGAACAGATGATCACTAAATCAGCAACACCTACCCAGGAATGGATGTTTTATATTTCTCTCCTTGACAAAACTACAACACTGGATTTTTATTTTTTATACAGACATGGGTTAGACTTAAAAAAAAAAAACCCAAACCCTCTTAACCTTGACTTTGCTTTTGGTTTCCTACCCTTTAAAGTACCTAAGATTTTGCTCCCCTAAATACTCCTACCTCACTAATTCAGGTTGATTAAGTAATCTTGCTCTTCTTCCTTCCCAGAGCTATTGATTTTCCTACTCAGGACTTATGTTTTCAGCCTCACACTCTTTGCCTCTTCCATATTCCTTGCTTGGGAAGGAGGGGGGATGTTCAGTGGGTTTGAAAAAAAGAAAGGGGCATGGTTCAAATTTTTAAAATAAGGAAGTAGGGCAGTTACTCCATGGGCAGACAAAATCAAGGTTTCCACAGAAAGGAAATACTAGAGAGGTGGGGTAGCATAGTGGATAGAGGTCTGGCCTCAGAGTCAGACCTTTCTGAGTCCCATGTCTGATGCAACTGGTTGTCTGATGTGGTCAAAAAGAGACGCAACCTCTCAGTGTCCCTAGGCTATTCTCCAAGAATATAATTGTAGAACAGCACCCATCTCCATTGGTAGGGGAATTTCCTTATCAGGAGTTCCCTATACCAATGGAATCCTGAGCAGCCAGACACAAGGCCCACATTAGTACTTTAAAATAGACAGGCATTGTCCTCATGTTAATCCTGTAAGAGAAACAGTATAAACACGATCTTCACTTTACAGATAAAGAGGCTAAAACTGCCAGAGGTTACACATTCTTAGCCATGATCTACTAAGTACTAAAGCAGGGATGAAATCTGGGGTTTCTAGGTCCAAGACCAGAGTTCCTTAAATTGTGACACCGGGTTTTAGAGAAAGGTCCATATAGACCTGGGGATAACTAAGAGAGGAAAAGAATCGGGATGCCATCCGTTGGAGACTTAAGGAAGTGAGATGGAAAGCCAGATGATCCTGCCTTCCTAGCAGCCTTGTTGGGCTTCATCCTTAGCATTCGTTATATGTGATTTTCATTTCCCATTGCTCCTTGATTTCACCCTTTCTATTCAGAACACAACTTAGACTGACTTGGAATTTATCTCTGATCTTGCACCCCCGGCCAGGTGGCAGTGAGGAGCACCCTCCCAAAGTTGAAGAAAAAGGGGATGAGAGCCTAGAGGTTGCTGTGCCCAGGCGAAGGAACATATTTCACATTGAATGGTCATCCATACGGAGGAGGAGTAAAGGTGAGACCAATGCTTCTTCCTCTTTTCCACTCCTTTCCCCATTCTCGTCCTCTCATCTATTACTGGAGATGGGAAGGGGGTCTAAGAATAGGAATGGATCCACCACAGGCTGGAGATTCTGAAGTTGAATTCTCCAAAATCCAAACCCTCAGCAAACTTGTCCTTTCTCCATCCTAAGAACCCTCTTCCTCACATCTGTATCCTAAAAGGTGGTACCCAGAACTTAACATAATACCCAGATCTGATCTGGCCAGGGCAGAGTTCAGAGAGTAACTATTTTTCATATAGATTCAGTCAAGAAATCCCCAGCCTATCAGATATTAGGTCTTTTTATGAAGATCTAGAAGGGACCTCAGAGATGACCTAGTCCAAACCTCTCCCTTTGCAGTGAGGAAACTGAGGCTTCAATACTAACTCAACACATTTATGAAACAGCTATTACATTGCAGTCATTGTACTGGTTGCTAGGAGTATACTCCTGTCACCAAAGCTATTATTTCATTGATTCAGTGAACTCCCAATACAGATGGTCACTTCCTTCACAATATATGGAACTGAGAGTTACTTAGACCACTAAGAGGTAAAGTGATTTGGTCACACAGACAATAAGCCTCAGAGACTGGCTTTGAACTCAAGGATTCCTGACTCTGAGACTGATTCTATCCACTACACCATGATGCCTCTCAATACAAAATGTAAATACAAATTAATTTGAGGGGACAGGGAGGGGACTAACAACAGAAGAGGTCAGGAAAGACTTTGTGGAGAAAAATTTCTGGGTTTGGAATTCACTGAATCAATGAAATTATAGGTTTGGGGACAGGAACACACCTCTGTGAAGTTCTCATAAAGAGTACCTACTTGGTGGAATTCAAAAGCAGTCATTCTGACTGCAAATCCAGAAGCTGGGAGGTGCAGTAGATAGTGCTAGCCTTGGAATCTGGAAGAACTGAGCTCAAATCCAACCTCAAACATTTATTAGCTCTGTGACTCTGGGCAAGTCTAACCTCAATTTCTTCACCTGTAATGTAAGAATAATAACCCTACCTGCATCCCAGGATTATTATGACAATTAAATGAATAACATATATAAAGTGCATTGCAAACCTTAAAACACTCTATAAATGCTGGCTGGTGGGCTATCCCTTTGCCGCCATGCAGGACAGCATCTAAACTAGCCAAATGGAATATGCATTAAAACACCTTAGAGATAAAGGAAGCATTCCAAGTGGTCTTTTAAAATACATGAAGTATGTCAATGGCAGGCACCTCCATGGTCCTTCAGACCCAGGATTCTGTCTCTAATGAAAGTAAGCAGGGATGATTTAGAACACGGTTTAGTGCTCCTGAAAACAGTTAGCCTCAACCCCGATAGAAAAGAGGCTGAGACATAGGAACAGCAGCAGGGTTGTACGTGAAAGAACTTAATGAAAAATAAAAATTTCCAGAAGATAAGTGGAAAACAGGAGGGTCTGAAGGAGACAGCCAGGAGAAACATGTGCACAGTGATGAAAAACAGAAAGCAAGAGACAGTTCATTTGCTGAGCCAAGCGTCTCACTTCCTCACAAAGCTCAGGAACTATTTTTTCCTGGCTCTTAGAATTCCATCTCCCAATTCTACTTATGATTGCAGTCTTAATTTCTTTGAAAATTTCCTAGCACCTGAAAATCTTGGGTGTTTAGCAAATGGGTAAGATGCGGATGAGAGGAGAGCCAGACTCTAAAAACACAAGTATTCCAAGGGACATGTTGCTATTCTCAAAACTTACCATCAGGGGGACCCAAAGAATCAGAAATGCAATCCTACTCAAAAAAAAAAAAAATGAATTAAGTTTTTATTAACTTTGTTTGATACAAAAAGGATCGCTTAGATGATGTAATGGATAGAGTTTCAGGCCTGGGGTCAGGAAAAGTCATCTTTCTGAGTTCAAATCTGCCCTCAGACACTTCCTAGCTATGTGACCCTGGGTTAGTCACTTCACCCTGTTTACCTCAGTTTCCTCAGCCATAAAATGAGAAGGAAAAAACAAACCAGCTAGTATCTTTGCCAAGAAAACCCCAGATGAGGTCACAAAGACTCAGACACAACTCAACACCAACTGACAAAGACCTCCGTTCAAATCCTACCTCTGAAACACGACTGTGTAACAATAGAGGATTCATTTAACTTCCCTGAACTTCAGTTCCTTCTTCCATAAATTGGAGGGTTTGGACTAGATGATCATTGAGGTCCCATCTAGCATCCATGACCTTCAAAGGCCACCCGCTCCTTTTATTTATTTTTATTTTTTTTGCTTTTTGGAGGGGGGAACGCAGGGCAATTGGGGTTAAGTGACTCGCCCAGGGTCACACGGCCAGTAAGTATTATGTGTCTGAGGCTGGATTTGAAAACCCACTCCTTTTAAAAACACTTCTCATTACAAGGAAGTTTTTCCCTTTGAAGTAAATTTCCTTCTTTTCGATTTCAAACCACTGCCCTCATGGAATGCATGAGCAGGACAAATATAATTCTCCTTTTCCAAAGGACAAGCCATCAAATAGCTGAAAACAATTCTCATATCTCTTACTAGGTTTTATCTCCTCTGGGCTGAACATCCCTGGTTCTTTCAGCAAACACTCATACAATGTCGGTTTCCCTCTTCTTTGTGCTCTCCACAGGGCCCTTCCTAAGATCTGCCAGCTAAACAATATTCCAGATGTGATTTGACCAGGGAACATTATCTCATCCCTCGTCTTTACTTGGCCTCTCTTGATTCAGTCTACGATGCCATTAGCTCTTTTTAGGGGTCTGTTATATTGTATTTTCAATTCACTGAATATAGTTACCTCTTCCACATCTGAGGAATTAAGGACTCCACACCTCTGCAACCTGAAATACATGAAAATGTTTGGCCTCCCTTTGTAACTTTGTCACTACAAAGTTTGCACTTTTTTCTTTTTCTTTTATATCGTATTTCTAGCACCTTAAGTATTTGGCCATAGCTTATATGTAGGCCAATGTTAAGTAAAAATATCATCGTATATTTTATGCATTTCTGAGTTTCTAAACTTTTTCTGTGTCATCTGCTGGCTGTCACATGTCATCTGCAGTAACAGAATAGCCCAGAGGTGTCAAACTCAAATTGAAAGGGGAACACTAACCTGCACATAAAGATCCCCATGGGCTGTATTTTAACCTAGTCCTAAAATATAATGTTATTTCTATTTTATTGTATTTTTATTTGTTTCTGTTAAATATTTCCCAATTTCATTTTAACCTGGTTTAAGAGCTAGTATTGCTGGCTGCATGTGGCCCTCAAGTTACCTGTTTGACATCTTTGATTTATCCTACCAAACCCTGCCCCTATTTTTAAAGACAAATTATGTGGTCACACCTCCTTTATTATGTATTGTGAATTGATTTTTTTTTATCTCAAGTACAAGATAATCAGTTTATCCTTATTAAATTTAATACTGTTAGAATCTATCCAACATTCTTCTCTAAAAATATTTTGGGGTCCTCTGCAAATGTGATGAGCCTATTATTTGGGCCTTTATTCAAAATTTTAATAAAAATGTTAAACAACACAGACCCCAACACAAATAGTTGGAGCAACATACTTAAAGAGTGCCTTCCATGCTGCTATCAAATTATTAATGGCTATTCTTTAGGGACAGCCTGAATTCACCTAATTATCTTCCCATCTAGCCCATATCTCCCCATCTCTGCCATGAGAATAGTGACTTTGTAAATGTGACTTTGTAAATCTAGGTAACTTACATGTACAACATTCCTTTCTCTACCAGCCTAATAGTCCTATCCAAAAAAAAAAAAAAAAGATTCCCTATGGGACCCCAGTGGGAACAGGCATCTTCCTGACTTGACAAAAAGCCACACTGATGACAAGAGAATCAATGACTATGTACTGCTAAGAACTTCTCTGTGAGCTTGTTATCATAGGCATTTTAGAATCCCAACAGATCCCTCATTGTTCCACATGGGGTTTGATGACTGATTAGCACATTAAGAAATTCAATAAATATAATTACACTTGGAGTCAAGGCCTCAGGGTTTTATTACCCATCTGTCTTGTCTTATTCCAGGAGCAGATCATAGATGGAACAGGATCAAAAAGCAGGGAGAATGATAGATTTAAAGCTAGAAGAGACCAGCCCAATCCTTTCATTTTAACAGAAAAAGAGACTGAGTCCCAGAGTGGTTAATGGTGACATTGGTGTAGTTATCAGAGGCTGGATTTGGATGCAAAGCCTCATAACGGACTTCCAAGTTCTTTATCCTACATTAGAGAAAGCCCCCCAGGAATCAGAATACTTGGGAAATGGGAGCATTATAGTCAATTTCTGGTCAGCCTAAGTAATTTAGGATTGAACAGAAAAACATTTTTGTTTCAACACCTGGTATTGAAAACTTTTGAAAATGTCTTAGCTACTTGATTAAGTCCTACCTGCTGAATCTGTCTTTATTGATTGAGATTCTTGTAGGGTGTTGAGGTCCTCTCCCTGAGCATCACTGACCACTGCTCAGCCCTGGAGGTGGACCTGTGCTGACCCAAGACACATATTGGCTTTGATCTGTGGGTGGTTTTGTTCCTCCTGTTTTTACTAAATCTCACATGTTTCCTTTTCTAGTGAGATGCCACCTCCTTCTCCAAGGAGGAGGGTGGGAGTGATGGGGGGAACAGAACAATAAATTTATTGTGCATTCTGGTTAATTGGATCCCAAATAATTAAAGTTTTGATGTCCCAATCCCAGCCACCCCCTGTCCTGCCCAGTCCTTCAGTGAAAGCTAAGTGACCGACATGGTGGTATAGAAAGTATTTGGAGTTAGAAAGTTGGGCTCTAGTCCCCATCTCGTACTGAACCTCTGTGGGTCTAAATTTCCTCATCAGTAAAGTTGAGGTGGAAGGAGGGTACACTAGATGATGTCCAAGCTCACCTTCTAGCTCTAGTACTTTATTTTTTGTGCTTCCACAAATTGATTAAATAATACTGAGTAGGATCAGAGGATTTAGAAGTAGAGAGTCTCTAAGATCATTTAGGCTGATCCCCTAATGAAGGACTAAGGATCAGAGAGGTTATGACCTGCCCAAGTCACACAGCTGAATAAAAACAGGTTTTGCAGTTGGAAGAGACCTTCTAAGACCGTGTAGACAAACATCCTCTTCTTACAGATGAGGATTCTGAAGCCCAGGGAATAGAAGTAGATTACCTAAGGTCACACAGATAGTAAGGAATAGGTCTGGGATTCAATAGGTCTTAGGATTCCCTGTTCCCTTTCTACCTCACACTGCTGTCCATGCTGCGTCCAACTTGCCATGTGTTCTATGGAAATATTAGCGCAGGGGCATCCTAACTGACCGATATTTTCTTTCCTGTCTTTCTCCAGTATTTGGAAGAGCTGAATACCAAGAGAGACAAAGCAAGAATCAGTTCCCTTATCCCTACCAAAAGCCCACACACGAATTTCTTGTGAGTACTGAAAGACACTTCTTTTGTTATCAAATGCTTTATTAACTTCTAGTTTACATCATTCATTTCTGCAAGATTTTGAGTTACAAATTTTCTCCCCATTTTCCCCCCTACCCACCACCCCAAAACAGCGAACCCACTGGATATCCCCTTCTCCAATCTACTCTCTCCCATATCTTCTCCCATACCTCCTCCGACTTTCCAGTAGGGCATGGTGGATCTCTATGCCCCAGTACCTGTGTATCTTATTTCTCAGTTACATGTAAAATAATATTAATTAATAATATTAATAATAGTACATATATTAACATATATACATATATATTAACATTTGATTTTAAAGCTTTGAATTCCAGATTCATTCCCTTCCTCCCTTGTCACCCACCCTTATTGGGAATATAGGTTGTACATGTGTAGCTATGCAAAACATTTCCATAGTGGATATATTGTAAAAGACTGACTATATTTCCCTCCCTCCTATCCCACCTCCCACTTGTTCTATTCTCTACTTTGATCCTGTCCCTTTTCAAAAGTGGGTGCTTCCAAATTCCCTCCTCCCAAGCCTGCCCTCCCTTCCATCATCTTCCCTCTCGTCCCTTTCCCCCCTACTCTCCTGTAGGGTGAGATGCCCTATTTAGTGTGTATATCATTCCCTCCCTGAGCCAAATTCAATGAGAATAGTGTTGACCCATTCCCTTTTGCTTCTTGTTCTTCCCCTCCATTGTAACCATTTTCACTTTCCTCTTCTCTATGAGAGAGTTTATCCCATTCTATCTCTCCCCATCTCCTTTCATTGTATTTCTCTCTCACCTCTTAATTTCACCTTTTAAGTATCATCCCTTCCTATTAAATTGGTCCTGTGCCCTCTATCTATGTATACCTGTAAACATATATATATATATACACATTCACATATGTATTCATATGCCCATATACCCTCCTATATAGACATATGTATGTATGTGTGTGTGTGTGTATACACACATTTCTATTCCCTTCAACTATTCTCATAGTGAGAAAAGTTTCATCAGTTACAATGATCATTTTTCCATGTGGGAATGTAAATAGTTCAACTTTGATAAGTTCCTTATGATTTCTTTTCCCTGTTTACCTTCTCATGCTTCTCTTGCTTCTTGTATATGAATGTCAAATTTTCTATTGAACTTTGGTTTTTTTATCAAGAATGCTTGAAAGTCCTCTATTCCACTGAATGACCATATTTTCCCCTGAAACATGATACTCAGTTTTGCTGGACAGGTGATACTTGCTTTTAATCCCAGCTCCTTGGCCCTCCAGAATACCATATTCCAAGCCCTTTGATCCCTCAGTGTAGAACCTGCCATATCCTGTGTTATCCTGATTGTGTTTCCACAGTATTGAAATTGTTTCTTTCTGGCTGCTTGTAATATTTTCTCTTTGATCTGCAAATTCCAGAACCTGGCTATGATATTCCTAGAAGTTTTCTTTTTGGGATCATTTTCAGGAGGTGATCTGTGGATTCTTTCAACCTCTATTTTGCCCTCTGGTTCTAAAATATCAGGGCAATTTTCCTTGAGAACTTCTTGAAGGATGACTTCTAGGTTATTTCTTTGATCATGGCTTTCAGGTAGTCCAATAATTTTTAGAGTATCTCTCCTGGGTCTATTTTCCAGGTCAGTGGTTTTTCCCATGAGATATTTCACATTGCCTTCTCTTTTTTCATTTGTTTGGATCTGTTTAATAGTGTCTTGATTTCTCATAAAGTCACTGGCTTCCATTTGCTCCAATCTAATTCTGAAGGAATGATTCTCTTTAGTGAGCTTTTGAGATTCTTTTTTCCATCTGGCAAATTCGGCTTTTTAAGGCATTCTTCTCCTCATTGCCTTTTTGAGCCTCTTTTGCCACTTGAGTTAGTCTCTTTTTAAGGTGTTATTTTGTTCAGTCAGGTTGTTGACTCTCATTTCATAATTTTCTTGCATTGTTCTCATTTCTCTTCCTAATTTGTCCTCTAATTCTCTTATCTGGTTTTCAAAATCCTTCTTAAGGTCCTCTATGGCCTGTAACCAGCTTATATTTTTCTTGGAAGCTTTTGGCGCAGGAGTTCTGACTTCACTGTCTTCCTCCTGTTCAATGCTTTGATCCTTTTTGTCCCCAAAATAGGATTATAAAGTTGGGTTGCTCTGTTTGCTTTGCTTCCTTTGCCTGCTTATGTTGCCACTCAATTACTTGACTTTGGGGCTTTCTGCCACAGTAAGGCTCTGCCACCAGCCAGGGGAGCTTCCGTCCCAAACGCTGGGGTTTTCTCAGCTGCTGGAGATAGTAGTTGGGTGCCCTTTCTGAAGCCTCCACATGCTCTGGCAAGCTGGTTGCACACCCCAGGACCTCCACCCTAGACCAGAATCCAGATCCAAGCAGGTTAAAGCAAGAGCAAATACCCCTCAGACTGGTCGCTTGGTCCCCCTACAATCTGCAGGCCAGAAGCTAAAGCTGCCGCACCTCAGCAGCTTCTCTACCCAGGGGCAAAGGCTGACCTCACTCCCAAACTATTGGATCCCAAAGTCCACACTGCACTGATCTCTCACTTTATCCTTAACATCTATGGGTGGATAATTCTGGAAACCACCACAGCTGCTGGTGATCTGAAGTCACTCCAGCTGATGGCTGGTCAGGCCATCCTGAGGCTAAACCTTGGGCTCACACTGGGCTGGGCTCAGCTCTCAGAGCACCATGCTGTCCACTTCCTACCAGCCTGCCAGGTTGTCTTCAGAGGGAAGTTAGCTTCTCTCTGTCACTTTGTGGGTTCTGTAGCTACAAAGTTTGTTCAGATTCCCCTTTTACATGAATTGGGGGACGTGGAAGCCAGAGCTCCTCAGAAGTCCTGTTTCTACTCCACCATCTTGACTCTGCCCCTGTAAGACACTTCTTAAAGCATGAGAAACAAGCCAAGAGAGAAATAACTCCCATTACAGAATTGTTGTTCAATCATGTCCAACTCTTCAAAAACCCATTTGGGGTTTTCTTGGCAGAAATACTGGAGGTTTGCCATTTCCTTCTCCAGCTCATTTTGCAGATGAGGAAACTGAGGTAAATAGGGATAAGTGACTTGCCCAGAGCCACACAGCTAGTGTCTGAGACTGGATTTGAACTCACAAAGTGAGTCTTCCTGATTCCAGGCCTGACACTCTACTCACTATGCCACCTAGCTGCGTCTATCATGGAATTAAACCAATAAAGTTACTGTCCAAGAACAAGGATGTCAACAGTTGGTAGCTCCCAGTTCCAAATGAACAATTACCACTCTGTTCATGCACAAACAGAAATTTTCAGTTCAAGGTATTTTAATATTTTAGCTGGGCTGTGGTATATAAACCAAATAGAGCTCCAAAGTCACTGTTACCCAGATTCAGGTCAATGGTCAGTCTAATAGTAATAGTTCACCTTTATAGAGTTCTTTAAGCTTCACAGGGGCAGCAAGATGGCACAATAGATATAACACTGGGCCTGGAGTCAGGAAAACTCATCTGCAAGAGTTCAAATCTGGCCTCAGACCCTTCCTAGCTGTATGACCCTGAACGAGTCACTTTACCCTGTTTGCCTCAGTTTCCTCATCTATAAAAGGAGTTGTAGAAGGAAATGGCAAACCACTCCAGTATCTTTGCCAAAACTCCAAATGATGTCTTAGAGAGTTAGACACAACTGAAAAATGAGTTTCACAAAGAGCTTTCCTCCCAACCACCCTGAGTACAATTCTATCCCTATCATACAGTTAAAGAAACTAAGACTGAGAAGTCCAGTAACTTATCCATAATAATGAAGCTAAATAAACCTTAGAATCCAAGGTTAGCAACACGGCAGGGTAGTTGACAGAGCACTTGAGTCCTGGGTTCAAATTTCAATTCCACCATCTACCAGCTGTGCAACTGCGCAAAAGTCACTAGACTTCTGTGGGCTTGAATTTCTTCAATCTGTAAAATAACTGGGAGGGGGCAGCTAGGTGACACAGTGAATAGAGCACCAGCCCTGGAGTCAGGAGGACCTGAATTCAAATCTGACACTTAACACAAAAAACTAGCCATGTGACCTTGGGCGAGTCACTTAACCCCAATGGCCCTGCCTTCCCCCCTCCAAAAAGAAAAAAAAAATAGCTGGGAGAGGGAGTAGAAGCTAGACTGCCACACTGCCTCAGATATATCTATTCCTTTTATAACGGCATGCTCTAAAGCAGTATGATTGACTTACAACAAAGATGTCAGAGCAGCCTGGGAATACTAGCCTTATAAATCAAGTAGGTAGGTAGGTAGATATAGATAGATAGACAGATACATAGAGACCTACCTATAAACATAATTATATAATAATTTTTCTATTATATAATGTATAATGTATATGTCTAGAGTTGGAATCTATCTATATGTATATGCACATATATGTAGGCACACACTCACTCATACAAACACATACATACTTATAACAAAACTCTAGGTAAAGACATTTATTCAGTCTGGCCCCAGCTTATCTGAAGAGACTGCCAGCATGGAAACCCCCCCACCAGACTGCCTGTATCAAAGGTCCTTATCTGTTGAATTGTCAGAGCTGAGATAACATAACACCAATATCTATATGGTATTTTAAGGTTTGTAAAGTGCTTTACAAATATTATTTTATTTTTACCTCAAAATAACCCTGGGAGTAAAGTGCTATTATCACCCTCATTTTATACATGAGGAAATGAAGGAATCAGTAGTGAAGTGATTTGCCCGGGGTCACAGGGTCAATAATGTTTGAGGCTAGATTTGAACTCAGGTCTGACGACTTCAGTCCCAGTGCTTGATTCATTAAAACTGTCTAACTGAAGGAAAAAGCCCTAGAAGAAAGCACTCTTCCCTACAGAAATGACTTTGGACCTACCAAAGGGATCAATAACCTACAAAAATCTACCCCAGGAGATGGAAGACAGAAAATACCAACACTGTTTCTACTGGCCGAACCGACTCTGATTAGAATCATACGCTTTAGAGATTAGCAGTGCTGTGTGGGACAGGGCATCTGTTGCCATGGAAAAGAGGCAAGAGCTCATTTCTGACTTGGCTATGCTATGTGGTACATTCAACTTTTTCTCCTCTCAAAATTCTCAAATTTATTCATAAGAAGTAACTTGTTGGAAGTCAAGCAAGAAGTAGCATTGGGCAAATCTAAAGGTCTTTCTATTATGGTACCAGTTAGGGGGCACAATGGATAGAGTGCTGGGCCTGAAGCCAGGAAGACCCGAGTTCAAATCCAGCCTCAGATACTTATTACCTGTGTGACCCTGGACAAGTCATTTAACTTCTGCCTCAGTTTCCTCAACTATAAAATGGGGATAATAGTAGCAACTACTTCCCAGTGCTATTGTGAGGATTTAATAATATTTGTTAAATGCTTAGCCCAGGATCTGGAACATAGTAATCACTTAATAAATACTTATTCCTCTCTTCTACCTTGGGTCTTCACCATACAAAAAGAATGGAGTATACTTGTGACTCAAAACTAGGCTCTGCTTCTAAATCCAGGTTTTTTTCCCACATTAATCTGCCTCAGCTTTCAACCAACATTTGTCCTACCTTTGGGATTTTCTTCTTTGTGAACAGAAATATCGCTCCTTAATCAGAGTCAGACAGATGCCAAGGGTTTCTTTCTTGGCACCACTCAAATAAAACTTCAGCTACAAACGTTGTCATCCAGAGAATCCCACCATTCACTTCCCAAACACGATCACGAATTCTTCCTCCTTGCCACACCCTCTCACCCCATCATCTCATGTCTCCCAAAGCTATCCCAATAACATCACTCTGTATTTTTCATGAGATTTTATGTTTTGAATCATCCTCATGGGCATTGCTTCCCCCTCACAATATCCCTGGCTGACAGGGGAAGCAAAAATTATCCCCTTTTAACACATGAGTAAACTGAGGCACAGATAGATCCTCTACACAGAGTAAGGATGAAAACCAGAGACAGAACCCAGTTTTCTTGTTTTTTGTCCAGTGAGTTTTCCATCATATCCTGCTTCAATGGAAGAGTTATGGGATATGAAAACCTGTTGTCTGTCTGTTATTGCCTCATGCAGGATCTCAGTAACAACATGGAAGACAGCACTGAGATTAAGGTGGAGACAAGCGTGACCAAGACCTCTCGGATCCAAAGTTCCTTGAACACTGGTGGGAAAAGACTCAGCAAAGCCTTCAGTTACATCACAGGAGAAATGAAGGGATGTGGAGAGGGGCTTAAAGGTAAAGAATCAGCCAGAACAGTCCCTGTCCCCACCCAGAAGAGTTCATCTCTTCCTGGTACCCAGGAAAAAAGCAAGGCAAGGCCAAGTCTTATCAAAATGATGTCTCTGAAGTAGGACCCAATTTCCCTGAAGCAGGGATTGGGGTCTTTCAGGAAGGGCTCTGTGACTCTATGTAACAGCCCCCGAATTTCCTGGGGGGGGGGGCAGGGATTATTAGTGCATTTTCCTTCCTAAATATATCAGAAGGAACCTTCCAGTCCAATTCCTTCATTTGATGGGTGAACAAACTAAGGCCAAGAAAGGTGATGTAATTTCCCTGAGGTCACACAGATAATGGCTCTGGAGACCTGGATTCGAGTTCTGCCTTTGATGCTTACAACTTCTTGGGTTGGGTACCTCACCTGTCTAGGCCTCAGTATCCTTCTCTATAAAATGAGAGTTCATTTTTGTTCATCTTTGAGGCCCTTCCGGCTCTCATTCTGTGACCATATCATGAAACGAGGGGCCTCGGTTGGAAGCCAGATCTTCTAAATCCAAGTCCAGTATTCTTTATCTGACACCAAAACATTAACTTAGGTCAAGGGTTCTAACCTGGTGTTTATGAACTTTGGGGGGGTTCAACTTTTTTTTTTCTTAAGCAATTGGGGTTAAGTAACTTGCTCAAGGTTACACGGCTAGTCATTATTTATGTGTGGGTGCTCATTTTCTGAGGCTGGATCCGATCCCGGGTCGTACCAACTCCGAGGCCGGCACTCTTACTCACTGCGCCACCTAGCCGCCCCTGGAGTTCAAATTTTTTAAATCTTTTGATAGCTGTATTTCAACATAATTGGTTTCCTTTGTCATCCCATGTATTCTGTTTTATGCATTTAAAAATGTTACCCTGAGAAGGAATCCATAGGCTTCCCTAGACTGCCAAAATAATCTATTATCCAGGAAAAAAAAAGGTGATAAACCCCCCAGCCTAGGGCTAAACAATGATTTAGCTTGCTAAGAGGAAACCCAGCTCTAGGCAAAAGGGAAATGATAATGTCTCCCCCCTCCCTCCCAAGCACCTAACACAGTATTAGGGGCACAGTGTTAGTACAGTGCCTTTCCATGTGTTAGCCTGGCAGTTCTTGGAGGTCCCTAAGGCAGATGGTCTTCCTCTTTCAGACAAGTCTCCAGTATTCCAATTTCTGGACTGGATCTTAAGGGGCACGTCCCAAGTGATGTTTGTGAACAACCCTCTCAGTGGCCTCATCATCATTGTCGGCCTCTTTGTCCAGAACCCCTGGTGGGCTATCTCGGGCTGTTTGGGAACCATCATCTCTACACTGACAGCCCTCATCCTGAGTCAGGACAGGTAAGTCTTGGGTGACTACAGTAACCCATGGGAAGGCTTACTGAGTACCCCTCAATGGAGAAGGATGCCCTGTGCATGCAGGCTTCAGGTTCAGGGTGCACCAGTCAACTACTCATGTTTTCACAGTAATTCAAGGTTTCCAGGAGGATCTCCCTACAACTACTCTAAGAAGCAAGCAGCATAAATACTATTAACCCTATTTTACAGACTGGAAGACTTTCTAACCTGTGTCTTCTCCCATCATTCCTTCTGTCCTTGGAGTGATAGTCCTGATTTTCCCTCCTAAAAACTATCTTCCAATGAGATTTCATCTAGAAGAAAATACCGAAAGACTAATGATGATTTTTCTAAATACACAGGGAATTAATACAAATATATGACCAAGAACGATTCCTCAATGGAAAAGTGGTCTAAGGATACAGAAATACTTCTCAAAAGAGTTACAAATTAACTATATGAAATATTGCTCCAAATTACTAAAAACAAGAGAAAAATCCACATGGATTTTCAGATGTGGAAAGGTAACAACTGGTAGTCCAGTGTGACTGAAACGTCTTGCAGATAAAGGGCACAGGAGAAATTCTAGACCTGTCCTTTTCTTATTATAAGGAACTCCCAGATGAATAAATTCTTTCTGCCAGTGCAGATGGTCACTTACTCTGCAACTCACAGCCTTAGAAAGCTGGCTAGATTCCTAAGAGGTTACCCTCTTGGTCACCCAAGGTTACACAGCCAGTATGTGTTAAAGGCAGGAGTGGAACGGTCCCTAGCTTCCAGACCACCCCTCTAGACATCCCTCATCCCCACGTTTCCCCCATCCAGCCTGCTCTCACTTGGCGCCATTGGGCATTCTACACCTTTCCTTCCTCATTTCCTTTACCTGCCTCTCATATCATTCCTTCAGAGACCACCCTTCCTTCTATAAAGTCACCTAGCCTCGCTATATCTCAGTTTCCTCATTTGTACAAAGGGGATAATAAAAGCACCTACCTCCCAGGTTTGTTTTGAGGCTCCAAGGCTATAACAAACGTAAAGTGCTTTTATAATGCTCTATAAGTGCTGGCAATTACTGTTATTATTATTTGGAATACTAAACATACAAGATTAAAAGGCAGAAACAACCTTATAGTGATCAACCCCTCATTTTACAAAATGAGGCTGACAGAGGTTATGTGACTTTCCTAAAAACATATAGGGATGGGGCAGCTAGGTGGCTCAGTGAATAGAGCACTGACCCTGGAATCAAGAGGACCTGAGTTCAAATCCAGCCTCAGACACTTAACACTTACCAGCCATGTGACCTTAGGCAAGTCACCTAACCCCAATTGCCCTGCCTTCCTCCCTCCAAAAAGCAAAAAAAAAAAAAAAAAAAGACATACAGGGAGTAAATGGCAGAGCTGGGATTCATATCCAATCTCTCTGAATCCAAGATTTGGGGCTAGTCAAAACCCCCTCATTTAACAGTTGAGGAAACTGAGGTCCAGAGAGCCCAGGCCCTTTAACTTCAAATCTAACATTCTTTCCATGACAACACCTGTGTCAGTAATCTCTCAAGGGCCAATGGTTTAGAACACAATAATAATTTACTCCTGGGACATTTGCATTTTCTTGAAGGACCTCTAGGGACACTTTCAACCCCAAAGGGCATGAATTTCTGATGGCAGAACTTCAGACCTTGGGAGAGGCTTGGCTGCAGGGGTGGAGAACCTGTGGCCTCGAGGCCACGTTTGATCTTCTAGGTCCTTGGGTGCGGTGAGTTTTACAGAACAAATCCTTTTAAGAAGGGGATTTGTTCTGTGAAGTTTAGATTCAGTCACAGGGCCGCACTTGAGGACCTAGAGGGCTACATGTGGCCTCAAGGTGGCAGGTTCCCCACCCCTGGGGGGATCAGGGATAGAAGAGATGCCTTGGCCTTTCTCGGCAGGCCGTGGGGAACACCACCTTCGCTATGCTCTGACTCCTGTCCTGTGCTCCTTCTCCATCCCCAGGTCATTAATTGCTGCAGGACTTCACGGCTACAATGGGGTGCTGGTAGGCTTGCTGATGGCTGTGTTCTCAGAGAAAGGAGATTATTACTGGTGGCTTTTGCTCCCCGTCATTGTTATGTCCATGTCCTGGTAAGTCCCATCAATAAATGTGAACTGAGTGCCCCTCCCTACTCCCCTGAGGCATCTAGGTGGCACTGTGGATTGAGTGCCAGGCCTAGATTCCGGAAGACCTGAGTTCAAATCTAGCCCCAACACTTACTAGCTGTGTGACCTTGGGCAAGTCACTTAACCCTGTTTGCCTCAATTTCCTCATCTGTAAAATGAGCTGGATAAGGAAATGGCAAACCACTCCAGTATCTCTGCCAAGAAAACCTCAAATGGGATCATGAAGAGTCAGTCAAGACTGAAAAACCATCACCTTACTCCCCTGGCCCTTTCAAAGCCTCTTTTCTCTGCTTGGGGAGAAACCTAAACCCTATAACCTATCCTGTCTTTTGGTTCTGAGCTCCCATCCCTTCCCAGCTCCCTTACCTTCCTTCTACCTCTCTGTATCCCTCTCTAGAGAAGGCCATTCTGCCCTAGAGTAGGGGCACTATTGCCCTCTGAAGCCTTGCCCAATACATGAGGCAACTTCTTCAGTACAGACTGTTTGGGGAGCATGGGGCCCCTTGGTTCTGCTTCCTCACCCAGAGATGCCATCAGTATGCTACCACAGGAAAAGCATTAGCTCTGGAGTCTAAGGAACTGCTTCAAATCCTTCCTCTGATACACACTACTCAGGTGACTATGGGCAAATCACTTAACCTTTCTGGCTCTCAGTTTCCTGAACTGTATAAAGATGTATCAGATGGCCTCTAATATCCCTTCATACTGAGGATGTATCATCCTATGAAAGAGCAACGGCTCCCAAGCCCCTGCCCTCAAGGGGCTTCCAATTTAATGAAGGGAGACAACACAGAAAAGGAAGTGGAAAAGGGGGGGTAGAGGTAGAGTTTGTAAAAGGTACCTATCCTTGTGACATCACAGATCCCTGAACTATTAAAGGGGAAACCCCTTTCTCTCCAGTGCACAAGAGTCAGACAGCTTTTTCTATGATGAATCTACCCTGATGCCTACAGTGCTCTACATTTTGGAGCAGCTCACAGGCAGTCCCTGCTAGTCACACTGCTGCCATAGCTTTAATGGGTTCCATGAAACACAGCCAGGGAATCATTGCAGCTGAGGGGATCCAAGCACACAGCACCTGTCCCTTTGCCAGGACTCCCAAGTCTGGTACTCTACAGCAGGGAGTCCTAAGCTGGAATCCATGGACTGTCTTTTTCTTTTTTTTAAGTAACTGTATGTCAATATAATTGGTTTCCTTTATAATCTTTCCTATTTTATTTTATGCATTGAAAAATATGAAACTGAGAAGTTGCCTAGAGTTTTCCCCACCCTGGTAGAAGGGTCCAGGTCACAAAAAGGTTCAGAGCTGCTCTCAAGTCAAAAGGTGACAACATAAAGGACATCCCTGACCATTCTCCCAGAGCTCTCCCAAAGAGATTCCATGATGCCCACAATTGGCTGGTACAGGGTCACTACAGAAACCGAAAGGAAGATGGCAAAGAATCAGATGAGGCCAAACCTGACGCACAGAAATGTTGTGTTCGATATAGGAGAGAGCAGATTGGGGGAGGGGGTATACAGTGGGATTGCTACTCTGGGATGGTGGGTAGGGGAAAGATGGGGAGAAAATTTGTAACTCAAAATCTTGTGGAAATGAATGACGTGAACTAAAAATAAACATAAAATTTAGTAAAAAAAAAAAAAAAAAGAAGGGGTGACTAGGTGGTGCAGTGAATAGAGCACTGGCCCTGGAGTCAGAAGGACCTGAATTCAAATCTGGCCTTAGACAGTTAACACAAAAACTAGCTGTGTGACCTTGGGCAAGTCATTTAACTCCAATTGTCCTCTAAAAAGCAAAAAAACAAAAAAAAAAACAAAAAAAAAAAAACAAAGAATTGTTGTGTTCCTATCACCTACCAGTTCCCCAGCAAGGCAGATAAATCCCTGAAGGATACTCCTGGAGCAAGGATTCCCAACTCCCTCATTAGTCATTTCCCAGAGTCCATAAGACCATGTGCCCTTAAACATACACATACACACATGCACTCGAGCACACGCACACGAGCGCGCACACGAGCGCACACACGCACGCACACTCACACACACACCCCTAAAAGATAGAAACATTAACTAAAGTGAGTTCTCCCTCTCTCGTTTCCATTCCCAGCCCAATTCTTTCCAGTGCCCTGAACAGCATCTTCAGTAAATGGGACCTCCCTGTCTTCACACTCCCATTCAACATTGCGGTGTCTCTGTACATGGCAGCCACAGGCCATTACAACCTCTTCTTTCCCACCACACTGGTGCAGCCCATCACCTCAGTGCCCAACATCACC
Organism: Gymnobelideus leadbeateri; assembly: GCA_011680675.1. Classification (NCBI taxonomy): domain Eukaryota; kingdom Metazoa; phylum Chordata; class Mammalia; order Diprotodontia; family Petauridae; genus Gymnobelideus; species Gymnobelideus leadbeateri. Next base: position 628,561 of record WOXC01008685.1, read on the forward strand.
TGGTCTGAGATTGAAGTGCCCCTGGTAAGTGTCACTGAAGGCGGAAGAGAAGCCTTACTTTAAATTGGGTTAGTAAGCAACGTTTACTTTCCTGGGAACACAGGTATCCCCAGAGCTGTGTGACTGCACAGTTATTACCTACAGAAAGTGTTTTTATTTTGTTGTTTTTTTTTTAATTTGTCTTGTTTTTATTGATACTTTTGTTTTTATGCTCCCTTTCATCCTGAACATATTCCTTCCCCTCTCTCCTATCCAAGGAGTCATCCCTAGTATGATTTTAAAAGGAAGAGGAGAGAAAATAGGTCAGCAAATCTGATTAGCATGTCCCCCACGTCTGGCAGGCAGCCGCAGTGCCCATGCCCAAAATAGCCACCTCTGCACTGAATTTTCTTAACTTTTCTCTGGGGCCACGATGGCTCATTATCATTACATTCAGTTTTCTTTTTTGTTGTTGTTCTCTTTACACAGTTGTGGGCAGGTATATGTTGTACACCTTATAGAGTAAAATTTTAACAAATCAATTCAACAAATATTTATTAAACACTCCCTAGAAGGAACTAGGCACAGCACTAGGTGCTGGGGATATAAAAACATAAGGAGAGGGTGGCTAGTTGGTGCAGTGAATAGAGCACCAGCCCTGGAGTTGGGAAGACCTGAGTTCAAATCTGGCCTCAGACACTTGACACACTTACTAGCCTTGTGACTTTGGGCAAGTCATTTAACCCCAAGTGCCCTCAAAAAAAAATAAAGGAAAAAAGAGAGCCTTCAAAGAGCCTGCATTGAACTTGGGGCTATGATGAGTACAAACAGGTAAATAAATACCAGTCAGTTTGTTTGTTTTTTGCTTTTTGGAGGGGCAATTGGGGTTAAGTGACATGGCCAAGGTCACAGGACAAGTTTTTTTGTGTTAAGTGTCTGAGGCGGGATTTGAACTCAGGTCCTCCTGACTCCAGGGCCGGTGCTCTATTCACTGTGCCGGTGAATACCGGTCAGTTTGAAGAAGCAGACAGCATTAACAAAGTAAGGCCCTAGAGTTGAGCCTTGAAGGAAGATCAGGATTTTGAGAAGCAAAGATGGGCAGACGATGTGAGGGACACACTGGGAAATGTATGTGATGTAAAATCAAAAGATATCAATAATTTTTTTAAGAAAAAGGTTATGATAGTAAAGTTTAAAAAAAAAAAAGCAGTGGAATTGAGCTATGGACAGAAATGTAGCTGGAGACAACTGCCCACAGCAGGAGGGAAATGGCCCCTTTCCTAGACAGGACTCTGTTATTTGATGATGAACAAATATTGCCTCATCTGTAAAGTGAGGGTGCCAGAGAAGACAGCATGAGACTCCTTTCAGCTCTAACACGCTTTGATTCTGAGCATTTTAATGTGCCACAAAATGCTTGAGTTAAAGATTTCCCGTCATGCAGGGGGAGGGAGTGGGCCGGACAGAGCCCCCCACCTAACCTTTTCTTTGTATTCTTTAAATCAGAGATGTCAAACACATAGAGGAGGCGGTGATACTCTCCATGGTGGCCTGAATTAGAATTAGATTAAAACATAATTATGAAATAAGTAATAAAATAAATAAAAATACAGTGAAACATAAATAATATTACATTTTAAAACTAAGTCAATATGTTACCACAGGGATTCTTATTTATTCATTAATGGCCCCTTTTTTATTCAAATTTGACACCACTGTTTTAAATAAGAGACCTATTCTTGCAAATCTTCTAATGATTTGGGAATAAAAGTTTGTGTTCTTATTAAGTTTGACTTGATTGAATTTTTTAAAAAATAAATAAAACTATAAGAGCACCAGCCTGGGAGTCAGGAGGACCTGAGTTCAAATCCAGCCTCAGACACATACAAGCTGTGTGACCCTAGGCAAGTCATTTAACCTTGATCTCCTTCCCCACTCTACCCCACCCCCAAAAAAACCTACTGGAAAAATGATCATGAAATACTCAATCCTGACTCATAAGGATTTTTAAAATATTGTAATTGCCCCCCCCCCTCTTCAATTTCAAGGAAAGAAAAATGAGGTTCTGAGAAAAGTGACTTGCCCAAGGTCACACACTCTTTGGTGAGAAAGTCAGACTTAACAGATATGCCTAGGACAAAGTGAGAGGTTAGTGCCCCATGGACTTTGGGACCAGTATTTGGGAACACATCAGCTTCCTCCCCTGGGGGCAAAAAGCTGCTGGGGGAGGGGGGGCGGCAGAGCCAAGATGTCGGAGTAGAAACAGCACTTCCAAGGTGCTCTGCCACACACAACTTCCAAACAATGTAAAAGGGGAATCTGAACAACTTCTGGAGCCCCAGCACCCACAGAACGACACAGAGAAACTAACCTCCTGCTGAGGAGAACCCAGCAGCCCTGCAGGGAGCGGCCAGTGCTGTGCTCTGAGAGCTGAGCCCAGGTCCGCCTAAGCTCGGTTTTAGCCCCATGGCGGCTGGGCCAGCAGCCGGCTGGAGGGACCCCAGAACACTAACAGCTGTGGCGATTCCAGAATTATCAGCACAGATATGCCTAGGACAAAGTGAGAGGTTAGTGCCCTATGAACTTTGGGACCAGTATTTGGGGAACTCGTCGGCTTCCTCCCCTGGAGGCAAAAGCTGCTGAAGAAATGCGGCACAGAAGCCATTTTGCAGCATCAGTGGCGGCTCTAGCTCCTAGTCTGCGAACTGTAAGGAGATCCAGCAATCAGTCTGGAGGTTAATTGCTCTTCCTTTAAACTGCCTGGATCTGGATTGTGGTTGGGGGGGGCGGGGGGGGGATGTTTGGGGTGGGTATCCAACTTGCCAGAGTGGCTGGAGGCTTTACAGAGGCCACCCAACCTCCGGAAGTTGTGAAGACCCCACATTTGGGACAGAAGCTCTCCTGTCTGGTGGCAGAGTCCTACTGTGGCAACAAGCCCAAAAATCAAGTAATTAAGTGGCAACATGCCTAGGTAAAAGAAATAAAATAAACAGAAAAATTCAACATTGGACTCCTATTTTAGGAGCAAAGAGGATCAAAGCATAGAGGAGGACTGTGAGGTCAGAACTCCTGCACCAAAAGCCCCAAATGAAAATACAAGCTGGCTACAGGCCATAGAAGACCTTAAGAAGCAAATAAGAGAAGTAGGGGAAAATTTGGGAAGAGAAATGAAAAAGATGCAAGAAAAGTATGAAATGACAGTCAACACCCTGACTGAGGAAAATAACACCTTAAAAAATAGACTAACTCAAATGGCAAAGGAGGCCCAAAAGGGCAATGAGGAGAAGAATGCCTTAAAAAGTCGAATTTGCCAGATGGAAAAAGAATCTCAAAAGCTCACTGAGGAGATTCATTCCTTCAGAGTTAGATTGGAGCAAATGGAAGCTAGTGACTTTATGAGAAATCAAGATGCTATTAAACAGATCCAAACAAGTGAAAGAATAGAAGGCAATGTGAAATATCTCATGGGAAAAACCACTGACCTGGAAAATAGATCCAGGAGAGATAATTTAAAAATTATTGGACTACCTGAAAGCCATGATCAAAGAAAGAACATAGAAATCATCCTTAAAGAAATTCTCAAGGAAAATTGTCCTGATGTGTTAGACCCAGAGGGGGAAATAGAGGTTGAAAGTATCCACAGATCACCTCCTGAAAAAGATTCCAAAAAGAAAACTCCCAGGAATATTATAGCCAGGTTCCAGAATCCCCAGATCAAGGAGAAAATACTACAATCAGCCAGGAATAAACAATTTCAATATTGTGGAAACACAATCAGAATAGCACAGGACCTGGCAGCTTCTACACTGAGGGATAGAAGGGCATGGAATATGATATTCCAGGGGGCAAAAGAGCTGGGATTGAACCCAAGGGTCACCTACCCAGCAAAACTGAGTATCTTGTTTCAGGGGAAAATATGGTCATTCAGTGGAATAGAGGACTTTCAAGCATTCTTGAGGAAAAAACCAGAGTTGAATAGAAAATTTGACATTCAGAAACAAGAAGCAAGAGATGCTTGAGAAGGTAATCAGGGAAAAGAAATCAAAAGGAACTTATCAAAGTTGAACTCTTTACATTCCTATATGGAAAAACAATAACTGTGTGATTTAACCCTTCTCATTATGAAAATAATTGAAGAAGGGTATCAGGCATATGTTTACAGGTATACATGGATAGAGGGCACAGGTTGAATTTGATGGGAAGGGATGATTCTTAAGGGGTGAAGTCAAGAGGTGAGAGAGGAAAGTGGCAAGAGGAGATGGGGAGAGACAGGGTAGGGTAAACTATCTCATGTAGAAGAGGCAAGGGGAAGTAGCTGCAGGGGAGGGGAAGAACAGGAAGGCAAAAAGGCAAAAGCATATTCTCATTGAAGTTGGCTCAAGGAGAGAATCACATACATACTAAATGGAATATCTTACCCTCACTCACTCTCCTGAGTAGGGGAAAGGGGGATGAGAGGGGGGAGGATGGAGGGGAGGGCATTCTGGGGGGAGGGGAGGTTGGAAGCACCCACTATCAAAGAGGGACAGGATCAAAGTCGGGAATGGACCAGGTGGGAGGTGAGATGGGTGGGAGGGAAATATAAGCAGTCTTTTACAATATATCTACTATGGTAATGTTTTGCATAGCTATACATGTACAACACTTACTGAATTGCTTGTCTTCTCAGAGGGAGTGGGTGAGGAGGGAGGAAGGGAATGGATCTGAAAATCGAAGTTTTAAAATTAAATGTTTCATAAGATGTCCAGGCACTGGGGCTCAGAGATTCACCTTGCCCTAATGGCAAAGTCGAAGGGGGTGTGGGAGAAGATATGGGAGAGAGCAGATTGGATGAGGGGATATTTAGTGGGACTGCTATTCTGGGGTGGTGGGTAGGGAAAAAATGGGGGGAAAAATTGTAACTCAAAATTTGGTGGAAATGAATTATGTAAACCAGAAGTTAATAAAGCATTTGTTTAATTAAAAAAAATAAACAATGGAGTAGATCAACCAAAAAAAAAAAGTCAGACTTAGAACTTTAATGTCCTAATTTCTAGTTAAGTAAAATTTCTATTATACTGTGACTCTGCCCTCATTATTATATAATTCTGTTATATCATTTACTACATAATAAGCATGTTATTATATGGTTCTTACAGCTTTTAAGAGCCATTCCTGTTGGAATTGGCCAAGTGTATGGCTGCGATAATCCCTGGACAGGTGGCATTTTCCTTGTAGCCCTTTTCATATCTTCACCACTCATTTGTTTACATGCTGCTATTGGATCTACGATGGGGATATTAGCAGGTATGGCCTCATTGTTCACCCATCACCAATGGTCAATGAGAACATTGGTGCCCGGGGCAGCCCTTTAGCAAAACTGTGAGGTTAGTGGTATTCCCTTTTAACATCTCACCCTCCAATTTCTTGGAACATTTGTTCTCTGATTATACCCCTAGGCTTTCCACTTCAGGTGCCTAGTCAGTCTTCAGGTTGTCAAGCCCTGCCCCACCCCCATTTTCAGTACATATCAGCCATTTACAACTTAGTATAATTGAAAGTTATTGTTTTTAAAAAAAGTTATTCTATTTCTGAATTCAAAGCTTTTTCTCTATTTGGGGAATGAAAGGAGGTGTCTCTTAGATGGAACAAGCCTTTTGGGAACCAAGAAGCCTTCCCTATATTCCTGAAATGTTACTCTGTGGGCAGCCAAGGTATAGCTAATGCCAGTCCTTACAGGGATCTGTGTCATTGCACCCTTAAGCCCACTGTCAATTGCTATCCCTTCAACCCTATTCAAACCTCAATGCTCCAAGGTGTCACTGCCTCTGGAATGTGCAAAGGAAAGCAGACAGGAAACAAAAGGGAAACTGCTTAATGGGGCTGTTCTCTCTCCAGTGTTGCCCTGGATGTACCAGTGACAGAAGTATCTGGCTTTTCTTACAGCCCTCACTCTGGCAACACCCTTCGATTCCATCTACTTTGGCCTGTGGGGATTCAACAGCACACTGGCCTGTATTGCAATAGGAGGAATGTTCTATGCCATCACCTGGCAGACACACCTCCTTGCAATCACCTGTGGTAGGTGCCTCAAACCTAATTCCCTTTGGAACTAAAGTGGGAGTGGGAGTGGGAGGGAGAGGGAGTGAGAGTGGGAGGGAGAGGGAGAAGGAGAAGGAAAGGGAAAGGGGGAGGAGGAGACTTGAAGGATGGTGCTGTGGAAAGAATAGTGGACATGGAGGCAAAAGTCTGCTTACCAGACTAATTTATGAACAAGTCCTTTGATCTTTCTATAATTCAATTTCTTCCTTTCCAAAATAAGGATAACAAGACTCTGTCCTACCTACTTATATGAGGAAAGCATTTTTCAAACTTCAAAGCCGATATAAACATGGGTTAAACAAACTAGAAAGATAGCATTCCTAATTTATACAAAAAGTTATTTCAGGGAAAAATGACTTGCTTTACAAAGGTATTTTTCACTTTCCAAAAGAATTCCTGGTAGCACTGCTTTAAAGAGCAATCTCCTCTAGCACATGGAAGACTAATTCAATTTGAAAAAATAAGGTACAAAATTGTATTAAACAAGTTACACCTGTTTGTTGTGTAGTTATGTCTGACTCTTCCATGACTCCATTTGGGGTTTTCTTAGCCACAATACTGAAGTGGTTTGTCATCTCCTTCTCCAGCTTATTTTACAGATGAGGAAACTGAAGCAAACAGGGTTAAGTGACTCAAAAGATGAGTCTTTCTGACTCCAGACCTAGCAGTTTACCCACTGTGCCGCCTAACTGCCTTGTTATACCTGTACATAAGCATTTAGTGGGTCTGGACACGCCGAAATTAAAGGAGAAATGTGACTGATGGGCCATTGGAAGGACCCCAAGGTGTAACTACTGCCCAAGGAGCCCCTGCAAGTCTTGCAGGGAGTGGAGTACAGACACTAAGCAGACTAGAGAACAACTAGGAAATCACAGAGCAAGGCTTACAGCCAGAACTCCCCAGCTGCTCTACTTGAGGTTTTGCTAATTCAGTAAGGCAGTGGTACAGCAAGAGCTCCAATAGATGCTCCATTTATATCCAACCCCACTTAGAGGAAAACCTCTGAACTCCCAAGAGATATGGCCCCTGCAGAAGATGGCTCATTCATTTTGTGGAGGGTTAAGCACCCCAAGATTCCAGGCTATGGATAGAGAGAACAAAAGGCAAGTGAGAACCAAGCCCTGAGCCGGGAAGATGCCCCTTTTCAGGGCCTTCCTTTGTCTCTCATCAGAGCCTCCAATGTTATCTAAGGAACCCAAAAGCAGATAGGCCTGATCTCTATTTAGCTGCTCGTTTTAAGTTTTTTATTTATTTGGGACTTAGAGAAGGCCCAAACTTGTGACTTCATTGGTCTAGAGAATCCTAAGGGGGAAATGTCCAACCTCCATGCAAATCTGCAACACTTGTGCAATTTATTACCTGGGTTTACTAAGAGGGTAAGTGATTTGTCCCCATTTATTTCTCTGGGATGGTGTCAGAGGCAGGATTCCTAACTCAAAGGCCAGAGCCCTATCAACTTTCAAGGCTCTTACTCCAGCAATTACTAAGGCTAATTTTTGTATCCCTGCTCATCCCTTCCTTCATTTCTCAGCATTGGGATCCTAGCCCTTAACACACAGTACCTTTGATAAATTTCAATCGAGCAATTAGAATGAATAAATGCCCAAGCATGGCACAGTGGGAAAAACATTGACTCTGAAGTCAAAAGTCCTGGGTTCAGATTCCACCTCTGATGCTTATGGACCTCTGTGATCTTGGACAAGTCCTCTTGGACCCTCAGTTTCTTCTACTATAAAGTGAGGTGATTGGACTAGGTGGTCCCTGAGGCCCCTTCTAACTTTCTAGAGAGATCATCTTACTCTTAAACTTTAATGTCTTCTACCCTCCTGCCCTAAAAGAAGAGATATTTTGGAGCTAGCTTGAATAAGCTCCAAGGAGGTGCTTGTTAAATTTTCAGTGGGCGCATTTACACCTTGGAAGTCAGGAAACACTGTAAATCAGTATTTGATGTATTATTTTGTTGGTTTTTAAAACTTAAGAAAGTGAAGAAGAAAATGTTAGTAATTCAGATTAAATATGTATCCTATATGTATTTTTTCCAAAGAGCTGGTTGTTAAACATTGATCAACCCACTCCTGATCAGAAGGCACCTATGTTTTTATTTTTATTACTGTGTTTTTAGCTTCTTTCTTTTTTTTTGTTTTTTGGTTTTTGGTTTTTTTGGAGAGCAATTGGGGTTAAGTGACTTGCCCAAGATCACACCACTAGTTTTTGTGTTACGTGTCTGAGGCTGGATTTGAACTTAGGTCCTCCTGACTCCAGGTCCAGTGCTCTATTCACTGCTCCACCTAGCCACCCCTTTAGCTTATTTCTTGTGGGTACACTAGCTCTATCCTTGGCATATCCCTGACTTATCAATAGGAGACGGAGGGAGGGAGAGGAGAGGGAAAGGAGAAGGAGAAAAGGAGGGAGGGTGGGAGGGAGGGAGAGAGGGAAATAGAGGGAAGGAGAGAGGGAGGAAGGGAGAGAGAGACAGAGACAGAGAGAGAGAAAGTGGTACTATAGATAGACTTGGATTGTGGAGAGAAATATTTCAGTAATCTGTACTTTTACTACTTTCTGTCTGGGGTATATAGATATAGATAAGTATGTGTGTGTGTGTGTGTATATATATGTATGTATGTATGTATGTATAAATACATATACCTTATATATTGCACATATGTGTACTATATATTAATAAGCCATATTTATATCTTAATAAATATAGCATTTATTAATGGTTTCTAATAAAGATTCCAGATGAGAGCCCTGGGATCCACCTACCCTTATCATATAGTAAAATTTTCATTTCCAGTTTAAGCTGTTAAAAGTGCCTGCTAATAGTTACAACATAGTGGGGCCTAAGAGAGCTCTCTCACTGTTGGATTTGGGGCCTTTTAAAAAATGCATATGACTTATAATCAGTTTTACCTCTTTCTATGGAATGTAATACTTTTCAAAGGTGCCAAGCAATAAAAAGGAGGGCCTTTTTTTCCTTTTTGGTCTGGCAAGAGAAATAAAGCAAATATAAGGAAAAAGAACTATATTCCAAGTCAGAAAACCTAGGTTTGAATCTCAGCTCAGTTTCTTAGCTGTGTGGTATAAGACAATGCATTCCACATCTCCAGGCCTCAGACTTCTGGAAGCATCACTTTCTTCATATGTAAAATTTGCAGAAGACAGACAGGTGAGGTCCATTCTGTCTCCAAATTCCAACAGCCCCAGGTCCAGTGAGAGCCAATGCCTTTGCAGCTGTTTGGAGGCCCTATTCAAAGGTTAGGGCCAGAATCAATGAAACATTTACTCATCACTTTCTCATTCTTATCTTTTCTCAGCACTGTTTGCAGCCTACCTGGGAGCTGCCCTTGCCAACATATTATCTGTGGTAAGTTGATCTGAAATCAGTACAATTACCTGGAATATCCTACCTCAAACTAGCCTCTCTGCTATATCCATCCTGACCTTTAAAGTTCTCTCCTCTATTACTGTCCCTTCCACTTATCTCTCACCACCTGTACTTGCCCCTACACACATCTCCAGCACTTGTGAATAGGTGTGCCCCACACACAGAGGACACAGGCCTAGAGATTGTCTAACTGAATTTTTGGCCTATCAGATTCCTGAGCAACCTATCTAAAAGGAACACAGTAGGAAATTATTTTGTAGAAAAATTTAGCACTCTGTCACCCCCTAATTTATCTTTTCCTTAAGTAAAAACTTAGGTTTGTTTAAGGTAGGGTACACCTGAATTCATTTGTCATCTTCTGTAGCTTCTGTGATGGGAATTTGAGATCTAAGGGCCTTCTGAGATTTGTAGTTTTGAGGAACAAGCATTCCCTCTCAATCTGTCAGCTCTGGGAAAGCTTTTTGTTCCCCTGAAATACAATCCCAGAATAGCTTTCAGGTCTCAAATCCTTTTCACATATCTTAGCCATATTCTTAAGATTCTTTCATATTTTCTATCCTCTCCCTACATTTATATTAGAAGTACCTCAGGTATACACAGACACAGTCAGACACAGACAGTCAGAGTCACACAGACAGACCCCTAAGTCAGAAGAACTATGAGGTATTATTTACAAGTGCTATTGTTATTACTCCTTCATTCTCAAAGAGGCCCAATGACATCAGCAAGGTGATGTCTTGACTTGCAAGTGAGTTGAATTTAAGTGAGGCAGGGCTGTGCAAAGTCACTAGCCCCACTCTCTCCTCCAGAGTCATCAGAGTCCAGTGGCTAGGCACAGGTCAGGACAAGGGGTGATGTCCCCAAATGCAGGGGAAGACCTTGGCTTCTTTAAGCTAAGGTCTTTCCCAGGTCTCAATTTGTCTGAGGCAGTGATTAAAGGTTAGGTAAGAATTCCAGTGCTACCTGCCCACCACTGACTAAACAAAAGGGTATGGAAGGATAAATCACAATCAGCCATCTCCACTTGAGCCCAAATGTGGAAATAAAACACAGAGCTACAGCCAAAGCCCAAAGAGACCAGCCTCCATGTGGGGCAAGGACAACCTGCCAAGAGCAGCTTAGACAAAGTCATGAGCTGCCAGGACCCTGAACATTGGGTTCAGAGACCCAGGCTACAGTCACTCCCTCCCCTTCATGGCAAGTACAACCCTTAAATGTTCCCTAGCCTGGAGGGCAAGTGCCTTACTGTTTGTGCAGTCCTAACCTCTTCATATCCAAATCCCAACCCATCTCCCAAGATTCTTTTAAAATTATGCCTCCTTCATGAAATTCTCATAACAGGGATGCAGAATTTGTTTCAATATTAAAAAAAAGTTCCTAATAATCACCACTGCCAAACAATGGAACAATCTATCTTGAGAGATAGTGAGCTTCTCACCATAAGAAGTGTTCAAACAAGTGGGGCGGCTAGGTGGCACAGTGAATAGAGCACTGGCCCTGGAGTCAGGAGGACCTGAGTTCAAATCCAACCTCAGACATTTAACACAAAAAAACTAGCTGTGTGACTTTGGGCAAGTCACTTAACCCCAACTGCCCCTCCAAAAAGCAAAAAAAAAGAAGAAGAAAAAAGAAGAAAGAAGAAGGAAGAAGAAAGAAGAAGAAAGAAGAAGAAGAAGAAGAAGTGTTCAGATGTAGTCTGGGATGTTGTAGAAGGGATTGCTGAGAGGTTTGTCTAGCCAGGGGTGGTCACAAGTAGCCCTCTAGGTCCTCAAGTGTGAACCTTTGACTGCATCCAGACTTCACACCCTTAATAAAAGGATTTGTTTGGTAAAAGTTGGACTCAGTCAAAAGGTCTTCACCCAAGGACCTATAAGGCCACGTGTAGCCTAGAGGCTGCAGATTCCCCACCCTTGTTGAACTGAGACAAATGCTTATTAAGGACTTTCTGTGATTCTATTCATTCAATGTTTTTTTTTTATGTATTATGTTGTAGACCAAGAGCTAAATAGTTGCTGCATTCACACACACGCACAAACATGTGTATAATATACATATATGTATATAATAAATACACACAATATAAAAACTAGAATTGACATAGCATAATTTGCAAAACCATTTTACATAAATTATTTCATTTAGGGGCGGCTAGGTGGCGAAGTGAGTAGAGCACCAGCCCTGGAGTCAGAAGGACCTGAGTTCAGATCCGGCCTCAGACACTTAACACACACAAACAAAAACCTAGCCATGTGACCTTGGGCAAGTTACTTAACCCCAATTGCCCTCCAAAAAGCAAAAAAAAAAAATTTATTTCATTTAGTTTCCACAATCCTGTGAGGTAAGTACTCATTATGCCCATTTTACAGATGAGAAGACTAAGGCTCAGAGAGGTTAAGTGACTCACCCAGGGTCACACAGTCATAGTCAGGGACAGGATTTGAACTCTGGTCCTCTTGACTCCAAGTCCTAGCTGCCCACATGTGAGAAGCAACATGAGGAAACTGATCGAGAACTGACTTTTACAGTCAGTAAGAACCAGATTCAGGTTTTACCTCTTGACACATTCCAACTGTGTGACCCTAAGATATTCAACTTCCCAGTGCTCCAAATAATTCTCTAAGATTATATGTTGCAGAGAATATATGAATCTTTTTTTTTTTTTTTGCTTTTTTGGAGGGGGGAAGGTAGGGCAATTGGGGTTGACTTGCCCAAGGTCACACAGCCAGTTTTATGTTAAGTGTCTGAGGTCATTTTTTAATTGAACTCAGGTCCTCCTGACTCCAGGGCTGGTGCTCTATTCACTGCGCCACCTATCAAAGGTATGGATCTTTAATGTTAAAAGAAACTTTTAATCTACTCCCAACACTGATGAAATTACAATCTGCTCAAAAATATATTTCTGTTTGTATGAACACAGCAAGTTTCCTGACCTCAAGGAGCTTACATCTACAGCTTGACAAATACATAGGCCACTGGCCACCTTTTTACTAGATACTATGAACATTTCTGTAGTGCTTTATCATTATACTCTTATTTAATCCCCACTGCAATGCTGCAGATGAGGTCAAATGAAATTATTAGCACCCATTTTACAGATCTGAGATGATCCTGACTTCTGAACCTACAGTCAGGAAGACCTGAGTTCAAATTCCTACTCAGACACTTCATCTGTGTGACTCTGGGAATATCTCCTCCACTGCCTAAGCCCTAGGCAAGTTCTTAAGCCTTCTAAATTATAGATTGGCAATCCCCAAGTGATCAGCTCCTCAAAGAGGCAGATAGATATTTACAGAAGAAGAAACAGCTCAAGGAGGTTAACAGGCAGAGTCACAGAGATAACAAATTGTCAGAAGTGGGCCTTGAAACTGCCCTGGGCTTTCTAACCAGACATCTAGTGTTCCTTCCAATGTGTCACCTTCCTTTACAGATACTCTTTTTTTTGGAGGGCAATTGGAGTTAAGCGACTTGCCCAAGGTCACACAGCTAGTAAGTATGTCAAGTATTTGAAGCTGGATTTGAACTCAGGTCCTCCTGTATCCAGGACCAGTGCTCTATTCACTGCACCACCTAGCCACCCCCTTCACAGATACTCATTGAATACCTACTACACACAGCGAAGTCTGCTAAAGAAGACAAAAAGTGTAAGACGAGTCTGTTCCTAGAGAGCTTTAAACCTAATCTGAAAGACAGCAAGATAAATTAAGGAAAAAACACAATAGCAAATTCACAGTAGGACGGAGCTTGAATTCCATGTTTCTGAATTGTTCTGTAAATGCTTCATGCTGTTTTCAAGTCCCATCTTGTCAGAGTTCCAAGACCAATACTAGGCACATAGTAGTATAATACAATAATAATTATTATAATGTAATAATTATTATATATACTTATTGAGTCAGTTACTGACTTGCACTGGTAGAGCAAGTTTTCTCGCCTGGGAGTTTCCTTTATCAATAAAATGGAGTTCCTTTCCTTATCCTGCCCCTAAATCAGACACATGAGTAGGGACTCTGGGTAGGGATGTTTTTGACTGTGACCCCATTTGGGGTTTTCTTGGCAAAGACACTGGAGTGATTTGCCATTTCCTTCTCCAGCTCATTTTACAGATGAGGAAACTGAGGCAAACAGGGTTACCCAGGTTTACACAGCTAGTAAATGTCTGAGGCCAGATTTGAACTCATCAAGATGAGAGATCCTGATTCCAAGCCCAGTACTCTGTCCATTGAGCCGCCTACTAGGGTTACACTTGAAGTGTTTCCATTTTTGAAGAACAGTCATCTTTCACTGTGAATGCCAATGATCTGTATCAGTAAAAACCAGGAGGTTCTAACAAATACAGTGCAACCCTTTTATAATGCTAGTATAAGCTTAGCACATAGGGCCAGGTTCATCAGTGGTTTGACTATTGTAACAGGTTTTGATTACCATATGTAGTTGAAATTGGGGTGAGGTGGTTTGACTTATAGTACATCTTAGACCATGTAATCAAAGAGTGTCCTATGTTCTACTATGTTTTGAAATGGCTTTTTGGTTTGTAAAAATGCAAGCCAAGATTTTGGGGAGATACTGAGATACAGTAAGATGTCACCCCTGTCCTGAGAAGCTTAGACTCAATAAAGAGATGTAACAAATAGAAAAAACTTAAGCTACAGGTACATAAGAGTCAAAGGATAGTAAGCAATGCCTGATGGGGAAAATACATGATCATCTGGCTGAGGAGGAGAGTCAGTGGTCACATGTCACAGAGGAGGTGGCATTAGAGCTGATCCATGCACATTTGTTACAAGGAGAGGTTTCTAATTGGGGCTGGAAGAGAATGGAAGCTAGAGAGTAGTGATAAATAAAATGTGGCAGAAAATTTTTTTTAATGCAGAGAACAAAACAAGAGGACAGAAATAGCCCGGTTTGTTTTTCCCACATACCTCTTTAAAAACCAACTGTACTTATAGTTCACAATTTCTTATACAGTACAAAGCTCATGTTTTTTGCATGTTGAAGTGTTAAGTTCAGAACAAAAAAAGAAAATTTAATTTGAAAAAGGAAAATAAGAGTAGAATGATACTTTTTTTCTTTTTGGAGGGGGGAAGGTAGGGCAATTGGGATTAAGTGATTTGCCCAAAGTCACATACTAGTAAGTGTTAAGTGTCTGAGGTCAGATTTGAACTCAGGTCCTCCAGATTCCAGGGCCAGTGCTCTATTCACTGTGCCATCTAGCTGCCCCTAGAACGATACATTTTTAGAAAGACTGACATTTTAAAAATGGGTATAATCTTAGTGACAGAAAGCAGATGATGATACAAGCTTTCCTCTTCTTGGTAGAGGGGTGGGAGAGTCAGACTCATTTAGTCAGTTGGCTTTACTTAACTTTTTCCTGTTAATAAGGTTAATACAATAGGGTAGGTGGAGAAGTGGTCATCATATTGGGAAATAACTGGGACATAAAAAACACGCATCAGTTAAAAGCATGTCAACAGGTGGAGTGGCGTCCTGAGGGCGTCCTGAGTATATGGAATTGTTTGAATAAAGGACTAGAGTCAGGACAGTGGGAAAGTGATGGGTGAGTTCAGTTTGACTGGGGAATTTTATAATGGTTCCCCTTTCAATCCCCTAGGAAGCGTTTCTCCCCAGGTTGGTAATTGTTTTTAGCCAAAGAAATGGAAATGAAGTTTTTTCTTTCTGGTCAGCCTATCCAGAAGTTATCCTCTTCTTGTCCTTTCTCTCCTACCACCCTGAGGCTTCTCCTGTGATTGATTAATCATTGTTTTCTTTGGTCCAGACCTGTGATTTCATAAGTAGGAAGAACTCCTGGAGTGGAAATTCCTTCTGCCAAGGCAGATTAGCAACATTTATGCCATATCATTTCAGAAAGTTGCCTAGGGCATGGAGAGATTAAAAGCTTTCCCAAAAAAGGACCTAGATGCACAAAAATATTTATAGCAGTTCTTTTTCTGGTAGCAAAGAATTGGAAATTGAGGGGATGCCCCTGTATTGGGGAATAATTGAACAAGTTGTGATATAGGATTGTGGCAGAATACTTGTGCTTTATTGTGCTTTAAGAAATAATGAGCTGGATAATTTCAGAAAAACCTGAGAGGACCTATATGAACTAATGCGGAGTGAAATGACAGAACCAGGAAAACATTGTACCTAGGAGCAGCAGTATCATAAGGATGTGCTGCTGTGAAAGACAGCTGCTCTGATCAAGACCATGAACCAAGACAATTCCAAAGGACCTATGAAAAATAATGCTACTTACCTCCAGAGAGTTAATATAACTGATGAACTCTGAATGCAGACTGAAGCATACTTTTAAAATTTTCTTTTTCTTTATTGTTTTATCTTGTGTTTTCTTTTGCAACATGGCTAATAGGGAAATATGTTTTGTACAAGCAGAACTCAAGCCCAGATCTTCCTGACTGAGGCATGGCCTCCATCTCCTGCTCCATGCCCCTTCTTCGTTTATTAACACTTATTAACATTAATATTAACACTTAGAGCCACTTGTGCACATGCCTCTTTCCCCCTACCATTGTAAGCTTCTTGAGGGTGGGAATCATGTCTTATTTTATCCATGTGTCTTCAGTGTTCGTCTATGTTTATTGAAATGAAACATGAAGGTCAATGAAAATAACCATCTTTTTCTTTTTCCCATTTCTCCTTTCCAGTTTGGATTGCCCCCATGTACCTGGCCCTTCTGTCTCTCAGCAGTCACCTTCCTGTTACTGACCACCAACAACTCAGGCATCTACAAGTTACCGCTCAACAAAGTTACTTACCCAGAAGCCAACCGGCTTTACTACTTGTCTCAGGAAAGGAACCGGAGAGCCTCCATCACGACCAAATATCAGGCCTATGTAGTTTCCTAACCTGCCATACACATCATGACCACATCAAACCCCTTCTTCTCTAGAGCCAGACTTTTTTCCTATTGAAAGTCCACTCTGCCATCCCTCCTGGGCATTCTATGATCCTTTACACCAAGCAATCCATCACAGTTATCCTTAATTATTAATCATTGTCCAGGAAGCAAGTAATTTTAGACTATGTGATATGTAATCCTTATAGTTGTTAGTTAAACCTTCTATATGCCACATACTAGATGACTTTGAAGAGTTCAGTTTGGGAAATTCCCTTATCACTCCACCCATCCCCCTGACCTCCAAAATAATTCAGTTTTAAAACTCAAGATACAGCCTTCAGTATAAGGACACCAAGGAGGAAACAAGACGGTTTCAAAAATCTAAGAATGAAAATCAACATTACTAATTGGTTATCAAGAGAGTACCAAGAGCCTAGTCTCTCTGACTTAAGGAAGTAATATGGAACTAGGTTGGAAACCAGATGTGGTTCTAAGTCCCAGCCCTACTACAACCGTCCTGGGTCATGCTGGGCCAGTCACAGACTCTCTAGGCTTCAGGTTCATCTCATGGAATGAGAGTTGGCCCAGAGGATCTCTAGCTCCTTCCCAGGCTCTAAAATGTTCTGATCCTAAGCTTTGTTATCATTCCAGATTAACAGTCTTGTCCAAAGTGCAAGGGCTTTGAGGTAACATTGGAGATAAAGAAGGTCTATAATATCCAGGCAATAAAATTAATACCTGTCAAATGATAGGAGCTCTTTTAGGCCATGGCTGGTCTGGTAACTCGAAGCTGGCACACTGATTGAAATGGTTGTACAGGCAGGTTTGTTTGCACCTGGGCTGGGGTCCTGAAAGTAATATCACGGGATTGCATTTTCTGTAAAATTGAACCCTATTGCAAATTCATGAAGGAATCTGTTTTAGTTTTTTGTTTGTTTTTTAAAGCCAAAGACTTTGGAAATGTAGGAAGAGACATCCCCCAATTTATCTGTCCTATAAGGCCAGGCAATGAGAAGGTGGATTTCCCAAAAGACCAGATCCTCTCTCCAAGTCTCCCGTGTTCTCCTCCCTTCCTCCCCCTCATATAAACTTTGCCTGCTTCAGGCTCTTTCCACAGCTGTTAAGTCTCTGTGGGGCTAGATGGAGGGCACTTCAGAATGGGCTCTTTGGTTGGGTGAAAACTTGGAAGTTAGTCTTGGACACAAAAGAATATTCTTATGGAAAAGACTAGTTTTCTCTTTCAGTTGAAGGCTCTCTATTACAGAACTTATAACCTGAAGCTTTATTAAAGAAACTGTAACCTTGGCAGCCAGTTGTTGAAGTGAGCCTGATCTCAGGAAGACCTGAGTTTAAAGTCACTTAACCCTTTTTTGTCTGAGTTCCTCATCTATATAATGGGAACACACTGGAGAAGGAAATGGAAAACTACTCTAGTATTTTGGCCAAGAACACCCCATGGATGAAGACAGTAGAGTTACATAGAGGCAGGCATGACTGAACAACCCTGAATTGGAAGGGCTTCATCCTTTTCAAACCCCCAGATTACAGACTCACTTCCATGATTCCCCCCCCTCCCCCCTCCCCCTCCCCGCCCCTGTTCCTCTCACAGTGGGGAACTCAAGGTTTCCCAAGAATAATCCCAGGTCTAGTGCCAGCCCCTGACACATAGGTAGTGTAGTTGTCGTTAGGCATGTGGCTCATAAATCATCCAAATCCCTTTCGTAAAATTAATGGCTTCAACTTCCTCCTCACCTCCTCTGTGTATCACCCAACACACACGGGTAGGGATACGACCTGCCCCTGTGCTGTCTCTCCAGTATGACCGCCCCAGCTGGCTCTCCTGTCTGCCTCCCACTTCAGGCAGCTTAAAGAAGGAAGCCAGGGGCAAAGGCGGAAAAGCCCCTCCCACTGGTGGGCAGAAGCTTGCCAGGGGAAAGACACCACAGGATGCAGAGAATGTGTTCGTTTCTGCTGGAATCATCATTCTATGTTATTGCTTTTTTTTTTTTTTAATGTATTCAATGGGCACTTAGAAGGCTTTACAGAATAAATAAAATGAATTGTTTCATTAATGCTGAGGATGTGTTCTTGCTTTTCTAAATTTGATATGGAGTAACTGAATACAAATCTCATTTGGGAAAATGGGCAAACCTCCACACATCTGCTATTTCCTTTCCTTAGTAAGCTCAATTTTAATCACCCCATCTCCTTGTGAGCCCAGATCCCTGACTGCACAAAGAGAACTGATGGCCTACTTCTCTTCCAGATAAGATACGGTTGGCTGTCCGCATCTCTCAACAAGCATTTATTAATCCACTACTTCATGGCACAGTAAAAAGAGCACTGGCTCTGGTGTCAGAGGACCTACACTTAAATCTTCCTGTGACTTCCTGCATGACCTTGGCCAAGCCTCCCTGGACCTCAGTTCCCTCATCTGTAAAACAGAGGACATTTCCCTAGATAATCTCTTGGGTTCCTTTCAGCTCTAAATCTAGCTCTTATGACTCCTTGAGCACATCTCTAGGAATATCCCTTCCAGCTAGGAAAACTTCCTTTTGAAACCTTTGCACAAATAATGAAACCTTGAGGCACCTGTGGGGTGGGGGTGGGGGGTGCCCATACTGTTATCTATGGGTACAGATAGATGTCCAAGTTGCACCACCCAGGGCACTTGCTCATTCAGCTGCCCCCAAGTCCTGAAATGGGAACAACTAAGCATTTTACAACAGTTACAGTTCAATAGAAAGAAACAAAACAGCAATCCTAGAGGAAGGAAGGAAGGAAGGAAAGAGAAAGGAAGGAAGGAGGAAGGGAGAGAGAGGAAGAAAAGGAGGAAGGAGGGGAGGAGAGATAAAAGGAAGGAGGAAAAGAAGGGAGGGTGGAAAAGAGAGAAGAAAGAAGGAGGAAGAAAGGAAGGAAGGAAGGAAGGTAGGAAGGGAGGAAGGAAGGGAGGGAGGGAGGAAGGGAAAGGAAGGGAGAGAAGGAAGGAAGGAAGGAAGGAGGGAAGGAAGGAAGGAAGAAGGAAGGGAGGGAAGGGAAGGAAGGAAGAGAGAGGAGGGAGGAGAAGGAGGGAAGGAGGGAGGAAGGGAGGAAGGAGGGAGAAGAGGGAGGAAGGAAGGAAGAAGAAGAAAGGAAGAAGAAGGGAGGAGGAGAGAAGGGAGAAGGAAGGGAGGAAGGAGGAAGGAAGGAAGGGAGGAAGGGAGGAAGGAAAGAAGGAAAGAAGGAAGGGAGGAAGGAGGAAGGGAGGGAGGGAGGAAAGAAGGAAGAAAGGAAAGAAGGAAAAAAGGATAGAAGGAAGGAAAGAAGGAAGGGTGGAAGGAGGGAAGGAGGGAGGGAGAGAGGAAGGAAGGAAGGAAGGAAGGAAGGAAGGAAGGAAGGAAGGAAGGAAGGAAGGAAGGGAGGGAGGAAGGGAGGGAGTGAGGGAGGAAGGAAGGAAGGAAAGAAGGAAGGGAGGGAAGGAAGGAAGAGAGGGAGGGAGGAAGGAAGAGAGGGAAGGAAGGAAGGAAGGAAGGAAGGAAGGAAGGAAGGAAGGAAGGAAGAGAGGGAAGGAAGGAAGGAAGGAAGAGAGGGAAGGAAGGAAGGAAGGAAGGAAAAGGAAGAAATAAAGTTTGTCAGACCTTCCTATGGCTATAATCAAACAGTATATCCAAAGTTTAACACCCTTAAAATAGATTAGATTTGGAAGCCATAGAATGTGGCTCAAGTACTTCCCTAGTCCAGTCTTTCTTCCACTCAGCTGTCAAAGTATCCTTCCTAAAGCACAGATCTGACCATATTAATCCCCTACTCAATAAACTCCAGGGACTTCCTGTTGCCTCCCTGATCAAATATAAAATCCTCTCCTTGGCTTTTAAAGCCCTTCAGAATCTGATCTCTTCTGTCCAAGCTTCTTTCACTTTACTTTCTTCCATGTATTCTAATATCTAGTGACTCTGGCCTCTCTCTTGCTGTCACTCAAACATGACTCTCCATCTCCAAATTCTGTGTCTGGCCTGGCTGTCCCCCATGCCTGGGAACACACTGGGAACTTGCCTGGGAAGAGAGATCTCCTTAACTAGACCTTCTGATTTCCCTGGCTTTCTTCAAAACAACTTAAATCCCACCTTCTGCAAGAGGCCCTTCCTAGTATCCCCATTATATCCCACCCCCCCACACACACTTCCAGGGCCTTCCTTCTGAAATTAATTGCAATTTGTATATTTCTTGTATATACCCAATTGTTTGCATTATTAGAATGTGACCTCCTTGAAGGCTGAGACCATGTTTTTGTTTTCTTTTTCCTTTCTATGTATCCCCAGCTCTTAACACAGTGACTAACATATAGTAAATACTTAGTAAATGCTTATTGACTGTTGATTGACTGCTTGTTGACTGACTGAGCCCCATTAAAAGGGGCAGTAGGAGCACTGAAGTAAATATATCCACTAGCCCATAGAGTGGACACTACCCCTGTGAAATAGGAGTATTTCATTCTGGAAGGGACATAGCGTCAGGCCTCAAAGAAGCCCTTATCTGCTCTTCTGTACACACAGGACCAGTGAAGCACCCAGAATTGTTGCCTAAAATTGAGAACTCTGAGGAATGAGTTTATTAGGGACAAGAGTACCAAACGGATACATTACCCCTATTTAGGAATATCCTACTGCTATTATAGGTGACTGTTTAGAATGGGGCAATGCAAAGAGAGCTAAGCAGAGGGCTGGGTGAGGGTAAGCCAGTAAGCAAAAAGAAGCATTCAGGGTTCTTCACTCTGTGCACAAGGCGAGTAGACACAAAAGAGAACACAAGTGGGAAACAAAACCAGCTAACGGGAATTATAGGCAAGGCCTGATCTATCAGATGAGTCAGAAGTGGGGAAACTGAGAGGACAGTGAAAGGCAAAGACCAGGTCGACTGAACGCAACACCTGGGATCTCCCCCAGAGGGCCAGCTTATGCCAACAAAGACCACTTGGGAAGGACAGCTTCTTAACAGGTGCTTCTGAGATATCCAGGTAAATCCAGCTTGAGATGATGTAATCTGTTCCTACCTAGATGGACAGGCTCAGCTACCAGAAGGGGCTATTTGACCCAGGAGCATTTTCAGACCTGAATAGGTCTGACCTCCCGAAAACCTTCAGGATATTGTTTTCCAATCTATCTTCTGAAATAATAGCTATGAGGCCAGTAACAAGGCATTGGAGTTGACAGCAGGGTTTAGTACAAAGTTAGCAGTGTTTACTACAAGGTTAGCCCTATAGAGGGCACTCAATAATTAATTGAATATTTGGAATTTTCACATCTAAAACTCAGTTTTAGTATGGATGAACACTATGATATCACGGCATTTAGATTGAGCACAATCCCTAATGTCAGAGATTACATTAAAAACAGTCTATTCATACTAATGCCAAGTTTCACCTCCCCTTCTCCACCCCCCCCCATGAAACTCACTATTAGGAAGGTAGTACCTTGAACTTCTTTTGCCTATACTAGGAAATAGTCAACTAATTTACTACTTACTCATATTCTTCTATTATATGTAGTTATATAGTAATAGTAACAGAAAATCCCATGTCAAACCTTTGGAATACAATTAAAGTAGTTTTTAGGGATATTTTTATATTTCAAAATGCTTTCATCATCAAAAGAGAGAACAGACCAATGAATTGGGCATTTCTTTAAAAAGCCCAACTAAACAAAAAGTTTAAGTTCTGAAAAACCCAAGAAACAAAAAAAAAAATTAAACATAAAGAAAAACTCATTGAATTGAAAAAATAAAACTGTCCTCATTTAAAATTTGCAAATATATATACAATTAGTTAATTTGCTTCAAAAGGAAAGAAAAACCAAATTATCATGTTCAAAAGGAAAAAAAGAAAATTCAAAATAATTGAGGAGGAAATAAATTAATAGTTGTTATTCAATCATTCAACCTTGTCCAACTTTTTGTGACCCCTATGGACTATAGCAGGGGTGGGCCCTTCTAGCCTTCACTATCTCCCAAAGTCTGTCCAAGCTCGTGTTCATTCATTCATCCTCGGCTGTCCCCTTCATCTTTTGACTTCAGTCTTTCCCAATATCAGGATCTTTTCCAATGAATACTGTCTTCTCACAATGTATTTAAAGTATTAAAGCATTTAAGCTTCAGCTCCAGTATTTGTCCTTCCCATTAATAATCTGAATTATTTTATTTTGCTTTGTATTTTTTAATTCTACCAACAGCCAAAAAGGTTCACTGTAAGAAAAGTCAAATATTGTATGAAACAAAAGATAACCACTAGAAAATGTATTTTCTCAAAGCTGAATCCTGTATCATTATAATGACCATACCCATGTATAGCAACCTTTTGATTTGATCTACTTTCTGTCCAAGGAACTGTGATGTTTAAAAAGTTCAAGAGACATGACTTCTGAGTAATTTAATCACTTTATTAAAAATGCCAGCATTTTAGTCAAAGGAGTTCTGTGGCAGCCTTGAATATCAAAGACAATCATGGCAGCAGTTTCCCAGCTTGTATGCCCTTGAAAGAGGGGTTTTCCTGAGTGTAGCAATCAACTCTGATTGGTTAACAATTAATGAGAAAATAAATATTACAATGAGGGGCTGAGAGTGACATTCTGTCAAAGAGAGACTATCCCTATACCCAGATCACCCCCAGCCTTGGGCAATCTATTCAAAGAATCTATATAGACCTTAGCTTAAAAAGACCAAGGTCTCCCACTGCATCCAGAGTCATCTCCAGTCATCCTGATGTATATCTGGCCATTGGACCCAGGTGACTCTGGAAGAGAGAGTGAGACTTTGTCTTTGCACAGCCCTTCCCTCACTTAAATCCAGTTATTTTGCAAGCCATAGCATTACCTTCCTGATATTCTGGTCCTCTTCCTGAAAGAAGGGACAAACAACAACAGCAACAGCAATGATCCCCTCACCCAACCATGAGCAGAAGGGAGTTTAGCATTGCATGGCCTGAGAGCATGTGCAGTGCAAAGTATGCATGCTTTGTTTTCAGAACCAAAGCTTCAGTGAAGTTGCATGATGCAACATGGGCAAGCTCTTCCAGAAACACCTCAGATTCATTATGCATTTGATTTTGGTTGTTGATCATTCAGAAACCTTTTCCTGTTGTCAAATTTTCATGACCTCATATGGGGTCTCAACTCATATTTTAAAAAGCAGTGGTCTAGTCTAGTTGAGTGCAATAGCAATACCCAGAATGAGGGGAATGTTCATCAGCCTGCCCTTGAGGGACTGGACAAGGAAATAAGACAGAAGAAAAAAAGCTTGGGTCTCCCCAATTTTCATAATTGGCTATTAATATGAGACATAAATAATCATTTCTCCCAAAAGTCTTTTCCAGTACCACATATCGAAAGCATTGATTCTGTAGTGCTCAGTTTTCCTTACAGTCCAACTCTCACAGCCATACTTTCCTACTAGAAAAACCATAGCTCTGACTATACAGCCCTTTGTCAGTAAGATGATGCCTCTGCCTTTTAGTGTGCTGTCCAGATTTGCCATAGCTTTCCTTCCAAGGAGCAAGTGTCTTAATTTCATGGCTTCGGTCACTGTCTGCAGGGATCTTCAAGCCCAAGTATATAAAATATAACGGTGATAGGGCTAGTTTCCATGATCTTAGCTTTTTAATGTTATGCTTCAGGTCAGATTTTATACTCTCCCTTTCACCCTCATCAAGCAGCTTCTTAATTCTTCACCTTCTGCCAGCAGAGTGGTATCATCTGTATATCTGAGGTTGCTGATGTTTTTCTTGTATTCATCCAGCCTGGCATTTCACATAATGTATTCTGCATATAAGTTAAATAACTGAGGTGACAATATACAGTCTTGTTGTATTCCTTTCCCAATCTTAAACCAATCAATTGTTCTGTTTGGTTCTAACTGTGGCTACATACAGGTTCTTCAGGAGGCAAGTAAGATAATCTGACACTCTCATCTCTTTGAGGACTTGCCATATTTTGTTGTAATTCACACAGTCAGTGATTTCAGTCTATAGTCAATGAAGTTGAGGTAGGTGTTTTTCTGAAACTCCCTTGCTTTCTCATAATCCAATGAATGTTGGCAATTTGGTGTCTAGTTCCTCTGCCTCTTCAAAACCCAGCCTGCTTTTCTGGTAATTCTTGGTTCACGATGCATTTCTGAAGCCCAGCTTGTAAAATCTTAAACTGGCATGTGACATAAGCACAACTGTTTAGTAATTTGAACATCCTTTGTCATTGCCTTTCTTCAGGATTGGGACATAAAATGATTCGATGCTTTCCAATCCAGTGGCCACTGTTGAGTTTTCCAAACTTGCTGGCATACTGAGAGCAGCACTTTAAGAGCAGCATCATTTTTTTTAAAGATTTTAAATAGCCCAGCTGGAATTTCATCACCTTTACTAGTCTCTTTGTTAGCAATTCTTTCTAAGTCCCATTTGACTTCATTCTCTAGGATGTCTGGTTCTAGATCAGTAACTATACCATCATGGTTAGCAGTGATGTTAGGACCTTTCTTCTATAGTTCTTATGTATATTCTTGCCACCTCTTCTTAATCTCCTCTATTTCTGTTAAGTTGCTATAATTTTTTGCCTTTTATCATATCCATTTTTGCATAAAATGTTCCCTTGATATCTCTAATTTTCTTAAAGAGATCTTATCTTTCCCATTCTATAGTTTTTTCTATTTCTTTGTGTTGCTCATTTTAGAAAACTTTGTCTCTCCTTGATATTCTCTGGAATTCTACTTTCAGTTGGGTATATCTTTCCCTTTCATCTTACACTTTTGCTTTCTCCTTTCCTCAGCTGTTTGTTAAGGCTCATCAGATAGCCATTTTACTTTTTTGCTCTTCTCGTCCTATGGGATGCTTTCTTGGTGCTACCTCCTCTACAGTATTGCAAACCACTGTCCATAGTTCTTCAGGCACTCTATCTACCAGATCTAATCCCTTTAATCTCTTCACTTCCACTTCATATTCATAAGGGATGTTATTTAGGTCATACTTATATGGTCTGATGGTTTTCCCTACTTTCTTTAAGTCTTAATTTTACAATAAATATAAGATTAGAGCCATAATATGTTCTAGGTCTTGTTTTAACTGACTGTGTAGAGTGTCTCTACCTTTGGCTACAAAGTATATAATCAATCTGATTTTGATAGTAACCATATAGTGACATCCATGTGTAGAGTTGTCTTTTGGGTTGTTGAAAAAGAATGTTTGCTATGAACAACAAATTATCTTGACAAAACTCTATTAGTCTCTGTTTGCTTCATTTTGTACTCCAAAGCCAAACTTTCCTGTTATTCCAATTAGCTTTTGACTTCCTACTTTAGCATTCTAATCCCCTATGATGAATATAACATCTTTTGGGGGGGAAGTTACTTCTAGAAGATATTATAAGTCTTCATATAGCTGATCAACTTTGGCCTCTTCAGCATTAGTTGTTGGAGCATAGACTTGTATTACTGTGATGGTGAATAGTTTGCCTTGGATTCAAATATTCAGTCATTTTTAAGATTATATCCCAACACAGCTGTTATTGACTATGAGGGCTACTCCATTTCTTCTTCTTGACCACAGTAGTATATGTAATGATCACCTGAATTAAATTCACCCATTTTCATTCATTTAAGTTCACTGACACCCAAGATGTCAATGTTTAATCTTTTCATCTCCTGTTTGATCACACCCAGCTTACCTTGGTTCATAGAGCTTACATTCCAGGTTCCTGTGTAACACTGATCTTTATAGCACCACATTTTCCTTCCATCACCAGACACCTCTGCATCTGAGCTTCCTTTGGTCTTTGGCCCAGTCACTTCATTCTTTCTGGAGCTACTTGTAGTTGTACTCCACTCTTCCCCAGTAGCATGTTGGAAACCATCCAACATGAGGGGTTTGTCTTCTACTGTCTTATCTTTTATTATTTTAATACTATCCATGGGATTTCCTTGGCAAAAATACTGGAGTGGCTTGTCATTTCCTTCTCCAGCAGGCCACCTTTTGTCCCAGGTGAGGGAGCTCTGTCTGCCAAAGCAGCTCAGCAACCTCTCTGAAACTTCTAGTCCTGAGAGAGTACCTAGAGCAGTGGTGTCTAATTCAGATATAAACAGATACCTAGCTGGCATTTCTGACTTGGAAAGCCACAACTTAACATCGTCTATGTTGTTTTATATTTTTATTTATTTCTTTTAAGTATTTACCAATTACATTTTAATCTGCTTTGACACCTTGAGCCCAGAGTATTGAGAGATTATTTATATAGATTCACACAGTCATTATGTGTCCAAGGTGGGTCTTGAACACATTGCAGTGGCCTTGAGGCTATCTCTCTGCTATACTTCTGTGCCTCTCCTTACTTAGGCATGTCATGGGTTAAAAAGATTCCTGTGACTTGCTACAAATAACATTGTTTCTGTAGAAAATAAATAAACAAAGGAATGAATGAATAATGTATTCCAAGTTTGTAACACCCAACTAGCAAAGGAACATTTAGAACATAAAACTCTTGGTAAGTTGGAGATGGAATGTAAGCTCTATGAACCAAAGTAAGCTGGGTGTGATCTTCTAGATAAAGTGATTACCAAGTATAGGGCCTTGAAGTAGTTTCAAGAAATCAGCAGATTTCTTGCCAAGCATGGCTATTTTGATATATATTTTCAGCTTCAACAAAACAGACTAGACGGAAAAATCTTATAATTAGGGCAAATCACTTCACTCCTGTGAAATGAAGACTAGATAGCCTCTAATGACCCTTCCAGTCAAAAAAATCTATGCCCCTCTTAACCTACTATGTTTGAAACATAGGCAGCCACTGTTTGATTAATAAAATATAAATTGATTTAAAAGCCTCAATGAGGGGCGGCTAGGTGGTGCAGTTGATGAGGTATGGGCTCTTGGGGGCCCCCTTGAGCTCTCCTTGAGTCCTTGAGGTACAGGCTCTGGGAAACTCCCTTGGACTCTTGATTAAATCATCCCATTTGATGAGGCATTTGCATGAAGCAATAAGCCTTATATTGTGGCTGAACCCAAGCCTCTGTGACTAGACTTCCCACCTTCTGTTACTAGACTTCCCACCTATCAAAATATCATCAATCCACCCTTGAACTGGCCTAGCCCACCATAGTCTGTATTCTCCAGCTGCTTCCCACCCTTGATCACTCATTGACCTCATTAACTCCTCCTGAAGACCCTTCCCCAGACTCTTCCTCTAGACCACCCCTAGATTCCTCCCCCAGCCTTCTGTATATAAGACCCCATCTCACACCATGTGCTGTGAGAGCACCATAGAAGAGTGAGAGTGCCATAGAATGCCATAGAATAGTGAGTGCTGTGAAATCGCCAAAGAATTTTCTAGCATAGACTTACTCTGTGTCTAATAAATGTGACTTTTCTTTGGCTGAAAAGACTCGAGTGGAATTCATTTGGCAGGACCCGGCATGTCGGTATTTTGGGGTCTCCAGAACAACCCTAACCCTGTTAGTGGGTAACCTCTTCACAGTGGATAGAGCACTGACCCCTGAGTCAGGGGACCTGAGTTCAAATCCAGCCTCAGACACTTAACACAAAACTAGCCATGTTGATGAGGTACGGGCTCTGGGAGCCCCCTTGAGCTCTCCTTGAGTCCTTGAGGTACAGATGTTGTATCCCAATGAAGCCAGACAGAAGATCCCTGAGATTAAATTTATAAAATGGATTTTATTACCACGGGACTGACTGTCAGGGTGCATGGTCACCCAAATCGGACAGTGCTTTGGCACAGACATTGTGCTGGTTTTATAGAGGTTCCATAGCCAGGTTATGTAAGCTGAAATTATGTGATATAAGCTGAAATTACAGTGACCTGTCAGTTTTTTTTTAATTGTAGCTAAGTGTTATTTAATATGCATTTCTAACTTAAAACTGTAATAGCACTTTTTCTCTCTTGTGACTCACTAAACAGTGCCACAGGATTCTGCCCAACTTCCAGATGTCTTAGCATCTGTACTTCCATCCCCAAAATGCTGAAAACAAAAGTTTGCCATTAAAGAAGATATTTTTCAAAATGATTTGATAAAAGATAGGAACATCCCGGTTCAGTCACCGCCCTCGATCCTGATGCCCCTTAGTTTTAGTTTTTTTTCTTTTTGTCTTCTGGCCTGGGCTTCAGCTCGCAAACGCAGGCAGATACTCCGGAAATGGCTTTTGGGAGGTCGGTCCCTTTGAACCCCTTGTTCTTTTCACGGTCATAAACCTGGACCGTTTTGGAGAAGGTGATGTTTTCCCAGCTATAGCCCCCTAGGATATAGATCTTCCCTTCCCACACGGCCACACCAGACTCACTGTTGGCCTGCAGCAAAGGAGACACTCGTGTCCACTGGTTGCACTGGGGACTATAGGATTCCACACTCAGGATATCAAAGCGCTCCATGGATTCAATATTGTCATCACTGCCTCCAATAGAGTAGATGCTGTCCTCCAAGCTGCACATGCTGTGCCAACCATGGGCTGTGATCATGGGCCTTTTCTCTTCCCACACATCTGTATGGTGGTCATAGCAGAGGAGATGTTTCCGATAAGGGTCAGTTTGGTGATCGTGACCTCCAGAGATATAAACAAAGTCCTTATAGATGGTGCCAGCATGGGCATATGTAAATCTCGGCAAACCTGCTACGTAGGACTAGGAGTCACTTTTGGGACTATATGCCTCCACACAAGAAAGTGCCCCATTTTCATTTCTTCCACCGACAGCTACCAGCATGTCTGAAATGGAGGCCAGGTAGAAATCCCCTTGGCCTTGGTTCATGGAAGCTACCTTTATCCACTGGTTCCAGCGGGGGTCATACCTATAGAGAAGATTGGAAGCGGCATCCTCTCCACTGTCCATGGAGAAGCTGCCTCCAGCTATGAAAATGAACCCTCCCAGGACAGCCACACAGTGATGGCTCTTCCTGGCTGGGAGGGGCGTCTCCATGACCCACAGCTCGTTTTTGGCATCCAGAAAGCAGATGCCGTCTCTGAGCTGACGTTCTGGCGCCACCCCGCCAAGGAAGAGGAGTCGCTCCTCGTTTGTGCGGAGGGCAGAGCGTTTGGTCTGTAGCACGGGATGGGCAGCGATGTTGTTGTGGTAGGTCACGGCTTCCTCAATGAAGCCCTCGCAGTTTGCCTCCTTGGGCAACAGGGAGCAGACAGCAGGCTTGACCCTATGCAGGAGGTCGCTCTTGGGGATCAGCGGGAAATGGATGTTTTCTAGCACTTGGAAAGCATCCGCCTCCCGCTCGGGATACTGGGTCAGCCACTGGAGGGCAGCCTGCAGCAAATCATGTTCGCACTCTCTCTGTACCAGGCTGCTTCCCAGGTACTGGCAAAGTTTCTGGAGAGAGATGTTCTGCAGAAAGTCTGGGGTGAAGGACAGCGTCCCAAAGTTCCGCAGGATAAAGGAGTCGATGTAGGAGTCCAGGCGTTTCAGGCTGTAGATGGACGCTAGTTTCTGCAGGTACAGGTAATTCTCCTCACTCACCTCATTTTCCAGGTACTCACAGCAGAAATCAACCACCTTCCAGATCTGCAGGAGGTGAGCTGTCTCTAAGACATTATCAATCTTATCTAATGGGATTTTTTTTTTTATCAATCTTATCTAATGAGAGCTCGCTACCGTAGAGAAAGTCAATGACAGCTCGGAGGCCAATGTAGGAGGCTCCCACCAGTTCCACCTCCTTCTGGTAGGCCTCCCGCATACCAATGGTGAACATGGAGTTGAAGTAGTCACTGCACACAGCCAGGAGGTTCCGGTGGGGCCGGGACTCTCTCTTCTTCGGCAACCAAGACAATGTCGCAGAAGAGGCTCCGGTGTCTCTGCTCATTCAGCCTCTGGAGCACCATGTTGGGATGGTCAGTCCATCTATATACCTTAGAAGATTCATTGATCTTGTAAGGACGAGACACTCTTGTCTGTCTGGGACCCTCCATCATAAAGTGGTTGGTGGTGTTCCTGGGGAGGTGAGCGCTGCGCGGGGCAGCCGCCGTTATAGGCTGGCTGGAGCAGTGCTGCGGCCAGTATTCCGATCCCTGGCGGGAGCGGCTGGGCGGCAGTGTGGCCGGCCCTCCACCGGCTTGGGGAAAGTTTCTTTGAAGAGATAATATTTAAAGTGAGCCTGGAAAGAAATTAAGGCATTTTGGAGAGTTGGGAAGGACTTTCCCAACATAGGGAATGGCATGAGCAAAAATGGCTCTGGGAACCCCCTTGAGCTCTCCTGGAATCTTGCCATTTGATGAGGCCTTTGCCTGAGGCTATAAGGCTTTCGTTATAGCTCCACCCAAACCTCTTCCTCTTACTAGCCTAGGCCTCCCTCCATTGTCCAGCTAGCCCCCACCCTTGATCCTCCCAAAATATCTATGCCCAAATCTGTTACCCTTAAACTAGCCTAGCCCTCCATTGTCTGTCACCTCCAGGAAGCCTTCAACTACTTACCACCCTTAATCTCTCATTACTGGAGTCTGATCTCATTGACTCCTCCTGAAGACCCTCCCAAACTCCTCCTCTAGCCCACCCCTAGAACCCTCCCACAGTCTTTCTGTATATAAGACCTATCTTGGCTCCATGATCATGCTGAGAACTATCTAGCACAGATTCACTTTGGGTCTGGTGATTCTGGCCCACTTGTCCTATACAAGTGTCACAGATACAGAGGCTCCTTAAGAGTCATGAATCTTTAATAAACTTAGCTTTTCTTTGGCTGAGAGAAGACTTGAGTTGAATTCATTTGGCAGGACCCTGAATGTTGGTATTATGGGGTCTTGCTCACTCCTAAGCCTATACCTCAACACAAGGAGGTAAAATTATTATATTCAAGTTCGATAGAATAATATATGAGGATGAGTAACAAGAGATAAAATTAGAAAAAAGTGCATCGTAACCAGATTGTGTAGGGCCTTCAATGTCATGTTGAATGGTTCACACTTTATTTGGTAGACAATGGAGAATCCTTGGAGGTCTTTTGAGTGTGGCAATATGCAGAAGGAAGATGTGGGATAGACTGAAAGACAGGGCCCTGGGACCCTCTCAGACCCCTTCCAGTTCTGTCTGTTGTTCTCTAATCTATTGACCTAATCCAACAGTGACAAACATTACCATCCCCACTTCTGGTACAACTGGGAGGACCTAATGGCCCCTGGTTCCAATTTTCTTCACTCTAGTTCCTTCTTCATGCAGACACAAGGGACTCCAAATACTTCATAGACCCAAGGACAAGAAAGAACTCACACTGACCAGTGTCTGACTTCCACAAGCTTATTTATTCTGTGCCTTCCACAGTAAGAGGTCCCTGTTCAAGCACTTAATGGTTATTTTTTGGGCCCTGGACAGCTGAGAGTGAATGTAAATAGTAATTGTTTTGTTGTACACAAATTCACTCACCCTTTCCTTGATTTGTAAAGCTGGCAGCCCAACGTTTCCTTCATTGATTTGTAAAGCAGAGGACTCTACCTTGCTTAATCTGTGAACAGGCAGAGCCTCCACCCCTTGCTTTCCCTTGATTGATCTGTGGGCAGTAGTCCCAGCCTAGGGTTTCTCGATGGTGGGAAATTCAAATGTATGCTGACCAATCACTGTAGTTTCAGCTTACATCACTGTAATTTCAGCTAAGGTAACCTGGCTATGGAACCTCTACAAAACTGGCACAATGTCTGGGCCAAAGCACTGTCTGATTTGGGTGACCATGTACCCCGACAGTTCTGCGGTAATAAAATTCACTTTTTAAACTTAATCTTGGGGATCTGTCTCACTTTTATTGGGGTACAACAGTTTCTCTTTTGACCAGAATTCCTGAGGGTCTTCCCCTGAGAGTTTGGGTTTCCTTTTTGTTTTTTATTAAAGAGACCATCCCAGTCTCCCTTCTTAAAACAGCCCTAATCACTTGTTTGGGATGAAAAACCTCATCCAAAATTTAATTAAGAACACAGAGATCTCTTAGGATAAGAACAGGAATTTATTCTCTTTCCCCAGGAGAAGAGGGCAGTGGTCCCCATGACTGACCTTGAGAAGGAGGCACTCAAAGTGTGGTGATCAAAGTTTTTAAACCCTAACACAGCAGGGTCATATTTCCCCCATTGCCCCTCACTCCCATTGGATGGGGGAGTGAGCTTGGGCTGTCCTGTCCCTGACTCCCACTGGCCGGGAAGAGGGGCCTACAGAGGTGGGGAAAGCAGACAAAGGACTGAAGCTAGGTGGGGGTCGAAAGATTCCCAAAAGGGCTTGATTGACAGCAGCAATGGAGGGGGGAAGAGGAAAGTTAACAATCCAAAACTGCCGGAGAAGTTTTCACTCCCCCAGACACACTGAATGGGTGTAGCCTCAGTCAAGTGAGGACTTGGAAAGACCTTAGCTTCAAAAGACCAAGATCTCCCACTGCATCCTGGGCCATCTCCAGTCATCCTGATTGCTATCTGGCCATTGGACCCAGATGACTCAGGAGGAGAAAGTGAGGCTGGTGATTTTGCACAGCCCTCCCTCACTTAAATCCAATTCATCTGTAAGTCGTGGAACCATCTTTCTGATGGTTTTGTCCTCTTTGAGAAACCACACAACCATGCATAATTTCCACAGGCATCCAGTGAAGTCCCTTGCACCCTACATATAAAGGTTCCAAATTCAGATTAAAGTTAAAATACATTTTCTCTATCATTTCAAGGGTCAGAGACTTATCTAATAGAGTACACAACCTGGGATTGCTCTCGTTCACAACCTTTTCATCAGGGTGAAAAGAATAAGAAAAACTGCTTTCAGGGAGAAAGGACACTGATGGGGAATGTTCTTTCTAAATGCCAAGCATTTAATCTCTTGAAGTCAGTAACAAGAAAACACCTTTAATCTCTTTAAAAGTCCTCTATTGTATGTCCTTTGCCCCAGCCCCAGCCCCATGGCATAGTAGGGGACTATTTATGTCATTTGGTTTGTGAAGGCCTGCTTCCCAGGTTGAGAAACATTTACAAAGGCTAGGTGTGGGGGGCATAGAGACTAAAATTAAAGTGGTCTCTGACCTCAGGAGCTTATGGTTCACTAAAAACTTTGCAATTCTCAAAATTACATTTTTCCAAAGTCTTTCCCTAGACAGCCACCTGCCACGGGTGTCTGAAATTCCTTTTGCCACCAGTAGGATCCTCTGCAGGGCTGTTCTAGAGGGAATTTCTATTCTGAGATTCAATGCATCTGAGTCAGTTCAGGGTAACTAAGCTATTACCATTCACTAGTGGAGGGCAGGGACCCAAAAACTGAAATGCCTAGGACATGAGGATTTTAAGGAGAAGGGTGGAATCTTGGAGGATGTGCTGGCTGGAGATACTAGGCAGGCAGGAGGCCACATGAATAGTCCAGGTAAAGGGGATCCAGAAAAGAAAAACTCAAACCCAAACTTGAGCTGGTCCTTCCCCTAGAAAAAAAAAAATAAAAATAAAGGAAAAAACAAACCTCAAACTCAGAAACATCCGGGCTAAATAAATGGGGCCCCAGAAGAAGGCTGGGGAAGCCGCAGGGGGAAGCCAAGAAGGGTAACTGGCAGAGACATCACACCCCAAGGCGGCCCATCCAGGAATCAGCTGGACTTGGTGTTTCTAGGGCACAGACTCGACTGAGGGACTCTGTGGGGGGAGGGGTGTGTGTGTGTGTGTGTGTGTGTGTGTGTGTGTGTGTGTGTGTGGAGCAGCAGGTGTGAGAAGTTAGCAGGTGCAAAGGCACAGTAGGGGAAGGTGGCCCCTGAAGGAGGATGTGGTTGCCAGAGGCCAGCTTCGTTGGTATCAGCTGAAAGGACGTGCTTTGCACCAGGGAGCAGAAGTCTCTGGTGCCGGATTTGCAAGAAGCCCTAACAGAACTGACAGCTAGCTTAATGAAGTAAGGAGACCCTGAGCCAGGAGACTGGAAGGGCCTCATAGGAACTAGGGGACATTGCTAGGTATGGGATGAGGAGTTTCCTTTCTGCGGAACCGCCCTCTGGGCCAGGTTGCTGCCTCTGTAAAATGCAGGCTTTCCTTCAGCACCAGTGGCTGGGAGTGCCCTCCCTCTTCCCTGGTCCCCAAGAAGGAGCCAGTATGCCCTGAGTCCCAAGAAGGCATGGGGATGGTATGAACTCTTACCTCTTCAGCTATGGAGACAGCAAACATCAACTTGGAAGGGAACAATCAGTAAGGCTGTGAAGGGGCCTAACATTTCAGGAGATGGGAGTTATGAAAGGAAAAATGGATTTATCAAGGCAGGAAAGAAAAGGAAGGAATGAAATATGAGGATGATGGAGTTATTTATTGTCAGATTGAATTAGGGCAGAGTCAGGCCCCTCTTCTAGCTGTAAGATAGGGAGTTAGGGCAAAAGGAGCCAGGATATACCTAAAAGACCATAACTTAGCAGCAGCTGGGGAGAGGCTTACTAAGCCTGGCAGGACTTGACTAGAACATCCTGGCTGACTTTTAAAGCCCGTCACAAAACCTGACCCCTTCTTACCTTTCTCATCTTCCTATAACTGCCTCCCCTTCATATATTCCACAGTCCAGTGACACTGGCCTCTTTGCTGTTTTTTGGTTTTCACCTAGCTTTGTATCTCCTCTGTCTTAGCACAAGGCTTGATACAGAGTAAGTCTTCACAAATGCTTGTTGACTTGGAGTTAAGTAGTCACCCTTATCCTTCACCCTTCCTAGGGCACTGGGGGTAGTTAAAAGAACTTTGAATATAATGCCTAGAGACTTAAGGTTGAATGCCAGCTTTGTTACTTGCTACTTGTGTCATTTTGGGCAAGTAACTGAATCTCTCTTGGCCTCAATTTCCTCATCTGCAAAAAAGAATCACTGGGACTAGTTGATTCTAAAGTCCAGTTCTAGAGTCTATGGTCATATTATTTTTCTTTTAATTCAGCAAATATATGTTAACATTTATTATTCTTAGGGTACAAAAACCTTTCCCCCCAACACCCTAAACTGGTAGTTTCTTAAGTCTTAATCAGCTAATATCTTATAAAGATGAGTTTAATGGGTCCTTAAAAGAAAGAATGGGACAAGGTATGTGAAGAGAGGGATTCTGAGTGTGGAAATATGGAAATATTTCCTAGAAAGGGAGGTGTGGCAGCTCCAAGATATACCACCTGTGTGTGGTGTGTTTTGTCCTTCGTCCTGGAAGAGCACCATGACATCAGGAAGATGATGCCATGGCATGCAAGTAAATTGGATTACAGTGAAAAAAGGCTGTGCAAAGTCACTAGCCCCCCTTTCTCCTCCAAAGCCATCTGGATCCAGTGGCCAGATATGGATCAGGACAACTGTAGAAAGCCCAGGATGCAGTGGGAGACCTTGGCCTTTTGAAGCTAAGGTCTCTCCAGGTTCCCACTTTAACTGAACAAAATTTATCTTGATGGCTGAACCTCTGTGTGGCATTTTTTTATCTGCTGCAGTCTCTGAAAGGCATGTCCTCATAAGACATAAGGTAGGTACCCCTGGTTTGCTATTTGCCCTCAGCCCCTGGCCTTCTCTGTCTCCCAATGTTTACAGGAAATATAACAGGACAGAGTTTCACTTTCCTCTAGAATAGGGGTTCTTAATAGCCTTGTGAAGTCCTCTCGAAATAATTGCTTGTTTGGTTTAATAATAATGGAAGGAACTACTAAATTCCAGTTAGAGTTACTAAAAAATAAAGAAGTCATTTCCCCCAAGTTCTATTAACAGGCCCCTGTGGGTGAAGGACTCCAGCTCTAGGGGCAGTAAGATTCAGTCAATATTTTTGGGGCTCTGTCTTCCCTGTCTTCCAGCTCCCTGACCAAGAAGGTAATCTACATAAGGAGATTAGGGATTCCTTAGATTTCACTAGAAATATTGCATACAAATTACATAGCAATTCATATCATGTCCTCTACTACATGTTTTACATAGCATTTTATGCCTTTTTTTCCTTCTTACTGTGACTTTTAATAATCATCCCAAAACACAAGCATTCTACTGTACAAAGAACAACACAAGTGGATTGGATAAAAAACCATGAACTTTTTTTTTCTTTTTGGAGGGGGGAAGTAGGGCAGTTGGAGTTAAGTGACTTGCTCAAAGTCACATGGCTAGTTTTGTGTTAAGTGTCTGAGTCGGATTTGAACTCAGGTCCTCCTGACTCCAGGCCAGTGCCCTATTCACTGCACCACCTAGCTACCCCAAAAACCATGAACTTCTGTTATGTATATATATTTTTTAAAACTCTGTGTGTGTCTGTGAGAGAGAGAGAGAGAGAGAGAGAGAGAATTAACAAGGCAGAAACAAAATAGCTTTATGTGTGTTCCCTTTTTTTGCAATTGTTTTCTTCTGGACATTTTCAAATATGTTTTATTTATGTGTTTGGGGAGGGGGAATGGAATTGTGTATCTGTCACTACCCACTGATCCCTTTTCAAATAGAGATCTCTCTTGTAATAAACATGTATAATTGGATAAAACCAATTCTCACTTTAAACTTTTCAAATCACTTTGAACTATGTCAACCAATAGATAAAGGACAGATACTCCTAGCTCCTGCCCTTCCTCCCCCAACCATATATGTCAAATTTATAAAATGTGTTAAGAACTACAAAGATTGGGGCAAGTATATTTATTTAAGAAGGGAATAAATAGGTGTTGACAATCATCTCTGAGGTGCCACTAAATATAAGACTTCATCCTCTAGGAACTGAGGAAGAGGCAGGATAGGGGGTGGGGAAGTGGGATGGTTCTGCTAGCTGATGCAAAAGACCTGAGACTCAAATATATAAATCAACCTCCTCCTTCTCTCCTTCATAAAGGTAAAGGTTGGAACTGCCCCTCCTCCCTAGGAACATGCATCTCTCAGGCTGCTCTTCTGAGACTTCTTTGTCCTTGTTAGCTGCTGTTCATGTTGGGTAGAAAGCACAAGATGTAATTTGTCTAGCTCTCCCTTTTTTGCCCTCCCCCTTTCATGTGAACCTCCTCCAAAACCAACCATTCCCAGTACAATCTTAGGGAGATGGATAGAGATAGCTAGGAAAGGAACAGACACATTTCTCTTCCAGGGAACTAGTTAAGGCTTTGTGGCAGAGAAAAAACCACCCATTGTTTTTGAGGATGGGAGACAGAGCTTGGCTAACTGGACCAAGAAGAAGCATTCCTGACAAGATGTGGTTTGAACACCTAAAGGTAGGAATGTGATGGTTAACCCTGAACCAATAGATTGCTGTACTTTGATTTATGATTGTCCAACAACACACTGGGGGCAAGGAGCTGATAAGGAGATTGGTGAAATGATTAGAAAGTTGATTGACCCATAGCACTCCCCTTTACTCTGATTCCTCTTTATGGTAATGCAAATATTTTCTGGCTGCATTTGATGGTTATGTGGCCAGATGCCCTTAACACATCTGTCAAAAGGGCATGAACATACTTCAAAAAGTACTCAGTGTTAAATGATTGTGATTCAACTCAGCACATAGCATTGTGAGGTGGATATAGAGCAAGCTTGGCATCAGAAAGACCCGGGCTGGGGTGTTACCTCTGATACATATCAGTTCTCTAAAGCTAGGTAAATCTCTCAGTGTCTGAGGCAGCTAAGACAGAGGCTCTTGAGCTGGGGCCCATTAACTTTTAAAATATGTGTATTTTGATAACTGTATTAAAAACATTATTCTTAGACTTCACCAGACTGCTAAGGGAGTCCATAAAACAAATGTTGTTAAGAAGCCTTGCTCTAAGTTGGTCTTGTTATTTCATAGCATGTTGTATAGATCTGCGTTGGTAAAGAGTGGATGGTGGAAAGAGTCTAGATGGTGGAAAGCTTTTGCTATGATGATCTTTTCTCTTTCCTGTCATATAGTGGCATTGGGGTCTCCACTAGTATTTCCTGAAGCTGATTGCATGTGTCAAGCTTATGTCTTGTGCAACTTTGTCATGAAGTTCCCTGTTATATCACATGCTAGGCTCCATATATACACTGCTCTGGGCTGAAATGTAGAGCTTTAGTATCAGGATAATAGACAGCACTAAAAAGTGTCCTGCAGATTTTGAGTAGTATCCTTCATCTTCCTTGTGCATTCTGACACCTAAAAAATACATTTGGAATACTTTGAAGGGAGATGTTAGCTACTTCTACTGGGAAAGAATAATGTGTTCCAAGAGCTTCCTTCAGAAGTAATGAGCTTCCTGTTACTTAGAGGTGCTTAGAAAGAGAATAGAATATGACCACGTGTTCGGAAGGCTTTAACAAGGGGTTTCTCTTGGATAGGGATTGGAATAATTGCTTTCCAAGGCCCCTTCCAACTCCAAGAATCTTTGATGTGGCTATTAATTGTATATATATTGTATATATTTGTATTGTATTGTATATATAATTGTATATATATATATATATATGTATAATTAAATGTAGCTATTAATTAAACAAAAAAGAGCTGCCAGTATTAATAAGCCTATCCTCTTTGGGCTACATCCAAATGAGGGGTATTGGTAATCCCAACGATAGCAATAAGAGGAAGAAAAAGAAATAGAAGGAATCAGAATAGGGAATGAGGTAATAAAACTATCTCTTTTTACAGATGATATGATGATATATCATCTCTTTTTACAGATGATATGATGATATATTTGGCAAATCCCAAAGACTCAACTAAAAAGTTAGTTGAAACAATTAATAATGTTAGCAGAATAGAAGGATATAAAGTAAATCCACATAAATAATAGCATTCCTATGTCACAAACAAAACTCTGCAAGAAGAGATAGTAAAAAATGCCATTTAAAATTACTCTAGACAGTATAAAATACCTGGGAGTACACCTGCTAAAACAAACTCAGGAATTATATAAGCAAATTTATTTTTTTTAATTTTTATACAAATAAAATCAGATTTAAATAATTGGTGAAATAGTTACTGTGTATGGGTAGGCAGGGCCAATATGATAAAAATGACAATTTTACCCAAACTAATTTATGTATTCTATGTCATCCCAATTAAATTACAAAAAATATATATATTCACTAAATTAGAAAAAATAATAAGAAAATCCATTTGGAAAAACAAGAACTCAAGAATATTAAAGGAAATAATGAAAAATAAAAAGGAAGGAGATTTAACAGTACTAGACCTTAAACTATTTTATAAGGTAGCAATTCTCAAAACTATCTGATTCTGGCTAAGAAATTGAAAGATCAATAGAATAGATAGACAATTTACAGCAGCAAATAAACATAATAACCTTGTATTTGACAAGTGTAAAGACTTAAGATTTTGGGATAAGAATTCATTATCTGGCAAGAATTGTTGGGAAAACTGGAAAGCAGTATGGCAGAAAGTGGGTATAGACCAGTATCTTACACAATTTACCAAGATAAGGTCAAAATGGATGCACAACCTAGATATAAAGAGAGATTTTTTTTTTTAAGCAACTGGGGTTAAGTAACTTTCTCAAGGTTACACAGCTAGTCATTATTTATGTCTGGGTGCTCATTTTCCGAGGCCAGATTCAATCCTGGGTCATCCCAACTCCGGGGCTGGCGCTCTTACTCACTGCTCCACCTACCTGCCCCTTAAAGAGAGATTTTATAAGAAAATTAGAAGAACATGGAACATATTACTTATCATATTTGTGGATAGGCAGGAGATACAAAGCAGAGTTAGATATAAAGTGGATAATTTCAATTGCTTTAAATTTTAAAGGGTTTATACAAATAAAACAAATGTAGTTAAGATCAGAAGAAAAGCAAAAATTGGGGGTTGGAGGAATTATGGACATTTTATCAGGTAAAGGTCTCATATCTCAAGAATATAAAGAGCTTTGTCAAATCTGTAAGAATACATGTCATTCCCCAACTGATAAATGGTCAAAGGATATGAATAGGCAGTATTCCAATGAAGAAATCAAAACTATTTATAGTCATGTGAAAAAATGCTCTAAATCATTAGAACTAAAGAAATATAAATGAAAATAACCTTGAGATATCATTTTATACCTACCAGATTGTCTGAAATGATTGAAGAGGAAAATGACAAATATTGAAAAATTGGGACACTAATTCATTGTTGGTGGAATTGTGAACTGATCCAACCATTTTGGAGAGCCATCTAGAATTATACCAAAAGAGTTATTAAAATAGCCATACCCTTTGGCCCAGAAATACCACTACTAGGTCTATTTCCAAAGATGATTAGGGGAAAAGGAAAAGAACCTCTATGTCCTAAAATGGTTATAGCAGCTCTCTTTGTGGTGGCAAAGAACTAGAAATTGCAGGGATGCTTATCAATTGGGGAATGGCTGAATAAGTTGTGATATATGGTTGTGATGGAACTCTGTGCTATAAGAAAGGATGAGCTCAATGATCTTAGAAAAATGTGGAAAGACTTGCGTAAAATAATGAAGAATGAAATGAGCAGAAACTAAGAGAAAATTGTATACTATGAAATTTGTATAATATGAAAATTGTAATAGCAATTTTGTTTTAAGAATGACTTTAAGTGAATAAGTTATTTTGACTATTATATATACCCAAATTAGCTATAAAAGACATATGAAGAAAGATGCTATCTGCATCCAAAGAAAGAAATGATAAATAGAAGTATATGTAGAATAATTTTACATGCATACATACATATATTTGTGTCTAATGGTAGCCATCTCTAGTGTGGAGTAAGGGGAGAGTGGGAAAAAAGAAAAAAGAAATTTACATGATAATTTATGATAATTTTGTTGTATATTTGAAAGGAATAGCAAGTTGTACTTAGTAGATTTGCAGTTTCATGTACAATCATCTTTTTTATTGTACTAGATTTATGACAATGCTTTGTTTTATTTCATAAATATGTATTAATGTAAAAAAAGGGAAAAAGGGGAAAAGTATCATCTCAACAAGGCATGGAAGAGTGATTTTCAATAGGAATCAATTGAAATAATGAATCAGAAAGGGCTTTCAAGAGCCCTACATGTGCTGATGATAATAGCAGCAGCAGCAACAGCAGCAGGTAGCATTTATCACCATTCTTGGTACATAGCAAGAGCTATACAAATGGTGGTATTGGTGGTGGTGGTAGTAATAGTAGTAGTAGTAGTAGTAGTAGTAGTAGTAGTAGTAGTAGTAGTGTGTGTGTTATATGCTTCTTTTTTAAAAATAATTTTTATAGCTATATGAATTTGTAATTTCTTTTCTTTTTTTTCTTTTTTTATTTGCTTTTTGGAGGGGGAAGGGTAGGGCAATTGGGGTTCAGTGACTTGCCCAAGGTCACATGACTAGTTTTTTGTGTGTTTGTGTGTGAGGCTGGACTTCAGGGCCAGTGCTCTACTCACTGTGCCACCTAGCCACCCCTAGTAATATGCTTCTAATGAAGCTTTTTTATCTATTCTGACCAAGTTCATGATTCCAGCCATGCTATCCAGTGGCCATACAATATACTTCTTTTATGCTCAGTAACCCAAATTAATGATGTGGGATAAACAGAGTATTATTAAGTGCTAACTGTATTCCAGGTACTGTCATAGGATCATAGTTTTAGAAGGAATGTTAGAGATCAAGTCCATACCCTCATTTTTACAATGAAGATTAGGGGCTAATAGGATCATAGATTTAAGCCTTTGGAGGCCATCCAATCTAAGCCCTTCATTTTAATGATGAGTAACCCAAGGTACAAGAAGGTTAAGTGATTCCAGAGACAGGATCTGAATCCAGATTTTCTTAACCACAAGTCTGATGCTCTATCCACTACACCACGCTACCTCTCGGCTGTTTATTTCTTGAATCTATAGTTTCTGGGACCATATCCCAATGACAATAAAAGTCCTTTAGACTTTGTAGCATATCATCCTTTTTAAAGAGTTTTCACAAGCTTTCTCACTTGATCCTCATGATAACGCTTTAAAGTTGATGGAGCACGTATTATTCTCTTTTACAGACATAGGATGGTAGTATTCAGAGCTGAAGGAAGAAAAGAAGCATTTATTAAGCATTTACTATGTACCAGGCACCAGGCACTTTACAAATATCATCTCATTTGATTCTCACAATAACCCAGAGGGCTAAGCACTAATACTATCTCCATTTTACACTAGAGGCAGTTGAGGCAGACAGAGGTTTAAATGACTTTCTCAAAGTCACATTAGTAAATGTCTGACTAAACTTGAACTCAGGTCCCCCTAACTCTGGGGCATCTAGGTGACACAATGGAGAGAACACAGGGCTTCGAATCAGGAAGAAAACGCCCTGAGTTCAAATTTGACTTCTGGGCAAGTCACTTAACCCTGTTTGCCTCAATTTCCTCATCTGTAAAATGAACTGGAGATGGAAGTGGCAAACCATGCCAGTATCTTTGCCAAGAAAACCCCAAATGGATTCACAAAGAGTCAGACATGGCTGAAACAACTGACAACACTGTCCTGACTCCAGCCTCAGCACCTTATCCACTGGGCCACCCAGCTTCCTCAGGATAAGGCACTTTAGCAATTGTCTTATCAAAGTCCTTCATTTCATACAAAACAAATCTGAGACCCAAAGAGGATGCAATGACTTTCCCAAAGTCACACAGGTAGCCTATGGCAGAACCAAAATTTGAACTTATGTCCTCTAACTCCAAATCCTACAAATCCAATGGGAGTTTGGGATTTTTGTTGTTGTTGTTTGTTTTTTTTCCCTAATCGACTGGACTAAGATCAAGCTGGAATTTGAATCTCTGACTGCCAGCCCAGCACTCTCTTTTCACTATTCTGCCCTGTTCCATCTCCTCCCTCTTCACACAGGGATCTTCACATGACATATAGCACCTCCTCTGTCCCTTCTTGTCACACACTATAC
The DNA here is from genome assembly GCA_011680675.1 of Gymnobelideus leadbeateri. Lineage (NCBI taxonomy): Eukaryota > Metazoa > Chordata > Mammalia > Diprotodontia > Petauridae > Gymnobelideus > Gymnobelideus leadbeateri. Next base: position 671,616 of record WOXC01008685.1, read on the forward strand.
CAATCTTGAGATGTCTTAGAACACTGAATATGGCTTATATTTAAACAGTTGTTTGAATGAATAAAGGTTTTTACTCTAAAACTCTGTTAAGTAATCTAAGATTCACACACACACACACACACACACACACACACACACACACACACACAGCAGAAACACTATGCTATATTAAGGAGAGATCCAGACACCCAATTTTAGTGGGGTTTTCCTTGCCTAATATTTGTTGAGAAGGTTACACAGAAACTATAGTTAACATTCCTTTTCATGTTTTTATTTCTGCACCTGGGGAGCTGTTATTTGGTCTATTTATATGTTAGTCTCTTGTAAAAAAAAATATCTAGTACACAGTTTAACAATGATTGGCACAAAGAATCCAAGATAATTCCAAAAGACTCATGGGGTGGAAAATGCTATCCACATCCAAACAAAGAACTATGGAGTCAGAATGCAGAGTGAAGCAGACTATTTGGTCTCCTTTTTCGTTGTTGTTTTGGTTTTTTCTTTCTCATGGTTCCTCCCGTTCATTCTAATTCTTCTTTACAACATGATTAATGTGAAAACATGTTTAATAAGAATGTACATGTAGAGTCTTTATCAGATTGCAAGCTCTCTTGGGGAGAAGAGAGAGGAGGGCAGGGGAGAAAATTTGAAACTCAAAAGTTTATGGAAGTCAATGTTGAAAACTAAAGTTAAATAAATTAATTTTAAAAATTTAAATAAGAATAAAAATCCCCCAACAATTGGCGTGCTTCTCTGTTGTCTCATAGTGATTTCCTGCAAAGGTAGGGACTGTCCCTTCTCCCTGTCCCTCTGAGTACACATCCTACTTGATTCACTTCTGTGTCTTCTTCCTATCTTCATCTGCCCCTGAGTCTGTAGTTTTTATCATATACTGCATACAAGGATTATTTGAAGCTCCATTGATAAATATATCAAGAACAGTCAGATATCCCATCTTTGCCAGGGAGTTCAGACTTTGCTTCTGGAGTTCTCCTTCTCTGAATGTACTCACAAATCCTCTAGGTTGTATAAACTCATAGAATGCAGAGTTAAATATTAGAGATTGTCTTATACCGATACTTTGTTCTGCAAATGAGAGAACAGAAGGCAGTCAGAGAGCAAAGAAAATTGTTGATAATCAAACGGTTTGATAGTGGTAAAGCCTGGATTGGAAACTAGACCTACTTCTTTTAAACTAGCCGTCTTTTTGTTACATTAGAGTTCTGTCTTGCTTTGGGCCCTGACTCTTATCAGAAGGAACACAATCTGGTATAGGAGCTCCTTTTCCCTCCCACAAACAGTAGAATATATATGTCAGAGAAATAGAGCGAGCCAGTCACCAGACTATGCAAAATAAGCATATTGATTCTTTATAAAATAATCTTCCCTCAAACTACGTCAATCTTATTCCCCAGTATTATTAATAGAGTACTCATCTTCACTAACCAAAATGATTCTGGGATCAAAATGAAAGCCTGTCTTCCTTGGGTAGAGTATTAAAAACAAAGCAGAATGGATAACCTTCCTTTTATATAAAACAATTTTGTATACACGTTTGAAATAAACATAACAGAGATGGAGAAAGTTCAGAGAAAACCTACTGAAATGTTGACAGGGACAGCGGAGCAAACTGATTGTCAGAGGATAGAATGGTGGATTCAGTCCAATGAAACTTAATGAATACAAATGTAATTCCTTTTATTTAGGACCAAAAAGTCAATTTCATAAGTGTAAGATGAGAAAGGCATGACTAGATAACTTTTTGTCTGGAAAAGATTTAGGAGTTTCAGTGGACTATAAGCTTAGTGTGAGTAAACAATATGATATAGTACCAAGACAGCTTATGGGATCTTATCCTGCATTAAGAGATATATAGCAAGTACTCAGGACTAGGGAGCTGATAGTCTTGTGTTATCCTGGAAGACAATATCTGATGTGTTGGGGTAGGTTATGGCTGTGTATTTTAGGAAGGAGGAAAATAAACTGTTAATTTGATCAAGAAGGATGGTGAAGGACCTTAAGATCATGGCATATGGGAATTGGCTGAAGGAACTGGGCAGGTTACCTTAGAGAAAAATGACTTTGGGGGAAAATAGGATAGTTGTCTTCAAATATCTGAAGGGCTGTCAAGAGGAACAGACTAATTCAGATAGTGGTTTCCTGAAAAAGGTATTTGGTCCCTACCGGAGAAAAAGTAGGAGTAATGAAAGTAAGTGCAGAGGCAAATTCAGGATTAAGGGGAGAAAACAACTTCCTAAAAATTAGAATAAATCAAAGATGAAATGAACTGTCTAAAAAGGCAGGGGCAGGTTCTCCATCATAGGAGGTCTTCAAACAAAGACTGGATAACCATTTGTCAGGTGTGCTGCCCAGAGGATTCTCATTCAGACATGGGTTGGATTAAGCAACCTCCAAGTTCCCTTCCAGTCCTTGAATTCTGGGATTCAGAAACAGTTAGATTAGTGGAAGGGAATGAACTTGAAGGGGTGTGGAGAAATGTTTTTAAATTAGGACTCTTCACATGAAGAAAATCAAAGGATGACTTTAGTCTGTCTGAAGGGGGCTATGCTTCAAGTCTATAAAATCATGAAAATTGATTTTTAAATTTAAATTTTTTAAATTAAAAAAAATAGCATAGGCCTAAGGAACTAGCCTTGAAATTTTAAAAAGATAAGTTTAGGACATATGAGAGTCCTGTTTTATACAAACTCAGGATCAAAAGAGATGAATGTTTAGATGAATTTGTAAATTATACTCCATTTTATGTTAATGAGCCATTAAGGGAAGGTAGGATGTCATATCTTCTCTTTGAGATTAACACTAAGGAAAATAATTGCAACGTTCTCTTACAACACATACCTTGGTGGCCCCTTTAGAGACAAAAATTCATTTTTAAACATTGGTGAATAGGACAGAAAATAGTTCTGTGCCTCTTCTCCCTCTGGAAAACACTTGACTTTCTTTCCAATCAAAAGACAATTCATGGCAGCTCCATCACTTACTACCTGTATGACTGTATAAGTCAGTCTCTCTGGGGCTTTGTTTCCCCATGCGTAAAACAGAGACATTGGTCTGGAGGACAACTAAAGCTTTTTCCAGATCTAAGTCAATGATAAGATATTCATAAGGCCTGGCAGTTTTAATAAACTAGCCAAATGTGAATCAAACTTATATGGCAGTAAAGAGGCTTATTCAATTTCTGTTGTTTAGATGTGTCTGACTGTTCTTGACCCCATTTGGGGTTTTTTTTTGGCAAAGATACTGGGTTAGTTTGCCTTTTCCTTCTCCAGATTGTTCTGCAGATGAGGAACTAAGGCAAATGGGTTAAGTGACTTGCCCAAGGTCACACAGCTAGGAAGTGTCTGGGGTTAGATTTGAACTCAGGTCTTCCTGACTCCAGGAAACAATCTCTCAGATTTAGAGTTCTCAGGAAATTCAGAGGTTATTTTCTCATTTTACAGATGAGAGAACTAAGGCTCACTCAGGTTAAGTAACTTGTCAAGGGTCACACAATAAGCAGAAGGATGAGGACTCATACTCAGGCCCAATTCAGTGCTCTTTCCACTGAACTACACTGTCTTCTATTAAATGTATACAACATGCACACATTTAAATATATACAAGGTAATTTTAAGACTGGGAGTGCATGAACAACTGGGGGAGGATTAGGGAAAGATTCATGGGGGATAGCAATAGAGAATCAACATAAGTCCTTGAGTGAGAGAGTGATTATGAAAGTAGCATTTTAGGAACACTCCTGTGAGCAGAGAAAGCAGAGAGAGGGAGAACGTCTAAAGGATGATGCAGAAATTCAGGCATTTAGGTCAGAGATCACAGTCTTGGGAGTTGAGAAGAAAGGGAAAATCTTTGGTATCATCGGACAACGCAGAATAGTGTCCAACTCTCCACGGGCCCATTTGGGGTTTTCTTGGCAAAGACACTGGAGTGCTTTGCCATTTCTTTCTCCAACTCATTTTGCAGGTGAGGAAACTGAAGCAAACAGGGTTAAGTGACTTGTCCGGGGTCACACAGCTAGTAAGTGTCTGAGGTCAGATTTGAACTCAAGAAGATAAGTTTCACTGACTCTAAGGTGTGTGCTCTTTCCTCTATACCACCTAGCTGCCCAATATTGGTGAATTGTTCAGTTATTTTTATTTGTATCTGAGAATTCATGACCCTATTTGGAGTTTTCTTGGCAAAGGCACGAGTGTTTTGCCATTTCCTTCCCCAGCTCATTTTTTACAGATGAGGGAACTAAGGCAAACTGGGTTGAGTGATTTGCCCAAAGACACACAGCTAGTAAATATCTGGTGTTGGATTTGAACTCAGGTCTTTCTGACTCCAGGTCCAGTGCTCTATCCACTGACCCACCTAGCTGCCTTTGGGTGAGTCTGAAGGAATGAAATTGAGTCCTGTGTTTTGATGTGGTGGGTTTGAGACCTGTAGGGGATTTCCAGGTAGAGACGTCAAGCAGGCAGTTGGTGATGTGGGACTAGGCCTCAGGAGAGAGAAGAAGATCAGATGTGTAGATGGAAGGGTCATCTGCAGAGAGACAATATCCACAGCAGCCTGTGAGACTGTGCACAATGTTGAGGCTTTGGTGTTTTTAGACTTTCATGTCATGCCCTTGTATCTCTGAGACCAGATCAGAAAAGCAATTCTAGGTATGTGCTTGCCCTGAACCTATAAGTGACTATTTCAATAAATTCATCTTTAGTGTAAAAATGAAAATACTTTTCAAAAATTCCAACAAAGGTCTCTGAGACACTGTGGTGTAGTAGAAAGGTTTTTGAATTAGAAGTTAAAAGACCTAGGTTCTAATCCTGGCTCCAACATTTTTTTACCAGCTGTGTGACCTTAGGCCATACTCAACCTCTAAGTCTCAATTTCTTCCTTTGAAAAACAATGTCAATAATAGCTACCTAACCTACACATCAGTGTATTATGGACCTCCAGTAAAAAAAAAAAAAATTTAAATGGGGTGCGGGGGGAGGGGGAATGGGTGGGAGGAGTTGTCTTATTTGTATGAGGAACTTCAGTGTGAAAACTCCCTCCAGAGCTGAAGATCAGCATCTCGTCTGTTCCCGGTTTGGGGTCTTTGTGGCAAAGATACTTTAACGGTTTACCATTTTCTTCTCCAAGTCATCTTGCAGATAAGGCGCTGAGTCAAACAGGGTGAAGTCACTTGTCCAGGGTCACACAGCTAGTAAATGTCTAAGGCCAGATGATTTGAACTCAGGAAGATAAATCTTTCTGATTCCAAGCACAGTGCTCTATCCACTAGCTGTCCTATATCATCTGTAGCATAATCTTTTTTTTTTTTTTTTGAGGGCAATTGGGGTTAAGTAACTTGCCCAAGGTCACACGGCTAGGTTTTTGTTTGTGCGGATTAAGTGTCTGAGGCTGGATCCAAACTCAGGTCCTTCTGACTCCAGGGCCGGCGCTCTACTCACTACGCCACCTAGCCACCCCATGTAGCATAATCTTAAATAGATGCTGAAGGCACTGAATCATTAAATGACTTGTCCATGGTTACACAAACAGAATGTATGAAAAACATGACTTGAACCCAGGTATTCTCTATTCTTTCTGTCTCTGTCTGTCTCCATCTCTCTGTCTCTCTGTCTCTGTCTCTCTGTCTCTCTCTCCCTGTGTGTCTCTCTCTCTTTCTCTCTTCCTCCCTTCCTCCCTCCCTCTGTCTCTCTCCCTGTCTGTCTCCATCTCTGTCTGTCTGTCTGTTCTTCATCACCTCTATGCCAAGTACTCTTACATCCATATAACCCTAGTCTCTCCCCTTCTTCCAACTTGTATCACCAATTGCTTACTCAGCATTTCAAACTGGATGTCCTAAAGACGTTTCCACATTAACGTGTCCAAAAGAGAACTATTATCCTCCCCCAAACCTCACCCCTCTTCCAAGTTTCTCAATTTCTGTTGAAGACCCCACCGTGTTCCTTTTCTCCTAGCTTTCTAACCGTGATGTTCTTTCTACTTGGCTCCTCACTCTTCTTGACCTCACATATGACCAATTGTCAAATCTTGCATTTTCCACCCAAACAGCATTTCCTGCATCTGTACCCTTCCCTCTATTTACACAGTTATCATTGTAATTTAGTCCTTCATTACTTCTCACCTAGATGATTACAACCTTTTCATTGGTCTTAAGTGCATGCAAGATCATGTCTCTTACTTGATAAATTCTAATGGCTTCCTATTTCCTCTAGAACAAAATATAAATTCCTCTGTTTAGCTTTTAAAGCCTTTCATACCCTTGCCTCGCTGATCTTTCTAACCCCATTGTATTCCCCCTTTCACAGTCTTCAAAACTTTTCCCTCTGCCCTTCACATATAATGCTTCATCTCTCATCTTCATGCCTTCCTGCCCATGGGGCTTCTACCCCATGCCCAGAATGTCCTCTCTCCTCACCTCTGCATCATACAATCTTCATCTTCCACCAGGACCCAAGTCATGGATCACATTCTATGAACTGCTGGTGCCTTTCCCTCTCCAGCTACCTTATATTTGAACTACTTTGTATTTTTTCTCCCTATATTTATTCTAAGTATACTTAGGTATCCCTATGCCCCTCCTAGCTCCCATTTGCATGTTCACATATTATATCTGTATCCCCAACACTTAGGCATTTATTAAATGCCTACTATGTATGATGCAGCTAGGTGGTGCGGTGGATAGTGCTGGACCTGGAGCCAGGAAGACATCTTCCTAACCCTGGGCAAACCTGTTGACCTCATTTTCCTCACCTGTAAAATGAGCCAGGGAAGGAAATGACAAATCACTCCAGAATTGTTGCCAAGAATCTTAAGATCTTGGGGTGGCTAGGTGGCACAGTGAGTAAGAGCACGGGCCTCAGAGTTGGGATGACCTGGGATCGAAACCGGCCTCAGAAAATGAGCACCCACATATAATGACTAGCTGTGTAACCTTGAGCAAGTTACTTAACCCCAATTGCTTAAAAAAAAAGAAGAAGAATCTTAAGATCTTGCCATAAAAGGGTAGATTAAATGAATTAGGGATATTTCGCCTGGAGGAAAAAATGCAGGTGAGCTGGGTATGATTATGGTGTTTGATGTTATTCCTTTTCAACATTATATTTTATTTTCTTTAATGCATTTAGCACAGTGCCTGGCATATATAGGAGGCACGATATAAATATTAGTTATTACTTTTATTCTTGTTATTTCTTGAAATTGTCACTAGAGGGAGCCAGCGTCTTTTTTAAATGGCCAAGTTAATATTTAGTCATTTTTCTTGTCCATTTTCATCCTTCTCTCCACTTTAAGAGTCCAATTGGCTACTTCAGCTTCAGCCTCAGCTTCCAAGTCAGGGTCCCTGGAAAACAGAGAAGCTCTAACAAATCTAAGGGATTAGTGTAGTCATAACACATATCATCCTGATTTAACATAGATATTATAGATCGTACTTTCACTTTCACGCTAGAAACAGTGCCTGGTACATAGTAAGTGTTCAATAAATACTTGTTGATTAGTTGATTAATTGATTGATGATCCTATGACTACTAAAAATGGACCACCTTATTTTCTTTTTTTAAGCTTTAGCGTTTTATTTTTTCCCATTATACGTAAAAACAATTTTTAACATTCAGTTTTAAAACTTTGGTTTCCAAATTCTTTCCCTTCCTTCCTTCCCCTCTCCTCTCCATTGAGAAGGCAAGTAATCCTATACAGGTTATACATGTGTAGTCATGCAAAACATATTTGTAATAGTCATGTTGTGAAAGAAAACATAGACAAGGAAAAAATTCAAGAAAAATAAAGTTTAAAAAAAAGTATGCTTCAATCTGTATTCAGACACGATGAGTTCTTTCTCTGCGGGTGGATAGCATTTTTCATCCTAAGTCCTTCAGAGTTGTCTTGGATCATTGTACTGTTAAGAACAGCTAGGTCATTCACAAATGATCATCTTAATATTGCTGTTACTTTGTACACAGTTCATTTCACTTTGCATCAATCTTTTCATATGGCTGTAGATAGCTTTGATTATTTCATCTGAAAACTGTTCATATCTTTTGATCATTTATCAAATTGGGGAATGGCTCTTATTTTTATAAATTTGACTCAGTTCTCTATATGTTTGAGAAATGAGGCCTTTATCTGAGAAACTTACTTCAAAAATGTTTTCACAATTACTATTGCTAACTGTATTTCCCTCCATCCTATCCCCATCTCTGTTTATTCTATTCTCTCTCTCCTTTCACCCTGTCCCTCATCAAAAGTGTTTTGCTTCTACCTCCTCCCCCAATCTGCCCTCCCTTCTATCACTTCCACACCTGACCTCACCCTTCTCTTATCCCCTTCCTGTACTTATCCTACTTTCCTGTAGTGTAAGTAAGATTTCTATATCCAATTGCAGGTGTATGTTATTCCTTCTTTGAACCAATTTTGATTAGAGTAAGATTCACTCACTCCCCCTTACCTCTCCCCTCTTCTCCTTCACTGTAAAAGCTTTTTCTTGCCTCTATTAGAGGCAAGAGATAATTTACCCCATTCTACCTCTGCCTTTCTCTTTCTCCCAGTATATTCCTCTCTCACCCTTTAATTTTATTTTTTAGATGTCATCCCTTCATATTCAATTCATACCTATGCCCCCTATCTATCCCTATCCTTGAACTACCCTAATAATGAGAAAGGCCTTATGCATTATAAATATCATCTTCCCATGTAGGAATGTAAACAGTTTAAACTGAGTAAGTCCCTTATGATTTCCCTTTCCTATTCACCTTTTTTAAACTTCTCTTGAGACATATTTGAAAATCAAAATTTCTATTCAGCTCTGGTATTTTCATCAAGAATGCTTGAAAGTCCTCTATCTCATTTAATATCCATTTTTCCCCCAAATGACTATACTCAGTTTTGCTGTATAGGTGATTCTTGGTTATAGTTCTAGCTCCTTTGTCCTCTGGAATGTTATATTCTAAGCCCTCTGATCCTTTAAGGTAGAAGTTGCGAAATCTTGTATTATCCTGACTATGGCTCTATAATACTTAAATTGTTTTTGTCTGCTTGCAATATTTTCTCCTTGGCCTGGAAGCTCTAGAATTTGGCAATAATATTCCTGGAAGTTTTTATTTTAGGATCTCTTTAAAGAGGTGATCAGTGGATTCTTTCCATTTCTATTTTATCCTCTGGTTCTATAATATCAGGACAGTTTTCCTTGATAGTTCCTTGAAAGATGCTGTCTAGGCTCTCTTTTTTTGATCATGGCCTTCAGTAGTACAATAATTTTCATTTTTATTATTTTTTTAATTTTTTTGCTTTTTGGAAGGCAGTTGGGGTTAAGTGACTTGTCCAAGGTCACATACATGGCTAGTTTTTGTGTTGTCTGAGGCTGGATTTGAACTCAGGTCCTCCTGACACCAGGACTGGTGCTCTATTTACTGTGCCACTTAGCCACCCCAATAATTTTTAAATCATCTCTCCTGAATCTCTTTTCCAGGTCAGTTGTTTTTCCAGTGAGATATTTCACACTGTCTTCTATTTTTTTTTTCATTTTTTTGGGGGGGGGTTATTTTATTGTTCCTTGATTAGTTTCCATTTGTTCCATTCTAGTGTTTAAGGAATTATTTTCTTCAGTGAACTTTTGGACTCCCATTTCCATTTGCTCAGTTCTGCTTTTTAAAAGGCATTCTTTTCCTCATTGGCTTTTTGGACCTCTTTTGCCATTTGGCATAGTCTGGTTTTTTTAAGATGTTATTTTCTTCAGTATTTTTTGTGTCTCCTTTACCAAACTGTTGACTCTTCTCATGATTTACTTGCATCACTTTCATATTTCTTCCCAATTTTTTTCTCTACCTCTCTTGCTTGATTTTCAGAATGCTTTTTGAGTTCTTCCATGGACTGAGACCAATTCATATTTGTCTTGGAGGCTTTAGATGTAGGAGTTTGGGCTTTGTCTTCTTCTGAGTATGTGTTTTGATCTTCTTTGTCACCACAGTGACTTTCAATAGAGTTTTTTTCTCCACTGTTCACTTATTTTCTCACTTTATTAGTTGACTTTTAAGCTTTTATTAAAGCAGGGCTCTGCCTCCAAGGTAGAGACCACACTGTCACATGTTTCAGAGGTTTTGTGTAGCTATTTTCAGAGATATTTCTAGGGACCTGAAAGTTTTCAGTCCTTCCAAGGTGGTATAATCTAAGGAGAGGTGTTTAATACTTTCCTGGCCTATGTTCTGGTCTATGAGAGACCACAAGCATTCTTTTCTGCCCTGGAACTACAAGGAGGGGCCCTTTCCACTATGGCTGCAAGGTCTGCTATGCTAGAGCTCCTCCTCACTCTGGGGCTGCCACCCAGAACCCGGATCTAAGTATGGGCAAAGGAACAGGGTCCTGCCTCAGTCTCAGTGTTCGACCCTGTTATCATCTGTGGGCTGGGAGCTCTGGAAGCAGCCACTGCCACTGCCACTGCCAATTCAGTTGCCCCAAGATCTGCTCCAGCTTCACTAGAACCATCTCTGGGCTGGCTCAGCCTGCATTGAACTGTGCTCTTCTCTCAGCCTGGTGCAACAGACTTTTCCTGCCAAACTTCCAAGTTGTCTTGGGCTAGAAATTTGCTTTGTCCTGTCTTTTTGTGGGTTCTGTTGCTCTAGAATTGGTTTAGAGTAATTTTTTAAGATATTTGGAAGGGTTTGGGGGAGAGTTCAGACAAGTCTCTGCCTTTACTCCACCATCTTGGCTCTGTCCTATGCCACTTTAATTTCAAAAGAATTATAATTGTAATTAATGATTCAAAATGCACACATTTGGTCTAAGTGGGCTTAACATTGATGACTGGCCATTATGATAAGACTTGGTCCTCTGGCTAACCTTTGATCCTGTGAAGGGATTACCATGGGTCACAAAGTCATATTACAACAGTAGGTCAGTAACTAGCACAGAGTAACTAGGGCTTTGTCCTAGGGCACTGGTAGCTTCCTCATGGTCAGCTGCCACAGCTCAATTTGAGGTCTTTTGGCTGACCTGCTACAATTGCACTAGTTCACTCTGGCTAGTTTCTTGTCTCTGGGGTCATGGGCAGAACTGCAGCCATCGCTAAGCGGTCTTCCATGCCACAAAGTTCCCTATTCTCAGCTAAATTTGTCCCAGATGTACTTACTCATGATCTGGATATCAGTCCTGTAAATTCACAGATTATAGGCAGGTAGGTTGGTCCTACACTTCCCTGGCACTGTGATGTCCTTGAAAGAAAGGATTATTTTACTTTGGTTTTCTAATCCTAAATGCCTAGTCCAGTGACTCAAATATAGTAGATGTTTAATAAATCCTTATTAATTGATGGATTCCTAGATTTAAACTCTTCAGGATTCTTAGATCTTTCCACCCCAGGATTTTCTTTAACATAATAAGGCTATGGAAAACAAGGTTATTAGATCAAGAACTGGAAAGGACCATAGAGGTTATTTGATCCAACCTCTTGATTTTACAGGTAAGGAAAACAAGTCTTAGAGAAGTGAATTTTCCCAGGTCACATGGGTAGGAACAGAGTTCAAATTTTAACCCTTTGACTACAAACGACTTTTTGCCATTATAACTTGTTCCTAACCTTTTCCAGCCTATTGCTCACTGCACTGTGGAATTTTGGTGATGTTCATGTGTCTGCATTCAGGGTGGTAAGTTTCCAAGAATCAGAAGGTTATACTACCAATTAGTCTAGAAATAGAGGATGGGGAAATTGAAGCAGTCAGGACTGTAAAAGAACTTATGGAATCCTGGGGCTTTTCACCAGGTTACTGTGAACTTTGGACAAGGAACCAATCCTGCCAACAGTGCCAACCTTGGAGTGGAGTGCTATGAAAGGGAAAGGGCTGTGACTGTTATGATGCCACTACCAGGCTTCCTCCATGTTGCCACAGGAATAATTTAACCTCTTGTGCTTGTAGTTCCCATCTCTTTCCAATAGTAATCTGCTAGGATTACTGCTGGGAAGGAACAGCCAAGACAATTATGAAAGACTTAGCACAAGGCAGAGCCAATAAATTAGATGGAGCCTCCAGATTTGTCCTCGCTCAGTATGACAATCCAGAAGAATTGATCTGGGAGGGAGTGGGTAATGGATGATGATTCACACAGGGCCTCAGAAGCACTGGCATGTCTGATTGCATTAAACACGTTCCAACTGCTGCCACTCCAGGGCCTCTGACAATAACCAGCTCATGCCATCTTGAGCAAGTCCCTTGATTTTTGTGAACATATATCCCTTCCTTTGTCAAGGAGGGTGTTGAGCTAGATAATTTCTGTAGTAGTCAAGCCAAAAGTGCTCAAATAGTCTGTGAAATAATGCTGTTGCCCCACTCCCAAAAGTCAAGTCAGAGAACACTTATTAAAGTACCTACTATGTGCCAAGCACTGCACTAAGTTCTGGGGATATAAAGAAAGGCAAAAGACAGTATCTGCTCTCAAGGAGCGCACATCAGTCTAATATAGAATACTGAAATATAGGCAACTATGTACAGCAAAATAGGACAAGTTGGAGACTGAAGGAACACTTTTTGTAGAAAGTATGATTTTAATTGGGACTTGAAGAAATTCAGGAGATGGAGATGAAAAGGGAAAGAACTTGAGGTGTAGGGAACAGGCCATGAAACAACACTGAGTTGGGAGATAAAATCTTGTGTGAGGAACAGAGAGGAAGCCAGTGATGTTGGTGGATTCCAAGAGTACATGAGGGAAGGGAGAGGAGAAGATAACATGAAAAGAGCCAGTGCGGGGCAGGGCAGATTCTGAAGGGGTCTTTTCATCTTGACTTGAGGCTGGCTCTCAGATTCCATTGTTTCTCCTGCCCAAATCTACCCAACTGTCACCTGGATTCTTAGGCAGGCAGCCCTCAGCTCCTTGTCCAGCTCCTCATTCAGTCCCCACTCCACACTGAAGCTCACAGTGTCCAGTCCATCTCAAGTCCTTCACAGTTTCTGTTTCTGGGAAGACAAAGCTTAACAAAGCTACAATAGCATCCATGCACATTACCAGCATCATCATCAATTCACTATCTGCCTGTGAAATCAACACAGACCCACCAATAAGGTCTGAGAACTCAACACAGGTCACAAACAAAAATCAACACAGACAGAAGAGACAGACAGAGTGCCACCACCACAAATATTCCCTTCTCAAAATCTGCCACCACAAATGCTCTCTCAGTTCTGCTCCCTCCCAGCCTGGGCTTCTCCTTATATGTGGTCGTTAAGGCTCCTCCCTCTTCCACCCCTTCCTGTTGCATCAGCAACAGGGGTTCACAAGTTCTGATTCTTAACAAAGACTTGACATGATCAAGGGCAAGGCTTAAAAGAAACTTGAAGTGAAACAAGGTGCTAAATAATTAAACAGCTGAAACAAGGAGTTTACTTCTTTGCTTACCATTACGTTTGATCCTATATGTAAGAAGGAGCCACTGAAGTTATTGAATGGGGGGTTGACATGGTCAGACCTGTTTTAGGAAGATCCATTTGACAGCTGAGTGGAAGAACTTTGAGTTGTTTTTCCCCTAGTAGGGGTGGATATATACTAATCCATCCCTACTCTCTTACCTGGTTGGTCCTGCTTACGACCAAAGACATGTTTTTGTGTTTTTAATGTAGCTGCTATCTCTTCTCTCCAATACCCACAGACATGAGTCCCTAGAACTACTTCAAGTTTGATTTGTGAATCGGCACTGACTCTGCTATATAGCTCATGAGTCCCCATCAGTATAGTTATATTTACCCATCAATTAGAACATCTGTGAATCAGCAGTGACTCAGTAATATTTTGTGAGCCCCCACCAATATAGTTATTTTTGCCAGCCAATCAGAACATTATTAAGAACATTCATTCAAAAGAAGTATAGAGATTTATGGAGGATAGATGATGGGGACTAAACCTTAAATTTCTCTGGAATAGTGAAATTACACCTCAATTAAGAAACTTTCTCTATCAGTATAGTTTAGTACTTCCTCTATACCTCTTGGTCTTAGAGTAGGAGTTCTTAATATGGGAACTTAATAATTCCCATGTTTAGGGATTTGTTAACTAATATGGGAAAAAATTTTTACTAATTTCTCATCAAAATTTAACATTTCCTTCTATTATTTTAAAAATATTATTCTGAAAAATTGTTCATAGACTTAATTAGACTACCAAAGAACATTACACATACAAAAAAAGGTTCAAAACTGGTTTTATAGAGCCATCCAGAATCCTTAGGGTTAAATTGCTTTCCCTGTATCATGTAGCCAGTCTGACCCCAACTGGTTCTCTGTCCACTATACTATGGTGCTTCTAGTTTAAATCAAAATGTATTTATTCAAATAGTATAGCAAAAAAAATTATTAGAAAAGATTTCCACATGCACAAATAGGGTACATTTTTCTATGGGTCACCATATGACTAGTGGGGAAAGACATAGAACACACGGGAACAGGGAAGAAACATGGAGGATATGGGGTGGCTAGGTGGCTCAGTGAATAGAGTACTGGCCCTGGAGTCAGGAGGACCTGAGTTCAAATCCAGCCTCAGACACTTAACACAAAAACTAGCCATGTGACCTTGAGCAAGTCACTTAACCCTAATTGCCCTCCAAAAAGCAAAAAAAAAAAAAAAAAAGCAAGAAACATGGGGGATAAACATATAGTGAATACATGGTAAAGGAACATGTGTGAAGGCGGATGTACCAAGAACCCAACTTGCACATATAATGCTGGGGTATACTCTTATTATCTTCTGAACTTCAGTTTTGGGGGGCTATTTGCTGCTCTCTGATCCCATCTATTGAGATGTGGGAACAAGACAGTGTCTTAGTGTGTAGTTGCGGCTCTGAGTTAACCCATACCAAGAACCAACAAAAGTCAGCAGAACACCCCAAGCTAAGAAAGAAATACTCTGAAGAATAGTCAGTGATCCCAGATAGCTAGATTGATTTAAAGCTAGAAAATCCCCTGTGACTCCAATTAAATTCCTGACCAATAATGCAGGAATTTCAGAGATCTTTGGAGGTTCTTAGCTACATATATTTATAGGTATTGATCCTAATAATAATAGCTTGTATTTCTGTAATGCTTTACAGTTTACAAAGTGCTTTCCTTACAATAGCTCCATGAAGTTGACAGTGTGTATATTGTCATCCCCACTTTAAGAAGTTCATTGAGAATATTAATGTTTAAAGAGAGAAAGGACAAGTGACTTGCCTCACATGATGGTGGAGAAGCTGGGTTTAGAACCAAGTCTTTGGAATCTCAAATTGAGTGGCATGTGTTGACACAGATATGGACCTAGTACACACAAAATAAGTTCCTCAGCAGCAATTCCAGGAATTAAAAGGTTTCTGTTGATCCTCAGAGTCGAAATGGTCAGTTGTTGGAGTAGGGGGGAGAACCTCATAACATCTCACATGGTTCATTGAATAGGGTACCTTTTGTATTTTATGTCTATATTTCACAGAATGCTAAAAAAGATATAGAATAGCAGTTCTCAAAGTGTGGTCCAGAAAATCCTGTGTGTCCTCAGCACCCTTTCAAGGGATCCAAGATGTGAAAATTATTTCCATAATAATTTTCATAATAATCTTAAGACATTATCATCTCCAATACAGTAGATATCAATAGACATAATCCACATAGATAATTTTTAAGAGTGTAAAGGGATCCTGAGACCAGAAAGTCTGAGAAATGATAATGCAGAGAAATGTGTCCAGCACATTACGGAGATGCTTTCTGAAGGATCTTGGGAAAGACAAAGATAAGATTCAAACAGAAGAGATGTGAAGGGAATGCAATATGAAGTATTGGATGGAGAATCCACTTAGATTAGATCACAATTGTAGTATATGTCTTATCTCCCAGTCAAATAGTAAATCTTTAAAAAGAGGGGCTGTTTCATGCTTCTCTTGGATGTCTTACCATAACTGGCATGATAGTGGACTGAAATAATTCTCTTTTGCCCATTATTTATAGTTTCACTCTCTGAAGTTGAGCAGAAAAATAATCTAATCCCTTCCATACACGACATCAATCCCTTCAAGGACATGAAAATATGTTTTTATTGGAAAGTTGTAAAATATTTGAAAATCACCTTACACACACACACACCCCTCCCCACCCCTGCAAAGAAAAAAATCCTTTTCTCCTCTGGGCAAAATATCCCCAATTCATTCAATCAATCCTCCCTTCTATGGCACAGTCTTGAGGTTCCTAACCAGACTAGTTCTCCTCTATACAGTCCTCAGTTTCCAATGTCTCTCCTAAAATATAATAGCCACAATATTTTCAGATATGGCCTGACTAGGAGAGAGAAAAATTGAAAAATCACTTCCTAGCACTGGGTACCACGCCTTAGATTGCATTCACTGGTTTTTGTTTCGTTTTTTGCTATCATTAGCATAATGTCAACTCATAGTGAGTTTGTAGTCCGTGAAAACTGCCAGATGACTTGCCGATAAATGGATACCTAGCCATATCTAACTCATCTTCTATTTATAAAGTTAATTTTTTGAACTCAATTGTAAAGAACCTTTTATCTATTTCATTCCTTTTGAATAACATATTACTTTCCACAACCTTGTTCCATTCACAGGTGCCATCCCACCAGTTCTCAGTTATACCTATAAGAGCACCTTTGTCTCCCTAAATTTGAATTCTTCTCCTTTGTTACCTGGACTTGGTGTGGGGGGGGGGGCAGGGGGAAGGGGGGAGTGGAAGGAGGTCAAGGAAGGGAGGAGAGAGAGGGAGGGAGAGGTGAAGTAGAGGGAAGGGAGGAGGGAAAGTAAGGGGAGAGGGAGGGGGGGGGAGAAAGAACGAGAACACAGCATAGGTTTTATTACTGACTAGGATTTTGACTCCTCTGAATTTCTGGGAGTCTTCATTCCTATTTTTCTTCCTTTGCTATAGCTATTCTTTATCATACTTAGTATGTTAGATTCACAAAGCCATTTTCTCCCTTTCTCTTTTCAGTTTAAAGCCATTTCATTAGATTTGCAAAATTACAACCAGCTCTATTTTTACTAGATCTAATTAGGTATATTCCATCACTGGAGAAGAGCCTGTGATTTCTCCAGTTTAAGCTGAAGTCCAGATATTTATTCTTAACTAGTTGTTAACTCCCCACATCTGCCTTTCTCCAGAAAACCTGGCAGGAGTCAGGTTCTTTTCATATCTAAAATCTGTTGTCTAATTATTCAATATCTCAATTTTTCAGAATGCTGCATATTTTCAGGTCTTTTCCATATATTACTCTTTTCATCCTCTGAGATTGTATTGCTTTTCTATTTGTATCCTCAGTGCTTAACTGTGTTTTGCATATAGTAAGTGCTTAATAAATGCTTTTTCATTATTCATTTGCTAATACCCATTTGACAGAAGAAGAATACTAAGTTAGGTTTAAATGATTTGCCCAGAATAAATTACAAGCTAAACTAGAACCCAAATTATTTTTTCTTGAAAGATGCCCTCACTTAGACTTAGACCCACTAAGGTTTCTAGCCTTATGATAGAGGCTTTAATTGCCAACTTGCTTCTTGACCCTGTCCTATGAGTTAGTTTGGGTCTGAAATAGACCTCAGAGATCCCCACAAGAAGATATGAATCCTGTAGCTCTTCTGGAAACAATCCACATTCCCATGGTCTCCCATATAGGAGACAAGACTCAGATTTTAGAGTTGTCGTGTTGTACATGGCCTCATTCTGGTTTCCCTGTTCCCTTTCTTCTCCCCCAACCAGCTCTCCTTCATGGAAGCAAGCAAACTGCCCGGTTTAGCCATGCCTAGGGAAACTCTGGCCCCCGAAATTCAAAATGTACTGACCAATCACTGATTTTAGCCTCTGCAAGTTCCTGCTTACACAGGCTTGCCTTTAAAAACTGATACTTTGCCCAGCCTGGGCTGCTGTTCAATTTGGGGTAGGGCCCCGAGCAGTCAACATGGCGCCAATAAAGGGTCCACTTCTAAATTGTTACTTGGGTCTTGCTCGTGTTTCGGGTACAATAGTCTTTGACTTGTTCCAGTTCCACTTCCCTTTATTCTGCCATTCATGTGACTGCTTTTACTTGGAAGTTATAATGTTAACATTTTGTGTGTCCTGCTCATCCCCCTTCCCAACCCTACCCCCAGTCAGCAAGAACTCACCTACCTCCTACTATGTTAGATTTTGTGGCAGAAACAAGACAAGGAACAACCTCAGTCCCTGCCCTCCAGAAACTTAACATCTAGTTAGGGAAACAAGGTGTATATCCATGAAACTGGGAATGGAAAAGTGTTTCAATAAATGCTAGACAGCATTGTAGAGATTATATAAGTAACCCTTACTGATAAGTACTGAAAATGGAATTTACAATTTTCATATTCATGGACATGATATATGTAATGAATATACTAATAATTTAGGTTTCTCAAGAGCTAACTCTGACTTGGGAGTCAGAGCTCACAATGGAGCCTAAACGGATGACTCAAAACTCTGACAAGCTCACAATCAGACCTTAAGTGAAGTGAATCAAAGATTGCAGAAGCCGTTCCCATCACAGAACTCTGGTTCTATACTCTAGGAGAGGTGGTCATGACCCCAAGACTTGACTCTAGAATCACTGTATTGTGGGACTTGTAGGTTTCTCATGGGATACCTCTAACTGACTGTTTGTAATGTATCTTCCCCCTTCCTTCCCCACTTGTTATTTAAGTATATAACCTGTGCTTTTACTTCAGTTAAAAGAACATTTCTCACTCTGAAATGGATTCATTAAACTACTTGATTAATGGCACTCCTGTCTCTAGACCTGTTTTGTGCAGCTCAGAGCATTCTTAGCTTAGAGGCTGGCTCAGTAAAAGCCCTGTTAACGCTACCAAGGGTGTTGGTCCTGACATCATTGCCTGGCTTTTAGAGATCTGGGTTGCTGGGTTTTGACCCAGGCAGGTTTCTCTAGGTCACTACCTGGGTCTAATAAAGAAATGAGGTTTGTATATATGCAATCAGCTCAAAAGACATTCTTCTCTCTAAGGCTTTTCAGATGGGATTAGCTAGTCCAGGGGTGGGAAACCTGCAGCCTCAAGGACACATATGGTCTTTTAAATCCATAAGTGGGGCCTTTTGAATGAATCCAAATGTTACAGGACAAAACTTTAGGTCCTAGTCTAACTTCATATCCATTCCTACCCTTCCTTCCCACTTCTCTTTGGCAGTCCTGTGTGTGACTATGCCTTTCTCTTTCCCCTTTAAGTCTACTCCTGATACTCACTTGAATTATGTCTGCACAGGTCAGAGGGCTTTAGGGGAGGAAGGGAGATACTGTTTAACCTCTTTGGGCTAGTGATTATTCATCTGGTGAGATTATACATCTGGTAAAATTTTCTCAAGGTCAAATTTTCTCTTCCTATCTGTCTGGACCACTCCTTCCCAGTCTCCTTTGTTGAATCTTCCTTCAACTCCCTAACTATGGGGACCTCCCAAAGCTCTGTCCTGGGGTCCCTTTTCTTCTTTGTCTATACTATTTTGCTTGGTAATCTCATCAGCTCCTATGGATTCAATCTTTTTTATGCTAATAATTCTCAGATCTATCTATCCAGCCCCAATCTCCAGTCTCCAACTGCCTATGGGACATCTCAAATTAGATGTCTCATAGGCAGCATAAGGTCCACATTTACAAAACTGAACTCATTCTTTCCCCCAGGTCCTCCCCTCTTCCTAACTTTCCTATTACTCTTAAGGGTACTACCATCCTGCCAGTCACAGTAATGCCAAGCAAAGGCAACTTCCAAGGTTTGGAATGCCAGCATAGTAATTCTCCATTTTATTCAGTGACAAATTAAGGCAAAACATTCACAGAAAAGAGAAAATCAAAATATAGGATTCACCAAGTGCAATTCAATAATTTTCAGTACTACTCGCCCCTGGGCAGTACATTCATTTAGTCAATCACAAAGTCTTCTCTCCATTCAGCTGGAGATTAGTTTCCAATAATAAACAAAGTACATTCATTTGGTCAGTCACAGAGCACAAAAAGTCAAAAGTTTCTCACCCTTAGATCACAATTGAATTACGATACCATCCTTTTCCACCAAGCGCCTTCTCAAAGGGGCAGGGAAGAGCACAAAGGCCATCTACCCCAAGCCACAAGATTATTATCACAGCATTAAATATCCAAGGAGAGGTCTTCTTCTTGATATGAGGCAAATTCTCAGCAATCTCTGTTCCTGGGGAGATAAAGCTTAACAAAGGCACAGTATACTTTGCCAGTGTCCTCATCAATTCACTCTCTGCCTGCAGAACAGTCCCAGAACCCCTGAAAACATCAGCAAGACCCTTTCCCAGGATTTCTGAAAACATACAACAAGAAAATCCTTCTTCAGGGCTTCTGAACCAACAGCAAGGTTCCAGGACCTCTGCAACAACAGCACTGTCCTTTATCAGTGGACAAATCTGGCGAAACAACATCAAAACAGACCGACAAAATACCGGCATCACAGCCATGCCTCCTCAGGCCTTGGCAGCTCCAGGTGGCAGTTTTCAAAAGCCCTGGGCAACTCCAACTGGCCCTCAGCCATCCTCTCTCTCTCTCTCTCTCTCTCTCTCACTCTCTCTCTCTCTCTCTCTCTCTCTCTCTCTCTCTCTCTCTCTCTCTCTCTCCCTCTCTGTCTCTACAATGCTGCTCCCAAAAGTTTTTCTGGCCTCCTCTGCTTGGGCCTTATCTCTGCTTGTGCCTCTCTCTAAATCTACAGCACCAGTTCCCTCCCACTTCAGCCCTCTCTCTTTCATGTCAACAAGTCCATCCCACAAGTGGGATTCACAACCAAGCCAATATAGGGGGATCTCCAAATTTCATTACCATTACAGTCACCTAGACTTGAAACCTAGTTTTCCTCCTCAACTCCTCACTCTCTTACCTCCCATATTTAATTGGTTGCAATATCCTTTCTGTTTTATCTTTGTAATATCTCTCTAATATTCCCCCTTTCCTTTTCTCATACTGCTATGGTTCAGGTACAGGCCCTCATCATCCCAGGGATGGACTACTACATTAGTTTGCTGTTTGGTTTCTCTTCCTTACCTTTCCCCACTGTGATCCATCCTCTATTCAGCTGTTCAAGCAATCTTCTTAAAGCTTAGGTCTGACCATATCAACCCCACCTACCCTTTTCAATAAACTATAGGGTCTCCCTGTCACCTATAGGATCAAATATAAAGTGGTATTTTTGATGTTCAAAGTCTTTCATAACCTGCCCTTTCCCCTGTGACATGTGAAAGATGAAATGACTGAGGAAAATGAAAGTTCAGTCATCTAAGTATATCAGCTTATTAAATAATACATGCCAATTGTGTAATAAAGTGGGACCAGAATTCTTCAGCTTAGGCCTGGACCCCGAATACAGAGGGAGACAGACTTTTCTATGTTAAAAACAATTAATCAAATAAGACCAATTTAAAAGGAAAGACCAATTTTAAAAGACCAACTAAAAAGAAACAATACAACAGTAGGAAATCTGATTTCTAACTGGATAAAAGATTAGGGACTTTCCAAATAGGGAGGGGTCGAATAAACAGGTGCAGTTCCTGAAGTCAGAAAAATATATCTACAATTAAAGGAACATGGAAACAATAACTATTTGATCAGTGCATCACCAGTTTTCAGATAAGACATATGGATTACTTGAGATATATAATTGTGAGAAAATTCCTCGCATCAATCTTTAAATTTGACTGAATTTCTGGTCAATATAACCTAGGTCATGGTAGGGAACCTGGGAACCTGGGGGTAACTCCAAGGAAGATTCTATAGACTTTGCCAATAGTTTCAACTCACTCTATATTCATACAGACCAGGGTATCTGGATGACCATATCTACTTATGGGTGCCCTGTTCAGGAATGTGAAAACCAAAAGGCTGGTGCCAGAAAGCTGACTGGAAAAAGCCAGAGGAGGATCTTAAGATAAATTGGGACACAGAGGGGCAGAATTAGGAGCATGTCCTGTGTGTTCCCTCAACCCATTGATTTAACAAAGGTCTGAGATACCAAGGAGAACCCTGGGGGAATCTGTCTATGAATTTTTTTTTTTTAAAGCAATTGGGGTTAAGTAACTTGCTCAAGGTTACACGGCTAGTCATTATTTATGCGTGGGTGCTCATTTTCTGAGGCCGGATCTGATCTCGGGTCATCCCAACTCTGAGGCCGGCGCTTTTACTCACTGTGCCACCTAGCCGCCCCTTTAGGGCAATTGGGGTTAAGTAACTTGCCCAAGGTTACACGGCTAGGTTTTTTGTTTGTGTGGATTAAGTGTCAGAGGCGGCTCCGAACTCAGGTCCTTCTGACTCCAGGGCCGGCGCTCTATTCACTGTGCCACCTAGCCGCCCCTCTGTCTATGAATTTTATGACAGAATCACCCAGACTTTTGATGCAAAGTCTGGTCTCCAGCAGAATGATGATGTAAGCCAAATTCAGTTTCTGTCCTACATTGTTAATAATCTCTACTCGTCTGTCTCTAAACAAATTAAGCTAACTGTTCTTGATTGACAACATTCTAGTGTCAGGTTTCCAAGTCTATACCACAGCTAGCAGCCACTCTGGTGGAGGAGGAGGAAATAGGGCAAGAGGGAACTTAAAAGATACCAAAAGGGAATTCAACAATATACATCTTGCAACTCCCCTGTAATTGCAGCAATCTGTCTCTCCCTGTGTCAGAAAGGGAAAGTAGGGTCTCTTTTACTAACAAGAACCATACGCTCAGAGTCTGTTATTACTGTAAAAAACCTGGCCACTGGAGATCTGAGTGTAGGATAAAGGCTAGGGTAGATGCTAAGAAGGGGAAAGTGCCCCAGAAGGTATGGAATCCAATCCCCCACAATTGCAACCACTCAGCATAATGGGACCCTAGGGAAAGGTGGCACAAGGAGCAGAACATTCAGACCATGCCTGTGATCCCCATGTTGGGGATGTCTCACTGATGGTACGAGGGCAAGAAATCTCTGCCCTCATTGACACTAGTGCTACACTCTCAGTTTTAGACCCCTCTGCCTTCACCACTTCCTTCCCCCAGTCACAAGTTCATTTCAGTTGTGGGGATTGCTAACAAGAACATTATAGCCCATATCTCTGAGCCCCTTCCCCTTTTTATTGGAGGAATTAGCAACTTTCACCCTTTTGTCCTAGTTCCTGATGCACCTAATCACTTTACTAGGGTGCAATTTGCTTCGTAAGTTTCAGGCTACCATTTCTTTTGGTCTAAAAGGGACTCCTTCCTGTGCCTCATGTCACCCACACCCTGCCCCTCCCCTGAGAGTGTCCCCATCCCCTTAGGTCTTTTTCTCTTAACCCAGGGGTGGGAAAACTGTGGCCTCAATGCTACTTGTAGCCTTCTAGGTCGTTGGGTGCAACCTTTTGACTGAGTCCAAGTTTTACAGAACAAATCTTTTCATTAAAGGCATCTGTTCTGTGAAGTTTGGATTCAGTCAAAGGCCACACTTGAGGACCTAGAGGGTGACATGTGACTTTGAGGCCACAGGTTCCCCACCCTTGCCTTAACCCCTTCTGACCTTCGCACTCCTGATCAAACCCCCTTCAGTTTGTGGGCTTCAGATGCTGCCGATACTGGTTTGGTCAGCAGAGCCCCACCTATTGTGGTGCAATTGGACCCTTAGCTTTAATACCTCAGTACCTGCTTAGCACTGAAGCAATGTGTTCCCTTGTCAATGGCTACTTGTCCAAAGGCCTTCTTGTCCCCCGTGAACATGCCTATCTTTCCAGTCTGCAAGTCTGATAGGTCTTTCATGACCTCCAAGTGGTCAAAAGGTCCCCAAGCATCTTTTGTCCCTGTTATGCCAAAAAGTGAGAGAAGAGACCCCCAAGGGTAAATTGAGAGTGGACTTTTAATAGTACCATGGGACTGTTTGGGGCCAGACCCAAATCAAACAGCAGCCAGCAAGGGCAAAGCATCAGCATATAAAGGCAAGCCACGTGCCTAACAGTCAGGGACTGCATAAGTAGGAACTTATAGATACCAAAATCAACAATTGGTCAGTACATATTTTGATTTTCAAGAGCCCACAGGTTTTCCTAGGTAGAACTAAATCTGGTTGTTTCCTTACCTCTGTGAAGGAGAGAAAAGATGGCTGGTTAGGGGAAGGGGAAGGGAATAGGGGAGCCAGAATGGGGCCATGTACAACATTCCCAACCCTCCCACTCTACTCAACTTTGTCCCTCCCTGGGCTACTAGCTTCACAGTGGTCGATCCCTGTAATGCCTTTTTCTTGATCCCTATTGCTCCTGAAAGCCAGTTAATTTTTGCCTTCAATATGCCTGGATAGGTTCTTCCTCAGGGATTCACTGAATCCCCCTCCTATTTCTCTCAGGTTCTGAGGAAAGACCTTTCCTCATAAGATTTTAAAGATTCTGTTCTTCTTCAATATGCTGATGACTTCCTTCTCTATTCCCCCTCCTGGAGACAAGACTGTGCACCTTTTTTTTTTTTTTTGGAGGGCAATTGGGGTTAAGTAACTTGCCCAAGGTCACACAGCTAGGTTTTTGTTTGTGTGTGTTGAGTGTCTGAGGCCGGATCTGAACTCAGGTCCTTCTGAGTCCAGGGCTGGTGCTCTACTCACTGCGCCACCTAGCTACCCCCGTCTGTACACCTTCTTAATGGTCCAGCAGCAAGGAGCCTCCCATAAGGCCTCTCAGGATAAACTCTGTTTTGCTCTCCGCTCTGTAAAATTTCTGGGACACCACCTCTCTGTCTCTGGCCTCTGCCTCCACTCATCCCACCTTAAGGCTATCACTCAGTTTCCTGCACCCTGCACTAAGCAACAGTTCTGTGCCTTCCTTGGTCTGGTAGGCTACTGCCATCTCTGAATTCCTGATTTCTCATGTAGTGCTCATCCCCTTGTATAACCTTCTCCCCTGACACTCAGCATTCTTTTCATTCTTTGAAATCAACCCTCTAACACCCAGCAACTTTGGGCCTCCCCAACTATTTCCTTCCATTTTTAAAGAGGCCTATTCACTGAATGGGTGTTAGTTACCTCACTCTAAGTGAGTTCCTGAAAAGGCCTTAGCCTAAAAGGGCCAGGGTCTCCTAGTGCATACAGGGTTATCTCCAATCATTTGGATGAATATCTGATCACTGGATCCAGATAGCTCTGGAAGGGAAAGTGAGGCTGGTGACCTTGCATAAGCCCTTGCTCATTCAAATCAAGGTCAACTGCAGGTTATGTCATCATTTCTCTAATGCCATGATCCTCTTTGAAAATGAAGGACAAGGGGCAGCAAGGTGTCACAGTAAGTAAGGGTGCCAGCCCAGGAGTTGGGAATTGGGAGGACCCAGATTGGTTCCAGCCTCAGATACTTCACACACACACACACACACACACACACACACACACACACACACACACAAACTGGCCATGTAACCTTGGGCAAGTTACTTAATTCCAATTGCTTTAAAAAAAAATGAAGGACAAACACAACAACAATTTGCCTCTAAGAAAGGAGAAAATGCAGTTGGCATACTAGCATAAAAAGGTGTTGAAAATTTTTGCTCTGTGGGATACTATAGTATGACACTGGACAATGTTAGCCAAGGGTGTCCCAGGCTGTTTCTGTGCTGTGGTGGCCAGATCTATCCTTATTTTTGCTGCTCAGGACATTTGTCTTGATTCATGGTCCCCATGCCATCAAAGTGCTTCTTAATTCACATCATCCCCAGCATTTATCCTCCAGTAGGTTGCTGTAACAGCAAGCACCCCAGCATCCCCAAGAGGGATGCTAACATAGGTTCTTAGATCTGCTTTGCTAAAGGAAAGCAACTCAAAATGGGTTAACAATCTTGTTTTAATCAAACATATGTCATTTACCTAGTTCAGGGGAAAAACGTCAGTACCCTGAACTTCAGAAAATACAAAGGTTACAAGCAGACAAAAAATACAGACAGAGAAACAGATCAGCAGACAGGCTTCCAGCTGTCTGACCATTACATCCATACCTAGTCAGTTACCAGAGAGGGAAGCACCAACATCTGGGTTTTCAAAGCCGGGGGTCTCAAATGGCTGCCCAGAGTCTGGTTTGGTCAAATCACACAACTCTTCTCAAAGTGAGCCCCAAAGCAAAGTCTCACATCAGGATACATATAGCCTTCTCCTGGCTCAGAGAATGTCACAACCCTGGCAACCCACTGGCCAATCACAAAGCAACAATGTGTAAGCATTCCTGAAAAATAAGCCTCCCCCCTCAGGCTCCATGTGACTACATTCAGCCTATTAGGAGGCAAAGTATATTTTCAAATCAAAGAAGGTTCTCAGAGCCACTTAAGCCTATCAAAGGGCCTAGGGGCAGGGAA
Source organism: Gymnobelideus leadbeateri (assembly GCA_011680675.1). Taxonomy (NCBI): domain Eukaryota; kingdom Metazoa; phylum Chordata; class Mammalia; order Diprotodontia; family Petauridae; genus Gymnobelideus; species Gymnobelideus leadbeateri. The sequence goes on from WOXC01008685.1 coordinate 697,928, forward strand.
GATCTTAAGTTGGCCAACCTTGAGGTGACTTTGTTATGCAACCCTAAAGATAAAGAGTTTCTATGTGACCCATGAAAAGAGGTGTGTGTGTGTGTGTGTGTGTGTGTGTGTGTGTGTGTGTGTGTGTGTGTGTGTGTGTGTGTGTGTGATGGCTCCCTTTGTCAGTCTGGTGAAGCATAGGGATAATTCTCAGAATAATGTTTGTTGTCTATATTCATAATGGAAGAAAATGCTAAAGTTTGAAAATTTGAATCCCTAACTGATTAGAGTTTAGTGAAAAGAAAGATGTCAGTTTTTCCCATCCAAGTTTGTAGACCCCTGGAACCTATCCATGGACCCCTGGGGCCCAGGTTAAGCATCTCTGCTATAGCCAAAACCATGCATCTGCCTCCAGTGATGAACCTCTCTGAACAAAGTGAAACTGGTACTCCAACCACAAGCACTGTATCAGTCCCTCTGCCCTATCCAGTTTGGCAGAATCTATATATGCTTGTTCAATGCTGGCATGGTTTTTCTAGAGTCCACTGTCACCTTCATGTCAACAGTGAAGCGTCAGGAAGACTTCGGTAGAGTCTTATTAGACTGAAAAGATCTCGAGGCTGTTAAATCCAACCCCCTCACTTTACAAAGGAGGAGCTGAAGTTGACTTACTTGCCTGAGGTCACATAGGATTTTCAGAGGTTCCAGAGTCATTCCTCTTTCCCATGTACTTGTTGTCATTGAGTTGTTTCAATCTCGTCCAACTTTTCATGACCCCATTTAGGGTTTTCCTGGCAAAGATACTGGAGTGGTTTGCCATTTCCTTCTCCCAGATCGTTTTACAGATAAGGAAACTGAGGCAAACAGGGTGAAGTGACTTGCCCACGGTCACAGTTACTTAGTGTCTGAGGACAGATTTGAACTCCTGAAGTTGAGTCTTCCTGACTCCAGGTCCAGTGCGCCACCTTGCTGCCCCTTCCACTGTCCTATGCATCCTCTAAAACAACTATTTTGGATGACTAAGGTAAAAACTGTGAAATGGAAGTTAAGAGTCTGAGGTTCAAACCTCACCTTAGCCACAAACTAGGTGTGGTCAAAACATTTCCTGTGTCCCAGCCTCTTAATCTCTAAAGCCAAAGAACTGGACCAGATAATCTCAAAGTCCAGTGTAGGAATACTAACTAGTTACTATTTGATCTAGTCCCTATTTTATCTGATGTTAGATCTTTTTTTTTTTTGCTGTTGGCATTGCTGTTGTGTTAATCCTATGTCCAGTTTTGTTTTGTTTTTAAATGAGACAGCAGGACCCTGTGTGTTGGTATTTTGGGGTCTCGAATACTACTATGGTTATGAGAAAAATATAAATTTCTGACCACTCTAACCTCAAGGAAAATTTTGTACAAAAGTTATTAGCCCCAGTCATGCCTCAGCAGCCCAATTCCTTTGGGTAAAAAGAGGTATTCTAAATGTTAAGGTTTAAGGTTTAGGGGTGTGCAAGACCCCAAAATATCAACACGCCAGGTCCTGCTGAATGAATTTCACTCAAGTCTTCTCTCAATCAAAGTAAAGCAAAGTTTATTAAAGGTTCACCTTAATGGGTAGACTGTAAAGGAGCCTAGGTATCTGTGACTCTTGTACTGGACAAGCAGGCCAGAATAATCTGACACAGACTGAATCTGTGCTAGATAATGCTCAACTACCTCATGGAGCCAAGATGGAGCTTATACACAGAAAGGTTGTGGGAGGAATCCAGGGGTGGTCTAGATTATGAATTTGGGGAGGGTCTTCAGGAGGAGTCAGATGGGGTCAGACTCCAGTAATGAGAGATTAAGGGTGGTAAGTAGCTGGAGATGACAGACAAGGGAAGGCTAGGCTAATTTAAGGGTAACAGATTTGGGCATAGATATTTTGGGAGGATCAAGGGGTAGCTGGACAATAGAGGACTAGGCTAGTAAGAGGAAAAGATTTGGGTGGAGCTATAAAGAAAGTCTTATGGGGGCGGCCAGGTAGCGCAGTGAGTAGAGTGTCGGGCCCTGGAGTCAGAAGGACCTGAGTTCAGATCCAGCCTCAGACACTTAAGGTACACACAAACAAAAACCTAGCCGTGTGACCTTGGGCAAGTTACTTAATCCCAATTGCCCTCCAAAAAGCAAAAAAAAAAAAAGCCTTATGGCTTCAGGCAAATGCCTCATCAAATGGGAAGATTCCAGGAGAGTTCTAGGGGGTTCCCTGAGCCTATACCTCATCATAAATACATCTTAAGGCTAAAAAAATGCCCCAAGACTAGAGATAGAAGCAGTGGGTGGAGTGTGTATGGTTCTCCCCTCTGGCCCTTGAGTAAGAGAAATTTATTGATATCATTGTTTTCCCTGTCCAGCTGGCACTCTGGCATGTAAGGCCTGGCCACAGCAACTGCTATCCTATCCAAGCTCTGTTCTGGGTCAATGTGAGCCCTCACCCTTCTTCACATGCCCCCGCATTTCTCTGACTGACCTATCAAAGGTTTTGCATAAATACCCAACATGGACACCCAGAACAAACCACAAAGGAACACTCTGTTTACTCCAGATTTCTTTTTATTGTAGACTTTTTGGGGAGTCGGAATGAGGGCCAAAATGTTTCCTAGCAGGCTCTTTTTTCTTTAGGAAAGCCTTCATCAGAATTCCTAACGATACCTCTGTGACATTCCATTTTGCAGAGACTAAGGGGATGCAAAAATAGAACAGACACTTTTCAAGGAGCAAATTACTTTTATATACATCAATCAAAACTACAGTATCAGGAAAATTGCTGAATAGTGTCTAACCAATAATAAAGTACTCAATCTATTTTTAAAAATGAAAATGCCACATTATTTATCCAGCACCTATTTCTGTAAATCACTGAGTATAGTGGGAAGTATTGTGGGGGATTTGGAGATCATAATCACTAGGAGATTGATTTTTGACAGCTCTAAGGGGTATTAGGGATCAGCTAGTCTAACTCCCTCATTCCAAAGAAATTCTCTTCTGAGAATTGAACCCTGGAGAGATAAAATTACTTCCTTTCAGAGACTCTCAGAGCTAATAGCACTTTAATTTATATAGCCCTTTAAGGTTTGCAAAGCCCTAGAGGAGTTCACAACTCAGTCAGAAAAGAAGGCAGCATCTTAGGGTACTTTTCACCCTGCCTAGCCTAGTTATAGCAGAGGGTGTGGATAGGTGTAAACCTGGGTACTTTAACCAGGTGAAAGGATCAGACATTCCTATTTTCATTGCCTCTGATGGAAGATATTTCAGGAATGTAAGTAAGCTCCTTGGGGGCAAGCATTGCTTTTTTATCTTTTGATCCCCTGCTTCTAACTTGAAATGGAGTACATAGGGGGCTGGGGATCGAAGGAGAGATTAATCTAAATTTTTACTTTGTATTGATGATAGCACCTGACTTTGAAAATAATAATAACTAGCTTTTATACACCCCTACTATGTGTCAGGAACTGTGCTAAGCACTTTAAAAAACTCATTTGAGCCTTAAGAGGTAGGTGCTATTATTATTCACATTTTACAGTTAGGGAAACCTCAGTAGAAAGAAGTTCCATGTGACTTGCCCAAGGTCACACAACTATTTGAGGTTGAATTTGAACTAAATCCCTGACTCCTGGCCCAGTGGTTTATCCCACTGCACCATCTAGCTAATCTTCCCACTCTAAGGAGCCATCCTTTTAAAGTAAGACAATAAAATAGAAATAAAATGGGTGGGGGAGGGCAGGAAAGCAGTTGATCAAATTAAGACATCAATTGAGTCAGTATATATAATGTTGGGGGCTATCACCACTCGTCTAGACCTATGTCTTACCACTGGACTCAGATAACTCTGAAGGAGAGGGTGAGGCTCATGACTCTGCTAAGCCCCACCTTATTTAAATCCAATTCACTTAAAAGTCAAGACATCACCCTGCTGATGTCATTGGTCCTCTAGCAGAAGGAAGGGCGAACAACAATCTGTGAGTAGCAGCAGCTTTGCCGCTGGAGACCCCTCCTTCTCCTTCTCTTTCTCCTCCTCTCCCCCCGTCCCCCAGTCATACCCTTATATGTGGGTGTTCTGTCCAAAGGAATATAAATTTTGATCACTTTTTCTTCACAATATATCTTGGGGTATGATGGCTAGATTTTTCCCCTCCTTTTTTATTCTACCATAGTTTTTCTCAAAAAACTGGGACAATTAACTTTTTTATCTCATGTAGTTTTAATTTATGATTTCTTAAAATATAACTCTGGAAAACCAGGTTTTGATAAAGTCCATTGGGAATCAAATGAATCTACTAGACTATGCTTTTAAATCCAAATCACCCTGGTTCTTACTTGATTGGCCAATAATCAGTCCCAGCCCAAGCCTTTGCTTGCTCATTGTTTGGGTTTTGATGGCTTAGAGTGAATGTAAATAGTAATCATTTTTGTTTTGGCCAAAAGTTCTGAGGGTCTTCCTTTCCCACATAGATTCTTTTTGTGTGGGCAAACTAGACCATCTTTTGCCTCAATTCTTGCCTAGCCTTTATTCACTGAATAGGTGTTGTCTCAGACAAACTGAGATCTGGTCAGGGCCATGCCAGTTGTCTAGACCTATGTCTTGCCGCTGGGCTCTGATGACTGGAGAAAATATCAAGACTGACAATTTTGCACATTCCTGTCTCACTTAAATCTAATTCACTTGCAAGTAAAGACATTAACTTGGTGATGTCATTGGTCCTCTTCCAGAACAAAGGACAAACTACAAGAATATATAATGTTACACACCCATAACCTCCCTCTTCTGCAAATAAAGATGTATTTTCTCATCAGGTAGCTAGGTGGTGCACTGGATAGAGCATTTGGCCTGGAGTCAGAAAAGACCTGAGTTCAAATTGAACCTCAAAGATTTCGTAGCTGTATGGCCCTGGGCAGGTTACCTGTTTGCCTCAGGTTCCTCATCTGTTAAAGAAGCTGGAGAAGGAAATGGCAAACCACTCCAGTGTCTTTACCAATAAAACCCCAAAAGGGTTCACAAAGAGTCAGAGACAATTGAAACAAGTGAACATCTAAGTTTCCCAATCTTCTTAAAGACAAGCTTGGTCACTATAATTATAGTGTTTGGTTTTCTCTTTATGTGCTTTCCACTTACATAGATGTAGTAGTTGGGTGTATTGTTTTCTTTATTCTATGTACTTCACTCTGCATTTGTTCATATAAGTCCATGCATCTCTCAATCCTTCATACTCATCATTTCTTTCAGTGTCATAATATTCTATCAAATTTGATTGGTGGGCATATACTTTATTTCTAAAACTTTGCTCTCACAAAAAGTGTTGTTATCAAAACTTTGGTGTACATAGGACCTTTGTGTCTTTGGACTCCCGTGCCTCACAATGAAATATATAGTAGACTAGTTAATTGGTTGATCAATTGATCCAACTGACTGTCAAATACATTCAAGCAATTTGACAAGGGTATTTTTGACCCATTAAATTTCACTGAAGAAAAGTGTTTGTCTCCTCAGTGGGACTCTGTGTTTATTGTTGGAACTGATGAGGTTTGGGGTTGCTGGGAACCCCAAAATGTCAGAGTACAGAGCAGCAGCATCCTCTTAGAATGAATTTATGCATGCAAACCATCTTCCAGTCAAGTTGCAAGGTTTATTGTACCTTGCAATAAGGTACAGTTAGGAAATCTGCAAACTAATGAGGACAAGATTGATGCTTATATGTGAAAGGAACTGAATGGGTTTAAGAAATAGTAAGTAGTCTGGAGTGGGCCAGGTACAACAGTGAAAGGAATGTCATGTAAGCTAATTAGGTGATCTAGGTGGGCTGGGGTTGGCCTGGAACTTTGGGCAGAGTTTCCAGTGATCTGGGTTGCTGAAATGTATGGGAAAGTTCAGGGAGTGGGTTGCTTTCAAAGACATGGTCTTTTCCTTTTTGATGGAATTGAGGTTCCATCACCCCTATCAGAACTTTAACTAAAGGTAACTGCCTACGGCAAATAAGTTGTGGGAGGAAGGCAAAGCTTACTTACCATAGAGGACACTCTTAGAAGCAAGTTCAGGCAGAAAGTTAGGCTGTTCCTTGCCTAGGAGGTCCAAATTCTGGGGATATGGGTGGGGAAGGAGTTCAATAAATCAGTCAATAAGCTTTTAGTCACCCTTACTACAGAGATTCCCAAACTTATTTGGCCTACTGCCCCTTAAAAAAAAAAAAAACTCAGCATTCTCCTGGAAATTTACTTTCTTTAACCCTTTAAAGTTTTTTTTTTAATTTGCATCATTTAAAAATATATAATTTTTTAAAAGTGATGCATCTTAAATTTAATACTTTTTTTTTGTAAATTTGGGGGTGGGTTCCTGCATTGAAATTTTGATGATGCAATATTGTATTATGGAAGCTTATAGTATTGCATTGTAATCAAGTCATTACATGCATATATTTCTGCCAATACATGCTGAGCTTTCCAACAATGCAAGACATGCTCACCTGCCAACACTTGCTTGTTAAGACCTGTTGGCACTGATAGGTTATAACTTGCATTTTGTATGTTTATTTGGGAATTAATTTAATCACTATGAGTAATTCAGTCACTCAGCAGATGAAACATATACAAACGGTTTCTTAAAATTTTATTCTCTTTTCTTTCTTACCACTTATCTCACTGTACCATCTAGCTAATCTTCCCACCCTAAGAATCCATCCTTTTTTAATAAGATAATAAAATAGAAATAAAATGGTAGGAAGGGCAGGAAAGCAGTTCATCAAATAATTTTTTTATTTTTATTTTATTTTTTATTTTTATTCAACATCCTCTCATTGCACACAAAGCTTCTACCACCTTCCCCCCTAGAATTTCCCAGCACTCTCCGGGGGATAGTAGTGATAGAATCCTAATAAAGCTGCTCCCAGCCACAATATTCTGACTTCCTTATGGGCCCCACTGAACAGCAGGCATGCCCTGATTTAACCACAAAATCTGACTTTAACCACATCATAAGCCCCCTGACTCAATACAGTCACTGCCCCTAGCTAGCCACTGCCCCCAGATCCAATTCACATATTTGAACAGTTATGTTCTTGTAGTCAACCACAATCATATTATCCATTTAGCCCCAAGACAGGACCACAATATCTAACTATCCATCTTGACCAAAACGGACCACAATAGCTAGTCATTTGAAGAGCAACACAACCAGGATGTTTGACCACCGAACCATAGAAGGAACCCCTTCCCTATTACCTAATCCCTTGACAAACTCTTTCTACCTTTTTAACATTCCTAATTTCTGTTAGGTAATCAACATCATTACACTATTCATTTGCCTGTATTGTCTTACTAAGTTGCTAGTTCCACTTGGAACCTAGGCCACTTCTTAGGGGTTTCAATCCTCAATAAATGCCTGTTTTTGAATTGGATGTGTTCTGACTCTGAATTCTTTGAGATGGTGCCACCACAACTCACCGTGAAACTGCAACAATATCGCCCACTTTGGGAACCTATAAATTGTGTTCCAGGCACTGTACTGACTCTGATTTGGGTGAGCCAATGAAGAAAGACTTTGGACTAAGACATGGGGAATGACTCAATCACAACTTTGGCTGAGTCATGATTCTAACTACTATAGATCTGAGCTCTACCCTTCATGTTGGACTGAAAAAAATCAGCATGAGAGGAGAAAGAGGGTGAACTGCAGAGAGCAAGGTTCTAGTAGAACAAGAATGGAGAGTCAATTTGGGACCTTCAGTGGAAAGAGATGAAACCTCTCTTCATAGAAAAGAAGTACTCTAGCCATTTCCTCATTTATAAAGTCAGGGTGCTAAATTACAAAAATGATGTAGGAAAAAAAATAGAAGCAGAAGCACATAACTACAGACAGATACAAAGGAGCTGTTTGAGAATTATAATGCCTGCTAATGGTTAGACCCCTGAAAAGAGAACTGGTAGTAAACTGAACTTTTAAAAGTTGTAGCTAAGTAAGAAGAGCAAGGAAGCAAAAAGTCAATGAAACTACTCACTTGATAAGCTGAAGAAATGTCAACTTGGATGATAGTATAATTAGAAGGATTTGTAACTAATTGGGAAACAGTATGATTGAATGGATCTGTCTCAGCCAAGAAACAGGGAAGGCGCTAGTGGTATGGCCCAGGATACTGTTCTTGACCCTGGTGTGTCCAATATTTTATCAACAACTTGAATTAAAATTTAAGTGGACAAAGATGACAAAAGATGGGAATAGCCCATGTTGGAAAGGTTGTGGAAAGACAGGCACACTGATGAATTACTGATAGAGCTGTGAAGTGAGTGCCCTCAGCAGAGGGCAGGAGAACAGTTAAACAAGCTGTGGTACATGAATGCAATGGAGTAGCACTGTGCTATCAGAAACAAAACATGATGAATGCAGAAAAGCATGACTTAAATTAACTGATGCAGAATGAAGTGAACTGAGTCAAGAAACAATATACACAATGACTATAACAATTTAAATGGAAAAAACAACCATCCCCAAATAATCAAAACTGGGTCTTGTAAAATATTAAAGAACAAGCTTGGCCCTAACAAAGAGATATAAAAGACACCTCCACCAGATACTTAGAAAAGGTGAGAGGGCACATGTGCATATAAAAATCAAATTTTTCCAATAGTATATATTGTTTTCCCTATTTTTTTTCTTTTTCCTTTTTTAAAAAAATTCTTCTTTATAAGAGATCACTATCTAAAAGGAGGAGGGAATTACAGGGGAAATGTGAATGATATGAACATTAATTAAAATCAGTTTAAAAGATCTTTACTGACACTATAAAATGCTATGAAGCTAGGAAGTATAGAAAATATTTTGAATTAGAGCATGAGGATTCAAAAAAGATCTCAATAGGCTGGAATGATGGGCAGAGTCTATTAAGATGAAATTAGATAAAGAGAAATGCAAAATCTTTGTACTCAAGTTCAAAAAAATCAATTGTATAAATATTAAGATTAAAGTGAAATGATTAGACTAGTACATTGAAAAGGAGTTAATGTGGTCTTAGGTTGCATCAATAAAAGGACAGTACCCAAAATGAGAGAGGTGATAGTCCCAAGGCACTTTGCCCTGCTCCGACCACATCTAAAGTATTGTGCTTATTTCTAGGTTCCAAGTTGTAAAAGTGATAGGAACAAACTGTTGGAGGACACCCAGGAGACTCAAAACTGTGCCATATAAGCAACTGTTGAAAAAACTGAGCAGAGCAGATCTGGAGAAAAGGAGGAGCATGACAGTCTTAAAAATATTTGAAGGTCTGCCATACAAAAAGGAGTTGTACTTATGAATTACTCTAAAGGGCAATACAAGGACCAGTGGTATAACTTATAGGGGAAAAGCTCAATTAAGTGATTCCTAACAATTACAACTGTTTGAAAATGGAATAAGCTGTGCATATCCTGAGTTCTACATTATGGGGCATTTTCAAGGAGAGGCTGGAGGTCCAAGTGTCCATAATGTGGTAGAGGGGGCTTACGGAAGGTACCTTTCAACTTTATGATTCTATATGTCTGGTCCTGGTGTGAAGTAGTAAGGGCATGTACTAGGGCAGAAGCATTGAGAGTAGGCAGGAAGGGATAGGTTTAAGAGATACAGCATTAGGAAGGAAGAATCTTCAGGACTTGGTGACTGATAGGATAGGAACAGATGGGGGAGAGAAAGAAGTACAAGATGACTCTGACATTTCTAACCTGAGTTGCTAGAAGAATAGTGGCACTACTGACAGAAACAGAAAAACAAGGAAAGGAAGCTGGTTTGTAGAACACACTGAGTTTGAAGTCAGTAGTACAACATCCAAGAGGAAATATTTAATGGGCATTTGGAGACAGGGAGATGGAAGACAGGAACTCAATTAAGACTGATATATAATAGATTTGGAAATCCTCTGTTTGGAGGAATTCATTGAAGTCAATAGATGCCTTGGATGAAGAAAATATATGGAAAGAACAGAAGATCAAAGACAGAACCTGAGAGAGGGTCTATACTTATGGGGCAAAAAGAAGAGGGAGCCATGAAGGAGATAAAGGGATAAAGGGAAGTAGCAAAAGGACTAGAATTGTATGGGGTTATAAAAGCCAAGTAAGCAGCTGGTTAGAGCACCAGTCCTAGAGTCAAGAAGGTCTGAATTTAGGGGCAGCTAGGTGGCACAGTGAGTAAGAGCGCCGGCCTCAGAGTTGGGATGACCTGAGATCGGATCCAGCCTCAGAAAATGAGCACCCACACACAAATAATGACTGGCCATGTAACCTTGAGCAAGTTACTTAACCCCAATTGCTTAAAAAAGAAGAAGAAGAAGAAGAAAAAGGTCTGAGTTTAAATTCAGTTTCAGAAACTTACTAGCTGTGTGACTTTGGGCAAGTCACTTAACTCTGTTTGCCTCAATTTCCTCATCTGTAAAGTGAGCTGGAGAAGGAAATGGCAAACCACTCCAGTATCTTTGCCAAGAAAACCCCAAATGGGGTCACAAAGGGTCAATGACCAAATACCAACATAATAGCTAAGGAAGGAGAGACTATCAGGAAGGAGGAGATAGTTATCAGTAATAAATGCTACCTAGTGATTGAGGAGAATGAGAAATACAGTAAAGGTTACTGGATTTACAACTAGGGGATCATTTAAAATTACTTAACTATCTTTAACTCAGTCTATCTCTCCTGGGTCACAGAAAGTGGAAAATTCTGTTATCAGT